>JADLZL010005883.1:0-593948 GCA_015844335.1 Chrysopogon serrulatus | reverse complement strand
GGCATGGGTGTGTGTCCGCGAGAACCGACCAATTTATAAAAGCATAAGTGAAAAAAATCGCCACCGAGAGCAAGCAATTGTCACACTTAAGCCGTTATAAACCCGTAGTCCGAAATCTCGAAGGATTTCAAACCAAACATCATCAACCAAGATCGTACAAGTTTAGCGTCACCATTCGCATGTTACAACATTTCGCAAATAGTTTGACAACATCGAGTGCGAAATAAAGTTATTACAAAACCAAGTTCTTCAAATCCAAATAGCGGAAATAAGATAGTTTTGAAAACTCAACCCAACTCACACATTTAAAGATTATTACAAAGTGCCCGTCCAGTCTATCCATCAAAAGCGCTTGGGGAGAATATTAAGAGTAACCTTGCCCAAGGCCTTCTAGTCCATCGGGAAAAGACAGGTCTCGCAATACCCGTGGGTAGGTATGCCCGTGCCCGCACAAACAACAAGCGGGAAAAACCCCGAGTACGAGAAGGTACTCGCCTAGACTTACCCGACCGACTCAAAAGTAAAAGACTCCAAGGAGGATGACAGGCTTTATCGGGGGTAGCTTGACTCTTTTATGAAAGCAAGAGTAACATTTGAAGTGATAGCTCGGCTTAATCATTCCTATTTATGCTAGGTGAGCAGCTATACTATTCATCATTGCAAAGATATTAGTCAAGATTAGCAAGCAAGTAGTATCCATAATTATAAACATCAGCTTAACCCATCATCGCCGTTAACCATATTCCATAATCATTACTACGATGGTGCAGCTCAAGTCAAGTGTTCACCGTCGAGAACGATGGCGATTCGACCGATTACCACCGAGCCTCGGGGTATTCCTCATGCAAACCACACTCACGCGTCGGTGAGCTGAGCATCACCATGGCACATATCCAGAAGTCAAGCACGCTGGACTCGCATTTCGGAACCACCCGCATCGGGACCGCCCGACTGCCTTTAGCCAGTCACGCCGGACCTCGGACTTACTCTTGGCGCCCCGTGGTCCCCATCCATCTCCAATACGGTGCGAACGGATCGAGAACCGCCCGGATAGTGTTGGGCCAAGGTCGGAACGACTTATCCGCCAGCCTAAACATGAGGCATGCGCTCAACATGACTTGGGGGTACAACAACGGTGCGGTCCTTAATCGACACGCACGGAATCACTATGGTCCAACAACCCCACAAGACTCCGTCCGGTCTCCATTTATCAACCATAGCCATTAACCGGATGATATCAACATAAGCTTTTTTCCGTCAATCATAGGTAACCACCTATCTCGCGGATGACGTGAAATCACCCGACTTCTACCGCCTAAGCAAGCTAAGCATAAAACTCGCCCTAGACTAGCGTGGTGTATCAAGGTAGGATAATCAATGGTAAAGCAAGGATATAATGCAGCAACGGTGTCACACAACTCCTATACTTAATGCAGCAATCATAAATCATAATTAGACGGTTAGAAAGCATAGGTAAGTAGATGCTCGGTGCTTGCCTTGCACGAAGTCGACGCGGTGGTCGGGGCACTCAGGAAGCTCCTCCTCTTCTCCTTCCTCTTGCAGCACTTCTTGCTGCGGTTCCTCCGACGATTCTCCTCGATCTCCGAATAAGGGAGGTCCTCTTGCGAACACAGATGATGCGATGCACGTGCATAAGTATCATGAATGCACAACACATGATGCTCATGTATGAAAATGATTAACAGATCATTTGACAGAGTAGGTGCATATCTCCTCTCTACTAACAAACTGAACTCACTTACTGAGTACGTGCAAATCTCTTCTCTAAGCACTTAGAGAAGTGCATAAGGAAGAGTGGCGTGCGCGGACACACACTCGTACACGCATAACATGAATACAAGGAGTACTACTACTACTCATGGGCAAGTATCACATTTCAGATATGGTACTCCAATGCATGACCAGCAAGTATAACTTAATTGAAAATGCATAAGAATTGATATAAAAGCCATTAAATCATTTAATCCAATTACTTATCATTTCATGTGAATAAATAGGATTGAACTGCGACCTCTGTCTAGACAGTTCAGAAAATTCTACAAAAATTACAGGAGCTACACTATGCTATAACAGAGCCAGGATAAATTTTTCATCATATTTTACCAAGTACAACAGCCTACACAAAAGATGAAGCTACTGGCCAGAAATGCACATTTAACAACTTTGCATTAAGAAAAGTGTTAAACAACAGATTTCATATTTTTATCTATAACTACTTTGCATAAGAACAGTCACCAAAAATTACCAGGGCCTAATTCCTTATAATTTATTTATTAAAAATCATATAAGAATCAGCCCAGAAATGAAATTAAATCATATTCCAATATTTTTACACAGTAACTGCATGCAATATAATTTTCTCAGAAACTATATCACAAAACAAGTCTAGTAAAACAAGAATCACATTTTTTGAGCATTCTACCATTTATCATGCATTTACTTAGTTTTCAGCCATTTCAAGGATTAAATAAATCTACACAGAAAATATCCACCAAAAATGCATATCATATTTTTAAATGATAGATCTACTCAGTAGAAGTCTAACAAAAACAAGTCTCACTCAATTTGGATCCCATTTGCACCAGCAATAAAATACAAAGGCATTTTAATCTTTTTAGAAAAACATATAAAAGGAAAAAAAAGGGCGAAGCCCAGGGTTCATGGGCTCGGTCCAGTGGACCGTAAGCCGCTGACAACCGGGACCCCTGGTCAGCCGGGGCCGCGTGTCGGCGAGCGGGAAGAACGGGCGGGGGTTGGCCGTACTTCTTCTCACCGTGGCGGCATTATTCTTGCGTGGCGGTGGCACCGTAGTGCTCCTCGTCGCGGGCGCGCAATGCTATTAACTCATTGGCCCGGCCCGGCGAGGGCAAGCGGCGGGGAACTCACGGCGCGGCATCTTTGCAGCTGACGGCCGGCGGCGGCTTCGAAACTCCGGCCGCGGTCGCGCGCCGCCCGCTCTCGCGGGACAGCGGCGTTCACGGTGCGCGGACCGGAGGTGGAAAAAGCGCGGCGGGCTCGTCGGCGCGGGAGCCCGCTGGCTCGGCGGCGGCGGCGGCGGCGAGTCGGTAATCGGCCCCTGCCGGAGGTCGATGGCGGCGATTGAAAGCGGCGAGGTAGGGGCGTGGAGCGAAGCTCGGTCGCGGCGTCGTCGGGCGCGGAAGTGGCGGTGTGATGCCGGCGGGCGCCGGTCGCCCTTGCGCGGGCGGCGGCGCTGCCGGTTGTTTCTGGCGCGCGACGCGAAGGAGAGGGAGGAGGGAGCGAGGCAAAGCGGCGTGCGAAATGGAATGCCGAGGCGTTCCATTTCGGGCGACGCCGGTGAAGCGGCCGGCGCGGCCCCGCTGTCGGAAGCCGCCCAGCCACGGGCGGTTCGCCTGCGCGCATGGCGCTTCGTGGCGGACGCGGCCTGGCGCGGTCGGCCACGACCGGCCGGCGCGGGAGCGCGGCCAGGGAGGGCGCGGAGCGGGCCGTGGCCGTGCGGCCGCAGCTCGGCCCTTTGCGGTTCTGCAGTTTTCTTTTCTTTTTTTTTTTGAATTTAAATCTGAAACAAAAGGACCCCTTTTGACAATTTTGCAACCAATTTCAAGAGATGCTCCAAAAATAAAAGTTGTAGATCTTTTTGAAATGAACAACTTTCATTTAAGGCTCATCTCAAAATTCTGAAGAAATTCTGAAATACAAAATTCATTTTGAATTAGGGCATAAGAAGGAATTTTCCAATTCATTTTTCTTTTTGCTCCAAATACTCCAAATCTTTTGCAATAAATTTTGTTAAATCATTTTGAAAGGCTGGGCACATGGATCCAAACTTGATCAAGCATTTGCAAACTAATTAATTAACTAACACTTCAATCAAGCATGAGATTAGGAATTAAAAACAAGCACATGAAATGACAAAATGCAACTTAGGGTTTATGCTTAATGATGCTCATGCCATGCTTAGTGATGATTAAGTTAATTAATTAGGTGCCTAATGCATGCTTAACACTGAGGTGTTACAGCCCCTACCCCCTTAAAGAAATCTCGTCCCGAGATTTGGGTTTACTAACCGATTTTATGGAATTCGGGATAAACTTCTTTCGGGTAATCCTCTGTTTCCCATGATGCATCTCTATCATCATGGTAGCTCCACACAACCTTGTAAGTACGCACCAAGCGATTCCGAGTAACTCTTTCTTTGCTATCAACAATCCTCACGGGTTCTTCTTTATAGACCGGATCAGTTTGTTAGCTTCACATCTCGCTCATCGACTTTTTCCTCGTGCACACGCAAACACTTCTTCAACTGAGAGACGTGAAAGATCGGAAAGATGGAACTCATTGACTCGCAAACTGCAATTTGTAAGCAACCTCACCTCTTCTTTCAAGAATCTTGTATGGACCCACATATCTTGGTGCAAGCTTCCTTTTGGCTCCAAACCTTTGGGTACCTTTTTGGGGGAGACTCTCGGGTATACATAGTCACCCACCTCAAACACCAAAGGTCTTCTTCTATTGTCGGGCGTAACTCTTTTTGTCGGGACTGTGCAGCCTTCATGTGCTCTTGGATAGTTCGAACTTTCTCTTCGACGGGAACAAAGTCAATACCGTAGTATCTCCTTTCTCCCCCGCTTCGACCCGGTTCAACGGAGTTCTACACTTTCTGCCATATAAAGCTTCAAATGGTGCCATCTTGATACTCTCTTGATAATCTGTTGTTGTAGGAAAACTTCAGCCGAGGTAGCCAAGATTCCCATGAACCTTTAGCAGATAGCACACAAGCTCTCAACATATCTTCAAGAACTTGATTAAGTCTTTCAGTCGACCCGAAGTTTGAGGATGATAAGCAATCTCTGTGCAGCAACTTAGTACCCATACCTTCATGCAAACGGGTCCAAAAGTGAGCAGTGAACTGCGATCCTCTATCAGATACGATGGTCTTGGGTACCCCATGCAAACGTACAATCTCTTCAATGTAGAGGTCAGCATATTGAGGTGGTCTATAGGGTCGCCTTGACAGTAAGAAGTGAGTGACTTGGTCAGTCGATCAACGATTACCCAAATCGAATCATTACCCTTTTGTGTGGTCGGCAGACCTGTGATGAAATCCATACTAATGTCATCCCACTTCCAAGCAGGAACTGGTAACGGCTTTAACAACCCTGCCGGCTTCATGTGAATGGCCTTGACACGACAACAAGTATCGCATCGAGCCACATATGCTGCTATCTCTTTCTTCATCTTGGTCCACCAATAACGAGGTCTTAGATCATGATACATCTTGTTGCTTCCAGGGTGAATGGACAGCTTGGATAGGTGAGCCTCATCCATTATCTTGTTCTTGAGTTCTCGGTCCTTCGGCACGACAAGACGAGTGTTGAACCAAAGTACACCACTGTCATCTAGTCTGAAATGCGGAATTGATTCCTTCTTCATTCTTTCTTTGAGGTGATATATGCCAGGATCAGTCTTTTGGCCTTCAATGATCTGTTGGTCGAGAGAACATCGAACTTGGATATCATGCAGGACTGCAGGATGCATCAGATTGAACCTTTCTTCAACCAATGGCTTCACAGCATGATGATGTGACTTGCGACTCAAAGCATCTGCAACTACGTTTGCCTTGCCAGGGTGATAATGCACTGTCAAGTCATAGTCCTTGATCAACTCTAACCATCTTCGTTGTCTCATGTTAAGCTCAGGTTGGGTGAAAATGTACTTGAGACTTTTGTGATCGGTAAAGATATTACACACATTTCCCAACAGATAGTGCCTCCATATCTTCAAGGCATGCACAACTGCAGCTAACTCAAGATCATGCGTGGGATAGTTGACTTCATGCTTTCTCAACTGACGTGAAGCATAAGCAATCACTCGGCCTTCTTGCATCAGCACACAACCTAACCCAGTCTTCGATGCATCACAGTATACATCAAACGGCTTCTCGATATCGGTGCGTGCCAAGACAGAGCAGATGGTTAGCAACTCGCAGGGGTGCGGAAAGCTGCCTCACATGCCTCTGTCCCGCACAAACTTATGCTCTTTCAGAAGCGGACTTGTCATTGGCTTGGCAATCTTAGAGAAATCTGGAATGAAACGGCGATAGTACCCTGCCATTCCAAGAAAACTCCGAACTTCATGCACAGACGTGGGTGGTTGCCAATCCATGACCTCCTGTACCTTTGACGGGTTGACTGATATGCCATTTTCAGAAATGATATGGCCAAGGAAGGCAACTTCCTTTAGCCAAAACTCACATTTGCTAAACTTGGCATACAACTTATGCTCTCTTAGTCTGGTAAGTGCAACTCTTAGATGCTGGGCGTGTTCTTCTTCATTTGCGAGTAGATCGAATGTCATCCAAGAATACAATCACGAACTTATCCAATTCGGGCATAAAGACTGAATTCATAAGATACATAAAGTATGCGAGGAGCATTTGTTAGGCCGAAAGACATAACAAGATACTGCATACAACCCGTATCTAGTAACGAAAAGCGGTCTTATGTATATCTTCAGGGCGAATCCTCGATCCGGTGATACCCTCGATCTCAAGTCAATCTTAGAAAACACCTTAGCTTTAGACAACTGATCAAACAAATATCAATTCTCGGCGAGGATACTTATTCTTGATTGTCACGGCATTGAGCGGCCGATAGTCAACACATAGCCTCAAAGAATGATCTTTCTTTTTTTCACAAACAAAGCTGGACAACCCCATTCGTAAGTACTTGGCCTAATGAAACCCAACTTCTTCAACTCATACAACCTGTTTCTTCAACTCGCTAACTCATTGGGAGGCATACGATACGGTCTCTTGCAGATTGAGCCGTACCGTGCACTAAATCAATTGCAAACTCAATATCTCTTTTTTAGGAGGTAACCTGGCAATTCTTTCAGGAAAGACGTCAGAAATTCACGACCACTGGAATCTCGGAAGTGAAGAAGCTCGAATAGCATAGGTTAACTTGGTCATGTTCTTCGAGGTAATACCACTTGGAAAGTGTCATTACCCCGAGGATCTGTGAGGGGTAACGGTTCTATTCCCAAATCAATCACCACTTGCTTATCTTTCATCCAATCCATACCCAAGATCACATCCATAGTTAACCCAGGTAACACTACCAAATTAACTCTATATGCTTTATCTCCAATTTCAAAATTGCATGCTCAAGCATTTGATTAGATAGGACATCGACACCGGCAGAATCGATGCGGTACCCATAATCTAATTGCTTAAGTTCTAATTCATGTGACCGTGCATATGCTTGACTCATAAAAAAGAATGCGATGATCCGTAATCAAATAAAACAACTGCAGGATGTTTGTTGACAAGAAACGCACTGCCAAAGGGATCGGTTCGCCATCGTGAATCTCATTCACAGAGGTGTGATGTGCACGGGCAGGATAAGTTGTCTGCCTCTTCGGATAGGGACAATACTTGGCGAAGTGTCCCATCTGGTTGCAGTTGAAGCAGGGTCCCTTCACGGCGGGTGCAGCTGCCGTGGAACCCCATCTTGGCTTGAGCTTGTGGTGCGGTGGGCGATAGCCCCTCCGATTCTTCTGGAGGTGGTGGAGCATTTCTCTTTGGAGCAGTGCACGGAACCTTGAGTTCTGAGCAGGGAGGGCGGCATGCTGCTGATGGTTAGGCATTGGAGGTCGGAACTGGAAGATCCTCCCTCGAAGCTTCTCTTGCGATTCTTGGAAGCAAAGATGCAGATTGTTATTGTTCTCTTGAGTCAAGCGGTCGATGAACGCATTGAATGTAGTCCTCGAACCGATACCCATGGTTTTAGCCATCTTGGTATTGAGACCTCTTTTGAAACTTTCTATCTTCTTCTCTTCGGTGTCCACATATGACGGAGCATAACGGGATAGATTGTTGAACTCTTGCGAGATATTCATTCATACTTTTGTTGCCTTGAGTGAGCCTCATGAACTCGAGATACCTTCATAGCCATCAAGCCCGGTGGGACATAGGTACTTTGCGGAAGATCTCGAGTGAACCTGCGCCCGGTGATGGGAGCATTCGGCGGGAAAGTGGTGCGTTGATGGGACCACCAAATTCCAGCCGGCCCCTGCGCAGATTGATGTGCCCCGTACTCAACCTTCACGTCTCGGTCATGCGCAGAAGACGAAACTTGTCTTCCATCGTATTGATCCACTCGAGAGCCTCAAGCGGTTCCTTAGCTTGCAAAAATTTGGGCGGATCCGTGTCCAAAAAATCCTTGAAAGTGCTATACTGATTCACTGGGCGGTCACGGTGGCCTCCGTGACTGGTGTTTGCTGCAATGTCGCGTAACGTGGCCTCCATGTTGCGCTGACTGCCGAGGAACTGTTGAAAAAGCTGCTCAGCTGTCAACGGTTGAGGAGGTGGTGGTGGCAGGTCCGTCCCCGGGTTTGCCCCATTACCCCGTTCCGTTGCCTCCACTACCATTCCCACCATTTCCACCATTTCCATCATTGCCATTGCCTCCGTTTCCTTGGCCGGATCCATCACCAACCAAGGTACCACTCCCAAAGGGCGCGAGTCCCAACCATCTGCAGATTCCAAAGATCAAGTAATCATTAGGTGATGTTACAATATTGTGTTTAATGTAATAATCATGCCAATGAATTATTGGAAGAAAATGAATTCATTCAACAATACACAGGCATAAAGATTCATTTTCCACAATCCATAACATCACTAATTATATTATGAAGTAAGCATCATCCTGTGCATACAACATCCAAAATTGCCAAAGATACATACATCGGACTTTAGGCGTTCGGGTAGCACCACAACTCAGACATCCAACATACACATGAGTCACATCTCATAAGGTTCTGCACCAACAACAAAAAGAACAAGAGCGCGGGCTACGACTAGCGATGAGACTACTAGCCTACTCGTGCTCGCTACCAACGCGTCGGACTCGGCAAAAGAAGAACAACGCCGTCGTGCGTGTGCAGGCTCAGGTGCAGGTGGAAGGTCAGCGTCCTCCTCGCCTCCATCGGGGTTGATAACCCCAGGCTCCATCTCAGCAGCTCCAGGACCATGGTGACCATGAACCTGGTTGTACGTAACGTGGTACTCCCCGTGAATCGGTCAATGTATCGCTCACGCTCAAGAGCAAGTGTCCTAGCTGGGTGGCATCGTTCCTGGGCTTCATTCCTCTCGGTGACCAACCGGGCCATCATCCGGTCAAGCATTCCTCTCGTACCGCTCATAGCGTGCAATACGTCGCGCCAAGAAAGTCTCGAGCTCCCCCCCGATGACCTCCCTCACATCGGCTTCACTTCCTCCCTAGTAGCTATGATGGTGTCCATCTGCTGCCTCAAGTCTCGGATTTGGTCCGAGTGCTTCTTCTTCTCTTCCTTCCCCTTCTTCCACAGATCTCTGTTCCAGTCACTGAGCTTGTACATCGTGGCTTCAAGAGTAGCATCATATGCTTGCATCAAGGCAAACATGGCACTCATAGCCGTGTTGTCACCGCCATCAATCTCATCAACTCCCTCGGCCAACGTGCTCGGCTGGGGACTGCTCCCAAACAAAGGTCCGAAGGGTCATCTTTGGGAAAAGTCCCCGCCAAGGCCCGTGCTAGGCTCGGGGAAAGCGCCCATGATCGGACGAAGGACATGGAATGCGGCTCGACCGCCCCATCCCGAGCGGTGACACCAGTGGCACGAACACGCCATCCGTCCCACTCGAGTCCGGGTGGAGTGGAGGAACAAAGATCTCCACGGCGACCAAGTCGTCACCACGAGGCGGCTCCTCGGTGACCCAGAGTAGACAGGCCGCTGGGTCCTCCGTATACCCCGTGTGAGCAAGCACCCTCCGGAGGAGCGTGGGCATGCCAAACTCCTCAAGAAAGTGGTCCTCTCGGATCACCGTGCGTGGTGCAAGCCGACGGCGAGGTGCTCGCGCCCCCCGGTTGACTTGCGTGCGGTTTGCTTAGTGCGAGCCATCCGTCGAAAATTTATCCCGGTGAGACAAGTTATTAATTAACCAATTTTAATTAACAGAATAATCAATTTATAAGGGAAGGTAAATGTAATGACATGAGATGAACAAACATGATGTATGCACGTATCTTACGTTCTCACAAACTTAGCAAAAATAATTCTAGCGGATATACGGTGGCATACAACGTTCTCTCATAGCGCATAACTAGTCGTTCTACTCGAATCGCTGTTATGTACCGAGAAAAATCCACTTCAGCCCATCCCAATAGTATGAATAAATGCATTGCGTAAAAGTAAAGATTAAGCACTCACACGCACGCACATTCCCAAATACACGCACATGTAGTACAACTACCCGATCCTCGTCCAATGACGGCATCGTCTCAACAGATGGCACAACCCACAATTAAACACCTTGGTAAGTACATGGTTTTGACATGTAAGTACTTCCGGTATCACACTAGCACTCCCCTAGATTGCCGGTTGGACAACCATGCTCTCACAACTCCCACTTACCGAGGCGTAGAGGCAAATTGAACCATACATTACCACTCAAGCGAATGGCACCCATACAATTACCTTGCTGCATGGGCAACAGTGAAAATAAAATATGATGCAATCCCCCAAGTTAGTACTTAAATAGCCACCTAGAGTCCTTATTTGGGCATAAAGGATATGACCACTGGCACACTCTTAATTTTGCAAAAGAAATTTCTCAAAGACTTATAGATCTATAAGTAAAAATCCAGTTTTGAAAGTAAATTCTTTTGTTTTAATTAGACATGTGAACAGTAATCGCTAAACCTTGCTCTGATACCACCGTCACGAACCGACCAATTTATAAAAGCATAAGTGAAAAAATCGCTCGCTGAGCAAGCAATTGTCACACTTAAGCCGTTATAAACCCGTAGTCCGGAAATCTCGAAGGATTTCAAACCAAACATCATCAACCAAGATCGTACAAGTTTAGCGTCACCATTCGCATGTTACAACATTTCGCAAATAGTTTGACAACATCGAGTGCGGAAATAAAGTTATTACAAACCAAGTTCTTCAAATCCAAATAAGCGGAAACAAGATAGTTTTGAAAACTCAACCCAACTCACACATTTAAAGATTATTACAAATTGCCGGTCCGAGTCTATCCATCAAAAGCGGTTGGGGAGAATATTAAGAGTAACCTTGCCCAAGGCCTTCTAGTCCACTTGAAAAGACAGTCTCGCAATACCCGTGGTAGGTATGCCCGTCAAGCACAAACAACAACAAGCGGGAAAAACCCCGAGTACGAGAAGGTACTCGGCTAGACTTACCCGACCGACTCAAAAAGTAAAAGACTCCAAGGAGGATGACAGGGCTTTATCGGGGGGTAGCTTGACTCTTTTTGCGAAAGCAAGTAGTAACATTTGAAGTGATAGCTCGGCTTAATCATTCCTATTTATGCTAGGTGAGCAGCTATACTATTCATCATTGCAAAGATATTAGTCAAGATTAGCAAGCAAGTAGTATCCATAATTATAAACATCGCCTTAACCCATCATCATCGTTAACCATATTCCATAATCATTACTACGATGGTGCAGCTCAAGTCAAGTGTTCACTGTCCAGGAACGATGGCGATTCGAATCGATTACTACTGAGCTCGGGGGTATTCCTCATGCAAACCACACTCACCCGTCGGTGAGCTACGATCACCATGGCACATATCCGGAAGTCAAGCACGCGGACTCGCACGGAACCACCGTACCGGGGACCGCCCGACGCCTTTAGCCCGATCCACGCTGGACCTCGGACTTACTCTTCGCGCCCCGTGGTCCCCCATCCATCTCCAATACGGTGCGAACGGATCGAGAACCGCCCGGATAGTGTTGGGCTTCGCTTTGGTCGAACGACTTATCCGGCCAGCTAAACATGAGGCATGCGTTCAACATGACTTGGGGTACAACAACGATGCGGTCCTTAATCGACACGCACGGAATCACTATGGTCCAACAACCCCACAAGACTCCGTCCGGTCTCCATTTATCAACCATAGCCATTAACCGGATGATATCAACATAAGCTTTTTCCGTCAATCATAGGTAACCACCTATCTCGCGGATGACGAAATCACCCGACTTCTACCGTCTAAGCAAGCTAAGCATAAAACTCGCCCTAGACTAGCGGGGTGTATCAAGGTAGGATAATCAATGGTAAAGCAAGGATATAATGCAAAGAACGGTGTCACACAACTCCTATACTTAATGCAGCAATCATAAATCATAATTAGACGGTTAGAAAGCATAGGTAAGTAGATGCTCCGGTGCTTGCCTTGCACGAAGTCGACGCCACGGTGGTCGGGGCACTCCGGAAGCTCCTCCTCTTCTCCTTCCTCTTGCAAAGCACTTCTTGCTGCGGTTCCTCCCGGACGATTCTCCTCGATCTCCGAATAAGGGAGGTCCTCTTGCGAACCTCAGTATGATGCGATGCACGTGCATAAGTATCATGAATGCACAACACATGATGCTCATGTATGAAAATGATTAACAGATCATTTGACGTAGTAGGTGCATATCTCCTCTCTACTAACAAACTGAACTCACTTACTGAGTACGTGCAAATCTCTTCTCTAAGCACTTAGAGAAGTGCATAAGGAAGAGTGGCGTCTTGCGGACACACACTGCGTATAACGCATAACATGAATACAAGGAGTACTACTACTACTCATGGGCAAGTATCACATTTCAGATATGGTACTCCAATGCATGACCAGCAAGTATAACTTAATTGAAAATGCATAAGAATTGATATAAAAGCCATTAAATCATTTAATCCAATTACTTATCATTTCATGTGAATAAATAGGATTGAACTGCGACCTCTGTCTAGACAGTTCAGAAAATTCTACAAAAATTACAGGAGCTACACTATGCTATAACAGAGCCAGGATAAATTTTTCATCATATTTTACCAAGTACAACAGCCTACACAAAAAGATGAAGCTACTGGCCAGAAATGCACATTTAACAACTTTGCATTAAGAAAAGTGTTAAACAACAGATTTCATATTTTTATCTATAACTACTTTGCATAAGAACAGTCACCAAAAATTACCAGGGCCTAATTCCTTATAATTTATTTATTAAAAATCATATAAGAATCAGCCCAGAAATGAAATTAAATCATATTCCAATATTTTTACACAGTAACTGCATGCAATATAATTTTCTCAGAAACTATATCACAAAACAAGTCTAGTAAAACAAGAATCACATTTTTCAGAGCATTCTACCATTTATCATGCATTTACTTAGTTTTCAGCCATTTCAAGGATTAAATAAATCTACACAGAAAATATCCACCAAAAATGCATATCATATTTTTAAATGATAGATCTACTCAGTAGAAGTCTAACAAAACAAGTCTCACTCAATTTGGATCCCATTTGCACCAGCAATAAAATACAAAGGCATTTTAATCTTTTCTGAAAAACATATAAAAGGAAAAAGGGCCGAAGCCCAGGGTTCATGGGCTCGGTCCAGTGGACCGTAAGCCGCTGACAGGCGGGACCCCTGGTCAGCCGGGCCCGCGTGTCGGCGAGCCAGGCGGGGGCGGTCGTTGGATGGCCGCTTTGCTTCACCGGCATGCGGCATTGCCGGGCGGGGCGAGGGTGGCACCGTAGTGCTCCCTCGTCGCGGGCGCACCCCAAAGTCTTTGTGCTCGGATTGACCGGGCGGCGAGGGCAAAAGGCGGCGGCGGGGAGTTACGGGCGGGCAAGGCGCTGCCGCTGGGCGCCGGCCGAGCCAGCGAGCCCGGCCAGGAGAAGACATACAAGACGGTTCACGGATCGCGGCGCTCACGGTGCGCGGGACCGGTGGAAAAGCGCTGGGCGGAGCTCGCCGGCCGCTGGAGCCGCAGCTCCGGCGACGGCGACGGCGACGGAAGTCCGCCAATCGCCCCCTTACCGGAGGTCGGCGCGGCGGCGGCTGAAGTGTGGCGGAGTAGGGGCGCGTAGCCGCTTGGCGCTGGGCCGGAGGGCGGGCGCGGTGGCGGTGGCGAGCGCCGCCTGCCGCGTGGTGAGGGCGCGGCGGCGCTGCTGGTTACTCGCTACGGGCGACGCGAGGAAGGAGAGGGGAGCGAAGCAGGCAGAGAAGCGTGGCGAAATGGAATGCCGAGGCGTTTCCATTTTCGGGCGACGCCGGGGTGAAGCGGCCGGGCGCGGGCCCCGCTGCCGGAAGCCGCCGCCACGCGGCGGTTCGGGCTTGCGCATGGCGCGGCCAGGGCGGACGCGGCTGGCGCGGATCGGCCACGACCGGCCGGGCGCGGCGCTTGGCGCTGAGGGCGCGGGAGCGGGCCGTGGGCGGCAGCCGGCAACGGCCCGGCCGTTTGCGGTGAGGTTTTCTTTTTTTTTTTTTTTGAATTTAAATCTGAAACAAAAGGACCCCCTTTTGACAATTTTGCAACCAATTTCAAGAGATGCTCCAAAAATAAAAGTTGTAGATCTTTTTTGAAATGAACAACTTTCATTTAAGGCTCATCTCAAAATTCTCAAGAAATTCTGAAATACAAAATTCATTTTGAATTAGGGCATAAGAAGGAATTTTCCAATTCATTTTCTTTTTGCTCCAAATACTCCAAATCTTTTGCAATAAATTTTGTTAAATCATTTTGAAAGGCTGGGCACATGGATCCAAACTTGATCAAGCATTTGCAAACTAATTAATTAACTAACACTTCAATCAAGCATGAGATTAGAATTAAAAACAAGCACATGAAATGACAAAATGCAACTTAGGGTTTATGCTTAATGATGCTCATGCCATGCTTAGTGATGATTAAGTTAATTAATTAGGTGCCTAATGCATGCTTAACACCGAGGTGTTACAGTGTGGGGTGCTAGGCGCGGGCGTGGAAGATGGTTGGGATGAGGAGGACCATACTAACGATTTTGTCTATTAGATCTAACCGAGTATGGAGAGAGCCTTAGAAATCATTTGTATTGTTCGTTTTTGTAGAGTTTTTTCTTGATGCATAATTTGGGTGGTGAAAGCCTTGATTTGATTTTGGCTAATTGATGAAATCTATTGGACTAATCCTTTTGTTAAGAATGTGTGTCGCTTGAATAAGGATGGTCCAACCAAGACGTGGATCTAGACGATCATGGAGGTGATGGTGATGACCACAAGATGATCAAGTACTTCACAATTGGAAAAGAAAAAAGAGAAAAACAATGGTCTCAAGGCAAAGGTATATTCATAAGGCCATTTTTTGTTGCCACTCAAGACACTATAGAGAGTGTGAGTGGATTTAGGATAGATAACCATACTACTAAAAGTGGTGGCCTTATGGACGAACAGTTGTCTAAGTGCCACTAAGTGAGTGATTACTATGCATATGCATTAGGACCTAGTGTGCTAACTTCTAACCCTTGCAAAATATGTTGGAAAATGCTTACATATGTGCACAATGGCGAGAGACTTTATGGTTGGGAAGTTAAAAGCAAGGGCAAAGAGAAATAGAGTTAGAAGGGTCACTTAGGGTGTGTTTGGTTGTCTGCATTCACTTCGTCCTGGCTGGGTGGATGTGTATAATCTAAGAAAGAAACTTGTTTGGTTGCCTGCTGAGTGGATACAGCTTGCATGAGCAAATGCAAGAATACGCCCTCATCCTAGGTCAGTGGATACCCCCAAAATGAGCTTCACTGGCCATCCGGGTTGGGTGGATGCAGTGTATCTCATATGGTCCCACATGTCAGCCTCTTAGGTTTGTTAGACTGCATCCACTCATATAGGTAACCAAGCAACATCTTATTTTTTCTGCATATGCTCATGTAACCTCACCAAACACCTTCTTTTTTCTGAAATATGGTTCCACTCAGTCTGATTCCACTTAGCCAGGATATATGATACAAGCTTTATCCACCAACCAAACAAAGCATTAATTGTGACCGAACATGGTCCATGTTGGGACTGGACGTGTTTGGTTAGTTAACTGTGGCTTGGCCTTCGTTGAAGGCTCGAACAGACTCTAGTGGAGAGGACCAACCAGACACGTAGGTGGAAATGGGACAACATCTAGTCAAGGCGACGTGGCATGGCAGAGGGCAACGCAGAGGTGATCGGATGCTAGGCGCGTCCAGTCACCCCCTAACTAGACGTGTCCGGTCATGATTTGGCTCCAGAACCTCTCTGGACTCTACTGGACACCCGGTGTTGAGATTGAGGGACACATGGCGTCCATCCCTAGACTGGACGTGTCCAGTCGTCTTGATAGGCGCCTCTAGACAACAGCTCTTTGAGTGCAGCCGCTAGGTGGTTGTGTGGCTCCCTGTTTTAGCTTGTTGGCTGGCTTTTGGGGATTCTTCTTAGCACTTTGAACATCTTAACATCCTCTTGAGCTAAGCCAACCACCTCCCTCTCATCTCTTACATAGTGCTTGATCCCAAGTGAGACTGTGAGAGATTCTAGTGCTTTTGGCTAGTGATTTAGTGGCACTAGTGATTGCTCTTGCTGTGGGTTAGCTTATTACACTTGGTGATTCCCATCACCTAGATGGTTTGGAGCAACAAGGAGGTGTGGAGGAGTTGGTGATTGTCTCTGGCCACACCTGGTGAAGAATTATGAGGGGTTCTTGAGCTTATTGCCTGGTGAAGCACCAAAAACAAGATACTCTAGTGGAATCTTAGTGACTTGTGTTATCCTCATCTTGTGGTGATTCTTGCAATGTTTAATGGAGGCTAGGTATGGTATTAGCTGTCGAATCCTAAGTGAGTGAGGCATCACATCGAGGACGTATCGTGTAGGCAAGCACGTGAATCTCAAAATAAATTGGTGTATGGTTGATCAAGACGGTGATTGATATCTATATCCTGAAGGCAGAATTTGCATTCCATCAGTCTTTGTCCTTGCATTTATTTTTGTGTACGAGTTCTTAGCTTATTGTGTTGTCTTGGTTAGTGATAAGTATTGATAAGTACACCAAGCACAGTGGGTTGAAAAATCAAAGATAACTTGCTGCGAACAGTGGGATAACTAGCTTTATAATATCTGACAAAGGTTGGATGCGACCAAGCAAAAGGGAGAGAGGCACCGAAATCATGAAGACTTTGACTCGATCTTCAAATGACTGCACAGAATCACAATCTAGAACTTATACACACAAAATGGTGCAGCCGTACTGGAATCACTTCATAAGTCTAAGAAGAACAAAGGTTTTAGTAAGGCGCTTGGCAGCTCGGCTACAATGTCATGTAGTTTATCAAATGATCAAAAGGTGCCTAATAGTTTAGAGGTAGGGAATATTTATACTAAGAATAACCCTCCTAGATAGTTGTGAAAACAAAATGGTGTTTTTGAAGGAAGGCAATGTGAAAGGTCCCCTTAGAATGGATCCCCGAAGTAGTCTCATGTGACTGTTGGCCTCTAGAGCAGTTTCCACTAATTTGGCCATAACTTTTTATTGGGAAGTCCAAATGACAAACTATTTGTTGGGTGTGAAAGTAGACTCAAAGTGCTTTCCAACCATTTATATAATGCATCACGTAATTTTATAGACTGGTACAGTTTTGCATGGGAAGTTGGACCAACATTCTATCCTGGGAAGACCATTGACCTTATGAGCAATAATCTTCACTAATTTGCTTATATCTCAACATTGAGAAGTCAAAAATGCTCGGGACTTGCATGAATCTAGACTTGATAAGCTTTCTAAAATATCCTCATAGGTTTTAAAAGCTTGAGAGAGTTGTGAGTAATGACTATATCTTTCAGCTGGTCTATTTTTTCACCGTAGTGGTTCGATGTGTTGGTCCATTTTCACTGTAGTGGTCAGATCTGTTGGTCAATTTTTCTCTGTGCTGGTTCGATGTAGAATATCATCCTCCTTTTTATTTGTATTCCTAAGTAAAACCAAAGTAGAACACTTAGGTACTAATATCCTTAGAAATATTGAAATCAAAGTCAATAAGGAAAAAATTCACCTCTTCCTGTAGTTTCTTCCTATTCCTGTAATTTCTTGGCGTGGCTTTGTGTACGCGGAACTTGATTATGTTCACTTGTATTGAACGATGGATGCTCTTCATGTTCGAACAAATGATGAGCTAGCATGTCCTCATCTGTTAGCTCTCTAAGTTAGTTGAGTAGCCTCTCTAGTGTTTGTTTGTGTGACTTAGTGTGCTAGGCAACTAGATTTGTGGCATATGGCTTGCAACCATTGTTAGTGCTTGCGCAAAATTACACTTCACTATTTAGTATACTAATCAGTTGCTTAAGTGTATTTGAAGATAATTTTTATAGGCTATTCACCCTCCTCTAGCTATTTAGAACCTTTCAAGTGCATAGATCAAAAGACTTTGAACAAGGGATATTTGGTGGGGTGGTTGTAGGCATGAAAACAATGATGGTGCTTTATCGGTAGAGTATATTTTTTTTTTTCATTTTCAATTGTCCAAGACTAATATGAAAGACTAATATTGGACACCTAAGTAGTTTCAGATGCAAAAGTTACCCACTATAAAGTTACAGGTACTTTTTTTTTTTCATTACTATTTTCTAAGTAGAATTGCTCCTATCTCTTGTCAAACATGCAAATAACGATTCTCTTTTCTAACTTCATCATAATAAATAATCTTAGGCCTTGTTTGGATTCATTATCTACTAATAGTTAGATGACTAATACCTTATATCTAATACTAACTCTGTTCTAAATTATAGTTTGGTTGACTTTTTTTTACCTCAAGTTGACCACTCGTCTTATTCAAAAAATTATACAAAATATTGTATTTTTTTTTTTGTGGTTTACTTTATTAATAAAACTTCTTCAAAACTGACTTAAATTTAACTATATTTGTACAAATTTTTTGAATAAAATAAGCGGTCAAACTTGGAATAAAAAAGTCAAGTGAACTCTAATTTAGAACGGAGTATTAGCTAGCTAGTAACTATTAGCTGGAAGGTGTTGGATGCACAACTATTAAGAAATACAATTCAGATAGTTATTAGCTGCTATTACCTAGTTTGGCCCAATTAACCAGATAGTTATTATCTAGAGAGGCAGGGGGATCCCCTCTCACCTATCCTTTTCAATTTTGTAGCTGACTGCTTAACCAGAATGGTTATGAGGGCTCAAATGAATGGTTTGATCACTGGTCTTATGGAACATATCATTCCCAGAGGAGTGGCCATACTGCAATATGCAGATGACACTATTATTTGCTTGAAACATGACATAGAAAGTGCAAAAAATATGAAAATGCTACTATATATGTTTGAAATGGCCTCTGGTCTGAAAATCAACTTTAACAAGAGTGAGATTATTATGATAAATGATGAGGAAAACTGGGGAGAACAATACGCTGAAATCTTCAATTGTCATCTTGGATCTCTTCCAGTGAAATATCTGGGTGTTTCAGTCAGCCCAAGCAAATTACATCTTAGAGATTGGATCCCTCTTACTGACAAATGTGGTAAAAGATTGGATATTTGGCAAGGGAGGAACATGTCGATGGCTGGGAGAGCTACATTGATTAGCACCAGTTTAAACAACTCTCCTATATATCATATGTCAGTATACTTGCTCCCCAAAATAGTTAGTAAAGAGATTGACAGATTGAGAAGGAAATTTTTTTGGCAAGGTGGCAGTACAAAGAGAAAATACCACTTGATTAAATGGATCAATGTGTGTAAAAGCAAGAAGAAAGGTGGAGCTGGAATTAAAGACTTGGCTAAATTCAATATTAGCCTAATATGTAAATGGTGGTGGAAGCTAGACTGTGAGGAAGGACTATGGCAGGATCTGGTTAGAGCCAAATACATGAAAAAAGATCACATTCACACAGTCAGCCACAAAATCTATGACTCCCCTGTATGGCAAGACTTGTTGAAAGTGAAAAAGCTATATTTAGCCGGTAGACAGGTTAAGATTGGGAAAGGAGAAAGAACTCGTTTTTGGGAGGACTGTTGGCTGTTTGATAAGCCAATTGCTGAGCTTGCCCCTGAATTATATATTCTGAGCAACCAAAAGAATGTTACCGTGGCAGAGGTGAAATCTGGAGGTAAGATGATGACATTTAGAAGATGGTTACCCCAGGATCTGAAAGCTATATGGGATCATATATGGTCATTGGTCTATGATGGAAAATTTTCCTCTTTCTGACTGTAATGATAAAATATCATGGAAATGGGATTCAAAAGGGAAATTTTCTGTGAAATCACTATATGAGGCATTGACAAGTGATGGTGAGGGAAAATATCTAAAACATATTTGGAGAGGGAAAATCCCCCCAAAGATAAAATACTTTATGTGGCTGCTATCCAACAAAGCGTTACTTACCAAAGACAACTTGCTGAGAAGAAAGTGGAAAGGGGAACCGGAATGTTACTTCTGTAACCAACCTGAGAATATTGACCAATTATTCTTTAAATGTGCTGTAGCTAGAATAGTTTGGGCATGTGTAGCCAGGTGCTTAGGAGCCACATGCATCCCGGGAAACTTAGAACAATGCTGGACATGGCTAGACAAATGGCTTCCCCAAGGGAGAAAATTCCATGTGGTTGGAGTATCAGCCATATGCTGAGCTATGTGGAAGGCTAGAAACCGAGCCTGTTTTGATAAAAAAAGTGATCAAAGAACCAGTTGAGATCATCTGTCATGCTGGTGCGTTGATGAAATTTTGGACAGGTCTTTACGCGGAAATGGACAAGGAGGCTTTGGTGGAAGGCGTCAACACAATGCTGAAGCTGGCGTTCGACATCCTGGCAAAGAAAAAGCACAGGGAAGGATCGGATGGGAATGATGAAGGAGGGCACAAGGACAATGCCCGACTATGAAGCATTACCAGTTTGATGCGTTTCGTATGTGCGCGCTTCTGTTGGAAATAGTTGTATGAAGCTCTTTTGCCTCTTGCGCCGGAGGTTAAGCGCAGTTTGTTAAAAAGTTGAAAGATATGTTTTGGCGCTGAATGGTTAGGCGCACGCATGTTAGAACCTCTTCCTCCCTCCCCCCTTCTCCCCTCCCCTACCTATTTTCTCCTTCCAAACAATCTGTATTTCCGTTCATTTGAATGGGAATGGGGACTCCCCGAGTTGGAAAAAAAAGTTCTAGAGATCCAGCTAACAATTGGCTACTTTATTAGCTGCATATGTTTTGATTCAAAAGATAATACTAGCAAATAGCTGTTTTCTATAGTGACACAAGCACGACCTTAATCAAGGCGTACTTATAATTTTCTTGTAATGTAAGTACTACCCTAGAGTTACATTACAAGCTAAATGCCTTAGCCGGCAATTTAAAACCATGGTACACAGACGTACATGTGCATGCATACTCATATGAAAGCACCTAACGTAGTAATTTTGCGTGATGCTTGGCTGCTCGTCCTAGAACTTGTCAATTTGTGCGGATGAATCTTTTTTACATATAATTCAGGTTATTTGAAATTCTGTTTCCATCTCATGTGAGAGGGCCTTTCCAGCTGTATCCTCTTATGGTGTCGATCTGTAACAGTCCACAATACACAACTCATATTTTTTCCAATTCATGCATATTTCCTCTTGTATTTGGTGACGGTTAATAATAATTATTTCCTGCATGCATGAAGCTGTCGTATCTGTTTGCTGGCACTAAAGCTCCCATAATCATCTGGGAGTCGTATAAATGCCCCAGAAAAGATTTTCAAAATAAATGGTAGTGCCCGCGGGCGGCACAGGAGGTTGCATTTTCATATCCAAAAACGAGCCAGCAATAATCAATAAAGAGCATCAGTAGGCGGCCGTTTCATTTGACCTGTTTCTTGCCCTGGTTAGCCAGAACCATTTCATTGACGAATTAAGCAGGCACCAAGCATCCTCATTCCGCAGCATGGGTTCCTCCATGAGCACGGCGGCGCATTCGATGGAGCACGTCCCGGACGACGCCCTCGGCGAGGTGCTCGTCCGCCTCCCGCCTCACCCAGCCAGCCTCGCGCGTGCCTCGCTCGCCTGCAAGAGCCTGAACCGCTTCATCGGCGGGACCGAGTTCCACCAAAGTTTCCAGGAGCACCAGAAAAGCACGCCGCCTCCCCTACTGGGCTTCTTCCACGACGACGAAAGCCTCCCCAACAACTTCCTGCCCATCGGGGACGGAGACTCGCCGGACCGCGTCTCTGCCGCGGCCTTTGACCCCAAGGACGACGGCTGGCGCTTGGTGGACAGCCGCCACGGCCGGGTCCTCCTCCGGAGCCCCGCCACGGCCGGGTCCTCCTCCGGAGCCCCGACAGGGCCCGCTTCCTCGTCTGGGACCCCGCGGCTGGACGCCGGCGGTACATCGACGCTCCGCCGCTGAATGAGCACGCGGGCCGCACCTACTACTGCCCCGAATGCCGCGCGGACCACAGCCCAATGTCCAGGTTCGGCAACGCCGCCGTGGTCTGCGCCGCCCCGGGGCACGTGGACCACAGCGACTGCCACGACTGCCCCTTCAACGTCGTGTTTGTGGCATCCCCTCCGGCGGAAAACACGGTGGTCTACCTCTACTCCTCGGAGCTGGGGCTCTGGAACAAGGTGGCCTCGGCTGACTTCGCGAGCTCGTGGATACGCGTCAGCGACAGGCCGGTCGCTCAGGTGCGGAACGTGCTGTACTGGACCATGGTCACCGGAACCTTGGGGATGCAGTGTGGCATTCCTCGCCTTCGACCTGCTGACGCACAGGTTGTACATGATCCAGCAGCCAGCTTACATTTTTGATGCCGAAGAAGAAACCGTGCAGGTGATGGAGACGGAGGATGGCCTGCTAGGGCTAGTCGCCGCGTGTGGCTGGAGCCTCGAGCTCTGGGTGCTTCGTCAGTACAATGGCCGTAGCACGGAGCGCTGGTGCATGCCCAGACAGATTGACTTGGTTCACTTGGCTGTGGGTCTGCAGGTGGACCTCATGGACCCCTTAGAGCCCTACATGGTCTGGATCCTGAATGTGGAAGGCAGCTTCGTCTTCGTGGGCACTGAAGCTGGGATCTTTCAGGTGGATCTCCAGGCGACTGAGGTGCCCAACAAAAAGATCTGCGATGCCTACGACATTAGGGCTTTATATCCCTACAAAAGCTTTTACTATCGAGGTACCTAGTACTATCAATAATCCATCACTCTCCATTCATTTCATTGTTTCATCATGAAATATATATATATATATATATATATATATATATATATATATATATATATATATATATATATATATATATATATATATGATGATGATGATGATGATTTCAATATATATGAATAACTGAGCTCTTTCCTGCGATGTTGAATGAATGTGACTTTCTGAAATTGGCACAGCAGCGCCAGGGAAAGAGCTCAGTTATATATTTCATTGTTCCTCATCTTTGACTTGCCAGCGAAATATAATTGAAATATATTACTCTTTGGGTCATGAATTATATGATATGCATATTTTATAATAGGTTCCATTCCTCCCACGTTGAATGAAATTATATTATATAGCTTTCGGTAATTAGTTCAGATGCAGGGACAAAACAGTTCTCCTATAGGTGCATGTGAGCATACTTGAGACATTGAGACATTTCCAGAGATCAAGAAGTTTATCCTAGAGTTTGGTATAATTTTACGTTGGTTCATTACTTCTGTTCATTGTTTGTGGATGCACCCCTGAGTCTCGTTCATTCAACAAAGGGAAAGGGATACATTTCAACACTTTTTTTAACAGGCTACTAATTTTGAAATGAAGAAATGGTGCCGTCTCATTTCTTTTGGTGCCCTATTATTGTCAAAATTTAAATAAAGCCAGAAAATGGTGGCATAACCAAAGGCAAAGCTGAGCTAGCTATAATTAGTGATCTTTCTTCTCTTGTCCATCAGGTCTCTAAAGATTGTCATGCATAGTTAGAATTTTTTTCTTCAGAGCAAAATTTACTCACTAATAACACATTAATTATATTATGGTTATGATTAATATGTCCGAAATTGTATTGATAGCGTAACCAAAGGCAAAGCTCAGCTAGATAACTAATTTATGAAATGGTAGCACGGTAATTATTAGTGTGTGACATAGCATTTGGTCAGTTAAATAGGCATATATCATAGAATGTTTTGCTTTTGTCAGAAATTATCAGATTACCTGAAGACCTGTTTTTAATGTACTGGCAACTTATGGGAAGAATTGTTATATATTGTTCTGTTTTGTAGTGGTGTTATAAATGATTTATGCCATATAATGAACTCTGTACTTATTTACCTGTGGCAAATTATATGTAGCATGCAGGTCATCCATGGATTTCAGTTTACTGACTTCATTCCATGTTTAAGTTATTCTTATTTTGTATGCAGATCCTACTTTGTTTTAACTCTTCAGAGTATGTCACATTACTAATCACCTATTTAGTTTGTGTTGCTCTACACAAATAAAATTATGAGGATATCATCAGTTGTCGATATCCACTGATAAAATGTAATTGAATTTCATGGATTTTAACAAATAAACTGCATATGTAGTGTACAAATTATGTGTCCATCTCTTAAGTTTTTGTTTCTTCTGCAATCTAAGGTTTGAATTATCAAATGTGCATAAGCACAAGAGACAATCTTCATGTTTGTTCTAGCATTGTAGTAGAGTGTTTAGCCAATGTGTGTATTCAATCTCTCTTGTTCGGTGTTGCCTTTCGTGGGCATGTCGCTCGGCAATAGGCATGGCCTTGTAAACCTACTTCCTTCCTATTGAAATACATGTGTAAGAATGTTCGTGAAATAATGATAATAAATGGAGGATTTTGCATTTTATTCTCTTCCGCATAGTGCATGTGTGAATGATGTCATTTCTAAGGTGTGTAAAGTTAGTTGAATTATCACATACTTCTTCTGCATGCATGTTTATAGTGTATATATGCTTGTAGTGAGTTGTCAGTGGTTCTATATAGATCTGATGCATAAACTAAATTTCAGTGCTCCCTCTCTGTTTTTGAAATACATAACTCTTTATGCTTCAATGTTGCAAATGCTGACAAGTTGATGGATCATATGCATCTATCAAAACTCTGATTTATTTATTTATTATCTGATCATCTTTCATGACTGCCCTTGATACTTTTTTTTTTTTTTTTGCCATGGTAGGTACTGGTGGCGCCATGGATGGAACAAATGGGCAGAGCTAGATTGAAAGCTGGTGCAGCTTAGCTCATTTACCGGCCATATGGTTCAATTAAAAGATCCATATCAATTATCTATTTAATTTCAGCAGTATTGAAAGACTTTCTTTAGCTTCCAGTCAGATATTCTCTAGCCTGTTGGCAACATATGAGATCTAAGTGTTTAAATCTTTGTGAACTGTATTCAGTATGTTCAGTTAATTTTAAAACTTATCTCATATACTTTCTCAATATCTCTATCTTGATTTCCCCAATTCGGAGGAAAGGAGACATCAAATTCAAATTTACTTGAAATATTTGTGCAGTCGATTCAGCTAGTTAAATTTCTCATATATGCAACTGGAGATGCTGCTATTGTTGATCTGCCTCCAAATAATATCTTCGCCTTGAAAATCCTGTCTATCGCCCCTGTTGTCAGCTCTAGTAGCTAGGAAACTCATATATTGCCCCAAACTTTGTGTTAATCACAAATCTGATACATATCCACTATCACAAACTAGAATATCCTTAGTAACTATCACAAACTAGAATATCCTTAGTCATCTAGAATTTCCTTGTGATGAAATAAAAGGGAGCGATACCAAGGTAAGTGCACTTTTTTTCGAGTTCGCTTCAAAATTGACATAATGTTATTTATCATAGTCTCCTAAATTGTTATAGAGCCAATTTCGACTGCACTTAATGAGCCAAGCCTAACCAACTGAGCTGAAGTCCAGAGTCATTAAAATTCAGCAAATTTTTGTTTTTAAAAAAATGAGGCCAATCAGAGCAATTTTGAAATGATCCACCAAGCCGGCTCAATGAGATTTTTGTCTAGCCCAGGTTATTTTTATTTTCCCTTGCGATGCTAATAAACCACAAAAACTATATATTTCTGAGGTGCTGATGTAAATTGCTGAGGAATATAGAAGTTTCCTCAGTGGTTTCGCTGAATGGCCAAGGAAATTACACATTTGTTTGGGGCTTTACGTAAACCGCCATAGGCAGTCTATGTGTTTCTTAGGGTGCTCAATATAACTACTAAGAAAAATAGTTAACCATCTCACTTCTCTCTCAGTACTGTGATCAACCTAACCGTGTAAATATAGTGGAATTTCACATACTTTTGATGTTCCTTTTACACTTTCACAACTAAAAAATTTCGAGGTTTCAGGTAGGCAATGGATTTACTTTTGAGATTTTGAACAAAGTGTCATGAAACAAATTTATTTCATGAGTTTGCTCCAAAAGCCAATGTGAAAATATTTTTTTGTGAAAGTACAAAAACTAATTTGACATGATGATTATTTCAAAATCTCATGAAAATACTAGTTCCCACCATGAAATCAACATCGGATCCCCGTCCTTCTGCATTGGCGCCAAACTATTTTCCATTTGTTAGGCTCAATATCTTGTTTGTGTCAAGGAGATGCACAAGCCAGACCCTCATTTGACATTTGTGCCAAGAGTTGTGCAGCTCACGCAATGATGCAAGCTTTCGCTCAGCACAGGGAAGATTTTTTTTTTTTTTTTTTTTTTTTTTTTTTTTTTTTGAACACGCCCACACTGCCTCGTGTTTCATTAAGAGGGTAGAAAGTTCACAAAACTCCACCAAATGCCAAGCGAGATGCCTGCGTTAGTTGTCGCTGACACATAATAAGGAAAACAACAAGCAAACTGGTTTCCTCGTAAGAAGGCTCATACAAAACACTAGCTAAAAGTGATGACATCAGTGTAAAACCTGGCCTGAATCTAGCAGTTGCTTAATTCATCATAACTGCACACTCGGTCATCAGGGTTAATTTTCCTTCAAATACACACATTGATACCTCTCTTTCCATGTGAATCAAGAGACGGAGTCATTGACTCAAAACCTCACCGAAAATATGCCGGCAACCGAGCCCTTGCCTACTGCCATCAATCGACTAGGCATTCAGTGTGAGGAAGATGTTAGCCTGCACCAGACTTCTCGGGTAAAAATACAGCTAAGCAGAAAGTGACCAATAGCCTCGCTAGCCTAATCATAAAGTGCGCAGCTCTCCCCATCCTGAAGGCCCTGACGCTTACAACGCTCGCTGGTCCAAAACCTACATTGCATTGTGACCCAAAAGAAAAGCTTTACCTTGGGAGGTTCAACAGCTTGCTAAATCTCCATGGCACCAAGCATGAAGGACATACCATGAAAGAAATACCTGTATGATGCCAATGATGCCATGTAACTCCCATCTACCATCCATTTCCAAACAAACCCATCTGACATAGTAAGTCTTATTTGCACATCTTTTAGGCTTTACCAAAGCCAAACATAATCACACAACATAGCCATTGTCAAAGCTCCCAAGATGTCCAGCACCAATTTGCGCTGATAGATGGAGACCATAACTGAATGACCATGGCATCAACAGCCGACTACTCTAAAGAGGTGAGGGGGAAAGGAGGTAATGAAACCATCTTACAGCCAAGAATCAGTCCAGAATCTTGCGGATGCTACGTCGCCACCCATATGTAACTCTTTAACGCGGAAGGAATCCGCGGCTTCTCAGCCACCTGGGTACTGTTCATACGGGGCCCACCACTGTTCATATGGGTCCCGCACACACAGTTCAGTTTTTTTGTTCAGCTTCGTTTTTTCCCTCCTCTTTAAGCCGGTGAACTGGCGTTTAATCTACCGCACGACCATTATGTGATTGTCAAGAAAAATCCTCCGTATGTATAGGAGGAATTCACCGTACCAGATTGCTCCATGCATCTATCTTACTGCCGCCGGTAGCAGTCCTATTAGTGCCACTATATTTAAAAGATATTGTCTTGAAAGTCAAAAGGCTATCTAGTGCAAAATTCACTAGCTTCTACTATTCCATCATGGATTTTTTTAATTTTGCGTCAGTCATTCTTAGAGATAACTTTAAGTAGTTATTACTGTCTTTTATATGTAGATGCCGATACCATAAAAAAATACAACCATATACACAGTTTTAAGCCTATTACCGCTACAAACGAACAAAACCCAAAAGAACACCAATTCACCACAACATACAGGCGTGACTACAAACTGCACGCGTGACATCGCGCGCGTACCCTCCTAGTAACTATTACCGAGGCAGCGATCATGACCTCCACGACACACTCAATTCTTGATGAGAGAAGGCACCAGGTCACCGGTGCAACCATCCTCTTGAGCCATTCCCAATGGAGTCTGAGCATGAACTCAGCCAGGCATGTGACCGCTTCTAGGCTGAATGTCATGTTTAGTATATTTATTTGTTCAAGGTTCCAAGCTTTAGCAAGAGAAAGTTCTTTGAAGCCAACCAAAAGAATATTTTGATATCTTAAACATAGACCTAATGTTGGATTCTCTTATCCCAAGGTGTCAAACTTTGAGTTGGTTAGATATTCGGACTCTAATTATACGGGACACAAGGTGGATAGAAAGAGCACTTCCAGAACATGTCAATTGTTGGGAAGATCACTTGTGGCATGGTCTTCAAACAAATAAAATAGTGTTTCATTATCACCTGCCAAAACCAAGTACATTAGTGTGGAAAGTTGTTGTGCATAATTGCTTTGGATGAAAGCCAAATTGTATGATTTTGAATCAAATACATACAAGTGCCATTGCTATGTGATAATGAAAATACTATGAAGATAGCCACCAACCTAGTTTAACACTCAAAGACAAAGCACATTGATATAAGACATTATTTCATAAGATGTCATCAAGCTAAGGGAGACAGCACAATTGCAAATGTGGGCATCGATGATCACTTGGTTGATATATTCACTAAGCCACTTTATGAGAAAAGGTTTTTATAAGCTTAGAAATGAATTGAACTTCTTAGACTTCTCCAACATAAAATGAATGCACCCTCACTTAAATGACTGCCTTTCCTTCGACTAAATAAAGGTAAAATTGTTTGGCATATCACATTCATTCTTGCTAAGGACTTGATTAGAGCATATAGATTTTACAATCTTAGAAATGAATTAAACATTCTAGACTTCTCCAAGTGAAATGAATGCACCCCTACTTATATGACATGCCTCTCTTTGGACTAAAGCAAAGGTAAAATTATTTGGCGTATTGCATTCATTCTTGCTAAGGACTTGATTAGATCATATAGACATATGTTAGTCTTAATTAGGATCATTATGAAAATTAAATGATTTTAGAGTTCATATGATGATACTATTGCTTCTATGTTGACCTTGTGGCTACATATGATTTGATCATGAGAATGTGATCCTAGTGTTTAATCTAGAAAATGAGAAAGAAAGGATCTAGTTCAACTTGGATAAGATAACCATTGTAAGATGTGTAAAAAAAGCTTGCTAAAGGTTTAAACTGAACTAGATTACTTGTGCAATTTGACTAGTTGAAATTAACTATTAAGAAGGAAGCCCATAGAAATAATCATGTGATCCTCAACTTTAAGTGGTCATGCATTTCTATCATTTCCATGTGGTACTCACCATGATTTCAAGTGACCATCTTTGGACTACATCAAAGTTTGTGCATCCCTTTTATGGTTATTGATGCCAAAGAGGGGAGAAAGTATGACAAAGATACAAGCTTGACCAAAAAGGAGAGAATTTGGATATACAATTGATGGGGAGAAGATGACAAAGAGAGAGAGATGCATGGACAAAGGAGGAGATCAAATGAAGATTGAAGAATAGAAGGGGGTCAAATTTTGGAAGCACACAAGTAGGGGGAGCAAGCTCTTGAACAAGCCTGATTGCATTTGAATGTGCATTTTATATGATTACTTGCATTGCACATGTAGTAGTTTTCAAGTAGTATTCTCTTGCGTATATCGTCTATGCTAGTCATAGAATTTGATTGATGAAATGAAACTAGCTTGCACACCTAGATATATTATGTTTTTACAGGTGGTACTAGAACCTTGCTTTTAATGTTGATCTCATGAGGTATTTAGTGTTTTTGTTGTTCTAGCTAACCTTGGTGCTAAGATGGTTCAAATGTGTACTCCAATGGTATTACACTTGAAAGGTCCATTCTGTGCACCTTAGCATCATTTGTGTAACGTCCTGCCTCCTCGAGGCCGGGCTCGCTTACATCTGTCAGCTTTAATAGGACCAATATTACCCTCACAGACCAACACTAGTTTTTTCTGCGCGACTTTGTCCTCACTCATGCGCACCCAAAAATAAATTCCCGGTCGGTCACCCATCCTGAAATTACTCCAGGTCAACCACACTTAACTCTGGAGTTCTTTCGAGATGAGCTTCCGAAAAAGAAGTTACAACTTATTGGTATAAGAATCATATTAATCCTACTAAGCCCTAGATCGGGGTGTTACATCCTTAACCCCTTAAGAGATCGACATCCTCGTCGATCAACCCCAGGCCAGGAACCTCCTCTCTTGGCCACATCCGTGTGTCCAGTGCCAGTGCATATGCCATGCTGTGTGACCACGACGGATCCACACCAGCCATGCGCACCATGGCTACGCAACTACGACACACGCGCCCGTAAAACCGTGAGAGTCGGCTCTGATACCATTTGTAACGTCCTGCCTCCTCGAGGCCGGGCTCGCTTACATCTATCAGCTTTAATAGGACCAATACTACCCTCACAGACCAATACTAGTCTTTCCTGCGCACTTTGTCCTCACTCATGCGCACCCGGGAATGAATTTTCGGTCAGTCACCCATCCTAAAATTACTCTAGGCCAAGTACGCTTAACTCTAGAGTTCTTTTGAGATAAGCTTCCAGAAAAGAAGTTGCAACTTATTGGTATAAGAATTATATTAATCCTACTAAGCCCTGGATCGGGGTGTTACAATTTGGTAGTAGTAATTCTCCCAAAATTTCAATCCATACATATATGCATAGCTTTAAACCAAACACACTTGGCACATATGACCAATTAAGTTTGTGGTGATTGTCTAAAACTTCTCTTGTGATCAAATTGCTTGGACAAGCATCTCAAATTCAAAATTTAATTTAATTCATATATTTGTAAAGGTTGTCATGAATAACTAAAAAGAGGGAGATTGAAAGCCCTAGGATGGTTTTGGGTAATTAATTAATGAAACCTACTTGGACTAATCCTATAGCTAAGTGCGTGTAGAAAAGATAGGATGGTCCAAGGCAAGTAGTGGAGCTAGATGGTGACCATGGAGGTAGATGCTAAAGGCTCCAAGATCGTGATCAAGTGCTCCAACATGAAAAAAAAGAAAGAGAAAAATAAAATAGGCTCAAGACAAAGGTATAAGACCATAGGGCCATTTTGTTTAGGTGATCAAGACACTATAGAGAATGTGATCATATTTAGGATAGATAGTAGCCATACTATGAAGAGGAGAAACTCGTCGTAAAAAGGGTTATCAAGTGCCACTAGGTGATTTTATTCCTGCATATGCATTAGGATGTAGTGTGCGACTAACCCTTGAAAATGCTTTAGAAAATGCTTACACATGAGCATAAGTGTTTGGTATACTTTGGAGTTGGCACATAAAGGAAGGGTGTTGAGAAAAGAATAAGAGGAGAATATCTAGGGTGTCAAACTCGAATAAAAGTGGATGTTGGACCTTCCAACGAGGGTCCGATGGTCCCCTGGGATCTACGTAGATAGGTTATGGTTTTGTGCAAGTATCGGACTAGGGCTAAGATGGACATTGGGCCATCTTTCTAGAGTTGAACAGCTAACCCTAACCATATAGACAAGTCATGCAAGCATTGGACTGTGACTATGGGAGGCATCAGATCAATTACTGAGGGTCTAATAGTCCCTTCACAACGAGTGAGGACACATGGTGGAATCCTACACAGGCTTCAAACTGTGAAAGTAGTCCGATGGCTAGCATTGCACCAGGTCTGACTAGATTTTCCCTCTCTAGAACCTCTCTGTTCTATGTCAAACTGAGGGCTTGGATGCTATAATGGTCAAACTATGTAGGTCCAGCAGAGATGGTAGAGAGCCATTGCAGCTCCAATGGTTAGCATCCTTTGAATGGGTGAAAGTGCTAATTTGGTTTTGGATAATTGATGAAACCTATTGGACTAGCCCTATTGCTAAGCATGTATGTAGCTTGAGAAGGCTTGTCCAACCAAAGATGGAGCTATAGGATTATGAAGATGGTGGTGACCATGTTGATCAAGTGTACCACAAGAGGGAAGAAGAGAGGAGAGAAGGTAAATGGGCTCAAGGCATAGGTATAACTATATGGCTATTTGTTTTTGCTACTCAAGACACTATAGAGAGTGTGAGTGGATTTAGGATAGATAACCATACTATTAAAAGGGGTGATCTCGTAGTAAAAATGGTTGTCTAAGTGCCACTAGGTGAGTTTGCACATGCTTTTGCATTAGGACCTAATGTGTTTTGACGGTTGTTAAGTACCAAATTCATATGTCAACTAAGTATTAAAAGGGCACAATTGCAATTACCAATGTAGATATAGGGTTTACATTGATAGAATTCTATAAGTTTTGATGAATCATTATTTCTGTAGGTGTAACCTGAAAAAGACACAAATTCAGAATCATATGGGAGCATACAACATGAAAATTGACTGCACGGCAACATAGGAACAATCTAGAAGACACTAGAAGACACCATGCTAAGGCAGGGGTGAGGCAGCCACCAGGGTGGACCGGCCGGTCCCCCTAGTAGGCCAGCCTATCCATTGTACATTAGAATTCCACCTCTTAACTAATCTCTTGTTTTTACCTTGGTACATTAGAGAGTTTCTAATTCTATCTTTAAGTGATTTATTATTGTCCTATACTTATCATACATATCTATTTGGCTTACCCTTATTAAGTATGTCCTATGTCATCTGGATTCCATCTTGAGTATACACATTTATAAAATATTCTCTAGCCACCGCTCTTTCCTGTGGATTAAATAAATTCGACAACTAGGTTGACTCCCGGTAAAATGCTACAGTGGTATTTTATATGTGCGCTTGTGGATACTTTGTTTATATTCTAAAATAGTTGCATAATAAAATACCACACTCCTGATATCATTGTTGGGGATGATAACCTAGTATTTATGGTGACGTCAAGTAGTATCAACAGTGTGCTAACTTATAATCCTTTCAAAAAGCTTTGGAAAATGTTAACACACGTGCATAAGGAAAGGACACTTTGTGGTTGGCAAGTTGGAAGCAAGAGTGGTGAGAAACTATGTCAAAAGGGCTACGTTTGTGTGACCAGATGCATCTAGTTGATTTGGCTAAGGTGCGGGGCTCTCTGAGTCTCTGGTGAAGGCATTAGACCGGACATGTAGGTGGCACGTGGTACCGCGTCTCGTCAAGCGAGCAAGCATAGCCGATAGCAGCATGGTGAGTTGCGGATGTTGGGTGCGTCTGGTGAGGCATGACCAGATGCATTAGGTTGACAGTTTGTCCTCTTAGGACCTCTCTAGAATCGATCAGACGCCCAGTGGTGGCAGGTTCGATCGATCAACCAGACACGTCCGATACTAGTGACTTAGGCGCGCGAGCGAAGTGCTGACACACATTGGACACGTCCGATCAAGGGACCAACACGACCGATGCATCTTAATCCTGTGTGGCAAGGTTTGTAGCCATTGCAGTTGGACAGCAAAGGTTAAATGAGAGTAACATGTGTGCGGCTTGGGTGGACCAGACACTGGCGACCGATGCGGGCACATCCGATGCAGCAAGTCCGGTAAGAACGCAATCACTGCTAGTTTTATAGTAATGACTAGGTGCTTGGTGTGGTGCCCATTTAAGTTGTTGGCCGGCTTAGGGGTCTCTCCTGGCACTTTGAACTCTTTGAGATCCCCTAGAGCTGAGCAAACCACCTCACTCTCATCTCATGCACTTTGCTTGATCAAACAGAGTTTGGGAGAGATTCTAGTGCATTATATTTATCTTGTGATTAAACATCTAGTGGTACTAGTTGCTGTGGTGAGCTTATTACTCTTGGTGATTGTTGTCACCTAGATAGTTTGGAGTAGTGGAGAGGTGTTGGCAAATGTTGCTGATTGTTCTTGGCCACACCTGGTGATTGTGAGGGGTTGATCCTTCCTATGGGAATTTGCGAAAGGAATCCTTAGTCGAAATCTCATGTCATTGAGCTACCCTCACTTGATGTGAGTTCTTTTGGTGCCTGATGAAGGCTAGGCTTGTGGCGCTTATTAGCCATTGAACTACCAACTATGTGGTTGACATAATAGGGAGTAGCGTGCTGGCGAGCACGTGAACCTCAGGATAAATCAGGTGTCCCTCGGTGTTCTTGTGTGGATTGATCCTTCAAGATCATATTGGATTTCATATTGATTGATTGGATCATCCCTTTGAGATCAGATTGGTGAACAAGATGGTGATTGGTTCTACATCCCGAAGACAAGGTTTACACACCCAATTCCCCTCTCCTTTACTTTGTGCACTAGAGTAGTTTGTGTTGCTTATGTACTACTCCGTCCCAAATTATTTGTCATCTTCGGTTTTCGTGCCACAAGTTTGACTCAATTTATAGAAAATACGTGCAATATTTTTGTCTCCGAATAAATTTGTTAAAAAACTAGACCTAAAGATCTTTCCGATGATACTAATTATGATACTAATTGATGATATTTATTATTTATAAAAATTGCCGGCAATTGTTTCTCGGGAAGCGAAAGCGACAGTTATTTTGGGACGGAGGGAGTAGGTTGCTATTGTGCTTTAGTTGCTAGGATACTAGATTTGCGGTAGGTGGCTTGCTTCACCTTTTAGTCTACTAACTAGTTTGTATAGTGTCGTGTAGACATTTTTATTAGACTATTCACCCCCTCTAGCCATTTAGGACCGTTCAACGGGGCACGAGCGGTGTGGCAAATAACACAGGCGACCATTGGACCAGCGGATGATGGTCCAATGCTCCCGATGATCGGTCTGTAGCACATAATGGCTAGTTTCTCCTTGGGGTGTCTATTCAAGGTGGAGGACCAGCCTTAGGCGCTCTCTCTTGGCACTCTGACACACTTTGCACTATATTGAGCAGAGCCAACATCCTCCCTCTCATCTCTTGTCATTTGCTTGAACCAAAGTGAGATTGGGAGTGATTCGAACTGCAATTGCTTGAGTGTTTGCATCTAGTGGCACATGGGGAATGTGATTATCTTATTACCCATGGTGGCTGCCACCATCAAGATGGTTCGGAGTAGCGGTGGAGTGTTTGGGCAAGTTGGTGATTATTTGCCGCCACACCCAGTGTGAATGTGAGGGTTTCTTGACCTTAATTCCCACAAGGGATCATGAAAAGTACTAGAGTAGATTGCTCGTGACATTGAGCACCCTTTCTTGTATTGGTTGTGCAGTGCTCTTGTGTAGGACTAACCAAGCATGTGAAGCCTATAAGCACATGAACCTCCAAGTGAGCAGAAATCACAACAGGGACTATCTTGCCAGCAAGCAAGTGAACCATGGGATAAAATTATTGTGTCATGTAGTGTTCTTGGTATTCCCATATTGACACTTGCCCAGTTTGGTATTCCTCTAAGTTTGGTATACTTTTTATGTTTCTAATACATGCTGCAATACTAAGCCATCCACAACTGTTGCTTGTCCCTCACGGAAAAAGCAAAATAGAAAGCGGTTGAAGTCTCCATAGCTGATCAATGCAAGCTATCCAAAACAGTTGTTGAAACCTCTCCAATGCCTCGTTCATTCCGAGGGGTAAGGGTAACAACTAGAAAGATGGCTTCTCTTTCTCCATATAGCCAAGAGTACCAACCAGCTTACAGGAATTAATCATAGGCTCATCGTCATTTAGTACATGAATGAATTATATTAGTATTGTAGTACTTTGATGTAACTCTTGTATCGTCCTTGAGTAGATGAATTGCTATCATAGCACTTTGATGTGACTATTGTCTTTTACGTGAACAAATTCATGTTGTGAACAATGTGTGAACAATTAGGTATGTATTTGATTATAAACGTATTATTTAAATTTGTGTTAATGTGATGTTGAAAGTTGTGCTATATATCTTGCTAAGAAGGTGTGACATATCGTTCTATTATATCCTCTCAAACTCTTGTGGTTACATGTCATTTTATATCTTTGTGTCCTTAAACAAGGACTTGCGATTCCTGCAGGGTAGCGGACCGACTGGTCAGCTAATTGCAGACACATCGAAGTTGTGGTTACATATCTTTGTGTTAACGAGATTGTTCTATTACAAATTTCTAAAATATCTATCAAGTTACCATTAAATTAAGTTAAAAACATTCAATAACAATATGTCATATCTTTCTTGACGCTATTTTTAAAAAAACTTTAGATCTCTTAGGGGGCATTGGGTTCGTGGGATGAGATAGGATGGCGTCATTCCATCCTAGTCCATATGGTGTTTGGTCCTAGATGTAGGAATTGAGCCAACTCCATCTAGAACTATTCCTTCGAGATGATGCCCAACTCACTCCAAAAAAATTGGTCAGGCGCACTAGTTCCACTTGGACGACATGAGCATCATCTCCTTGCACGCACATGCACACCTAGGTTAGGGTGAGGAAGAGCTAGAGGTAGCATGGATGGGGATGGGTGGATACACAAATGAGGAAGAAGCCATGAGCCAACAAAACCAACACAACCAAAGAAGGGTGATGGCCAGGTGGGCATAGCGATCTAGGGTAGGAGCGGTGTCACACAGTTGGTCGCAGAGCTGCGAAAGAACATGTCGGCTCTGGTGGAGAAGAACGAAGAAAAAGAAGAAGAAACTCATGTTTTTATGGCATGTGAGCTCTATATCAAACCGGGTTAACAAATCTGCTATCTCACCGATCCTATCTCTTTAACCAAATAAAAAATAGAACCACTTTGTTATTCTTTAAAACACAGTATAGAATCATCAACCATTCCACTCGTAGAAGAGATAAAATCATTTTATTCCTCTCATAACTCTCATTCTCCAATCAAATGCTTCTAAAGGGCAAGGGCACTATATTTGGACCATGTGAGTCCATAAAAGTGGATCTAGTTTCAGCTGAGTATAGTTATTTATTTTGCCATAATATGAAGCCAGCTTGGTTGATAAAAAAATACTAAAAAATCAACAGTGCCCATAGAGAAGAGGTGGTTGAAAAGAATTAATACTTTTTGTTCCTATGGATGTCCCCGTAATTATAAATACCTATATATGTAGCTATAAACTATTGTAATCTATATAGGCCCCCTTTGGTAGCGTTTCGAGTGCTTCGGATTCTACTGCCAAAACACTGTAACACGTCATCGTCGTTGCACTGTTTATGAATCTATTTTTCTCTCTCCTCTCCTCCTCTCTCACTGTAGTAGCCGGAGCCATCGAGCTCATTTTTTTGGCATCATTGTTGTGCTGGTGTCAGTGGGGTGGCAGTGAGAGAGAAAAATGAGAGAGAGAGAAAATGGATTCATGAAACAGTACAACGATAGTGACGTACTCCCTCTATCCCAAATTATAAGATGTTTGACATCAAGTTTGACTACTCATCTTATTAAGAAAATTTATAAAATATCACTTTTTTTGTCGTAGCTTGCTTTATTAATGATAATGCTTTAAGAATGACTTAAATGGGGCAATATTTGTATAAATTTTTTGAATAAGATAAATAGTCAAATTTAGGTTAAAAAAATCAAACGTTTTATAATTTAGAATGAAGAAAGTACTACACTATTTTTATAGTGAAGCTAGAGCAGCCGTAGCGCTGCCAAAGGAGTCCCGAGGCCATAAACTGCTTGTGAGCGATATTGTGCTCACTCTTAACTGTAGAGATTGAAATCTTGCCTGTTTCTTCCGAGGCAGTGAGGGTCAAAAGGCTCTGACATCTGATGAAACCATTCAATTCACTCCCCGCCTCCCCGTCGTCATTGAGAGCATTCATCCCCTTCACCTACCCAATGGGCAGCGCCGCCTCCTCACCGTCGCCGGCGCTCCTGCCGGACGACGTCATCCTGGAGATCCTCCTCCGTGTGCCGCCGGAGCCCATCTACCTCCTCCGCGCCTCCCTCGTCTGCAGGAAGTGGCGCGACCTCGTCCTCGACCCCGCCTTCATCCGCCGCTTCCGGGCGCGCCACCACCAGGTGGCTCCCCTGGTCGGCTTCTTCCGCGAAGACGGAAGCTTCGTCCCTGCCGGCGACCCCCCGGATCGAGTTGCCTCCGGGCACTTCTCCCAGCTTCATGGTGTCGGCCGCTGGCGGGTCTTCGACTCACGCCATGGCCGCGTCCTCCTATCCGCTGGCGGTGACAGGTGGCTTAGGACCGAGCTAGAGCTGCTTGTCTGGGACCCGATGACCGGCCACCGGACCTACATTTCGCCGCCCCGGAACATGATGCTGGAGTACCTTGAGGCCGGCGGGCGGACCTTCTTTATGCGGCTCCCGGTTGTGGATTCACCTTGCGCTCGTGCAGCATTGATCTGCGACCACGGCGGTGACGACGGCGAAGACGACTGCCACTCGAGGCCTTTCCGAGTCGTCCTCATGTTCGCCAATAGCGGCGCCATGTTCGCCGGCGTCTACTCTTCGCAGACCGGCGCGTGGAGCGATTTCACACGCGTCCGCGGCAGGTGGTCCAGCATCTCGAACTGGAAGCCCAACAGCATCCTCGCCGGCAACGTGCTGTACTGGCCGGAGCGCCACGCCACCAAGCTGCTCGGATACAACATCGGCACCAACCGGATGCAACACGTCGAGGGTTTTGACACTGACAATGACCCATTCGACTGCGTTCAGGTATTCAGGGGAGCGGACGGCGAGCTTGGCCTCGCTGCCGCGTTTGAGTCCAGCCTCTATCTGTTTGCCCCGGTTGACACCGGGTACGAAGACACCGAGATGTGGGAGGAGTACAGAGAACTTGACCTTGACGAGCTCCTGCCACCACCAGCCCCAGTGGCTTCGTCTTCTTCGTCGCCACCGCGGGTGAGGAGAGCAGATGCAGTGGGGTTCGATGAGGACGGAAACACCATCTTCCTGGACATGGGGGACGGCGTCTTTGCGTTGCAGCTCCAAACCTTGAAAGTCCACAAGGTCCTTGAGACCGGAATGCTAAGGCCCTACATGGATGACGGCTTTACGATCCCCGACATGAGTTTTTTCGTTCCAGGTACCAATGCAAATTTCTCCATATCCTATCCTATTCCTACTAGGATCTCTGCATACATACATGATACATGAACTTAATTACATATGCATGCTGCTATTGATTATGTACGATGGTCGATGGCCACTACCAATTATTCCAGTTATCATTATCATCACTTCGTCAGTAACTAGCACTATATATGATCATCATCTCCTATCATTTAACACTAGTTACCTTGCAAAAGAAATAACACTAGTTATACAGATCGTTTGCATTTTCTTAGTTTACAGGAATACAGAGAACTGAAAATGCACATCTTCACTAAAGTAGCACCTATTCAACATTCATTGCTTGAATTTCATACTATCTCTTGCAGACATGTATAACCTTGTTACATCTGATCATTTGTCAAAATATAATCTTGATATGGCAGCTGGCAGTGGTGGAGATGATGGAAGAAAAGACAGAAGTTGACAAAAGCAGTTCGCCAAGTGTTGTAAGTTTTCACTTCTATTTTGTTGGAAAATACTGCTTAATTTTGTCACAATGATGTGAATGATCAGCTATCATCCAACTGGCATTGCTTTCGCTACGCACTGCCTGCATGCAGACTAAAACAAAGGTGCCAAAGAATCAATATGTTATTGCTGTGGTGTGTTTGGGATTGCTTTTACTAGAGCCTCAGAGGTTTCACACTTATTTAATTGCTATCTTGTTAAAAAAATAATTAGGTGAAAATCGCATTTTCAATGGGATCATGAAAAACTATCCTAGAAACATGTTAATAAGTTTTGGAAAATCTTTAAGACGTCACACAGATAGCCAAGTGAAACCATGTTGGTCAAATGTTCACACAGAGACCCTGATAGCTAAGATACACATGTTCACAAGCGCCAAGAGATAATCAACTCAAAATAAGATATTAAAAAAAAAACTCTACATATTGAATCCTCAAGAAAAAAATACAGTTTGTGTTTTTTCTTAATCCTTCACTCAAGGTTCAGTTTTTTTTTTTTTAATTTGTATTAGTGTGTCGCATATCGATGAATGTTTTGAGATTTTTAAAAGAAAGTCTTCTATATAAGAGCTAGGTTCGATCTTTCCCTATTTCTAATTGTGACTTGGTATGTACATTCTAACTGCAGCCCTATATTTAGTTGTTGAACTTAATCATAAATAAAAGCATGTGGATCAAACACATATACATAGGATCTTTTCTTAGTCTAACAAATGACCATTGTTTAATGCATAATGCAAATAACTTAAGTATTAGACTGGAGTTGGACGAAGCCATCAGTACCTTTGGTGTTCAGTGGTGTCCTGTCGTAGGTGATGTAGATGACGTTGGTTCACCAGCTGACTGCTGAGGACATAGAAAAGTTCTCTATCGATAACCTGAGATAGCAGCGACCTTCTGGATGCCACTGAGATTGACCTAGATACTGAGCCCTCCAGTGCCTTAGCAATCAGGGTCTGTTTGATTGGCATGTTTGCCTATCCCTTCCCCAAGGGCATTGGAGATCCTTTTGTGAGATGGACCAAGATAGGATGACGACCTTCCAGAGCCTTAATCGGGGGCTGTTTGGTTGGCGTGTTTGCTTAATCCCCCAAGAGCATTGAGGGGGATTCTTTCTAAAATTGTGTGTGCCTGTGCGCACTCGTGCACGTGTGTGTATAGGGGGAGGCCCTCAGGCCATGCTTGCTTAATCCCCTCCCCAAGGGCACTAAGGGGGATTCTTTTTTAGAGAAAGAATGTGGAGCAGAGCTCATCGGCTTGAAATCTATAACTCCTATAATCCTAACCCCCACTAGCCTATTTCTCTGCCCTGTGATTGGTCGAATCAACAGGGATGACGTCATCGTAGCTGCGTTTAGCGTTGATTACATCTGCTAATTAGTTACCTCCACTAAGGCTCTCATTTATTTTCCACTACCTATTTTTTTTGAAATAGAAAAAAAGTCGTAGCACCTAAACCAAGTATCGTAATTAAAATCTAATTGCACCATGATGTTTCTCGCAATAAACTCTTCAAAACAAGATCCCATATGAATATATTTCGATAACTTTTTTGCAAAAATTTAAACCGTTTCTAAGCAAAAACCTAGCGAAACTGCATATCATATGGATTACATATGGTCCTCCAAAATATGCATATAGATGAGATTTGGGTGATGCCCAGTTCAAATAATCTATACCATGTCAATAGATACAACCTCCACAATTGACCTACTATATATATATATATATATATATATATATATATATATATATATATATATATATATATATATATATATATATATATATACACACTAATTCATAGTTCGACCATTATAAACTCCTTATATTTTTATTTCATTCCCAAAGCAACGCGTGGGGCATTCTACTAGTATACATAAAGAGTCAAAACTAGGAACTGAGGTGTACTACTAGAACCAACTAACCAACTCAGCTAGGTCCGTTCATGGGAGATTTTGACTTACATGAGATTTAATCCCCCTTCAGCCCTCTTCTATGCGCTCCATTCCCCATCAAAGCGAATCAGGCCCCAATTTGTATTTCATGGGAGTAAGATAGGGTAGTTATCAGATTCAGAACTAGATGATGCCATTTAATTGTTATTTGAGTTTCGATTTTCCTCATGTGTAACCTGCTTTTTTTTCATCGTGTACATGTAAGCCTGACTACATATTACTTTCCTATAATTTGTTCCTAACGTCTAGTGCTGATTATTCTAAATTTTCTCATGCTAGATCGGGCTGCACCTCCATCAGCAGATGTGATCAACTGACCATTGGCAAGTTGTGGCTTACTTTCATCCAATCGATAGGTGTTCAAGGATGAATCATGCTGTGCTATGTGCATTTGACATTCCTTTTTCGTAGCTGATCTCTGCTAGAACTTTCCCGTAGTGCTGTCAACATGCTATTGCTATGCTATGCGTTTGGCACTGCCTTCATCCGCTAGACTGCTACTGTCTTACTAAATCTTACCTAAATTTTATGTTTGGTGACCTTGTGCCCTACATCTTTTTCATATGCTTATTTTCTGCAATGTGTCTGGTTACTTGTTTAATAGCAAGGTTACAGAATTATCAGCTGCAATCCTGCAGAACTATTGTCAGGAGTGCTACCGCAACTCTTTGATCGTTTGAATTTGATTGGCGATGTTAAGTTCTCACTAAGAGTATCTCTAAGAGATTAGCCAAAAAATTAAAACTAGCCAAATTTACTAATTTAGCTACTCTTTAAAATAAATTTAAAAAAATATATTGAAATACTTTAACAGACTCTGTAAAAAAATTTTGTTGGAGACGTTTTTTTAGTATTATCTAAATTTACTTTTAGAAAACGATTTGGCTAATCTGTTAGAGATACTCTGAGGAAATAGCCTGTAGCTACTTAATACTCTCTCCATTCTAAATTATAAAATGTTTTAACATTTATTGATATATATATTTTTTGCTATATACTTAAACTATACTCTCTCTGTTCATTTATCTTCTTCATCTAAGCCTTTGACGCAATGACCAAGGAAAGCACTCGGTTTGTATTTAATCATCGCGGGTTGAGCATATACGAGGAGTCAAATGCAAGGGATAAACAATGAATAACAAAGAGGCAATAAATGCAGACAAGTGGTAACCAATAAGTAGTAAAGGGGCAATAAATACAGGCAAGTCTCAAGCTAATACGAAGAAAATTTTTGAATAAAAAGTTTTGCTTAGATGAAAGAGATATATCAACAGATGGATCTAAAAAAAACATTGTATCCAGATGCATTTTAAAACATTATATCTAAAAAAACAAAACGTCAATTTGGAATGGATCAAAGCAAGTATCAAAGTTCAGCTAGGCGCTAGGCGGAATCTAGGCGCTGACCCATTGCCTAGCGCCTAGTCGGGATTAATCACGCCTAGGCGTGTCTAGGCGTTTTTCTAGACGTTTTATATATATACTAATATACATGCTGAATAGTGGGTTAGATGGATAGAAAGGCTGGTCTAGCTAGATATAAAGGCCCAAGAGGTAAGGCCCAACCCATCTCCCACTCAACCCTATCCATCCATCCCACTCAGGCACGGACTCATCCATCTCCCACTCACCCTCGCATGACCGCCGCCGCCCACGCACACCCCAGCCGCCCCGTCCCGCTGCGTGGGCGGCTCCTCCACGCCCCACCAACGCAGCCACCGGTTCCTCTCCCTCTCTGGCTCCTCCACGCCTCAAGCCCACTCTCGCCGCCGCCCAAAGCTCCTCTGCCACCAGCAACCTCTGTCGGACGCGCTCCTCCACACCCACCGGCTCCGCTGTCGAGCCGCCACCGCCTAGGGGTCCGCCTACCCCAACAAAGCGAGGCGGGAGCTGTAACATTCTAAATGTTAATTGTATTGCATTGCATTTTCATTATGCACAAAGCACCATTTTGCATTTAATCATAAGCAAAAGTTATTGCAAGTTCTATGTGTGCAATATAAATAATTGTTAACAATCTCAAAAAAAATGAGTTAAAAAGGATAATAATAATTGAGATAGGGTTTATATACAACTTTTTGGCTAAAAGTACTCACATGTGATGATAGGGTTAATTATGCCTTTTTCATGATACTAGAAAGCTTAAAGTGTAATCATATTTTCTTTTCAGATTTTGGGTTTAAGCCCTAAATGAAAGTTGGAGTATAAAACATAAGCAACAACTTTTATTTAAAGGTCCAGGACTGAATCCTATTCTAAGTTGTTCAAAAATTCAATTGGAAACTGAATTCAGCATAAATTTGGAAAAGGGACAGAAAAATTCTAAGTCTGGAATCCAGTAATTAAGTTCCATGTTTAGGGCTGTTTAATTTTAATTTTCATAAATCAAATTCTGGAAACTGGTACATCATTTGTTGGTACAAAGTTCCTACTTTAATAAGGTGGAGTTGGTTGGGTTTAGTTGCTGTTGGTTAGCTCTTAATTAATTGCCTAACATAGCTAACCACTGTGATTAGAATCTTGCTTAACTGAAACCAAACTGAAATCAGGTTTCAGTTTCGATTTAGCCATGTTTAGCACCTTATAACTTGCAAACTAACCCGAGTTAGCCTTTGATCATTAAACCAAAATTGCAGCCCACACATTGGAGTTTATCGTGGTGAATTTGGATTGTCATTCCATCAATTGAACAGTGAGCTAGCGGCGGCCGGAAGTAACCGGTTTCGGTCGGCTACAGTAGTAACGATCGCAGGCACCTTCTCGTCGGGGACTTCGTGGCCGCCGTCGTCCTGGTCGCCGCTGCTGTGCCATCGCCACGCCAAGCCGCCTCGTGGAGTGCGTCGCGTTGTCCAATGGAGAACGGAGCAAGCCAGCCCCTGCCCATACCGTCGCCACATGCCGCCGATATTCTTCCTTCCTTCTCTGCTCACCGGCGCCCCACGGAACGGCTCCCCGTGCCAGCGGCGTTGCGTGCGTTGCCACCCAGCGTGGAGCTATTCGTAAACGTTCCAACCATTCCTCGGTCCCGCGCATTTGCCTATAAATAGCCATAGCCGGCCGTCGAACACCCTTTTCTTCTTCTTCCCCGGCCGACGACCGAGCACCCCTCCATCGCCGAATTCGCCATACGTGACCTATCGTTTTCAAATTAAACGGGACACTAGCTCCGCAAACCCCTTGCGCATCGGTCGCACCCGCTCTCATCAGTTGAAACCAACCGTAGAGCCTAAACGGCTTTGTCTCCTTCGTGACCGGGCGAGCGCCGCCGCAAAGTGACTTCGCCGTCGCCAAGTCTCTCCAAAGGAGCATCTTTTCTAAGTAGTCAATGCAAGGGTATAGTTAGATAGTTAAAGTATAGTTGTTTGATAATATTTGAATTAAGGATCAAGTTTAGTAAGCGCTTCTCTGCAAAGCTTGCTAGCCAATAAACCGTCTTTTCATATTAGTCAGGATATCCTTAAAACCTTTTTCTTTTCCCTATCGGGTAAGTCTTGCGGAGTACAATTGAGTACTCAGGGTTTTACCCATCGTTGCAGGTGACATGATTTATGAAGATTACTGTGTTACGTGCTTTAATCCTGTGGATGACGTGGATGAGTAAGGGCCGATGGGCTAGGTCATATCTATAACTCATCACCATGCTTGTACAGGAGGCTTGAATAAAACCGGTGATGTAAAAACACTTATGTTATTGTAGTTTGAAATAAATACTACTTTTATGTAACATATTTGGAACCAGTGTTGTAATAACTCTCGATGTATAATTATTTTCCGCCGTACTCTGTATGCTGATGTATGATATACCTTGATCATGATCCTGGTTGCAAGTTGATTTACCGAGGTCCTTCGTGACACTCGGCGGACTACCGGATTTATTCGAGAAGCGGTGTATGCGTGTCAACGTTATTACGGGGGCAGTTACACTTAATCTCGGGTGGATTGGTCGGTTACTCACACACCGGTACCAGAGCGGGGATTAAGGTTAATATCATCATCAGGGTATTCGAAAACAAAAGTTTTGATCTTGAAAAGTTAATTAGAAACAAAACTAGTTTTATTTAAGATTTTGAATTTCAAAACTTCACCAGTGTCAAACCTCCAATTAAGCCCGTATAAGGACTACCAGGTGGCTATGCTAACTCTGGGGGGGTTTCATATATTGCATGTGTGTGAACTAATACCTCTACGCTCAGGTAAGAAGGTGAGTATGAATGGTTATCTTGTCACCCGATGACCGAAGGGTGGTGGTGACCTCGTATGGAAGTATATGCATATGCATATATGAAAGTATGCAGTATAAACTGTCTTTTAAATTATGTAACGACGCCCTTACACCGAGGTAAGAGTGAGTTGCGAGAGCATGATCGGACAAACGCCGGTCTAGGGGAGTGCTAGTGTGGTTACCGGAATATTTACATGTTCTACACATGTTCATATGAAGGTACTTAATTGTGGGATGTGATGATGATTCGGGTAGTTTTAGTGCTACATGTATGTATACAGGGGTATGCATATGTGGGGAGCATTTAAAGTTACCGCTTTCATTGAGTGGATATACATATCATGTGGAATCCCGGGCTGAAATGAATTTTCTGCAGGTACGCTAACTACGAAACCGTGTAGAAAATTGTTTAGATGCGGTTTAATGAGAGCGCGTAGGATTGCCACCGTCTAGTATCGTTTAGAAAATCCATTCTTTTCTAAATTCTGTGAGGACGAGTAGGGTTAAGCATGCATCATGATCATTCATTTGCCCATTCTAATGCATTAATATTCTTCCCCTTGCAAATTATAAATAAAGGAAATGAGTTGCTTACTTTATCACATTTGATAACAGAAAATGGAGCCACTGCCATATACTGAGGAAGGTACTCTGTTGGAGCGTTTTGGGACACCCAGTTTGCTTTGGAAGGTGCTAGAAAACTTTGGGTATACCACACCACCAATTTATCGTTGGAGGCATACCCGAGTTTATGGCACTTCAGGATGTGCATTGCTTCTTCATATTCCAAAGATTAAGTGTCACATCTTCCCCGGCATGAAATGAGAGTTGAAAAAGAGGGATTAAATGCGTGGGAAGCCGGGCAAGTAGCTGCCTTTGACATTCTTCGGACAATATGTCGAGCACATGGAAGAAATAGGAACCACTCCTATGTATTTGTTTCCACCCTTAGATCCTACCAATGAAAGTTGGAGCCGAGGGATTACTTTAACCGATACCGGTTGCCAAACCATAATCCTACGCTTACCATCACTGCTATATCCAACTTAGCTATCACCCAAGCTTATAAAGCCGGAGAAGTCTCCCACAATTCTTGGCGTCGAGATATAACCTTTGTAATATAGATTTGAAGGTGACCGAAAATTTGTGGGAGTCAGCCAAAAACACCACCAATGTAGTGATGGACTATGCTATCCAGCATGAACTAAATATGACCCACCAATATACCATGCTTTGGGATCAAACTGTTATTTTAGAGCAACAAAGAGCCGCAGCTGAAGCACGTGCCAATGAAGCAGAAGCAACTAAAAATGCTGCTGTCCAAGAGCTTGCCGAGGCTACCGAGAATTTTGAGTTTGCTGAGCATAATTTACTTGAGCAAGTGGACGAAGCTAATGCGACTATCGCCAACCTCCAAGAGCAACTCAATGCGTTGCAAGTTGCGGGACCACCCGAAGTGAATGAACCAGGAGAAGTACTAAATGAGTTTGAAGAAGATGAGATGGACTTTGCGTAAGAACCTGAAATAGAGTTTGATGAGCAGGTGAAACTAGTCTAGATGATGACTATCCGATAGACTTTGATGATGAGTACTAGAGGAGGGTTTTTTTTTTCTATGATGTTTGTAAAATAGAATAATCCTAGTGTTGACTCATAACTGAGATCTTAATCTAGTAGATGTTTTTCCCTCATGTAATATATGATGTGTAATAGTTGTAACTCGAATGTAATATATGCAGGGGCTTGAATTAAGTGATGCTTAAAAATATGGGTATATGAGAAAGACGGGTGTATAATTATGATGGTGCAGTGTGAAATTTTTTATTATGCCTCCGTGTGTTGTATGAAGTTTTATTTCTCTTCAACATTTCGGTGTTGCATAATAATTGCTTTCACATTTTACCGGTACCATCATTAATTATACTTTGAATATAAATGCAGATGCCAAACACTCGTTCCAATGGTTCGGAAGGGGAATGATGAATCCTCGGACCTCCCAAACCCACCCACCGCCGGCGACGTCTTTGGCTCGCTTGTTGGGCGGACAAGCGAACATGGAAGCTGCCCTAGAGCGAATTGCCCGTAATACCACACCGGGCGCCAATGAATAATAATCATGGCCCAGATGCCCCTGTTACCTACAAGGAGTTTTCTGGCACGAATCCACCAGTATTCACTCAATCCGAAGAGCCTTTACAAGCGGATGAGTGGCTCAATACCATTGAGCTAAAATTTCGTCTCCTTCCCCAGATCACTGATAGCCAAAAGGCTGAGTTTGCTGCTCAGCAGCTGCATGGACCTGCTGGGGTGTGGTGGACAAATTATTTGGCCACTTTGCCTGAGACTGCACAACCTACATGGGCAGAGTTTAAAGAAGCTTTCCGTAAATCTCATATTCCTGAAGGCATCATGAGGATTAAAATGAAGGAATTTCAGAAACTTACTCAGGGGACCAAAACTGTAATTGAGTATTCACATGCTTTTAATCACTTGTCCAAATATGCCCCAATGCATGTGGATACACCCCAGAAGCGCATGGATTGTTTCATGCAAGGTTTATCCCTGAGGCTTCAGGATGATTTGTCTCTCTGTAAGTGCACTACTTATGAAGATCTAGTTAGTGATGCTATTACTAGAGAAAATGCTCATCGTCTGTACAAGGAAGATAAGAAGCGCAAGAAACCTTCTTCTAGTGTTCCATCCCAGCCACCACGCCGAACTCAGTGGACACAGAAGTCTCGTAAGATCGTCCCAACGTACAAGCAGTTCAAGGCACCTCGTAAGCGTAAGGGACAAAGAAAAATGCTTCACGTCCCACAGTCTCAATCAGGGAATGCACCCCGAAGTATTCAGGGTGGTTACAAAGCCCCATGTTTTAATTGTGGGCAAATTGGGCATTATGCCAGGGAATGTCCTCAGCCCAAACAGAAGAATAATTTCCAGGGGTATAAAAAGCAAGCTTCTGGAGCACGTGTGGGACGTGTTCACTATACCACTTCTTGAAGAAATCCCGGAGGGTGAACCAAAGGGCTGCGGGGTATGTTTTACGTAAACCAAATTCCTGCTTTTGTCCCGTTTGACTCGGGTCATCACATTCATTTATCGATGAAAAATATACACTCAAGCATCAGCTCCCGACTAGTAGTTTAAGAAGTGGGTTTAAAATCAATGCAGTTGGGTCTGAGACATCAACCCACCTTATGGTTCCGAAGGCACAACTTGGTATTAGAGGAAGAGACTTTGTGACCGATTTAATTGTATTGCCAAACCTGGGTTTAGATGTGATTCTAGGCATGAATTGGATGAAAGAACACGGGGTAAATATAGATATACCCAATAGGATTCTCAAGCTAAATCTACCCGGAGGGCAATGGCACTTTCTATGTGTCGCCTTCCGTAGATCCTAACTTCCGAATTCCTCCTTTGCTACCCAAACCACAAAACTAGAAGATATCCCGGTAGTATGTGAGTTTCCGGATGTATTTCCCAATGATTTGCCGGGTTTGCCACCGGAAAGAGATATTCAGTTTGTCATTGATCTTGTACACGCACTTTGCTCCTATTTCTAGAAGGCCCTATAGAATGCCACCGCAGACGAGTTAGTGGAATTAAAGAAACAAATACAAGAGTTGTTGATGAAGAAATTTATTAGGCCAAGTACATCTCCGTGGGGATGCCCTGCCTTATTTGTGAAGAAAAAGGATGACACTCTGCGTATGTGTGTTGATTATCGACCACTTAACGCAGTGACTATCAAAAATAAATATCCTTTGCCTCATATTGACATCCTCTTTGACCAGTTGCGTAGGGCTAAGGTCTTCTCAAAAATAGACTTGAGATCAGGCTATCACCAAATTAGAATCCGACCAGAAGATATTCCTAAAACAGCTTTCATAACCCGCTATGGTCTATTTGAGTACTTGGTAATGTCTTTCGGCCTCACCAATGCACCTGCCCATTTTATGTACTTGATGAACTCCGTCTTCATGCCAGAACTGGACAAGTTTGTAGTAGTATTTATTGATGACATATTGGTATATTCTGAAAACAATGAAGATCATGCAGAGCATTTGAGGATAGTTTTGACCAGACTCAGAGAACACCAAATTGTATGCCAAGTTTAGCAAATGTGAATTCTCGCTCCGTGAGGTCAAATTTCTAGGACACGTATTATCCGAGTATGGCATATCAAGAAATCCGAAAAAGTTCAGAAGTATTAGATTGGAAAACACCAACTAATGTTGGGGAAATTCGGAGTTTTCTGGGATTGGCCGGATATTATCGCCGGTTTATTCCAGACTTTTCCAAGATCGTTAAACCCATGACCCGGTTACTACAGAAAAATGAGAAGTTTGTGTGGACACCGGAGTGCGAAGCAGCTTTCTGCACTTTGCGGGAATTGCTAACCACTGCTCCTGTGTTAGCGCAACCAGACATAACAAAACCTTTCGATGTTTATTGCGATGCCTCAGGCATTGGTCTCGGCTGCGTCCTAATGCAGGAAGGTCGAGTCATTGCCTATGCCTCGCGACAACTTCGAAAGCATGAGGTCAATTATCCTACTCATGATTTAGAACTGGCTGCAGTAGTACATGCTTTGAGAATTTGGAGACATTATTTGTTAGGGAAGCCATGTCATATCTACACGGATCATAAGAGCCTTAAGTATATCTTTACTCAACCAGAATTAAACATGAGACAAAGAAGATGGTTGGAACTGATAAAAGATTATAATTTGGAAGTGCATTATCACCCAGGAAAAGCCAATGTAGTAGCCGATGCTCTTAGTAGAAAGGCCCATTGCAACTACACCGAGTTATTCCCTCAAGAAAGTTTTAATCTTTTGCATCCAAAGCGGTTTTCATAATATTGTTGTTAGTTGCAATTTGGAAAGCCAAATTATTGAAAGTCAAAAGACCGATCCCGGTATTTTCCATATCAAGCGAAAAATACAAGGAGAAGAAACCAAGCATTTCCGAATAGACGACAAGGGAGTGCTATGGTTTGATGATCGCTTGGTAGTTCCCAAAGATGAAAAATTAAAAGAACAGATTTTGTCCGAAGCACATTTCTCAAATCTATCTATCCATCCTGGTAGTAGCAAAATGTACCAAGATTTGAAGCCTAAATATTGGTGGACTAAAATGAAGAAAGAAATAGCAAGATATGTTGCTCATTGTGATGTATGTGGGAGAGTGAAAGCAGATCATTTGCGACCTGGGACGACAACTTCAATCCTTATCTATTCCTGAATGGAAGTGGGAAGAAATCGGTATGGATTTTATAACGGGGCTCCCTAGAACACAAAAGGGTTATGATTCTATTTGGGTGATTGTGGATCGTCTTACCAAGGTAGCACATTTCTTACCCATTAAGATCGGATATAGTGCGAGCAAAGATGCAGATTTGTACATAGCTCAAATTCTACGCTTGCATGGTGTTCCAAAAACTATCATATCTGATAGGGGGGTCACAATTTATGGCACGTTTTTGGGAACATTTACATGCATACCTTGGCACTAAATTGATTAGAAGTTCTGCTTATCATCCCCAGACTTCTGGTCAAGTTGAAAGAGTGAATCAAATTTTGGAAGACATGTTGAGAGCCTGTATACTTTCTGCTTCGGGATCTTGGGATGAATGGTTACCTCTAGCAGAATTTTCATATAATAACAGCTATCAAGAAAGCATCAAGATGGCACCATTTGAAGCCCTTTATGGTAGAAAGTGTAGGACTCCCTTGAACTGGGTAGAACCCGGGGAGAGGAGGTATTATGGGATTGACTTTGTGAAACAAGCCGAGGAACGAGTCCAAAAGATCCAACAACATCTTAAAGCCGCTCAATCCCGCCAGAAAAGTTATGCTGACAAAAGACGTAGACCGATAAATTTTAATGTTGGTGACTATGTCTATTTAAAGGTCTCGCCCTACAAAAGTGAACATCGATTTGGTATACAGGGAAAGCTAGCTCCTCGCTATGTGGGACCATTCCAAATTTTATCCCGCAAAGGAGAAGTGGCATATGCTTTGCAACTCCCGCCACACATGAGTGCAATATTTAATGTCTTCCATGTTTCTCAATTAAAAAGAAGCCTGAGAGCACCCATGGAAGAGGTCAACTTGGATGACATTAAATTAGCATCAGATCTTACATATAAAGAAGAACCAACTAGAGTGTTGGAAGAAACCGAAAAAGAGTGACTCGAATAACATCATAAAGTTCTACAGAGTTTTGTGGAGCAACCACACCGAGGATGATGCCACGTGGGAGCGAGAAGATTTTCTTCGTAACAATTACCCAACTTTCTATGAACAATGGTAGGTCCTGCGAAATCTCGGGACGAGATTTTTGTTAGGGGGAGGAGCTGTAACATTCTAAATGTTAATTGTATTGCATTGCATTTTCATTATGCACAAAGCACCATTTTGCATTTAATCATAAGCAAAAGTTATTGCAAGTTCTATGTGTGCAATATAAATAATTGTTAACAATCTCAAAAAAATGAGTTAAAAAGGTCTATAATAATAATTGAGATAGGGTTTATATACAACTTTTTGGCTAAAAGTACTCACATGTGATGATAGGGTTAATTATGCCTTTTTCATGATACTAGAAAGCTTAAAGTGTAATCATATTTTCTTTTTCAGATTTTGGGTTTAAGCCCTAAATGAAAGTTGGAGTATAAAACATAAGCAACAACTTTTATTTAAAGGTCCAGGACTGAATCCTATTCTAAGTTGTTCAAAAATTCAATTGGAAACTGAATTCAGCATAAATTTGGAAAAGGGACAGAAAAATTCTAAGTCTGGAATCCAGTAATTAAGTTCCATGTTTAGGGCTGTTTAATTTTAATTTTCATAAATCAAATTCTGGAAACTGGTACATCATTTGTTGGTACAAAGTTCCTACTTTAATAAGGTGGAGTTGGTTGGGTTTAGTTGCTGTTGGTTAGCTCTTAATTAATTGCCTAACATAGCTAACCACTGTGATTAGAATCTTGCTTAACTGAAACCAAACTGAAATCAGGTTTCAGTTTCGATTTAGCCATGTTTAGCACCTTATAACTTGCAAACTAACCCGAGTTAGCCTTTGATCATTAAACCAAAATTGCAGCCCACACATTGGAGTTTATCGTGGTGAATTTGGATTGTCATTCCATCAATTGAACAGTGAGCTAGCGAGCGTCGAAGTAGCCGGTTTCAGTCGGCTACAGTAGCTGACAGTGCAGGCACCTTCTCGTCGGGGACTTCGTGGCCGCCGTCGTCTGGTCGCCGCTGCTGTGCCACTGCCACGCCGCGCTCGCCCTGTGGAGTGCGTCGCGTTGTCCAGTGGAGAACGGAGCAAGCCAGCCCCTGCCCATACCGTCGCCACCGACCAGGCCAGCTCGCCGCCGATATTCTTCCTTCCTTCTCTGTTCACCGGCGCCACGGGGAGCGGCTCCCCGTGCCAGCGCGGCGTTGCCGTGCGTTGCCCGGCCAGCGTGGAGCTATTAAATAAACGTTCCAGCCATTCCTCAGTCCGGCGCATTTGCCTATAAATAGCCATAGCCGGCCGTCGAACACCCTTTTTCTTCTTCTTCTGGCCGGCGACCGAGCACCCCTCCATCGCCCGAATTAAGCCATACGTGACCTATGGTTTTCAAATTAAGCGGGACACTAGCTCCGCAAACCCCTTGCGCATCGGTCGCACCCGCTCTCATTAGTTGAAACCAACCGTAGAGCCTAAACGGCTTTGTCTCCTTCGTGACCGGCCAGAGCGCCGCCGCAAGTGACTTCGCCGTCGCCAAGTCTCTCCAGTGAGCATCTTTTCTAAGTAGTCAATGCAAGGGTATAGTTAGATAGTTAAAGTATAGTTGTTTGATAATATTTGAATTAAGGATCAAGTTTAGTAAGCGCTTCTCTGCAAAGCTTGCTAGCCAATAAACCGTCTTTTCATATTAGTCAGGATATCCTTAAAACCTTTTTCTTTTCCCTGTCGGGTAAGTCTTGCGGAGTACAATTGAGTACTCAGGGTTTTACCCATCGTTGCAGGTGACATGATTTATGAAGATTACTGTGTTACGTGCTTTAATCCTGTGGATGACGTGGATGAGTAAGGGCCGATGGGCTAGGTCATATCTATAACTCTGTCACCATGCTTGTACAGGAGGCTTGAATAAAACTGGTGATGTAAAAACACTTATGTTATTGTAGTTTGAAATAAATACTACTTTTATGTAACATATTTGGAACCAGTGTTGTAATAACCCTCGATGTATAATTATTTTCCGCCGTACTCTGTATGCTGATGTATGATATACCTTGATCATGATCCTGGTTGCAAGTTGATTTACCGAGGTCCTTCGTGACACTCGGCGGACTACCGGATTTATTCGAGAAGCGGTGTATGCGTGTCAACGTTATTACGGGGACAGTTACACTTAATCTCGGGTGGATTGGTCGGTTCTGTCACAGGCACCCTCCGATTCGCGATTAGGCGCGCCTAGGGAGCGCCTAGCAGAACTATGGCAAGTACTATAGCAAGCTGTACGCTGGCTAAATGATAATATGAAGGAGAGATGAGAGGGGAGAGTAGGGAAGTGGGCTGTAAACTTACAGCCGGCTTGGACACAAAAACCAAGGCGGCTTATGAGAGAGATAAGTGGGACCATGTATTAATAGTGAAATATAACCACTATATGAGTGGGCTGAGAGATGGACTGTAAGAATCCAGACAACCGGCAGATGATTGTATTATTGGCCGCCTTGCTCTCATACTGATTTATCATTCTACTGCTAGTTAGCACAGCTTATATAGCTTTTCTAAAGATGGTCAGAATCTGCTTCTACATACACCGATAGTTTTGTTCAACTCTTCATAGCGATAAGTTGACATGCACAACTGTGGGAAATCTATGTATATAGCAAACTCTGCATACATTAGTATTCACCATAAAAGGAATTTGGGAAACACGAATCTTGAAAGACACATAGTTTGGATTGAAGAGATTTATGGCCCATAACTTAGCTGAGAGATTTATGGTTACTCACATTTTTAGTAACTTTTCTAATGTCTAACCGACAAAAATCAAAGGTCGTAGTTTTACGACAAATAACCAAGAAAAGAGAGAAATATTAGCACCACTATATATTTCAGAAGCCTAAAAACTCGGATCTTTTAAGAAGGCAAACATAAACCACTAGATCTTCATCGGACACCACAGTTACATTATGGAATGACATGCAGATCCACAATGAGAATATACCTGCAGAACAACTGCCGACATAAACCACTAGATCTTCATCGGACACCTCAGTTACATTATGGGACGACATGCAGATCCACAATGAGAACATACCTGTAGAACAACTGCCGACAAGCAGAAAATATCCGAAACATTTGACCAAGAGGGAGATAGCTAAGTAAAACAGTAGTCACTATTGTACTTCTTCCAATTCTGCAGCTAATAAATTAGTAGCCGTCTTATGAATCAAGTAGGTAACAAACCAGACGTACACCTAAATAAATAGTAATAAGTTCCTCCATTTACCTAATAGATTTTGCTTCCTTACAGAAAAATAACAACATTACTCGTCACCTCTCCTTGAGCCTAGACAGCATCACAGCAGCAGATAAGTTCAATCGAGTAACCATAGTTAATTACATATGAGTTTCTCTGTTTCCATATTAACCTTCTCTCCACCTACAATCGCAGGAAAAGAAATATTTAGGCCCAACAATCAAAATATAACCCACCAGTGGCTAACCATAGGGAAAAAAGGAGGTGGGTGGCGGGCGGGCATGGGGGCGTAAATAGAAAGTTACAACAGCCCACACAAAAGATTGACCATAATAACTACTACAAAGACAAAACTACATCCAAAATCAACAATAAATGAACTAATTAAACCACATGCAGTACCTAACTCCAAAATATCATACAGGTATGACTTGGAAGCAATCCTATTAATTCACAGTGAAAGGTTCGAAGAACAAGATCATTAACCTAATGTATTTCATTAGAAAATTTGTTTATTCACGTTTTATATAGTGAAGTTAATTCTAGCATGAGATGACAGAGTAACCAAATAGCCTGAATTTGTAGATACTTGAATTAAATGAGGAAGGAAATAGACACTTGAATAAACTGGTATTGAGTCCTACAACTGCACCTTTTATGAACAAACCATACAAAATAAAGCACTATATTGTTTCTCCCTTGTCTTGGATGAAGAAAATTTAATAAAATTAAGCAACAAAGGATTACCATCTCACACCTTGCATACACATAATACGATAATACTCGGTAATCTGTAAAATGTACCATATAACTGACAAAATAACAAACAATACCAAGTTTTATTCGAAACATAGACTCTCTACGTTTCTGAAAAGACTAAACTGAACTGAATATAATATAGAAAGGATTGAAATCCAAAACCTGAATATAATATAGAAAGGATTGAAATCCAAAACTAGTCCAAGCACTCAGTCACAAAACTGTAAAAATAAAATGAATGATTTTCTGCACTTCTTAAATCTTCTTTCCCTTCTAAACTCACAGACTAACAGCCATCCAAACAACATCTATCCTAGAGGCACTGCAGCCTGACTAAGCATGAGAGTTCCACTGACCCAGTCTGAATGAAGTGACTTTGCGCCTCTCTGATGTGTCATTTATAGGTATGATAAAATATTTACTTACAGTTTTACTGCTGCCTATTTAATATTTCCATACTACAAATAGCATCAGTTAGTAACTGAAGAATTAGCGTATGGACATTGTCAAAGATGCATAAGGATATCATAAGCACAACTTTCCATTTCTATTATTCATATTCTGTCTTAACATTTCATCCAATCGACAAAGTTGATAGGTGTTCAATGACATTAATATATAAAACAGGTTAATACAATAAACAGCACTCATTTATCCTGGTGGTTCAGTAGCAGCAGACTTTGATTTAGCAATCAAGTTACTCCTGTCAGCAGGAAGATCAAGACAAAAGAACAAAGGAGCCTCAAAAGCCAAAGATCTATTAGCTGCCAACACAGCTATGCTACTTCCATCACCTAATGCTGACCTTATTTTTCCTTGACAGAATATTCAACTGCAAATGTGTGACGAGATTTGCCATTTTGTACGAGGACACAAATCTTGATGCCACCCGCATACTTGTGCTTAGCTTGCAAATATTGTGCAGTGCACATACCCATTAGAGACAAACCATACTTCAAGGAAATGTAAATGTATGTTTAGTTGTTCATACCTGCGACATAAAAGCTTGAGTAGGGATGAACACACCCCATGAGTTCATCATCAGACACTTTCTCCAGCAGTGAGTCGTCGAGGATGACCATATAGATTCCAAATATCGTCCTTAGGAACACAAAATTGCCACCCTCATCTACTCCAACTATCTTGATAGGCGGCACTAGCCTGATCCAAGAAGTCACACCTGGCTGCGGAGCGAACACATTGAGGTCAATGATACGGCGCAACACCCAATTCACAGTGCCATCACAATCAGCCTCCCGCGCCCACAGATGCAGGCTGTACTCCTTCGCGGCAGCAAATCCCAGCACGCTGGCCTTGCCTTCCATGAGCTGAATGTTCCTCACGTAAAAGTTCTGCGCGCCTGGTGGTGGCTCCACCAAGGCCAAGCTCTCATTGCCCAAATGGAGCTCGAGGATGCCACCCTCGTCAAGCAACCAGTACACCATGTCCCCCACCAACGCGCTGGGCTTCATGCAGATGTTGTGACAAAACGCGTCCGCCGTGATCAGCCTACCCCAGGTGCCAGTCTCCGACGAGTAGAGGCAGGCGGACGCGCGGCCGTTGCCTGTGAACACGAAGGCCACGCGGAAGGAGCCCGCACGGCGGCCCGGGCCCACAGGGTCGCCAATAACGGTGGCATTGCACGCCTGGACGTGCCCCCCGAGCCGGCCGAGGCGGACACAGTGGCGTTGGCCGGTGATGGGGTCCCAGACGAGGAGCTGGAGCCAGCCAGGTCGGCTGCGGAGGAGCGCGCGGCCATGGCGGGGTCGGGGAGGGCGAAGCCCGCTGCGGGGACGCAGTCCGGGGCCTCTCCAACGGGGACGAAGCACCCACTGCGCTGGGAGATGCTGAATAGGCCGAGCAGGGGAGGTGTTCGGTGGAATGCGTAGCAGCGGCGGAGAAAGCCCGGGTCGCGGAGCAGGCGGCGCCAGCGCGTGCAGACGAGGGAGGCGCGGAGGACGCAGGCGGGGTGCGGCGGGAGGCGGACGAGGATCTCGGAGAGGAGGTCGTCGTTGTCCAGCGGCAGCGGCGGCGGCGGCGGCGACGGCGACGGCGACGGCGGCAGCGGCGGTGACGGCGACGGCGCGTTACCTCGACGCCACCGCGGCGTGGCGATCATGCCGCCCATCGCGCGGCCGGATGGGGGAATTGGGGATTGCTTTGGTGGTGTGTAGTGTGATCGTTTGAATTGGAGTTCCAAGTAGTAGTGGCGTGTGGCTGCCGTATGGGCCAGAGCCTTTTTCTTTCTTTTGTTTTTGCTAATTTTTTCTAAAGGTTTTTTTCCTACTGTTTTGAGTTTTGGCTAGAGGTTTGACCATTCGACTGGAGAAATAGAAAAATAAACCAAATATATATTTCTTTTTGTTGTATGTCCTTCAAAACTAGAACTAGAATTAACCCTATTTGTCCACAAACCTACTTTATCCTTTTCTTTATTCTCCTAATAAATAAACCAAAGCTCATGTTACATCGAATTGAATAACCTCTAATGCTTTGCGTTCTTCTCTAGTTACTCTCTCTATCCCATAAAAAATGAAATTCTCATTTGGAGAAATCAAACTTTTGCACCTTTAACTAAATGGTCAATACTCTGTCACATTAGTCATTACAAGTTGTGATCATGAATGTGAGTTTTAGCTTGGTTCTAAACCATAGAAAAACCTCAAGAGCAGAGCTCTATTTTGTTTCTCTCTTCTTTTCTATGTTGGAGGCTTGGAGCACTTAATCACCATCTTTTGTATATCATTGTGATCTCCATCTAGCTCCATCATTTGACTTGGACAATGCTATCTTTTCCTACACACACCAACTATATAGGATTAGTTCAATAAGTTAGTTAAAACTAAACTAGGGCTTTTAACTGTTGAAAATCATGTCCATTTGGCCCTCAAAGGTATTTATTCTCCTTCTTTTTTGTATCTTTAAATTAAAATTTAATAGGAAATCTTTGTTTTCTATTTATGTTGGACTTTTCTGCTATTTGTTCAACATTTTGAAAAACTAGATTGAACATTTGAAAACTCTAGATCAACGGTCTAAACTACTACACCGAAAACTTCTTTAAACATAGGTCAACACTGTTTTTGACATTTTTGAAAAACTCATTTCAACATTCTAAAAGTGTATATTCAATTCTTTTCATCAAACTTATTGTGTTTGAGGAGATGCAACCCTTCTATGAGGTGTTTGTGTGTGCACGCAAAAAGGGTGAACGGTAGCCTAGGAAGTTAAATTTGATTTTGATTCAAGTAAAGACATATACACAACACGAACAACCAAAATGCCCCTACGACATTAGGATCTACTCCCTCCATCTTAAAAAAAAGTCGCAACACGATATGTGTGAGTCAAACTTTTTCAACTTTAACTAAATTTATAGAAAATATGTGCAATATTTTTATTTTTAAATAAATTTATTATAAAAATATATTAAACGATCTATCTAATGATACTAATTATATATTATAAATATTAATATTATTTGGACAAGTACTATTGGGAGCCTAGGGCTTCCTATAGGTTTAAGGAAGCCCCACCAACTAGCAACCCACCTACCCTACCCCAACCCGCCCCGACCAACCACATGCGGTGTTGACGCCGCCCTCCTCGACCGAGCATACAAACTCAGTCAGAATGCGTACAAACTTTTTTGTCGCGACGATGCATATAAACCAGTGGTTTGAGTATATTTAAACTAGTTCGTTTTCGTATACAAACCACACAACAAGCAGACCTTCCACCTGACAGAGACTGACGCAGGCTGACATAGACTGACACATGCCGACATGCACGTATCCACTCGAATTTCTTTCATTTTTTCGCGATACTTCCTCAACAAAGTATCGGATTCAAAAATAGTTTTCACCATTTAACTCCTGATATTTTTGTGCACGATTCAAGATCTATTGTAAATATATTTTTAAAAAATTATAAAATTTATAAAATTTGCACATTAGGATATAAAGTTATATACATCTGTCTATGCATAAAAATCTGTGGGCGTGTGCATAGAAACATGGGTGACGATCTCGTCCTCTCTAAAATTTAAAATTTGAAATTTGAATCATGCCACATAAAGGCCGATTAGATGCGTATGGTGTTCGCCTCCCCAGAGTCTGTAAGCCATGGTTTGTATGCACTTACGAGTTGGTTTGTATGCACTGCAGAGGATCATTGTAACATGACTTCTTGCACGGATCCGACTGCTCTGCTTTTCTATGAAACTGTGCATACAGACCCTCTCGACTGCTTTGTTTTTTTTTTTATGGAAACAATGCATACAAACATGGTGTCTTCTTGATTTGATTCAATTAGTTAGATGTGGATTTTGCAGATATGTAGTTCGCCAACGACAAGGTGGCCTCAATAGAAAAAAGTTTGTATGTATATTTGGTTTGTGTGCTTGCAGCTTTTAGAGATTTAAAATGTTTGTATGCATGTTTATATATATTGTGAATTTGAGATAAAAATGCTGGGGTGATTAGTATGCATAGGTCGTTCAATTTTTATGCATTGATGTGAGCTATAGCAGTCCAATTTTGCTTTGGTTAATATGCATCTCTTTCCCATGTAGGAAGCAATGTTTTATGCATTTTAGCTCAGCTTCCCCTCTCTATGCCACGATGGTGACACAATGTGGCACAATTCAGTTAGGTTTATATGTTTGGATGAAATGAGCAAGAGTAGTTTTTATGTAATCTTAGTTGAGTTTTGATATTTTTTGTTCACTGAGGTTTCTAGGCATGTTGTGAGTTGAGACCATTACGGATAGTACACACGTGTGTGCTTATAAGGGTTGTATGCATTATTGACTGGGGTTATATGTATTATTTGATGTCATATAATTTTGCATGGAAAGTACAATTCATGTGTAAAAAAGAATGTCCGTCTCATCTCATCGAGATGTTTTTATGCGGTAATAAAAATGATTTTATTCATTCGAACACTAATTTATATGCAACATCAGCGCTAAAAACTTTTTATGCATCTTGTCCTATGATTATATGCATCTAACTTGGGCCTCACGTGCCATGATTGAAATTTCAAATTTTAGAGAAGATTGCATCATCTCCAACTCGAGTGCAAGTCGGTTGTAATGTTCATCGTTTATATGCGGTAACAAAGTAAACTTTTATTCATTCAACCACTAATTTATATGGAATGTCGACACGAAATTTTTTTTTTTTATGCATCTTGACGAGTGAATGTATGCATCCAATCGGGCCTTATGTGACATGATTCAAATTACAAATTTTAAATTTTAGAGAAGATGAGATCGTATTTATATTTTTACGCACACGCCTACATATAACTCCATATCTTAATGTGGAAATTTTATGAATTTCAAAAAAATAAAAAATATATTCACAATGGATCTTGAATCGTGCACAAAAATATCAGGAGTTCAATGGTGAAAACCTTTTTGAATCGGATGATTTGTTGAGGAATTATCACGAAAAAATAAAAAAATTTCGAGTGGATGGGTACATGTCAGCATGTGTCAGCATATGTCAGCCTCTGTCCGGTGGAAGGTCTGCTCGTTTGGTGGTTTGTATGCGAAAACAAATTGGTTTATATGCATCGTCGCGATAAAAAAGTTTGTACGCATTCTGACTGGGTTTGTATACGTCCAGTCTGCTGGGTGTGGGGGGCGCGCGTCAGCACCTGCATGTGGTTGGTGGCTAGGCTGCTGGTTGGGGTGACTGGGGCTTCCCTAACTTTATTGGAAGCCCAAGGCTCCTAATATAGTCTATATATTATTTTATATATAATTAGTCAAAGTTAAGAAAAGTTGATTTATCAGAAAGCAAGAATGACCTACTCCCTCTGTACTTTTTTATTTGTCGCTGTGGGATGCGTGCCACAAGTTTGACTTGATTTATAGAAAATACGTATAATATTTATATCTCCAAATAATTTTGTTAAAAAACTAGATCCAAAGATCTTTCCGATGATATTAATTATGATACTAATTGATGATATTTATTATTTATTAAAATTGCTGGCATTTGTGTCTTGAGAAACGCAGGCGACAAATAAAAAAAAGGGATGGAGGGAGTATTCTCAAACGGTGGGAGTAGCTCTGGGGTAGTCATTTTGGTCCACCTATAGTGTAACTTTGGCATTATAAATAGTGTTCCGTTGGAATAATGTAAATATTTGTCCATGGTAGGAAACAATTCCGATCCACTCCATTACTCCAACCTCACGATCATTTCACTGTTTGCACTGTCCAAACTTTGGTCAAGGGACAATAACCTCTGTTTAAATGAAAACCCCTAGCGAATCGAAGCACCTCGTTCCCTTGCGACGGATCAATTCATGGTGAGGTAATTATGGGGGTGTTTATAGATCCGGTGCTGACTTTATCCATCCTTTTTTAGCGAACAAACCTCATTGAATGGCAAGAAGTTAGAACAATGATATGCTAAGCTAGTCTTGAATTTTGTGCAAGCAATTTTTGCTACCATTTTTTTGCAAGTAATTTAGTTGCCCTGCGTTGGCAAGGCTAGCAAGATGAGACAAGGCTCGGCGGAGCGAGAAACATAGCTAAAAAAATAAAGGGAACGTATCTAGTGCAAACTAACTTCCCGTGAAAACTTCGTGCAAACCACGGTAAAAAAGTCATCTAAATTCACCAAAAAATTCACATATGTAGATAATATGATGATACACAACACTGCAAAATATCTTGTCTAAACTCGATTTTGTTTGTGAGATATAAAAATAGCAAATTTCTACCAAATCACCTGGACAGCTTTCTGGCTTGAAATTTGTTATTTTTATATCTCACAAACGAAATCGAGTTTTGACAAGATATTTTGTAGTGTTGTGTATCATCATATCATCTATATGTGTGAATTTTTTGGTAAATTTAGACGACTTTTTTACCATGGTTTGCATGGGTTTTCACGGGAAGTTAGTTTGCACTAGATAATGCTCCCAAAAATAATCTTCCATATATATAGTACTTTCTCTGTACTTTTTTTTCCTCTGTCATTCTCACTTTTCGATAAGTCAAATATATCTAACACTGAGTAAATATATAAAATAAATATTTATATTTATAGTACATATTACTATCATTAGATAGATTTTTAAATCTATTTTCATAATAAATTTATCCGGAAATACAAATATTGCTAACAATTTGTACAAATTGGCATGAATCCGACGGCGACACTTAGCGTATGTTTGGTTTTGAAAAAATGTGGGATGGGTTGGATCTATCCCAAATTGAAGGCTAGGTTGAACCCATATTTAATTTGAGGGTTAGAGTTGTTCTGATTTTTTTTAGTTTGAGGGATAAAATGACATGAATCCGACGGCGACACTTAACGTTTGTTTGGTTTTGAAACAATTTAGGATATGGGTTGGATATATCCCAATATTGAAGGCCAGTTTGAACCCATTATGTTTGATTTGAGGGTTGTAACCATTATATTTTTTGTTTTGGTTTGAGGGAAAGAATGGGTTGAGATAGTATATTACACACCCTTAACCATAGGACCCAACTATCGTCACGAGCCAATGACGAAGCCAGAAAAAATTTATAGGTGGGGCGAATTTTAGCGAGGACATGAACCATATACTACAATCACACAAATCAATTCAAAAAAAAAAATACCGTAATTTTTGTTGTTCTTGCCAATTCCACTCCTGGGACACCTTTGCTCGAACCTCGGTCTCGGGCAAATGCAGATGTTGGTGGACTTGCTGCCCTTGCTCCTCTGCCGCTAGCTTGGCCGCGCCATGGCTGGCCCCAACCCCTGCTCTTGTTTCTATTCTCGCGCAACCAGCTCCTGCTGCTGCTCGGCGAGTGGCGGGCGCACCTAGACACCTTTGCATCAGTGGGCGGGCGGGCAGGCGGATGGACGGCGGGTGGCCGGCTCGAAGATAGCGGCTGGCGGCTGGCAGATAGGAAGCACTGCAGCAAGTGGGTGGCGACAAGCGCCAGATGCGGAGTTGCGGTCGACGGCGACAGCGCTCGATGCGGCTGGATAGGAAACGAGAGAGCTGCTTCCTCCTCCAATTGAGGAATTGAGGATTGGAAGTCAGGTTGGGCCCTTATTGGACTAAATTAAAATGACAAAAAAAGGCCAGTGAAACACTAGTAGCGTTGCCTCGTCTCGACTACTCGTTCCGTCATCTCGTCCTGTCGTTCTTCGCCGTCGCGATGGTGTTGTTGCCCAATAGCGTCCTCGGCAGCCGGAGATAGTGAAGAAGAGGGGTCCGGAGTTCCAAGGTTACGCCGCTGGCAGCTGGGGCGGCCGCCCCAGTATGCCCCTAAGGTAGCTCTGTCCTTGTCACGAGCCCACAATGTCAGCCACCTCACAACTCGCCATCATCGTGCATTGAGGCCGACATGGACACGGAGATAGAGATCGATAACATCGTTCAAGTGAGTTTGTTCGGTTTCTTCATTTTGGATGAACCGGGTGAACCCGAAATTGAGGGAATGTTCCCCTTATGTGTTTAACCGAACCCTCTTGATCTCCAAACCAAACACCATGAAAATGGGTTGGAGCAGCAGCCTGATGTTACATGGAGCAAGCTCTCGCCTCTGGCAGGGAGGAGTTGCGGCTTTTCTTCTGCGGGATCCTGCTGTTGGTATATGCGTCGTACTGCTCGTATAGTAGTACTTTTCTTTTGAGAAAGCTCGTATAGTAGTACCAGCCTCAGAGCAATGACTCCAATGAGGCTGGGCCAGCTCCAAGGACGCCTTTAATTTGTGGCAGCTTGGCATGCAACTTCCCTCATCCCTCATCCATTCCGTTGCAAAAATGGGAGTAGATGTGTGGATGGAATCTTGGGCTTTGCACGCGCGCCGCTTTTGTTCCTTGGATCCACCTGGAGCTGCACGGTCACGGGTGCCTACTGCCAATGCCAGCATGTAAAGTAGCAACCGCATGGTATGGTATACCACCACCAACCTTGGCACACGCGCGATGCATGCACGCCCTGTGTTTTGGCAGCCGAGGCAGGCATGCGGCTGCACAAGCACAAGCCCAGCGACCGCCACCGACGGAAACGGAAGCTGTACTTGCCCTACACTGCCATATGGCAGCATGTGCCAGTGCGATGCATCCCTGCACGGCACAGGGTCATGAGGCTATCCGTACTCGTCGTACTCTAAATTTATTCTCTATGTGTCTTAATCATCAAGATTATTTACTCTATACATATTTCTCCCGCATCCATTCATACTCTATATCTTCCTCTATCCCAACAACCAGATCATGAGCCCACATGTCATACTCCCACCCCATTTTATCTCCCACCCGGCGGTATCCTCCCCCAGCTCGTCTCTCTCTCTCCGCTTCCCTCCCCTCCCTCCTCTGTCCATGCGAGCCGGCCGGGCGGCGTGGGGAGCGCCGCCTCCTCCTCGCCGCATGCCGTGGGGACGCCACCCCCTGGGAGGCGGCGCCTCCGCCTCCGCCGCCGCCCGGGCGAGGCAAAGGCGTGGGGGGCGCCGCGCCGCCTCCCTCCCCGCCCGCGCGCTGAAGCGCTGAACGGGCCGCCTCCTCTAGCCGCAGGCGAGCCGCCGGCGTGGGAGCGCCGCCTCCCCAAGCCGTGGGCGCTGCACAAGACTGGGAACGGCCCGCCTCCTCCCGCCCTTGGGCGGCGAGAGCCGCAGCAGCCGCGTGCGGGCGGCGCCTCCTCCGGCTCCGAGGGGCAGCGGCCGAACCGAAAGACGACGGCGCAGGAGCACGCCCGCCGCCGGCAGCGGGCGAGCCGGCGCGGCGCGCGCGAGCGCCACAGAATCGGCCCACGGCCACCCGGCAAGTCGAGCCACAGGCCACCGGCGGGTCAAGTGCCCGGCTCTTCCGTCGCGGCTCCCCTGCGCCTTTCTCTCCCCCGCGACCGCGAGGTGGGCCCGCGGCAAATGTACCGGACGTAAAGCGCTATCGTCACGCCATCCCGCTGCATCTGGCGACGGGCGCGGCTAGCGGACGCGATGGCGGATGCCGCTGCGGCTCCCTCCGTCCGCCGTGGCGTACGTTATGCACGGGTGGCGGACGGGATACCGGTTCCGCCCAGCGGATAGCCTGATTGAACGGGATCCTTCCGTTCAATAGTCGTTTGGTGTTCGTGGGAGTGCAAATCCACCCGTGTTCTACTTTGCCCAGCGGGCAATCAAAAGTTGCAATCAAGAAACGCGTTCTTTGTCAGGGGTGAAAGGGGTCCTGCACAAAGATTTGTCTTATCCCAACAAACTAGTGCGGCGAATTTTTTTTGCCTGCCTGGGAGATGCCAAATCCACCCGCCCTGCCTGGCAGGGAACGAACAATTTAGCAAAGGAATTGAAAACGAAAGCAGAGGATCAACATGTAAATAAACGAAAGAAGAGCACGTCCGTCATCAGTATCAGCCGCAGCACGCATGGTCAAGATCTGCTCTGCCTCTGCGTGACGGGCGTTGCTGGCTTGGCTGGCCCTGGCCCAGCCCGCCCCGGCACCGGCAGCACCAGCCCCCAGTGGACCAGCCCCCCCCGCACGATGGCCGGGCTCGGGTAGGGTAAAGCAAGCAGGCAAGGCCGTATAGGCCGAGGAAAGGCGTGCGTGAAAGATGCCGTCGGTCTGCCGCCAAATAATGATGGGGCTCATCGCCGCGCCATCCAGAACGATATAATACAACAAATGCATTGTGTTGTGTCATATTCCTGTAGTCTTATGCTCTTACTGACCAACTCCTTGCTTATAGGCTAATACTTTCTTCTCTAATAGTTATGTTTACCTTGGCCAAGTGTTTTCACTGTACTTATTTTTATCTAGCAGCAATCTATTTTATAATGTAAGTCTTTCTATTTTAGGTTTTTCAAGATTCTCCATCATATCGAATATTTAGACACATGCATAAAATATTAAATAGAGATAAAAAATAAAACTAATTACACAATTTAGCTAGAAATTACGAGACGAATCTTTTAAGCCTAATTAGCCTCTGATTGAACAATAATTACTAAATAACACTGAACACGTCTAGTACTAACAGCAGCTCTGGTCATATTATTGTTCTTGTTAACAACTCTGGTAGACGGACGTTCTCTTTGATGCACAAGATTCTTAGTACTTAGACTGTCTCCAATGACGTGACGCCATGCAAAATACGGCGCACACAGTGGTTTTGCTTATCAAAATCACCCTCCAACGGAACACCCAACCCAGCCACAGAACCCATTTTGCCTACCGAATGAGCTAAGACGCAAAGGGTCATCAATGCGGAGCAACGCCAATCTCTAGCTAATGGGCCTGCGGCAAGGCGACGAGGCAAAGAGCAGCCGACCCGCGGATGACGATGCCACCACTTGAAAGGTCCAATTGGCTAGGGGGGTGAATAGCCTATTTAAAATTCTACAATTTCACTAGATGAACCGGTTAGTAACAAAAATGGCGCTCAAGTGAATTTTGCGCTAGACTACAAGAGAGGGGGTTTGCAAGCCTCCTAACCAATCAACTAGCAACCTAATACACTAGAGCACACTAAGAGTAATGTCCTACACACCCTAATATCCTACTTGCACAAAGTAAAGAGGGGATTGATGTATGCAAACCGAGCCTTGTGGATGTAGTCAATCACCGTCTTGATTCAATCAATAGCAATCGGGTTGATGATTCAATCAATTCAATAGAGAGCAAGTGATCTCAATGGATCAACCACAAGAAGACCAAGACAACGATTTATCCCCGAGGTTCACGTGCTTGCCAACACGCTACGTCCTCGTTGTGTCCCCCTTGACCACGTGGTTCGGTGGCTAATCGGTATCACACACCAAGCCTCTCAAAGGCGCCACAAGAACCTACCAAGGCTAGGAGTTGAATGACACGCGCATTCCACTAGAGTGCCTTTTGCAATCTCCGCGGAGAAAGGCCAAGAACCCCTCACAATCCACCGAGGTGAGGCCAAGAACAATCATCGGCTTGCTCACACCTCTTCTCCGCTGCTCCAACCGTCTAGGTGGTGGCAACCACCAAGAGAATAAGCAATCACGCATCGAGAACGACCACTAGTGCCACTAGATGCAAGAACTCATAAGCAATGCACTAGAATATCTCCCAATCTCTCTTTGGATGCAAGCAATCAAGCAAGATAAGAGGGAGGAGGTTGGCTCAGCTCAAGGGTGCTCAAGAATGATCAAAATGTGCAAGAGAGAGTCCTTAAGCCGGCCAACATGCTTATATACCCACCACTCAAACAAGTGAACCGTTATGCTCTAGGTGGGGCTGACTCGGGGCCATCGGACGATCAGATGCCAAAGCATCGGACGCGTCCGACGCCTACCCCCAAGCCACAGATCATCGCCACGTGTCCTCGTTTGAATTTAGCCGTTACCCGCGCACTGAGGAAGCGTCGGACGCTTAGGTGATACACACCGGACGCGTCCGATGCACACAAACACGCTCGCAGAGACCGTGTGTCAGATGAAGAATTCTGGACACTGGAGGGGGTCATCTGACCCAACACAGAGAGGTACAAAAACTTGCACACACGCATCGGACGCATCCGATGGTGTGGCATCGGTCGCTCCAGCGTCAGGTGCTCAGTGGGCGCTCGTTCTGACATAAATTTGCTTTGCACCGGACGACACCGACGTTTTACCATTGGACACGCCGATGCACACACTGTGCACGCGCCAGAAACGCTGTGTCCTCGCAGGATCACCGGACGCGTCCGACACCATGGGGCTGAGCGTCCGATGCCCTTAGAAGGACTCATTTTACTCCAAAAATCACCGAGTCCCGCCTCACAAGTTCGGCGGGAGGGGTTTTTACCCAAACCCCATCAACCCTTGCTCTCATGTGCCAACATCAAAGTGTACCACAACTTGTGCATGTGTGTTAGCATTTTCCAAATGAATTTTGTAAGAGTTAAGTTAGCATACTAGGTTCTAATGCAATGCATAAAGTCAAACACCTAGTGGCACTTGGATAACCGCAAACGACACATGATCACTCCTCTTAATAGTACGGTTATCGATCCTAAGCCCGGCCGTCAACTTCTCTACACGTCTACGGCCGGCGAAATGGAAATGCTCTAACATATACCTTTGCCTCTAGCATTCCATCCCGCTTTCATCATTTTCGGCAATGTGGAGCACTTGACCTTGTGGAGCACCTAGCCACCATTTACCTTGATCATCTTCTCCACCTCATCATGCATTGGACCATCCTTTCATGAGCTACACACTTAGCAATTAGGATTAGTCCAAGGTTTCATCAATTAGCCAAAATCCAAACTAGGGCTTTCACCGCTGCAGGAAAAGGGAGGCGGCGCCGTGGGAGAGGCCGTCGCGTGCCTAGACGTGAGGCATGTCCTCCTAGCCGTGTGCCCTGGCCTCGGCCTCCGGGTCACGCTAGACCCCAACAACGAAGTGGGAGTCACTGACGTTGGCGATGTGGAGAGTGCCGCCAACAGCAAAGGTGGCCACAACAGTGGTGCCTGTCATGGAATCGTCGATCCTGGGCGCAGCGTGCATCTCGGCATTGGTGCCCAACATGGCCTCACAGAATGCAGCGGCGGGGTCGGCCACAACTGAGGGTGAGGCGAGGAGGAGGTGCGGAGCGGGTCCTGCCCGGACCCAGCGCAGGTGGCGCCGCTAGCGCCATGACCATCGAAGATGATGAAGAGGTGGAGGATTTGGGGCTTCTTTGCTCGGGCTCTATTGGAGAAGGGTAGATTTGGGTGCATGACCTTTCAACTATATGTTAGGAATAGGTCTCTAGTTTGCATTCTTCTTGTTAGAGTCAGCCTTAGGATCTGGCAAGTGAATTACCAAACTACCGACATGACTGACAACCTGCCCCTCGCCCTGATTTCCTGATGGACGAAACCAACAGATCTCAGCAAATTCTTTGTGATGTTTAATTCCCCTGAATATTTTTTAGTCCACATCCCATCAATGTTTAGACACATGCATTGATGTAGTTTACTTTTTAGTCCCCTAAACCCTCACCCTGATTTATAGAAAATACGTACAATATTTACATCTCTAAATAATTTTGTTAAGAAACTAGATTCAAAGATCTTTCTAATGATACTAATTATGATAGTAATTGATAATACATATTATTACTTATAAAAATTATCGATACTTTTTCTCTAGAAGCGAATGCGATAAGAATTCTAGGATATAGTACCTAGTATACTACTCATTCCATTCTAGAAAAAAAAATCACTTTAGGTATTTGTGCCAAAAGATTGACTCTATTTATAAAAAATATGTATAATATTTATATCTCTAAATAAAGATATTAAAAACTAGATACAAGGATCTTTCTGATGATATTAATTATATACCATAAATATTACTCCCTCCATCCTAACTTATAAGTCATTCCAAGAATTTTGGAGAGTCAAAGTGTCGGTGTTTCGAGTAAATACCAACTAATGAATTTATAGATGCGCGTTTATACCCGGATGGTTCATTAAGAGGACATAGAGGAGTATACTGGTTTGGGCGAGAGGCCCTACTCTAGTTGAAGCGTTTGTGTTACTTATCGGCAGTTCGTAGTAGGGGTTACAAACGGTTCGAGAGGGGAGGGGCTCCCATGTCTGTGTGATTAAACGTGGTGCCAATATTGTGGCGTGCGTGTGTGTTGTGGTTCTGATCGGCTTGTGTTCTCCTTTTCTTCGAAGGGTGGCGTGCTTTCCCTTTTATAGGTGAAGGGAGAGGGCAGCCTTACATAGCCTCCATGTTGGAGGAGTGGGCTTGTCGTGCAAAGGAAGAAGAAGAAAAAAGAAAAAGGATAGCGGTGGAGTGGTTCGTCCGCTTCTCCGGGGGTCGGGGCGTCCTTCCTCCTGTTGCCTACATTGCCGCGAGCTAGTCACCGGTGTTGTTCCATCGCCGGACAGCCCACCCATACCCTCATAATGAGCGGTAAGCGTGAGCAGTTGAGTGAGGCGTGCGTCGTATCGGGTTAGGCGTAATAGTGTCGTATGGCGTGTGCATGGGTCGTGACAGACAATTCGTCCGGTCACATGGCTTGCCATGCCCTGCGCGGGTTAACATGCGGTTAAATGATGCCCCATGCCCTGCACTGACTAACAGTGTAGTCAAAGAGCGCCCATCCATACCCTGCACGGGCACGAACGGAATGGACGCGCGTTGACCCGTCGTGCGAGAATCTTGGCCTTGGCGTCGCCGCCCAGGCTTGCGGTGCAAGCCTGGGGTAGATTCGGGGCGAAGGCGAGCGTGAGGGTCGTGCCTTCCGGGGTCGTGGCCCCGGAGGCTCTCATGCCCTTTCGGAGGGTCGTGTGACCCGCGCTCCCCTGGGGTCGTGGTTCCGACCCCCTACACGGGGCCATGCGGTGCGGTTCGTGGCCTTGCTGCCTTGGCCCGTTACACTGTTTTATCGCGAGGCGGAGCGACGGACCGCGCCCTCGTCCTTTTGGCGGGCCGGGGCGTGGCCTTAGTGATGGGCCATAAGACGATTTAGCCAGGGCATTTTTGTATTATATTCGCTGACGCGTGGGACTCAGATGGAAGTGATATAGAGATTGAGATAGAGCCATATCAAATACTTTAACAAATCCCATTATGTTGAAGCTATCCCTCGATAGATCCAAGTGAATCTGGCCTTCAAATTTACCTTTTCCAGCTCTACAAGACATGCCCTCGGCGCTCCTGATCATGTAAACGTTGGGATTCGATGATGTACGGCTAGCCATGTATTGATTAGTTAAAAAAAATAGTATATAGACAGAGTGAAGATAGTTTGATTTGTACTAATAACTAAAGAACCTCTTGTTATTTCAGTAGATTTTCTTTTGAGAAATGTATTTCAGTAGATTAAGACCAACAGTAAACTGTGCACTCCCATAGCCACAACCGAACACAAGGACGATGGCCGGGGGTTGGAGGAGGTAAAGCAGAGAGAGAACTGGTGGGGGAGGCGACTGGGAAAAAGGACCTGCGTGCGTGACAGAGGAGAGAGGCCCATGCCATGCGGCGATGCCCAGCACCAGCAGGCACCACATCGCAGCAGGTCACAACAAATCTCCTTTCGCCTCACTCGAAAGCAGCAGTGGGCGGGTGGGCCTACGTGTCCGCGCCCTGGGTACCCGCGCCCGCACATGTCGCGGACCACACCTTCACTACTCCTACCGTCCTAGTACGCCGGTAGCCCGGTACGCCCTCCGCTGTCCGCTGTGTGGTATACTACTTGTACGTACAGAGTACGTTGTGCGTATAAAACAATGGATACACATACACTACTGCTGGTGTGGTACCGTGAACGCAAGGGCATCAGTACTTTTTTTTAGTCCAGACAGTAGTCTCTCGGAGGCCATGCCGTGCCCGTGTTCCCCGCCAACCTCGAGCCACGCCCACCAACAAAACAACAGGGGGAGTGGCAACAACAATGAACAAAGTGCAGCTACCACGACGGCGATTAAACTTAAACAATGGCCACATGCATGCACTAAAATTCTCCTCTAGAACTAGTAGTACTAGAAAGCCACAGCAAGTATCTAATCCTGGGGACTAAACTGAACATCAAATCAATTGATAGTAATCATCTACAGACACTGCTACTACAAGGTACAGTACAGTACAGTCACGGCAGATCCCAAACCCACCGTGCTACGAGTGCGAATCGGCACCACCATCACCACTACAGCAGAAGCTGCCGCAAATGGAGGCCGCAGAGCAGTGTCGCCAGCGGCGCCGCCACGAACCGAGCCGAAGCCACCAGCCGCGGGGCGGCCGCGGCGGACGCGTCGCCGGTGGCCATGTTGGCGAGCCAAGAGACGCCGCCTTCGCTGCTGCTGCTGCCCAGGAGCACGCTGCCTTGGTCCCCGCCCTCGATGCCCAGGCCCCCGCCACCCATCGGCATCGCGCTGTCCGGGGTCGCGTCCGTGAACGTCGTGCCCGGCATCATGGTCCCCGTCGGCATCGCCGGCGTCGCGCCAGGCATCGGCATCGTCCCCGGCACGGTTGTGGGCGTCGCCCCCGGCACCGTTGTCGTCGTCGGCGTTGTACCCGGCACCGTCGTCGTCGTCGGCGTCGCGCCCGGCGTGGTCGTCGACTTCTGGCTGCACTCACGTGACGGGGGTACATGTACATACAACAGCAGCGCAACCGATCAGTGTTCACATGCTCGGCTCAGTAGTAGACTGTACGGTTAGGTAGTAAAACAAACACAAATGGGCAAAAGCATTGCGAGCAAATGAAAAAAAAAACAAAATAAAGCACAAGAGAGCTTGCACCTGCGCTTTTCTTTTCATCCTATCTGCTGCTAAACAAAAGATAAAAAGGAGTATTGCCAAGATCTTGTGCTAAGTTATAGCACCATGTTCTCCCTTTCTAGGAACACAAGATCAGTGGAGTAGCTTGCATTAATACTAAATAATGCCTTGGTTAAACTACTCCCTCTGTCCCATAGATCTTGTCAGTTGAAAAACCGTGCCCCCTCACAAATACACTTATGGGACGACATAATGGGAGTATGGGAGTACTTATTGTCACAGAAAAGTCAGAAATCTCTGACAATGTAGTAGTAGGAGTACTAATGGTCATTAATAGCTGGAAAATCTTGCAGTAAAGTCAGAAACCTCTAGACAGTTTTAGTGACCAGAGGAGCTAAAGGACGACAGCAGGCTGTGTGTATACTGTAGATAGACTAGCTGGCACTGGCGGAGACGGTAAAAAGAGCTGCGGCAGATCAACCCCACCTTCACAAGCCAAGAACCAGCCAAAGATCCAGACAATCTTGGCAGAAGCACAATGCCAAATCTTCGTTCATCACTCTCTCTGTCCCTCTCTCTCTCTCCAGTAATTAATTGCAACGTTAATGGTGAGAATGAGAAGCGTGAGTAGTGTGAATCAAAGGCCGGACCTTGGTGTGGCGCCGGGGCAGAAGGTGATGGTGTAGTCCGGGCCGCCGCCGCAGGTGAACGTGGAGGTGGGATCGTCGAAGGCGTAGCTGTAGGACTTGGGGCACGCCGTCTTGAACACCTGCGAGTAGGCCGTCGGCCGGCACGCCGCCGGGGACGCGAAGGCGCCGCTGCAGCAGAACTCTGGCCGCGCGAACGCGTCGCACGCGCTCCGGCACGCGGCGCCGCCCCCGGCTCGCAGCTCGGCGGGGCACATCGCGTTCAGGTCCGCCGCGCACCCGGCCGCGGCGCACGACGCCGGCCCCGTGGAGCCCCCGCCGCCGGAGGTCTCCACCAGCACGGGGAGGTTGTAGCCGTCCACGAGGCTGACGTCGTAGAAGTCCAGCCCGCCGCTGCCGTCGAGCGTGAACTCGGCCAGCGTGGCCGGCGGCGCGGCGCCCGCGCCCGCGCACTCGGCGGTGCCGGAGCCGCAGTCGCCCGTGGCGCACACGAGCCGCCCCGTGCCGCCGTCCGTGGAGCAGCCCGTGCGCGCCCACATTCGGCCGGACCAGCCCGCCGGCGCCGGCACCGCGCGCGCCGCGCCCGGGGTGAGCTCGAACCCCGTGGGCTCCAGCCTCGGGCTGCCGGCGTTGGACAGGACGCCCGGCCACACCGTGTCCGTGCACCGGTTCACGAACGTGAACGTCGCCGCCTCCCCCTCTGCGAGAAACGCGAATCCGTCAGCTTGGTTACCCGCCATTGCTGCTGGCCTCGCAAGATCTGGCAAAAGAAGGAAGCATTCGGTCGATTTGCCGAGAGTTGGTTACCTCTGCACAAGACGAAGAACACGAGCACAAGGACGGCCATGGATCTTGGCAACTCCATTGCTGCTTCTTGAGGCAATGCAGTGAATGAGTGTGACGAACGGGGTAGTGTGGGTACAGGTGCACTGCAACAGCAAGCACGGGGAAGAAGCGTGTGCAGTGTCGCTGTGCTAGTGCAGTTACTACTGCCTCTGGCTGTAGCGATGGCCTGGCAGCGTGACCGTCCGGTCGACGAGGGTGAGGAGAGAGACACCGGTGCTCCCGCCAACCTCGGATCATGGATGGAGGAGTGGGAGCGGGGTGGGACGAGAAGGAATCTTTTGGGAGGCGCTAAGGCTGTACTTATAGCAGCAAATCACTTTACCTCGCTTTTTACCTTTGTTATGATCCCTGTTTCGTGGGTAAAAGAGAAAGCTTGGGCATGGGTCCTCACTGTTTTTGTTGTTGATAATTGATTCGTACCCCTCGGTCCCTGAACAGTAAAGTGTATTCTGACCAGAGAGGGCTCCTATAAAGATTATCCTTAATTTTGTTTTATAATATGTTATATTTGCAAAAAAACCAAATATTATCATAAAGTCACTTTGAATAAAAGTCTGGTGACGTAAGTTTCATATCTTAAGCTTATATAGCATTTGGTGGATTGATCTGAGAGCATCTCCAACAACTCCTCAAATGAGGTTGTTATTCTTATTAAGTTGGCAAAAACACAAAAATCTTTCTCTAAACAACTCAAACCAACTTTACTATTTATCCCAAGTTACTATTCATAGGCCTCGCGCGTGCATATCTCCGCGCGCGGAAAGAACTTGTTGTCGCGTCGGCCGCTGTTGTGACGAGAGAAGTTAAGGGGGGCTCTTCGCTTTTAGCGTGGCTCTTCGTTCGCTTAGCGTGCCCCTTTCGTTCGTTAGTGGGCTTTTTTCGTTTTGGACTTTTGGCAAGTGAGTTTAAGCGGTTGTTGGAGACAAGTCTTTTTTTTTCACTTGCTAAACAAATTAGCAACTTGCTAAAACTTAAGATTTGGCAAGTCAATTTTAACGAAGTTCTTTGGAGATGATTGTGAAATTAACTTTTTTCTATACGGAATACGCTTATCATTCTTTAACAACTAATGCTTTTTACATGTGTGCCATTAAAAAGATGGTAATCTTGCTCAAGGCACTAAAAAGTTCGATCTATCAGCAGAGTCCAAGCTCGGAGAATTTTTCTCTCTCACGCCATTCCGTCCATGTTCCGCTTATATTTCGGGGTTTAGGACCCAGGTCCGGTCGATCGGTCAAATGTCCTAAATACCCTCGGTCTTACTTCTTTCTCTTTGCGTCACACCGCTAACGGGTGGACCCCCACCTGTCGGGTCTATCATCTTCTAGCCCAAGCACCATTTCCCCCCCGTTGCATGTCGCCTCCCCCTCCGCGGCGTCGTCGGGCCTCGCGCCCCACTAGAGTCGTGGCCTCCTCCATAGCCCGGCGGAGCCCTAAATACCCTTGGCGCGGGGCGTGGCGTGCGGCGCTGCTGCCGCCAGGCCTGACGGCCCTGTTGACACCCGTTATCACCCAAAATTTATTAGTAATTACCACTCCCGAGACATGAATATATGATAAAAATAGGGTTATCACCGACAATTTCCACGAGTTTTGGTGATTTGTGCATTTTTCGTGAATTTTCCGAAAAGCCTAAAAGAGGGATTTAAGTGCTAATTTACCACGAAACTTGATCGCGACGCAAGCACATCACCGTAGGGTTCAGAAATACTCCGAAAGACGCCCGAAGCGGCGGGGGCTGCAGCCACCACCGGTGGGGCCGGCCGGCCCCACCCCGGCGCCCGCCCCCCCCTAGGGTTAGGGTTGGTCGTCCCCTTCTCGAACCTTCCTCCACCGCCTCGAGGAGTCATCCTGGCCGCTTGCTACGTCGGTTTGATCCAACGGCACGTATCAACCCCAATCGGACTATAAAAAGGAGGGCCATACCCCCCCGGAGAGGGCCGGATCAAGAGATGAAGAATCGAGCTTTAGATAGAAATCCACTAGATCTAGGCTAGCAATCAAGATAGAGATTAGAGAGATAGAGTAGAAGAGTAGAGATTCGGAGGAGCCCCCTACCGGTCGGAGCATCCTCGGGAGCTGATTCGCCTGATTCGCTCCCTCGTCCGGAGCTGCGTTCGAGGTACTTTTGTATTTACCATTCTCGATTCAAGTAAGCATTTGTTTATATTCGTTCTTTGGTTTGCAACTCATATTATATTGAGTACTTTGATTTGGGTAGCTCCTAGGTCGAGTAGTTTTCGTAGCGTAGACGTGGTGTCCGGGTTATGATTGCTTGTGGATGTCCCCCCGATCACCCTGGATAGTGGTAGCTTGCGTAGGTGACTTTATAGCTACGTTGAATCCTCCGTAGTCCACTTCCCGCTGATAGGACCGATAGGCCTATAGGTGTCCGGGTAGGTAGATTACTCGTTTCTTCTCCTATTCAGATCACCGGGTCCGATAAGACGATATTATACAAAGTTTACCTAGAGTTAGAACTAGAGTACATTAGCTATTTCCTCATTCTCAATAGTTTTCTAGATTGTTTGTACCCCCTTAGATTAAGAGTATTAGGCTAGGTCATAATTCACCTACTGTTCCTTTGGGTTCGATATTAAAACCGGGTTGATCTTGGTGAAGTGCCGATCAAGATATATCCGTCAGGCGCTTGCGGATAATCTGATTATAATCATTATTTAGGGTGCGCTTAATTTATACCAACAAGCATTTCTCGGCGCCGCTGTCGGGAACGGTTTGCTGATTTTGATTTAGCCTATCTTAGTCTATAGTTATCCTTTTATATTAAAAACAAAAATAAAAATATATTATGGAAAACGAATCTCAACTTTTATATCAATATGGAGCACCATCGATCGTACCTTCACCAATGGAATCTTCTAAACCTATCACATCATCCGGCTATGAGCTACGCCGGATTAATTAAATTAGTTCAGAACATATCTTTTCCGGTAATACTAGCGAAAAACCCCTATTCCCACTTAATCGATTTTGAGCGGACATGTTCATGTCTCGAGCATTAAAGGCATGGCCGATGAAACTTTAAGATGGAAACTCTTTCCGTTTTCATTTACGGGCAGAGCCAAGAAATGGTATAATCGCCATGTTGGGAGTAGTAAAGAGATTGGGAAATATTACGAAAATACTTTTGTCTTAAATTTTTTCAAAAGAGAAAAGGTCGCTAAACTTCGATTTGAAATCATAGGATTCAAACAATTAGACAATGAATCGCTAGGCAAGGCTTGGGATCGCTTTCAATGGTTTTGTAAATTCTGACCTAATCTTGCTTTACCGTAACCCATGCTTTTACAACATTTCTTTTTAGGCCTTGATGATAGAAATAAGGAATATCTTAATTTGGCCTCGGGTGGAGCATTTATGCATATTATTGTTGAACATGCTAAAACTATTCTTACTAATATTTTAAATGATCTCCCCAAGAAAAAAGAAGAGTTGTTAGAAGAAAATTCTCATTTAGCTAGAAATGAACTTTTACCCGATTCATCTCAATCTATAGTTGAATTAAAACCTGAGCTAGCTAATGAGATAATTCTAAATTCTAAGTGGATGTTTGAAATAGAGGATGATTTCTTTAACGATTTTGGGAATACTACACTTTATCGTAAAATTATTCAATCCCAAAGAATCTGAGATTTTAGTTCTAGTCTTTCACATCCTCGATGATTTAAAATTTCTTAGAGAAATAACAAGGGAATTGATTTTTATTTTGGGTGATGATTGGTTGACAGAATCGAGCAATCCCCTCAAGTAATTGCCTTAATTCACCCTCTGTTAGTATAAAGTTACAAGTAGATTCATATCCCTTTGAAGCTTTATATAATCCAGTTGTAGGAGTCAACGTTATGTCATATACCTTTGCTAGAAAATTCTTGAAAGATATACCATTAATTCCTACAAATAAATTATTTTAAAATTGTTCAGACATATTATTTCTAGTTTAGAGTTTTGAGTGCACTTCCTATTGTTATTAATGATTTCCGCATATTGCTAAATTTCTATATCTTTGATGTGTGGGATTTTGATGTAATGATTGAGTACCCATAATAAAACTTCTTCAAGAAGGTCGTGATGGTAAATTAAATATCCAACTCGGGAAAGGATTTAATTTTTCGATACCTATAACTCATGCGGTAAAGTTTAAAGCGAACCCCTTTCCCAAATTAGACCCAATAGAAGAGGTCAAGGCTATTAAATTCAATGATTTTATTCAACCCGATTTAGAAGATGATACCCAGTTCTTCATTGATGAAGAGGAGGAGGACCTTATTGATTCTGAACCTCTCGATGAATTACTAGAGCCACCTAAACCTCCTATTGAGCTTAAACCATTACCATCCGGTCTTAAATATGTTTTTCTAAATAATGATCAAGAATATCCTGTGATTATAAGTGATAAACTTTCTGATGAAGAGACTTATAAATTAATAACTGTTTTAGAAAAACATAGAGTCTGCTTTTGGATATTCACTCCAAGACCTAAAAGGGATTAGCCCTATTCTTTGCACCCATCGCATACCTACCAATCCAGAAATTACACCTTCAAGAGAGCCTCAGCAGAGACTCCAAAATACGATGCGGGATGTAGTAAAGAAAGAAGTTCTAAAGCTTTTACATGCAGGGATCATATACCCCTGTATCCGCATAGCGAGTGGGTAAGTCCCGTGCAAGTTGTACCTAAAAAGGGAGGAATGACGGTTGTCCAAAATGATAAAAATGAATTAATACCTAAGAGAACTATCACCGGATGGCGAATGTGTATAGATTATAGAAAACTCAACAAAGCAACAAAGAAAGACCATTTCCCTTTACCTTTCATTGATGAGATGTTAGAGCGTTTAGCAAATCATTCTTTCTTCTGTTTCCTTGATGGTTATTCAGATATCACCAAATCCCTATCCACCCCGATGATCAAAGCAAAACCACCTTTACATGTCCTTATGGAACTTATGCTTATAGGAGAATGTCTTTTGGATTATGTAATGCACCCGCTTCTTTTCAAAGATGCATGATGTCTATATTTTCTCGATATGATAGAAGAAATCATGGAAGTTTTTATGGATGATTTTTCAGTTTATGGAAAAACTTTTGATGATTGCCTAGAGAATTTAGATAAGGTTTTGCAAAGATATGAAAAAAACACTTAGTCCTCAATTGGGGAAAATGTCATTTTATGGTTAGAGAAGGAATAGTGTTAGGACACCTAGTGTCGAAAAGAGGTATAGAGGTAGATAAAGCCAAAATTGAAGTAATTGAACAACTACCTCCCCCCTAATGTGAAAGGAGTCCAAAGTTTTCTTGGTCATTGTGGTTTTTATCGTAGATTTATAAGAAATTTCTCACAAATTGCTAGACCAATGACCAGATTGTTAGCTAAGGATGTACCTTTTGAGTTTGATGAAGAATGCTTAGAATCATTTAATATTCTTAAGAAAGCACTTACATCAGCACCAATCATTCAACCCTCTAATTGGTCTTTACCTTTTGAGATTATGTGTGATGCTAGTGATTATGCTGTAGGAGCAGTCTTAGGACAAACAAAAGATAAAACGCATTATGTAATTGCTTATGCTAGCAAGACAATGACAGAAGCACAATTAAATTATGCAACCACTGAAAAGAAACTTTTGGCTGTTGTCTTTGCTATTGATAAATTTAGGTCTTACTTAGTTGGAGCTAAAATAATTGTTTATTCCGATCATGCTGCTCTCAAATATTTGCTCACTAAGAAGGATGCTAAACCACGATTAATAAGATGGATTCTATTGCTACAAGAATTTAATTTGGAAATTAAAGATAGAAAAGTAATAGAAAACTCTGTTGCTGATCATTTGCCTACGATGTATTTTAAAGAACCTCGTGAACTACCTATTAATGACTCATTAAGAGATGACATGCTGTTTAAAGTGACCAAGATGCATCCTTGGTACGCGAATATTGTCAACTTTATGGTTGCAAAAGTTACGTACCACCGTGAGAAAATAAGAAAAGACTCATTTATGAAAGTCGTCTCCACATGTGGGATCCACCATACCTCTTTCGGTATGCGCCGATGGATTACTCGGAAGATGTGTACCAAAGGAGGAAGGCATGCAGATCATTCAGAAAATGTCACTCATCACCATATGGAGGTCATTACGGGCATTCCGCACTCATGCAAAAAAATCCGGCAGAGTGGATTCTTTTGGCCAACCATGTATGAAGACACCAAAGATTTCATCCGAAGATGTGGAGCGTGTCGAGGCACGGAAATATCAATGCAAGAGATGCTATGCCACTCACCAACAACCTTCGATAGAGCTCTTTGATGTCCGGGGAATTGATTACATGGGACCATTTGTGAAGTCAAAGAATTATGAGTACATTTTGGTGGCGCTTGACTATGTATCCAAGTGGGTAGAAGCTATGCCATGCAAGAATGCTAACTCAAAACACTCAAACAAGATGTTTGAAGAGGTTATATTTCCAAGGTTTGGAACACCTAGAATGGTTATAAGTGATGGAGGAACACATTTCACTGATAAAAAGTTTCACTTATACCTACAAGCTCATGGAATACGACATAACGCCGCTACTCCATATCATCCTCGACAAGTGGCTAGGCGTAAAACATCCAATAAACAAATCAAGAATATTCTCCGTAAAAACAAAGGAATGAAATGGGAACTTTATGGAAGGATCGACACCGATGCACTATGGGCATACCGGACATGCTTATAAAACACCTTTGGGTATGTCACCATATCAATTGGTATATGGCAAGACCTGCCACTTACCGGTCGAATTAGAACATAAAGCTCACCGGGCTATCAAAAATGGAACATAGACCTAGAAGTCACTGGAGAGAAAAAGAAAAATACAATTATCGAGAATTAGAAGAATGGAGAGAAAAGGCCTATCACAATTCGAAGATCTACAAAGAACGGACGAAGAGATGGCATGATAAGAGGATCAAGAAGAAGGTGTTTACACCAGGAGATAAGGTATTACTTTTTAATTCCGTGTTCAAATTATTCGGGCTTAGAAAATTAAGGAGCAAATGGGAAGGACCCTTCACCGTTGTAAATTCATCACCACATGGAGCAATAACTCTACAATCAAACAAAGGTACGCTATTCAAGGTAAATGGACACCGACTTAAACTTTATTTAGAGCCATTTGATTCAAGAGTAGTGGATGAAATCGAATTCATCCAATTACCAACTTATTAAGTTTTATTTTATTTCGGTACAATTTTTATCCGAAAATACATCTAATAGAAACATAGGAGGAGTCCGAAGTACCCCACCTGGAAGGGCACCCGGTGGGCCCTAGGTGGGGTCTGGTCGGCCGCCTATGGGGGTCGGCGCCCCCCTGCGCTCCCCTCGTCCCCGACTCTCGTCCCCATGTCCTTCTACACTCTTCCTACGTATATTCGCGTATTATCCACGCCAAGCAAGCCGATATTCTTTCGCACGGGATCCCGTAGAACCTAGGTTTTATCCTCATCCCTGTCTCCCCGAAAACCCATATAAATACGTACCTAGACCTCCTCAACTTTATTCCATAACCACCACCTCTCCCTTTCAAAGAAAGCTCTCCAATCTAGATCTACTAGCAACGGTGAACAAGGCGATCGTCTCCTACGGTGCGGACTTCGACAGCATCCCCCGCGATGATTCGAAGGCCCTCGTCCTCACGCAGCCGAAGCCTCTCGCCGTTGTGCCACCGAAGCAAGTTGCAACGATCCCCCAGCGTCATGAGCAAGTCTACTACGTGCAAGATTCATCTGCTCTTCCTCCACCACCTGCAAGGCTGATGCTTGAAGGAGGTGCTAAAGGAAAGCAGATTGCTATCCCCAAGGGTACCCAGCTCCTTGCACCTAGAGCTAATGAGCGACTCGTGGCAGTCGAGACCGACAAGAAGGGCAAGCTTATATGTGCTAAGTACACCAACGCCGCTCGTCCTTCGGTCAAGGAATTCGTGCAAACCCCGATGAAGTATGCTACACCGAGCCCATTGCACCTAAGCCCAAGCCTAAGAGGAAGAGAGCAAAGAACAAAGATTAGCACCGAGAAAGTTCCCAAGCAGCCAAGACCTACTCTACGCACTCTCAATGAAAAGCTTGAAGGCCTCTCCAATCTTGTCAAGGAGATGGAAACATCTAACAAGCTGAGAGACAAGCTCATAGAAGATGTAGAAAAGAAGGTTGGGGTTAATCTCAAGTTAATCCGCAGCCTCAAGCGCGACAAAGACAAGCTTGAAGAAGAGGTTGCGGCCCTCAAGTAAATAATTCAGGGCCTTAACAATGAAGGGCAGCATTAACGCCTAGTTATCCAATAAGGCACACCTCCGCTAGTCCGATTAGTTAAAGGAGTCACCGAGTCGAGTCATTTTGTTAGGACAAAGCCTAATGAGCTAGGGCACAAGTTAGCTCAGTCATTAAAGTGTCTATTGAATTATTTTATACCACCACCATAAATGAATAAAGTGCCTTATTTTATATTAATGTGTGTTATCTATTCTACTATCTATTTTTGAAATATTTTGTCTCCACATATTGAGCAGAAAGTATGAAGGAAAACAAGTGTGGGGGAAGCACAATTAATCCCGAAGCAAAAATACGATCGGAGAAACAACGTAATTCGAAGCGACATCGAACCAACACCGCACACGCCGGCGAGACCCCCAGGACCCCTATAAGGCGGGGCCGGCCGGCGCCCCTAGTGGGGCGGGCGGCCCCCCCTTTAAACCTTTCGCTTCTTCGTTTGGTCCACAAAGTTCGAGTTAATTACAAGTCAAATGCATATTTTATACTCTGAATTTCGATTCAAATTTTAATTCTTCATATTAAACGCTTCACGAAAATAATAAATCCATTCAATCCATGACTTGAGGAAAATAAATTATATGACACCTTTCTAGAGTCATGATTATTATGGAATTTACAAGTGCTTCATGATTGTCTAAGTTATTGTAGGAAGCGAGATAGCAAAGATAATATTATTCAATTTCGATAATTTGTCTTTGGAGATTTTATTTAAAAAAAATTAAAAATATTTAGCTTCACTCCTCTTTGTAATGGAACTAAATAATAATTATGTCAATCTACTTTAATAGCTTTGGTTGAGAGATTTATCATATTCCTAGTATCATAAAATAAAAATAAAAATAAAAGTAAAATTCACTATCTTGAGCAATATTGTGAAGGAGGCATGAGCTATTCAAAAGACTCCGAGGAAATAAAAAGGACAAGTGTCCTAACCTCAAAAAAGATAGATCACGAGGAAATAAAAAGGGACAAGTGTCCGAACCTCAAATTAAGAAAGAAAGGAATATGAGCATGTGCTCAGCAAAAAGAAGAGCTCATGGTTCCTCCAACATAATATGCCAAGAAATGAGAATTTTTTTTTACTGACATAGAAATATGATATCTCTCTCCCTCGCTATAAAAATATTCAATTTATGTCACTACCACTAGTGCCACTATAAATGAGAGAGTTGAAGCTATATTTTTATAAAATACATCTCCACTCCAAAAGACATAATTAAAGGATGGGTCATCAATCTTAAGCTTTCTTACTCTACAATCACTTGAGAACTCATGATAGACACTCTAAAATTTCATAATACATGATTACTAGATTAGTGCTATACAATTTAAGCTAAAAGTTATGCATTGAATGAGTACCCATTCTACTAAAACCAACCTTTTTTCCCTGACGAGCAAAAGCCTAAGTGTGGGGGTAATTGTTGACACCTGTTATCACCCAAAATTTATTAGTAATTACCACTCTCCCGAGACATGAATATATGATAAGAATAGGGTTATCACCGACAATTTCCACGAGTTTTGGTGATTTGTGCATTTTTCGTGAAATTTTCGAAAAAAAGCCTAAAAAGAGGGATTTAAGTGCTAATTTACCCACGAAACTTGATCGCGACGCAAGCACATCACCGAGGGGTTCGGGAATACTCCGAAGACGCCCGGCGGCGGGGGATGCAGCCACCACCACGGTGGGGCCGCCCCGGCCCCACTGGCGCCCACCCCCCACCCCGCCCGGCCCCCTAGGGTTAGGGGTTGGCTGCCCCCTTCGGAACCTTCCTCCACCGCCTCCGAGGAGTCATCCTTGCCGCTTGCTACGTCGGTTTGATCCAACGGCACGTATCAATCCCACCGGGCTATAAAAGGAGGGCCACACCCCCTGGAGAGGGCCAGATCAAGAGATGAAGAATCAGAGCTTTAGATAGAAATCCACTAGATCTAGGCTAGCAATCAAGATAGAGATTAGAGAGATAGAGTAGAAGAGTAGAGATTCGGAGGAGCCCCGGCCTGTCGGAGCATCCTCGGGAGCTGTATTCGTCTGATTCGCTCCCCGCCCCGAGAGTCGCTCCGAGGTACTTTTGTACTTACCATTCTCGATTCAAGTAAGCATTTATTTATATTCGTTCTTTGGTTTGCAACTCATATTATATTGAGTACTTTGATTTGGGTAGCTCCTAGGTCAGAGTAGTTTTCGTAGCGTAGACGTGGTGTCTAGGTTATGATTGCTTGTGGATGTCCCCTGATCAGTCGGATAGTGGTAGCTCGCGTAGGTGACTTTATAGCTACGTTGAATCCTCTGTAGTCCACTTCCCGTTGATAGGACTGATAGGCCTTTAGGTGTCTGGTAGGTAGATTACTTTGTTTCTTCTCCTATTCAGGTCATTGGTCCGATAAGACGATATTATACAAAGTTTACAGGTAGTTAGAACTAGAGTACATTAGCTATTTCCTCATTCTTAATAGTTTTCTAGATTGTTTGTACCCCCCTTAGATTAAGAGTATTAGGCTAGGTCATAATTCACCTACCGTTCCTTTGGGTTCGATATTAAAACTGGGTTGATCTTGGTGAAGTGCCGATCAATATATATCTCTGCGCTTGCGGATAATCTGATTATAATCATTATTTAGGTGCGCTTAATTTATACCAACAGGCCGCGGGGCGCGGCAGCGGGCGCTTTGCCGCCGCGGTGGCGCGGTGCACGGCCGGCGTGGCGCGCGCGTGCGTGCCTCGCGTGTCCTTGGGCGCAGCGCTGCTGCACGGCTCGCGGTGGCACGGCGCACGGGCGGGCGTGGCTCGTGGCGGTGCAGCGAAGGTGCGGGATCGTGGCGGTGCAGCGCACGCGGGGGCACAGCGGGCGCAGGCTTGGGGGCGGCGTGCGCGCGCGACGAATAAGCAGTCTGCGCTGGCGGCGGGCGCGGCGTGCGGGCGGGGGCGCGCGCGCGGGGCAGCAAATTGGCGGCGCAACGGGCGCGGGGCGTGGGTTCGGCCCAGAGTGGCGCAAGGAGACAGCTTTGAGGAGAGGGATGGCCGGAGGTTGAAGATGACCGACGATGGGGTCTACTCGTCATTGACAGAGAAAGAAGGAGATGGCGGGACCTAGCTGTCCCTGACTCGTAGGGCATTTAGGACTTTTTTCAATGTAGTTTGACGCCATTAAGTAGAGACTTGGACGGAATGGCATGAAAGATAAAAATTTTCCGAATTTAAACACTGCTAATAGATCGAACTTTTCAGTACCTTGAGCGAGATTACCATCTTTTTAATGACACACATGTAAAAGCCTCTAGAAAAAAACGAGTTTAATGCAAAGCGTACACTACTATGCTATCCGGCCGACGGATACAGATACGTGTATGTGTATCGGACGGATACAGATACGTGGATACGACATTTGTCTAAAAGTCCCGATACGTGGATATGTTTAAGTATTTTTAATATTTTAATAAATAAATAAATATAAGACATATTAGAATTTTAGAAGCCATAGCAGCAAAAAAGGAGCATTGAAATTCCTTGCAATATTGGTGTTTTATTCTTTTTCAGTGTTTCCAATCAGTGAAAAGAAAGCCAGGCATCTCCATTCACTAATTTTCCAACTAATAAAGATAATAAATCACACATAAAAACATAGAAGTAATGTAGAGCCTTAATGTAAATAAAGTACTTGCACAGTGGCAGGCACCCACAAGGTGTGGGGGTTTAGACCCCTATACCCTCACTACCGGGTCTTTGGACTCGACAGACAGGGCGGCCCAGCCCACAAGACTAAAACCGATCGGCCTCTTTGGCCTGGTTGGAGTCCCAGGCGGACAATTAAGAAGTTACTTGTCATGCAAGGCAACTAGTCGGTTAGAAAACTAATTGTACTCTACCTAGATACGGTTTGTTTGTAACCGACCACCTCGGGATTTCAGGATCTGTAACCCTACCCCCCAGACTATATAAGGCGGGCAGGGACCCCCTCCAAAACATCATCAATCCATCGCTCTCAACCCTTTTCATCAATAACAGAAGAGCAGGACGTAGGGTATTACGCATCAAGCGGCCCGAACCTGGGTAAACCGTGTGTACTGTTCTTCCTGTTCCATCTCACTTGTAGTCTAATAACGTGCCTCCACCATAAATCACTACCGTCGGTATACCCGTGGTAGACTGCCGCCGATATTTCGGCGACAGTGGCGCGTCAGGTAGGGGGTGCACGTGCAGACTTAGTAGCAAGCAAGATGGTGTCCTTTGCTACAACCATGGAGATCGAAACTGGGTCGACTTTCACCGTCGGCTCTTTCACTTGGACTGTCTCCGCAACGGGAGGCGTGGGAGGAACACCGGTAGATCCGGCGCCAGTACCTCAAGCTCCGCAGCCACCTCGTCCCTCGGGATCAATCTCGAGGGCACCACGACCGGCGACCCGACCACCGCTCCCTCGCTACCAAGGAAGGCAGATCGACAACTCCGACCTGCTCGAATCCATCGACCGGCTCGGAAGGGGCCTCGAGGAGATGGCCGAGCAGTTGGAGTCGGTCCAGAGTCGATTCAATGACGATGGCTTCACTCTCGTCCAATCACGTCGGCGCCGGGCTCAGGCTCGTGCCGGCACTCGACGCCGGCTAGATTCTGGTCTGACCTCGGCAAGACGCGGTCCGCAAGTCCGCACCAATCCGTTTCGTCGCCCAGGCTCTGATCTGGCCGCGACAAGGCGCAACCCTCAGGTTCACGCCAATCAGCTTCGCCGCCCAGATTCCAATCTGGTCACGACTCGACCACGGCGCGGCGCACAGGCCCGCGTCGGATAAACTCACGGGTCGGATTCAGATCCGATTGTGGCTCGACCTCGGTGTGGCGCACAGGCCCGCGTCAATCGACGTCGGACCCAGTTCTAGCAGCGACTCAACCTCAGCACGGCCCCTAGGTCCGCGCTAGCCATTCAGATTCAGGTCTGACGGGGGTCCAACCATCGAACTTTCAGAATCGTCCTCGACCTCGTCCGGTAACTGGTCGGACAAGCTTGAGGGGTGATGACCAGGTTGCATCGGGTCAAAACCCGTTCCCCTTCGGGATGCCTAACACCTCCAGGGCGTACCAGCAACAGGTGGAGAGGCTTTTCCAGAGCCAACACCGGCGATCGCCCACAACTCAGCTTGTCGAGTTCCATCTCGACGGAACGACTAGGCACATCGTCCACTGCGTCCATAGCGGGGAAGCTTCTACTGGTTCTCGATCAATCGATGAAGGAGAAGGTGGCTCGAGTTCCATCTCTGGACTCGACGGGGCAACCGTCACTGCAAGCTCTGCTTCCACGAGCTCCGCCTTCGTAGCGGACGACGACGAATTAGCCGAACTGTTCGACACAACCGACTTCCCGCAGTTCCCTCCTGGGTTCGGAAGGGCTGTTTTCAACGTCAGCGTCGACGAGAGAGAGCCCGTCATCAAAACAGTTAGAGGAAAGGCAACAAAGGATCGCTCGTAATGAAGACCGAGCTCGACGCCGTTTGGCCCAACCACAGGTCCAGATACCTCCCCAGCCTGCCAGAGCAGGAGCCGATGAAGACGCAGCTGCGGCCGATGCCGACGCCGAACAGGACCCGCCGCCCGCCCCAAGGGCCAACCGACAGAGAGGGAGGATGCAGCCCCGCAATTTGGCAGACGAGTTCGACCTGGTCGGTGATCGACAAGTCCACAAGACGCCTAGCGCCAATATCGCCGTCGCGCAGATCCAAATGACCGTGTGACATGCAAGCTACACCGAAATTCAGGTCGCCCCCTCGACCATCTCAAGGCCGCAGAGGCTCAAGTCAACTTCATGCGCGAGATGTCGGCCGATCTGTCTCAGAGTCACCGCTCTCGCGAAGACGCACCGCGTGATCGGGAGGCCGGGCGGAAGGTGGTGACGCCAATGACCGGGATCGGCAAAGTCGGGCGTGAAGCTCAGCCCGCTCAACGTCGGGGCGCGTAACCGCCAAAGAGATGGTGGCAACAGGGCAACCACCACGCTGCACCTCGGGAGGTCAACTAGCCCGACCTCCGCAACATCATCGACAACCGATATCGAGCTCGGCACGGGGCTCCAGGTCCCAAATGCTTCTCTGAGAGGCTACGCCAAGTAAATTGGCCCGAAGCTTCAAGATTGGGGACCCGAGGCACTACGACGACAAAGCTGACCCCGAACAGTGGATGGTCATCTACGAGACGACCGTCCGGCAGCCGGGGAGGTGAGCATGTCATGGCAAACTACCTTCCGGTGGTGCTTGGGGGAATCCGCAAACCCGGTGGTTGATGCGCCAAAGGGCGGTTCTATCCATAGGCGGCCGCGGCCTACGAGGAGATGTTCGTAGAGACAACTACAGGCCAACCCGTGGAGCAGCCCGGCACCAAGTACGAGCTTGCCTAATCCAGGGACTCACCCCATGAGTCCGGCATTATATCCGCCGTTTCTCCGAAGTCTGGATCACCGTCAAGGACCTCAGCGTCCCGGAGGCCATCGGGATCTTCATCGCCGGGCTTCGACAGCCGCGCAATGCCGACCTCCGCAAAGAACTCCTGCGTAAGCAGCCGGCAACAATGGAGGAAATGTTCAACATTGCCCAAGAATGGGCGCGCGTCGACGAAGCCCTCGTCCAATACGATGATGGTACCCACGACATATACAAGCGCATTCGACCTCGCAATGACGACGACAGAGATCCAGACCATGACGACCGACGGGGACCTCGCCCCGATCGTTGCAACTCCTGACAAGAAGACCGCGGCGACAATCGCCGCGACGACCGAGGTAACGACCGCCGTGATAATCGGAATACCGATCGTCGCGACGACGACCGACCGTACAGGCGGCGGGACGACGGCAACGGGGATCGCCGTAACCGTGGCAACCGCCGGCGCAGCTTTGTCAACAACACCGACAAAGGCCAGAAGCGCGAGGTCGACGGCGACTATGGCGAGTACGACAAGATCCTCAACGGTGACTGCCCCCGTCACCCTAACAAGGGGCACACCTTCGGCGAATGTCATGGCTTCGCCAACATCTTTGCCCGCAAGCGGTAGCGTACCAACAAGAAGGGCTACCCCAGGAAGCCCAATACGCGCACCAAGTCCGACGACGACGAGGACGACGGCAAGAACCCGCGTCACGCCTACAAGGACCCGGAGAAACATGTGACTGCCATGATCTTCGGAGGCAAGGGCGCCACGGAAAACGCGCGGGAGAAGAAGCTCCTCAAGCGACGCATCGTCGCACTCTCGGAGGCCGATACGCTCGTTGCCGACGTCCGAGCTCCAGCCTGGTCAGAGCAGCCCATATCCTTCAGTCGATCCGACATGTGGGCCAAACTACCTGACGCAGGTCGCTTTCCTTTGGTCCTTGACCCGATGTCGGTAGCGTCCCGCTTTGAGAAAGTGCCGATAGACGGCGGCGGCGCTCAATATTCTTTTCCACCATGCTTTCCCCGGAGCTTGGTTTGTCGAGGATCAGCTCGAACCACCGCGATTCACCGCTTAAGGCGTCATGCCCGACAAGCCTTCCATGCCCCTTGGGCGGATAACACCGCAGCACTTCCGTGTCGACTACGTCAACTTCATCATGGCCGACTTCAACGGCGTTTACCACGCAATACTTGGCAGACCTGCCCTCACCAAGTTCATGGCTGTACCGCACTATGGCTATCTTGTCCTCAAGTTGCCAACCGCGCGCAGGTATTCTCGTCCCTCCGCGATAATGTCCCTCATGGCTCACGCATGTGAGACAAGTGCGTTCGCCGCCGCCGAGGCCGAGGAAGTTAAAGCACGCATGGAGGAAGCTACCTTCCAGCTCGGGACTTCTAAGCCCGCCAGAGCTCGAGCCTCCAAATCAAGCGAAGACCAAATACCAAGAAATTACCAAGGCAAACAAGAAGGTCAACCTAGTCCCCGGAGATCCCACCAAGACGGCGATGATCGGGGGCAACCTTGACCCCAAATAGGAAGACGCGCTCGTCCGTTTCCTGCAGGAAAACATAAGCGTTTTTGCGTGGTAGACTGCATCTCGCTTGTAGTCTAATAGCGTGCCTCCACCATAAATCACTACCGTCGGTATATACCCGTGGTAGACTGCCGCCGATATTTCATCGACACAAGGCCACAACAGTAAAACTAAAACTCGGTTACTAGCTTTAAGCTAAAATTTCTGATAGTGTTAACCTTTAGCAATGATATGACGCTCACATAGTAAAACTTAGTTACTAGCTTCAAGCTAACATCTCTAATAGTGTTAATAACTTTTAGCAACGATACCTAGTATGATTAGACTCATATGATGCTCATATAATATAATCTTAGAATGCGTGTAAGAGGCTGGCGGTTGATCAAGAGCTAGCTTTTCTCTTTTTTTATTAAAATATGAAGAAAAAAAAATATCTAGAACTAGCTCAAAAGTCAATTTTTGGAGTTGCCCTAACCGGTCAAACTATATTTTAGGTACATAGCAGGTGTGGGAGGAAAGGTACATAACTCGGTACGTAAGATTTGGATAAACCGTAGGATGCAAGTTAGACTTGATATAAGCCCTTGCTACGCCAAATACAACCACTATCTTGAGGTTGCTATGTCATAACAGTAGCGATAAGACACTACTAGCACTATCAGAACTGCTATGAACGCTATTTAATACCCTAGTGGCACTCTTAAGTCACACACTCTACTAGTCAAACCTTGCTCTCCTGCCCTAGACCATACGCCCATGTCTCATAATAAATAAATTTCTAAAAAAATTCAGACCAACTAAGGATGTTGGCAAAAAAGAAACGTATGTATCCTCATATCCTTTGTTTTCTTGAAGGATATTTCTTGGATTTTGTTACTTTAACATTTGGAGGTAGTGTTTCACGTTTATGTAGAATATTATATGTTTTGGAACAACTTTTAATTCTTAGAAAGTTATTTATTTTGAGATGGATAGAGTATATATTAACGTGGGGTTACACACAGTGGCATATGGTCGGCTCTTGGCCTCCAGCTTAGCATGCCATAAATGAACTCAAATTGGTTAAAACGGGTTTAGAACAGCATACACATTGAGCAATTTAGAGCATCTCCAAGAGGTTAGACAAATCATTTTTAAAGGTAAATTTGGCTATTATTAACAGACGTCTTCCACAAACTGTGTAAACGACTCTCCAAATTAGTAGCTCTTCTTCCCACCTTATTTGCTCTCTACTTTCGAATAGCCTACCATACGAGGCCCGTTCAACATCTTGATTTTATAGTCTGTTAGAATACTTCAATATCGGTTTATCAAATTTATTTTAGAGATTAGCTAAATCAGTAAATTTGGCTGATCTTTTTGGTCAATCTCTTGAAGATGCTCTTAGAAGCTGCAGACTTGCACTTTGGGTGTTTAGGACCTACAAGTGTTGGATATATCGTCTTGAAATAAATTTAGCAAATAGCAATGACATTTACTTTAAGGCAATAGTTGAGAGAAGTCATGAAACTTTATTACGTATATAAATCACTTTCAAAACCACGGGGGAATATGATCTGCACGGTAAATTCGCAAAAAATGATCTGCACGGTAGTATTAAACAGTTGAGAGAGTATGGATATCTAGTTTTGTGTTTGAAGAAACATATTTAAATTTAAACTGGAACGATGATTGAAGATGTCAAAATGATTTCCCCGTGACGCCAGCTTGGGCCACATCCGAGAGAATGGGTATCAAATCAGGCCTAGATGACGGACGGCTGCATTTAAGGAAAAGCCCAACCCATTGGTTCCAGACTGGGTCATATGTTGATAGCTTGTTGATGGGCTGGTATTTGTTTTCCTCCTACTCAAGACCAAAGATTAGTGAGTATATGAGCAGTTTTTTTTATCACTTTTTATTTGCAAAACATAGAGCTCACATATATGCACACACATTCACTTCTATGAATGTGCACATGCATCATACCTCTAAAAAATATCTCCGAAAGACTAGATCAGATCGCCCAAGCATATCTCAAGATTGGTTAAATCAAGGCCTTGTAGTTAATGGTCACACGTCACTAGCACCATTAGATCTTTAAATAAATTTAGAAAAAGATGACTCTCCTCTCCCTCGCATCAAGTTGCGCAACTTGAATATGGATAGATATGTACTACCATAACAAAGAATCTAGTCAACTGAACTACGAGCCTATGACTATACTAGGAGTGAGTGAGTTGTTCACATTTTGAATGGCAACGCCAAGAGCCCAAGATCGATCCAAATTACAAGCCAATGGCTAAATCATACAAGCTGGCTCATAAGGCCCCATTTGAATCCACCTAAGTACTATTAGGTGTGTTAGCTAAAAACAAAAATCAGCTAATAGCCAATTGTTATAGTTGGGTGGAAGGTATACATTAGTTGATTATTACTTGAGGATCTAAATAGGATATGAGCTAGTTTTTATTAACTATATATGTGATACAAACATACAGCACTAGTACAGAATTGATTTTACGAGGTGGTGCCATTTTATTAACCGTGGCGGTCACAAAATCCAACCGCCATGTAAAATACTTCGATTTACCGTGATGGGTGTTTTTTATTTACCGTGGTGGTCAATAATAACCGTCATGGTAAATTGATTAACCATGGCGGTTGCCTTAAGACAACCGCCATGGTAAATCATAGATTAACCGTGGCGGTTGCCTTAAAAGCAACCGCCATGGTTAATAGTTAAAAACAGAAAATAATTCATAACTTTTTCATATGAAATCGGATAAAGACAAACTTTATATCAAAATTATAGCCCTCAACAAGATCTACAACTTTGTAGTTGAAAAGTTTTTGAATTGAAACTGTTTAGGGCCCCAAAATATTGTTCTAAGTGTGCAGATTTTGAAATTTGAAATTTAAAATTATCAAATGATCTCAAATGTTGACATAGTCTATACAAAAGTTATAGTATTCAATAGAATCTACAACTTTGTAGTTGACAATTTTTAATTCGAAGATGTTCAGTGTCCCAAATATATGCTTGAAAGTTATAGAATTTGAAATTTAATTTTTTCATTACCTAAAAGATTTCAAATGTTCACAAGTTAATACCAAAGTTCTAGTGGTCGATCTGATCTATATTTTTGATATTGACAACTTTTTATTTAAAGTATTCTAGTGTCCCAAATATGTGTTTGAAATTTATATGTTTTAAAACTAATTTTTTTGAATTTTTCAAACTATCTCCGATGGAGATACAATCTATATCAAAGTTGTAGTACTTGAAAAGATTTAAAACTTTGTAATTAAAAGTTTTTTTCATTTAAGTTCATTTAGTAGCCAAAATATCTAATATAAGATTACGGAATATTGATATAAAAAAAGATAACGTATTATATATAGACATGAATGATTGAGTGGTGTAGTGGTAGTACGTTGAAGTGTGCAGCGTGAGGTCGTTGGTTTGATTCCTGAAGGCTGTACCATTTTCAGGTTTTTTAGATTTCTGGACAATATTAGCCGTGGCGGTTATATTAAGACGACCGCCACGGTTAATGCGCATTAACCGTGGCGGTTGTTTTTAAATTGACCGCCCACGGTAAATCGATTAACCGTGGCGGTCGGGTTAACCGCCACGGTTAATCAATGATTTACCGTGACCTATGCATGGTGGCGGTTGAAAAAACCGCCACGGTTAATCATTTTCAACCGCCATCAATAAAAATAATGTACTAGTGCAGATCAGGTGTGTTTATCGACCACTTCAGCTTAGAAATATATCTGACTGCAGGAGGAGGTTGTTTTGACTTCTACAGTACTATTGTGAAATTCACGGTGCATCTTTACGTGCACGTAATTTATTTGGACCTCACATCTACTACTGGCCAGGTTTGAACTTGAACTAAATCAAACAACCAAACGTCCCCAGCAATCCACAGGTACTCTGCTGGTGCTGGGTGCCCTACAGAAACTTCCACCGGGGGCCTGTACCGTGTTTGCGGTAGGTGGTGAGCATTGAGGCACCGAACATATCGATCCAGATCCATCAATCACGTAGAGTGGCCTTCATCCACTCGGCAACTGCCTTTTTTTTTTTTTGTTTTCCCGCGAGCTGATCAGCGTGCTTGCCCGGCGAATTAGCGCAAAAGCGGACGAGAAAGATATCGAAAGCAGCGTACTATGGCCTGCACTGCATCCGTGGCCATGCCTACCACCAACACACCTACTCGTACGTCTACGTCTACGTGCGTGGTTGGTAGTACACTGCAAGCAGCTGCATGCATGCAGATTTTATTTTAACAAAAAGTCAGCTATGTATATCGGTTTCTTGTTTGTTCCACTTGCGTGATGCGCAACAACTGGTTCTGACATGGCAAGGCAGACACTATCCAAATTCCTATCCATAACTTTTTGTTTGACCAAGTCTTTTTTTTGAACAAAAACTTCATTACTTTTTTTTTAAATGAAACTTCATTACTCATGAATATTCATTACAATCAAACTGCAACCAACACTGCAAGAAACTAGGGGAAATGCCAAATATGATAATTTAAAGAAGAGGACGCAACCTAGGCACAAGAACACGCTACAAAATTTGCTTCTCGCCTTTCATTACAAATTTTGCATGAATCAACACAAAAGAAGTGAAGGCCGAAGCTACCTCCTCTATCCCGTTCAGAATTGCTGCAATTTGGGAACGTTGCTTAGTCCCGTTCTTCCACAGCGAGACCACACAGAAAGATACAATCTCCGCTATAATGTGCTCCCTTGTAGCTTCAGGGATTATACGTAAGCCATCTCTGACCGCTTCCGCTTCATCAGTCAGGGCCTAAGTCTCCACAGGACCCAACCATCGAGCTGATGCCACTGCAAATGCCACAATCCTGCAAGAAGGCACCATTGGAATTAATCTTCAGCCCTCCTGGAGCCGGTGGCCACCGTTTTTGTGTCCACGGCCCTGTGTTATCGCCAGTTCCAGTATCCGTCAACAGGTGTATATGCAAGTTTCTAGCGCCTAATTAATCACCAGACATGGATTAAAGGGTGCTTTGTCATGGCTGCACCATAGTGGAGCACGTATCAATAGGTTCTAACATGGCAAGGCAAACAGCCAAACACTATCCAAATTCCTATCCATAGCTTTTTGTTTGACCAAACTCATCTCCTTTCCCTCAGGCTGCTTTCTGTGTTACACACATGAAGTCTTCTCCTTTTCATTCACAACTTGAATGCAACGAGCCAACACCCAAGTACACCTTTCTAAAATGGGTGGGGGTTGGAGTATAAATTGATATCGAAACTACAATACTAAAACAACAACTTTAATAGTCCTAGAATGAACAGAGCCAAAAACTAAAACGAAAAGTGATTTGAAAGTTTAAGAACAAAAAGTAAGCATCTGAAAAGTCTCAAGGGATCAAATGGTAATTCCGTCTCCAGGCATCCTTCTTCCCACCTCTCGTTGATGTTTAAGGATCTAATTCAATAGCAAGATTTCCACAAAACAAAAATATTATAGGTAACATGTTACATAACAAAGGAGTAAGGAATAGAGAGTGAAAAAAACATAAGTGAGGTTTACCATCAATGGTGTGATCTTGAAGATTAATACAATTAATATTAGTCTTAGCACATGATTAGTGCTAGTTTAGGCTCTTAGCTTATTGCTTTAGGTGTTATCTTATAGTCTGGTGAGGTTTTGCATATCTCTTTATTTGTCGGTGGTCATGCGCACTAAGAGTTGTAATCCATGGCTTGCAAGTATTACGAGACCCTCCAAACATGTTCTGGAGTAGTCGTAGATGTTGTGTGAGGGAAGAGTCTCTTGATAAGGCCTTCGACTATCTATGGAGTTAGCTAACCATGAGCTTAGCTTTGTAAGGGTCAACATCAAGGACTAGTGGAAACTGTAAGATCTTGAATGAATAAAAGTAATTCTCTACCTCTTCTTTACATTCTGCAATTACTTGTAACTTGCATGAATGACTTTATCTCTTCTAGGATTGCACGCTAGTTTATAGAATTGGAACTAGAGTGCAAAATTTTTTGTTCGGTAGAGAAAACAACACTAGAAAAACATGGAACACATGTAGATCAGAATTTTTACAAGTTTTTACAGATGGGTGAAGGAGTTAGTTATAGATTTAAGTAACCCTACTTCAAACCCCCTCTTAGGGCATAGTGTAAAATACTCGAAGCCTTTCGTTTAGAAACTATCTCAAAAAAAAAAAAAAAAAAAATAGGTGTATAATCTTATCTTGAACAACAGTAAATTGTTTTGCTGCTTCAGATCTATTTCGTTGCTGCAAAGAAGAAGCTTCCTGTTCCTGAGGAGTTGATGATATACTAAATTTAATTGTGTAGCTCCACAGGAAACACGGATGAGATAAAACAGAATTCCCAGAAGCTTCTTTGTGCTAATTTCATATTTGTCTCAAGGACCTTGTGCTCTAATCGGAGGCTACGATACGATTAAGCACATGGTTTAACTGTTAACGACGTTGTTTTTGTCAGGTGTTAGTTGGGCAGGAAGAAGTATAAGCAGAAGCTTGAGGCAGAAGCTGGCGACGACGAATATCAGTTAGGCTACAAAAACCCAGTAAGTCAGAGTTGTCCATGCCCATGCATGCGTTGGCAATGACAGAGATAAAATATCCAGCATGTGTGCTAATTAACCTAGCTAGCTGATTATTCCCGGTCGGGTGTTGACTAACTAGAGGCAGCCAAGTTGGAACGTTAATAGACCACTACGGTGATCGGTGAGAGGTCGTAATCGTCGCAGACGTGGTTGGAGTGAGTAGTATTTTTAGCTAGGGAGACTACTTGGACAACGACGCAAGTGACCTTTTTGTGCTATGATATGTTTTATTTAAGCTATGTTTATCCATGAGCTAATAGTTAGCTACTAGAAATTGACTTCTTAAGTCTAAATAAATCTTGCTAATAGTTTCGTGAATTAATTGCATTGTTAGCTAATACCCAACCAGTTGTGGAGGTACCACCCGGCCGATAGGGCACCCAGACGGCCGGCCGAGCTCATCATCAGCAAACTTTAAAAGAAATTTATCTTTATATATAAAAGGAACACTATAATTTGCTAGGTATTTTTTTTTTGCATAATAAGGATTGACCAGGGTCTTAAAAGCTTTTGGCTCTTCTACTGTACCTAAGTAACTACATAGGATTATCTTATTAGTTGATCTTAACCAGCTAACAATAGCTAATATTAGCTATGGCCAAAGGGTGCTAGATCAGTTAGTCTAGTCACTTCGATGGCACCTCTCAAGTCCTGAGTTTGAATCCTAGTTGGAGCGAATTTCAGTCTTTTCTATCTAAAAAAAATAGCTAATATTAGCTATGAGCTATTAGTAGATACCTAATTATTAGCAGTTAGTGGATCCAAACAAAATCTTAATTTTCTGCCTCCCACCTACTGCTTTGTTTTAGGTGACTAGGACACTAGTATGGTAGTACATAAATTACATTATGGCTTGTGCATTTATGTAAGGTTCTAGCTAATAGTACTATTGTTCTAAGTTATAAGATGCTTTGATTTTTAAGGTATATTATTATTTTCTATGTATCTAGACATAATTAATATATATCTAAAATAATCTCTAATTTCAAGTTACCACTTATACCAATTCTAACTTTCTTGAAGACAAAAAATATCTTAGGTTTGACCAAATCTATATAATAAATAATAACATATTCATGATACTAAATAGGTATCATTAGATTGTTCATTAATTATATTTCGTAGTATGCCTATTTGATGTGATAAATATTTGTAATCCCCTCTATAATACTGGTCAAATTTTAGTGTTTTGACTCTTAAAAAAATAAAAAATGATTTATAACTTGGAATAGAGAGATTACACCCAAGTAGAAAATCCAAATAATCTTTATAATTTGGATGGGTGAGGAGCAAATGTTAGCTAGGTACTAGCTGCTAGGAATGCAGTTTTGCACTTGTGCAAAGTGCGTTCTATCTCCGAGTGACTGAGCACTGTGCCAGTGCCTGCCGATAATTGAGTGTGATGGTGTGAATCAAGATCTGTGACGTCTGACATGCATGCTTAGTTGCTTATGGCTGCATGCGGCATGCCGTCGCGATCAAGCGGGACGGACGGACGATATGATTATATACACCGGGGCGGCCGGAAGATGCTTTCTTAATGCTACGATGCTGCACTGCTTATGGAGAGGACAGAGGAGAGGAGAGGAGAGGCGAGCATGCATTTGGCACGGATGGACGGACGGCCAGCGCGCGTCTGGCCGGCGCTGTGGATGATTTGCAAGCACGGCCAACGGGAGCCGCGTGCGGCCGGGTTGGGAAGATTTGGCGGTAGGCCGGCCGGGATTCCTTGCCACCATCGACGGCTCACAGGGAGGGAACGTAGTCTGTCCGTTCCCACGTCCCACCCCACCAGGCTCCGGCGACGGCGAGGCGGGTCAAGGAAGCTGGGGTGGGTTTTGGATTGATGCAAAGAGGATTTGACTGGAGGTTACAATTAACCAACTGCAGCCGTTGGTGTGTGCATGCTGACTCTGCTGATCCGAGCGACCGCCCGTTTCGACTACTACTTCGCTCCTGCCTGCCGGCTGGTGCCTCCTTGGCAAGAACAATGACTGAACTGAATTCAGTGTGCAACGAACCCCGGCCTGCAGCCGTGCTTGTCTTACATTTCTCAGCCTACGTTGCTCCAGATATGCTTGCCCCATTTGGCACGGCTGCTCCACCGGCTTTAGGAGTTGTTTAGAGCCGTTTAGTGTCAAATAGGATAAAACAAAATCCTTTTAAATTGTACTCCTATAGAGCTTTTAGATGAAAAAAAACTAAAAATAATGGTTTCATCTGGCTTTACCTCATCTTGCATGGTGTTTTATAAAGGTATATTTTAGAGAATTTTATATGTAGAGCTGTTTTACCAGCTAAACGGCTCTAACTCTATTTATAGAGCTATTCATGGAGCTTAAGACAAAATAAACGACTTTACTGGTCAAACAGAGCCATGCCAAACGGAGCCTAAGTCAAACTTATCTATCTTTAACTGATATTTTCTAAAGATCATTATGTGTAATACCAAATAAATAGTATGTTGTTATTGGGTACAGTGGATCGAATCGAATTGAAATAAACATGTTATTCTAAGTCGAAAATGTTTTTAACGGGAGCGAGCATCAGTCTACAGAACTGCCGTACTTTGCAGTCAATTACTAGCTAATAGCCTGATAATACTAGTGACGTAACCCAAGCTGTTAATTTATAGCGCGGTTGCAGGCGTGAAGCCACCGCTAGTGGCTGCCGAATTAAGCTTTGACCACGTTGCCACCGTCGCTGCTCTTTTTAATCAAATCCTTTATTATTTATTTTGCTTATTTAGCATTTGCTGGTCGCTGCTGGAGTTGAGTGGCAGGTAGGTGAGACTGGACTGGTTAGCTTCCAAGCGGCAAGATGCAAGAGCGAGCGCGGCGCGAAACATGGGTCAAGGACAAGCTCCACCTCCACTCCACGTAAGACACGACGCAACGATACACCTCTCCAGCTCTGCCTCTGCTTCGCTTCGCTTCGCAGCCAGCTCCTCCTCCCCTCCCCTGCTTCTGCTGCGCTTCCCCTGTCACCATCCTCCACCGGCTACCTTACCTTATAAATACCCCCATCCATGGCTGCCTGTTAGCACCGTCATCCACCGCGTCCATCCATCCATCCACTGAATTCTCGTCCAAGCACACCGCCGCCAGCTGACATTCCACAAGCGAAATGGCGGCGACGGCAGCCGTGCGTTCTTGGCGCCGGGCATTCGCGGCGTTCGCGCTGCTGGTTCAGCTGCGCGGCGCGCTGTCGGCGACGTTCACCATCGCCAACAGCTGCGGCTACACGGTGTGGCCCGGCCTGCTCTCCAGCGCGGGCTCCGCGCCGCTGCCCACCACGGGGTTCGCGCTGGCGCCGGGGGAGTCCCGCGCCGTGCCGGCACCGTCGGGGTGGTCGGGCCGCCTCTGGGGCCGCACGCTCTGCGCCGCCGACGCCGCCACGGGGCGGTTCGCGTGCGCCACGGGGACTGCGGCTCCGGCGACGTCCAGTGCAACGGCGGCGGCGCGGCCACGCCCGCCACGCTGGCCGAGTTCACGCTCGACGGCAGCGGCGGGCTCGACTTCTTCGACGTCAGCCTCGTCGACGGGTACAACCTGCCGATGGTCGTCGCGCCCACCACCAGCGCCACCGCCACGGCCACGGCGACCGGCAACGGCAAGTGCGCGCCGACGGGGTGCGCCGCGGAGCTGAACGCGGCGTGCCCGGCGGGGCTAAGGGTGGAGGCCGCGGCGGACGGCGGCGGCGGCGGCACCGTGGCGTGCCGGAGCGCGTGCGACGCCTTCGGGGACGCGCAGTACTGCTGCAGCGGCGCGTACGGGAGCCCCAGCGCCTGCCGCCCGTCGGCATACTCCCAGTTCTTCAAGACGGCGTGCCCGCGCGCCTACAGCTACGCCTACGACGACGCCACCTCCACCTTCACCTGCGCCGCCGGCAGCACGGACTACACCGTCACCTTCTGCCCCGACGTGCCCACCAGGTACCAAAAGCATAATCACTCCGTCCCTATTTAATTGTCGCCGTCGCCGTGGGTTTTCGTACCACAAGTTTAACTCGATTTATAGAAAATACGTGCAATATTTATATCTCCAAATAAATTTGTTAAAAAACTAGATCTAAAGATCTTTCTCGATGATACTAATTATAATACTAATCAATAATATTTAGTATTTATTAAAATTACCGGCATTTGTTTCTTAGGAAACGCAAGCGACAATTAAAAAGGAACGGAGGGAGTAATACTCAGTCCGTGTATTGAACACTAAGAATTACTATGTTATCAAAAAAACACTAAGAATTCACCTCTACTGTAGTAAAGAATGACTAATCCACACTGCTAATGGTCTAATGCAGTAGTAGTTAAAAATGACTAGTGAGATCCTACTAGCAGAGAAAATTTGCCTCGTGTCTGACAGCTTCATTCTTTCATTTCACCATTCTGTAGAAGTAGGAGTAGTAATTGTGTGGGGTGACTAGTGACAAGTCACAGGTGGGTTGGTGGCGCATTTCGAGGAGAGGGGTTACCAACGGCTAGTGAGAAAACGGCTAGGAAGGCAGCTGGCACGTGCGCCCAGGCACGCGCGCTTGTCCACGTAGGACAAGGATGCTGCTGCTGTTTAGCCGTTTGGGCTCTCGCACGTGGTCCTGGGCTCCTGCCAGTTGGCACGGCGCGGCCCGGCCCAGCAGGGCAAATACAGTACAGTATGAACACAAACAATACAAGTTAGTTACGTATTATATGCCACCATTGTATCTACTGTAGTATTGAATCACCATCTGTAACTAATTACCGTGTACTATGTACTAGCTGTGACACTGACCATTTGAATCCTGTTGCATGCAACAACAGCGTCAAGTCGACGGGGCAGAACCCACAGGCCGCCGGGCTACCGCAGCAGCTGAACAACGGCACCACCATGGTCTTCTTCGGCGGCAACACGCAGACCAGCAGCTCCGCCGCCGCGGCTTCCCCCAACTTTCTCTTCGCCGTCGCCGTCACCGCGGCGGCGGCCGTCGCACTCGCGCTCTCGGGCTCGGCTCTCGTCTGATGTTAACGCACCCGGGTCCGTCCGGTGCTACCGCAGCACTTGCTAGGTTGATCTCTCACCGTCGCTGCTAGATGGGCCACGCATATCATATGCTTTTGACCGGGTCGCAGTCACAGAAGAGAAGACCATGGTTGAGCATACATATGTTGCGGCCATAGCGACCGGAGTTGGACAAGAGCATCATAGTATTGTACCGTATTGTAGACTTGGCTTAGGTAGGATATGGGTACAAGTAGTCTAGTTTTTGCCCTCTTTCTTTTTTCTTTTTCGGCTTCGAAAATATTCTTTTCATCTGCTGGGCAGAGACAGGCGGGGTAATTCCTTCCCTATTCTTTCTCCTACTGCAGGACTAGATAGGTCGTATCCATCAGTCAGAAGGATTTGTTGTAACCTCAAAGTGATTTTCATTGATTCGATTGGTGTGGGGGGGTGTGGGCGGCGATAATAATCAAATAAAATACTCCTATTAAGCTTCTTACCCTGTACTGTACGTATCAATAATTGGTTTTCTTCCAACAACCGATAACAAGCCAGTGAAAGTTTGGGAGTGCTCGGGGCTAAAAATCAACATGTTGTGGACACTCAAATTTGACTTCGACACATGTATTTGACAATATTCCTGAAGTAAGCGAGCCGGCAACGGAGAATCAGCTAGCGTATTTGGTTGCTGGAGGTCCAACGTGTCGTGTGTGTATTGTTTCCTGTGGCACATGTAAACTTGCTAATGGGTCAAAATCTCAACCACGCCCGCACCAAACTATTACTTCAAAGACCTGCCCGCTAACCCAATCCACCTGGCTGTAGTAGCACTTTTAGCCAGACTGATCTAACCTGTCAATCTCTTGGACTCAAATCAAACCAACCAGTTTTCTTGTAAGCAGTGTCAAGCCATTTCAAAACCATGGGATCTAACTCTCATAAAAGTTGTGCTCAGTGGCGGAGCTAGAAAATTTGCAAGGGCAATGAAGAGATTGCTATAATCGAACTCCCAAGTTATATGAAGATCGGATATACAATACTTGTATATTCTATTCTATAAAGGCTACAACGTACATGAACTCTCAAAGTATCGCTAAGTTACCTTGATCAACTGCTCACTGATTGGAATTATACATCCTAATATTTTTCTATTATGGCGACTATTTGTGTGGATAGTACCAACAAGAGTCATTTCCTATTATGGCGACTATTTGTGTGGGCTTCAATCCATTAGCCAAGAAGTGGTTTGTTTGAGCCAAGGGTTGAACCCTGAACTATTACCAACCTAAACATCCTAATCTTTTTGACTTCAAAACCAAGCTGGATCAAACTGTTTGTGAAAGATAACCATTCACACCAAACCAAAGCCTAACCACGACAAAATCATATCATCAAACTCCGTTGCACATCGAACTACTAGTAGATTTAATAGTTTAGGTTTGCTAAAGGTTTTAGAAAAAAATAAACTAGATTTGCATTTTTCTGATTTTAAAAACCAAATTTCTATGAATTTTTTAATATTAAACCAAGATTTTAGCCTTATTAATGCATATTTATTATACATGCTATTCTACACTTCAGGTGTAGAATAATTATACAACACATAACTGTTATGAAGAATTGGTTTTGACTAGTATATTCTATATCTAGAGTATAGAATAGCATTATCGATAAAAATATTTAGATATTTCTTAAAAATTATTTCTAAAACTTTTTATAAATTCTATCATAGAAGTTTGATGCACCTTCCTCATGGAGCCATGTATAATGCTGCGTTAGCCATAACTGTTTGGAGAGATAAATCAAACTGTTTCAACAACTATTGAGAGATAAATCAGTCATACTACAGTACAACTGTCGGAGATCAAATTTATTTTTCCACCAAACTCAGCCTGTTTGGTTTGCCGGACGAAGTAATCCGGGTCAAGGTCATGTCAGACGAGGTGGCCTCCTCGTTTTTGCTGGACTAGCTGGTGGTTCCATAGAGTAAAACTATAGTTGTAACCGCATGGTGTGCCTCAATCCAAATAACTTAGGGAGGCTCGGATAAGGTTCGGATGACTCCAATTAGTCCACCATGCAATCCAAACACGATGTAATACTCCGGGCCCAAAACAAGCGCTTTAGCGCAAAAAAAAATAAAGCCCAAACAGGAAGAGAGTTACCTAAGTGCCACGCAATTCTCAAAAAAAAAAAAAAAAAAAAAAACCAAGTTGGCCTAAACATCCTAATCTTTTGACTTCAAAACCAAAATTTGGATCAAACTGTTTGTGAAAGATAACCATTCACACCAAACCAAAGCCTAACCACGACAAAAATCATATCATCAAACTCCGTTGCACATCGAACTACTAGTAGATTTAATAGTTTAGGTTTGCTAAAGGTTTTAGAAAAAAAATAAACTAGATTTGCATTTTTCTGATTTTAAAAACCAAATTTCTATGAATTTTTTAATATTAAACCAAGATTTTAGCCTTATTAATGCATATTTATTATACATGCTATTCTACACTTCAGGTGTAGAATAATTATACAACACATAACTGTTATGAAGAATTGGTTTTGACTAGTATATTCTATATCTAGAGTATAGAATAGCATTATCGATAAAAAATATTTAGATATTTCTTAAAAAATTATTTCTAAAACTTTTTATAAATTCTATCATAGAAGTTTGATGCACCTTCCTCATGGAGCCATGTATAATGCTGCGTTAGCCATAACTGTTTGGAGAGATAAATCAAACTGTTTCAACAACTATTGAGAGATAAATCAGTCATACTACAGTACAACTGTCGGAGATCAAATTTATTTTTCCACCAAACTCAGCCTGTTTGGTTTGCCGGACGAAGTAATCCGGGTCAAGGTCATGTCAGACGAGGTGGCCTCCTCGTTTTTGCTGGACTAGCTGGTGGTTCCATAGAGTAAAACTATAGTTGTAACCGCATGGTGTGCCTCAATCCAAATAACTTAGGGAGGCTCGGATAAGGTTCGGATGACTCCAATTAGTCCACCATGCAATCCAAACACGATGTAATACTCCGGGCCCAAAACAAGCGCTTTAGCGCAAAAAATAAAGCCCAAACAGGAAGAGAGTTAACCTAAGTGCCACGCAATTCTCAAAAAAAAAAAAAAAAAAAAAACCAAGTGCCACGCAGGAGCCTACATGGCCATTGGCCAACTACCGCTGCTGACTCACCAAGGGAGCCTTCTTCTTCGTTTTTATAAGCTGAAAAAAAAAAAAAAATCCACTTGCCTTCGTTTCCCTCGCCCACCTCCTCCCACTGCCGCCGCCGCCGCCGCCGCCGCCGCCGCCGCCCAGATGCGCCTCCTCGCCGCGGCGGCGAGACAACCCAATACACAGCACCGTATTCTCGTTAACCTCCACCACCTCATATCCACAACGACGACGACGACGACCTCCTCCTCCGCATACGATCCAACCGCGCAGTTCCTCCATCCCGACCACCATCGCCTCCTGTCACTGCCAGCATCTCTCCGCCGTGATGCCCTCCTCGCACTCGCGCGCCTTCTCAAGACCTCCCCGCAATGCCACCTCGCGCTCCACGCCGTCAGCCCACTCTCTGGCTCCCCCTCCTCCACCCCGCTCACCGCCCGCTTCGCCGCCGCGTCGCGCCTCGCGACGTTGGCTCCTGCGCTTCGCCCCCTTCGCAGCGATCCTCATCGCAGCGCTCCTCCCGGTCGCCTCCTCGGACCTCCTTTCGTGGTCGTCTAGTGACAGTGCCAGCGGGAACTCGCGCGCGCAGTACGGCGCGCTCCGGCTCGCGCTCCACGCATTCCTCGCCGCGGGCATGGCAGCCGAGGCACTCGATGTGCTCACGCGCGTCCGCCGCTCTGGGAACACGCCCAGCCTCTCCGCGTTGGCGGTATTACTGCGCCTTCTATTCCGAAGTGGGGAGGTCCGAGCTGCCTGGAACGTGTTCGAGGAAATGGCCGCGAGGGGACCGCGGCCGAGCCTTGCCACCTTCAACGCCATGCTCCTCGGGTTCTGCCACAGGGGGATGGTGCGCGTCGCCTCCAGGCTGCTTGGGATCATGGGGAAGTTTGGTATCGTCCCAGACGTGTGCAGCTATAACATCCTCATCAAGGGGCACTGTGTGTTTGGGTGGTCGCGGGACGCCTTCAAGCTGTTTGAAGAAATGCACAGGTCAGGGTGTGAGCCGACAGTTGTGACATATAACATTCTAGTGGATGTTCTGTGCCATGAGGGGAGGATGCTGGAAGCAAGGAGGCTGTTCGATGAAATGGCCCAGGTGGGGATCCAAGCAAATACAATTACGTTCAATGTTTTGATTGATGGATATGCAAAGACTGGACGGATGGATCAGGCCTGCGCAGCCTATAGGAAATGAAAGCAAGGGGATTAGTGCCAGATTCCTGCACCTTCAACATTATTGCTTCTGGAGCTCACAAGTTCGGGTATCCTGCCCACTTAGTCCATGATCATGACATGTTTGGTTCACATATGTTGGCTGATGGGTTGGATATGTTGGTCTGTAGGCTTTGTTGGGATTGTCGATTGGATGATGCCTGGGAGCTTCTGCGTGGTGCTATTGAGCAGGGTGTTCCATTGAGTGTTGCTGGATTTAATGCATTGATCGCTGCTTATAGCAAGGAGGGACTCCACGAAGAAGCTTTTGAACTGTATAGAATTATGAACAAGTTAGGGCTCGCACCATCATCGTCTACTTTTAATTACTTGATAATGGGGCTGTGCAATCAAGGACGGCTTGATGAGGCACAACTTCTTTTAGAGCACATGGTCAGTAAAGGATACTGTTTGAGTACATCATTTACTATCTGCTTGGATGCATCCTTCAGAGAGGGTAATGCAGTCGGCGCATTGAAATGTTGGGATGATATGGGCAAAATTGGTTTGCAGCCTGATTTTATTGCTTTCTCAGCATATATCAATGGCCTATGCAGATTAGATTATGTGAGTGAGGCTTATCAGGCATTTACTGAGATGACAGCCAGAGGAATTGTACCGAACAATTTTACTTACAACTCCATCATATCTGCACTCTGTAGAGCAGGCAATATGACTGAAGCTTCGAAGTTACAGAAAAATATGAGGCAGAGTGGCCTTGTTCCTGACATTTACACAAGCAACATTCTAATCGACGGTTTGTGCAGAGAAGGAAATCTGGAGATGGTGGACAACCTTTTATTTGACATGTGCAGTAATGGTCTAACCCCAGACACTGTGACATATAATAATGGACGATAATCAATGCATATTGTAGGGCTCAGGATATGAACAGCGCCATGAATTTCATGAATAAAATGCTCGCAACTGGCTGTGAACCAGATATTTTCACATATAATATTTGGATGCATAGTCTCTGTAGCAACCATATGTTGAACCAAGCAGGGAAGGTGCTAGATGAGCTTGTTGCTATGGGTTGCCCTCCGGATTCTGTTACATACAACACATTGATGGATGGCATTTGTAGCGATGTTCTTGATCGAGCTATGATATTGACTGGCAGGCTCATTAAGATGGCTTTTCAACCAAACACTATCACACTTAATGTTTTCCTTTCTCATTTCTGCAAGCAAGGATTTGGGAAGAGAGCCCTTATGTGGGCTGAGAAGCTCAGAGAAGATTCTTTTGTTTTTGATGATGCTACTAGAAATATAGTTGACTGGGCACGAAGGGAAATGGAGAATGACCCCCAGGCTAACAACGAGGACATAGAAAGGTGCCTATTTCTTGAGTTCTTAATGGTCATGACATATGAGACTCTGCATAACAGCAGATCCCCAAAGGCTACACATATGCCTACAGATAAAGGTTTTGATCCTGCTGGCAGAAGCATGATTAGAATTTTGGATACTGGTTGATAAATGAACTTTATAACCTATAAAGTATTAGAAACCTTTTGGTAGCTGATGGTGCCTCTGTGAGATACCATATCACTACCCTTGCTATTCAATATCCACTATGAATCACTCTGTTTGAGATGAAATTAGGCATGAAAATGTTTTGGAGCTATGTACAATCGGGAACTGTCTAATCTCTGATCTGCTGTTCCAGCATTTCCTTGCTATGAATTTTGGGTGGTGATTGATGGCTGCATAGGCATCGGGATTTCTTGCCTTCTGTGATTTTTGGTGGGGTTGTGCTTGTTCATGCTGGTTCAAGGTGGTTTTCTGGCAGTGGCTGGGATGAGCTGCACAGATCATTGGCCTCTCACAGCATACCATTCTTGTTCACGTTGCGCACTGCTATTTGTGCGGTTGGTTGATGGTGGCCTGGTATGCATCTGTTCCTGTACAGCCTCCTTTGGTTGAGAAGGTGTTTGCCCTGGGTATGGCCGCTATGGTGATTGAGGTGGCAGAAACAGTTAGCTGGCTCCCAGGTGTTTGCCCTCAATCACACACACGTACACACTTGTCCCTGGGTAGCGGAAGAAGAGAGAACAAAGAACAGAGAGGTAACACAAACTTGGTGCTTCTGCAAACTGATCTGGAGGTGCAGCTAGCCTTGTACCTTTCATATTTCATATATACATGTCAAGCACTACATTGTGCCAACTACATGGACTTACTGCCAATTCTACATCTAACAACTACTAGGTTATAAAGGCCACAACTACTACAGCATGACCTGTTCTATAGACAACGGCATGGTCAAAAGAATGGAGCACTACATGCTCATGACATAAGCAACCAAAAAAAGACAGGACGGCAAGGGCTAGCCAATCCAACAGAAACTGCAGTGCAGCTCACAGCATATAGATACTGATCAGTATCAATGGCATCCGCTGGTAAGTGGTGTTAGTTGCTTTGTGCAGTTCAGTTTTGTCCTTGTGCTTATGAATTTATGCATTTATTGTCTTCCAGGTGATGCCCCTGATGGCTGGAACAGAACCTGTTCCTTCGGTGGATGCAGTGAATTTTAGTTTAGCTGATGTGATGTGCCATGGGTTCATTGGATGGTAAAGATCATAGTGCAAGGTTTCATTTTGATTGTGCAGAAACAAGCAGTGGTTAGAAATCTACAAGGTTCCCTCTCATTGTGCAATTTTGGTACAACTGATGCTGTTCTGTTACTGCTACGCTAGATCATACAGTTAACACCTTTTTTTTAATTCTTTGTTGGACATAAGCTGCAAAGTTGAAGTCCATAGCAATTTTCTTTCTCCTTGTCAACTGCCTTCTCTATCTTCATACTAGCTACTTTTCTTGTTCTTGTAAATGATTATTTTTGTCTTGCCCCATAATGGGTGTCATAATCAATAAATTCTAAAGATGGGAAGCTGCTGTCCAATACATCCAAAGGATCATAGATCCATAATATGGATTCCATAATCCATACTACTGTAAATGTGTAAGAAGCTCATCAAAGCATACCCTTCAACTGCAAACTTAGTTAGGTATATGTGGGACTTCAAAGCAGATTCTTTTTCATAGAAAAGTCATTCCACTGCTGCATATAATAAAAAGCAGATTGTTAGTCTTGTCTCTTGTGATGGCACTTGTAAAATGTTCTGATGATGTTGATTTTTTTTGCTTGCTGTCTTAATTTTCAGTTTTGAAGACACCTTGTTAACTGTAGGACCTTTTAGTTTGGGGCCTACCAAAAACTGGTAATCCCTAATACTTTTCAGGTATGCTTTGGATGGTTTCCTACTTTCTAACTGTGTCTGGCCAAGCCCAAGTGTGGCATGCATTGTTCCCTTGCGGGGCTCAAAGTTGTGCATAAATCGTGTGCCCCAAAATGTTGGCAACAAGACGTTCCAGTCTCATTGCGTAATGTTGCTCCCATTTCATCCAATTTGGTTACTTCTTTTTTCCTCTCAGCTCTAAGCTGCGGTACTGAATATTGAGCGCTGGACCCAACATAATCCCCAGCCGGCAGTGCTCTGGTAGCACCCTTTCTCTCTGCACAAGGGAACCTGATAGCAGAAACAAGTTTTCTCCAACAACAGCATCTTAATCTAATCTCAAATGTGTCATTGGTTTATGCATCAAGTGCATTCTGGTGGAGATTTGCTGCATGCAAGGGTTATTTATAAGGTTTGTGAAACTTCGTTATCTTCTCAAATTTTGGCAACTATTGTGGCCCCTATCCAAACATCCTCATTCCTAAATTTGGGTTGGTCTAGATGGGCCTGAAACCAAACAAGCTCAGATCATTTGAAAATAGTTTGGCTTAATCAAAATGGTACTAGTAAAAATAGTATGGTGAAAACAAAAAGTAACATTCTCATCTTCATTTTAATACAAGTGACGATGGTGCACATTTGCTCAATTGGCATAGTTGTATTCTTGTGATACACCGCATTGGATATTGGAACAGTGTGCTCTAGACGAACCTCTTTGCTAGTAATCTTTAATAGAACTCTTTAGCTTGGTTGTGCTAAATACAGTCTAGTGTATTTAAATATAACTCAATAACTGCATTTTGACTTTCCTTAAGTTTTCATCTCCCACACTGTAGAATACTTGGTTTTTTTCTTTGCCTGCTGATATTCTTTTTTATCAGATGGGATTATGACAGAGCTATTGGCAACCTGAAGAGGTTAAGAATTGGTTCGTTTAGTATGAAGTCCTTATCGTGGAACATCATGTTGGTGTCAAGAGGATGATGGCTAATTGGGCATTGATTGATGAATTGGGTGTTTGGACCGAGCTGCCTGGAAACACCTGGGATAATAAGATTAAAGTAAGCCTTCAAAAAATCAGCAGCTCTCAAACTAATTTAAGGATATCAGCTCAGCTTTCCTGCGCTGACTACTCTTGTTTTGTTACTGATGTTTGCCATTATGTTTTGTATGCCAGAATGCCACATCTACGTAGAACAGCTTGCACGTAGTTTTCAGATGCCATTACTCATCGGTAAAAAATATTTTTGTTTGTACTCTCTCTACCCAGCATACCATTTCTTAATTTATGGGAAGAAACAACCTTGTAATCTTAATTTTCTTAGATGGACGTGTTGAGTTAAAAATCAAAATATATACCAAGTTCTTCGCAAACAATTTTTTTATCGGCTCTCATTCAACTTCTTGTTGCCATTTTGGTCCTTCACACAAATATATAGAAACTAAGCGAGCATGATATGTATACAGACAAACTAAGGGCTCACTGAGGTCCGGGGAAAAACGTAATTTGAATACTGGAAACAGAAATTGAATTGCAACACAATTAATGAATGAAAAGGTCATGAATACAGATGAATTAAAAAAGGAAGCAGGTATTCAGGTACAGGGAGCGGCTTAAATGAATTATTCCGGGTGCACCTCTGATGAATATCTCTAATAGACGAATTCTGTACCATTGAAGACAGCACCATATCGAGCCACGTTTCAAACAAACAACATGCCGCGTTTCAAACAAACTTCAAGAATACTAAAAACTGCCATAACCGGCTTATTATCTTGCCACGTGTTGTGATTCGGGAGTTTGGGTCTCCGCCCGCTTCATCGCAGTCCAGGAATATCCCGAATCTTCTCGGCGCTTCACCGCTCAGCTGGCGTCGATGAGCAGGGCGCAACGCGAGTGACCGGCGAGGGCCACGGGTGCACACGAGCCACACGCAAGCTCATGCCGGCGGCTACAAAAGTTCCACCGTCCCCACCTCAACAAAGGCTCGCCCGATCGCTCGCTAGCCCTCGCACGATGGCGGCGGCGGCGGCGGCGATGGAAGAAGCTCGCCCAAGACGAAATAGAGAGCCGCGCGATGCGGATGCGGCGCACCGGCATTGTTGGCACGCCTGTACCGCTACTATCCTGCGGCGGTGAGGCTCCTCCGCACGTGCATATATGGTGACGCCGCGCACATTGCTCACCATGCCCAGCCCGCCGCCGGCTAGGCTGAGGCTTCTTCTGACGAAAGAGAGATGCCGAGACCCAAGCCTGAGACCAAAGGCAGCGGCTGGCATACCCTCCTCCTCCCGCCGCCGGTGCGGCCGTGGCTAGGGCCTTGGGAGCGGCCACAAGAAAGAGAGATGCCGCAAGCTCAACCATGTTGAGATCGTGATGAGCGCCGGCGTGCAGCTCCTGCCACCACAACGCTGTGGCGCCGCAGCTTCTATACGCCACGCCAAGAACTAGTGCGAGGCCAAAACGTGCCCAAATAAAAGTATCAGCAATGGAAAAGACACAGCTGTTTGGCAGCATAACAAATTTCTACCATAGTTATGACAAATTGTAGTAGGTTATTAGAACCGGGAAAGAATTCAGAGGTGGCAACAGCTCTAAATGGTACTAGTGTTAAGAGTGTTTACTAAAAGAATCATCAGACCATGCTTTCTAAGGTAAGTCAAACAATTATTGTTTTGCACATTATTCTTGAAATGCCTTCTAAATGGTCTGCGACTGAATATTCTTTATGGAAATACCAATTTCATATTCAGCTTCCGAAATAAAATTTCCCTTCCTCTCAATGTTCAGACCTACTAAATCTCCTATGTTATGGTAGTATAATAAAATTTCTTATCGTGCTTAAAATTAATATGTACAAATCACTATCACACCTAGAATTGCAGTAGTTGGAAGAGTACAGGTTCATTAACATTAGCAACCCAAAGGACACTCCAAGAGGCTCTGCAGACGAATACAAGTTTTTAAGGCCTCAACGCGGCCAAGGCTCTATGACCATACGTAAATCCTGGACTGGCCCTCCATGGAGGGCGCGGCAAAGCCGCGCCGGCCTTTCTAGTTATCAGTCAGAAAGTCAGATGCGTACGAGCTGCCAGTGCGAGCAAATGTATAGGAGAATGAAATGACAAAATTTATGCATCACCAAATTTGAAGCATGGTGGGTTCTGAGAAATATGCAGAGCATATATCACAAACGCATGTTCTTACTATTACCAAAAAACAAAGACAAAGATAGTCTCTCTTTGAAAGACATGCTCAGATACTGACAAGGACAACTAGTCTAGAAGCGGAAAAATATACGTATTAAGTAGTAGAGCATCAAAGGACACCAAATTTTTGTAGCTAATCTAAGCTAAGCATCAAGGTTCAGAGTAGATCCCATAAGGACATTGCACTCAGCAAGTGTCTTGCCATCTTCAAGCTCGTTGCCATCAAAGGTGAGACAACGGTGGTGGCCGCCGATCTTTTCCTTGACATGTTCAATGGTGTCAGACAGGTCCACCTCTAGAGTGGACGTCTGGCCAGTGGACGTCGTCTTGACAAAAACCTGCATGGGACAGTCAAGGTGCAGGGTGGATTCTTTCTGGACACCGTAATCGGCGAGCGTCTTCTGCCCATCCACAAACTGCTGTCCGTTAAAGAGGAGCCTCTGCTGGTCCTGAATCTTTGCCTTCAGATCGCCAACCTTGTTAGTAAACTGCACCTTGAACCTGATCATGCTGCCCTGGCTGCCAGCAGGGAGTGGGAGTGTCTTCACGGCAATCTTCATGCCGCGACGCGGACGGAGGTCAACAAGGTGCAGCGTCGACTGATTCCGAACCTTGTAAGAGGCAAGCTTGCGCTGATCGTCAAGTCGGCAGCCGTCAAAGAGGAGGAGGGTCTTCTCCTGTTCCTGCTGTATCTTGAGGAGAATCTTCTCCTGTTCCTGCTGTATCTTCGCCTTGACATCAGCGACTGTATCAGCTGATGGGTCTACCTCAAGGGTGAAAGTCCTGCCGTTGAGCATCCTCACGAAGATCTGTGTGCCAAAGTCAAGGTGCAGGGTAGCGTCGTTTTGGATTTGGACCAAGTCTAAAAATGTTCGGTCATCCTCGAGCTTGTTGTCGGCAAAGAAGAGGCTCTGGTGGCCACTAATCTTTCTCCTGACATCAGTGACCGTGTCTGATGGCTCCACTTGGAGCGCCATGGCGTTGCTTGTGCGGGTCTGTACATGTCAGTACTGTTTGGACACCGGCGACAAGAACGAAGACGCAGGGCAAGATACACAGTGGCACACTGGCTGACGTTGTAATCGGAAAGTTTGCGCCCATCCTCGAACTGCCTGCCACCGTACATAAGGCGCTGCTCATTAGGAGGAGGGCCCTCTAACTCCTCGACCTTTGCCTTGAGGCTCTCAACCGTGTCAGAGGACTCCACTTCGATGGTGTGGCTTCTGCCAGCGAGGCCCCTCACGAAGATGTGCATCTAAAACACAACACACAATAATAATCAATTTAGTGTATATCATATAATCATGTGTTTAGTGTATCATGTATTCTGTTTATGCCAAATTAATTAAACCAAACGGCGGCAAGCGAGGTGGTAGATGAAGACAATAAAATCAGCACACTTTCAATGCAAAAGCGTTTATATATAGTACCGGCCGGGATAGATATAATAGTTACTAGTATTGTATTATATAAAAAGTATGCTAACCTAGGTCAATCGAACATGGAAACTAATCAAAGAACTACGTAAGATAGTATTTGCTAAGTGGATTTATCAGGTCGATGCGCAAGAGAATAATAATGTATGGCGTCGTGGCGAACACAAAGAAAGCAGATCATCAATACAGAGGCTAGGTTAAAAGGATCACCTCGTCTTGGTCGTCGTCAGCGGCGTCTGCGGCGGTGGCTACCACGAGGGCGTCATGTCGTGGGAGCTATAGGTCGTCGCGATCACAGCTAATAACCACAGACAAAGCAAGTCTTCATATTATATAACCATCATATATACCGTTCGGCCCAACTCAGTCAATATAGCACAAGGCCCATGTCACTCCCGCTGCGCTATCGTGGGCCGAAACAATCGCACATGCGTAGCTAACCAGGCCCCGCTAAATCTGTCTTGTTTTTCTCTCCCCTCAAAAAAAAATCCGTTTTGTTTTCTCGGCTTGAAATTGCCATCCACAGCTCCACTACGCCCTGCTGCTACTGGCCTCGGTCACAACCTGGCTACCGGCGTCTCCTGATCTCCCATAATAATCACCAAGAAGCTGTAGGGTGAACATCCTGCCGTTTCCTTTTGAGGGAATTTCCTGTGTGTCATTATAAAAGATTCAAATGACTTATGTACCGTTGAATTTTGAAAAATTCCTCAGCACCCTCGTCCGAAGTTTCTTTTATCTGTGTGCTATTCCGTCACTTTTTTACCGCTTGATTTAACAGAGATGACTGTTGAAAAGTTCTTCTCTGTACCCTTGTATGAAATTTTTTTCCCTATATGCCATTTTTGTTTATTTTACATGTAAAATCAGCTAACGCTAGCGAAAAAAAGACAAATGTAAAAAAAAATATTCTTTCCTCTGTGCCAAAAAAACTTCACTTTTTTTCTCTGTATCACTATGACAGCTGATATGTGTGCACATATAAGATTCTAATAAATATGATAAATTTGCAATGCATCAAAAAAATTCGACAATTGTGACAACCAAATATATTTAAGTTAAATACATTTGACAATTATGACAACCAAAAAATTATACTCAGCTACGGCGACCGGTCCAACACCGCGGGCGTGTACAGCTCCGACCGCTGACCCTAGCACCAAACACGAGGTGCGGGGCGGCTTCTTCGGCTACGGCCACACGCAGAGCGAGCTGTTCACCGGCATCGACGGGCTCCTCGCTTCGGCCGCGAGCAGCCATCGCTCGTGGAGCAGACGGTGGGCTCGTACGGCGGCGTCTTCTCCTACTACACAGCCAAGCATCTCCCAGCCAATCAATATGCGTCTCCTGATGATCTCCCTAAATAATAATATAATCATCTAGAAACTGTATGTGAACCATCCTGACATTTCCTTTTGCATGGAACCACCATCCTGCCGTTTTTCCTCTTCATAACCTACACTTCAAGAAGACCACTATCACACTAATAGTTCCCCCTATATATGTGTTTACCTCAGGGAGTCAAGCGGTAGCGATGTTTTTTCTTGGACGCCATATAGCTTCTACAAACGCCGCACAGCATCCTCCAAATCACATAGCTGGTACTATTTGTATTATACGCAGCACTCCAACTGAATTGTGGATTTTTAAGTTCTTTTCAATTATTTTTTTAGGCACTCTAACCACTCCGAGAGGTGTACATGAATGGCAACGCCAAGTTAGATCATTTCCTCACTCTACAGGACTCCAAACCTAGATGCCATCCCTGCCTGACCATACTATAAGCTTCCAGGGGATAGGTAGTACTACAAGCATCTACGAGAGGATATGACAGCTCTTTGCAATTTTAAATGAAAAACATATTTGCATTCCTTCCTACGCGATTTCAATTTTGAACACATGGTTCTTTAATCAAATAAGCTGATTGTTTTCCTTTTGTCTAACTAAAATCACTCCTTAAATTTCTGCCGCAACATATGATTATCATATAAAAATCAACAAGTGATTCTTTAGAAATTTTCGAGGCAACGCACAGGGATCACCTAGTATATATAAACACATGTTGCAGTGGCGACCCTCTCTTCAAACGGCTTAGCAGCAAAGCATCACATAATGGCCCGGTGGAGAGGCGGCCTCCTCTCTATTTGATGATGGCACGATGGCTAACGATCACAAGACCTGTCCACGATTATGAGCGCAGACAAACAAAGTCTAGGCCACGAGCGGCGGCGACAGAAAACAATGAAAAACACGGCGGCGACAGAAAACAATGAAAAACGAATAGTACCGTCCATACTTCCTTTATTTCAAATTATAATTCATTTGACTTTTTTATCTAAAGTTCGACAACTCATCTTATTCAAAAAATTTGTGCAAACATAATCAAATTCAAGACATTCTTAAAGAACTTTTATTAATAAAACATGCCAAAAGAAAGAAGTGATATTCTATACAAATTTTGAAATAAGACGCAGTGATTAAACTTATGGCTAAAAAAATCAAACGAACTATAATTTAAAACAGAGTTAGTATATCGCAAGGAGAGCAACATACAAAGCGGTGAGTTAAGGGCGTACGAACAGCCCGGCTAATGGATGAGAACCCACTTTGTTCTCACTCTATCCCGAATAAAAAAACTGTATATGTTTTTGTAGTTCCCCCTCCATAAAATCAGATAATAAATCCAACCTAACCAAACCCACTCGTTTTTACCCTAACCCAACCCATGCGGTATACAGTGGCGGAGCTCTCTTATGGCAAGGCGAGGCCACTGCCATACCTTGAGTAATGAATTTTTCCTATACCTACTGTAACAGGCTGTTTCATTTGCTGAAAATACTATGAACTAGTATAGTCTATGTTGTGTTCGACCATGCACGCCACACCTTATTTCATACTTGTCCTCTGCCATTTGGCGATATATTGCACCTATGGAAATCCATGAAAAAAGTACTTTACTTAATACCCCTTCGTCCCAGTCCCAAATTATAAGTCATTCTAAGAATCTTGGAGAGCCAAAATTTTTTAACTTTGACCAAATTTATATAATAAGATAATAACATTTATGGTATCAACTAAGTATTATTAGATTTTTCTTTAGTTATATTTTCATAGTGTACATTTGATGTTATAATTTTTTGTATTTTTCTTTATAATTTTGGTCAAATTTGAAAAAAATTGACTCTCTAAGATTCTTAGAATAACTTATAATCTGGAATGGAGGGAGTACATGGCACCCATATGGATAAACAAGCATATGTCTAGATTGATAGCTCAACAACTCAATTCAACAACATACAGAGTTACATAACTTTTACGTTCAAAAAAAGAATCACATGACTTAGCAACTCTACGTGATTCAACATACATGAGATCGATAATTTAATTATTTGATTTAGCAAGAAATTAAATTGATTAAATTACATGATTCAAGAACAATGCACTTAATGTGAAAAGATGACCTGCAACATCTCACTACTATAGATTTTAGCACAACTTGACCTCAAATTTTGCCGGATAAAACATCTCATGATAGGAACAAAAGGATCTTCTCGGTTCAAAAGGGATGGTGCAACTGAAGGACCACATTTGCCTATAAACACCAGAGAAGCAAACATGGATCTGATCAACACCACTACAATGCCATGATTTCAGTTCCTGAAGCCAAGAAGTAGCATTTGAGTCTCCGAAGACAATAGTTGATGCAATAAGTTGTGGAAGGCATACTCGAACCACATTGACAAGATCTGAAATCACATAGTTTCAGGGACTGGACCGTTGTTAGGAGCATGTTAACATGTAAGAAAATATAACAAATTTCTAGGATATTTACATTATTCAAATAATTCTAAGATATAGTTCAAGCTACCTTGAAGCTCTGATAATTTTTAATCAATTGATAGATTCATGATGTCTAAATACTAATAGGGGTAGGGTGTGCGAGGGTGCGTTCATAGGTGTGAGTGCATGCTTGTGTATTTGAGCATCTGCGTCCTCACAAAGAAAAGTAAAATGAACAACTAAAAATACTACTTAACACACTCCCTTGTTAACATTAAGGTGAATGGAGTTGCTCAGAAAATGCATGATGAAAATTAAATAAAAAACACTGCAGCTCGTCAAATGCTCAACTATGTCAACATATGGTAAATAAATATATTGAATTGTGATAGGAAACCACAATGAGACAACGGTCTTCATTGTCTAGATACTTGTACAACCAATCCTTAACACAAACAAAGGCTCCAGGTATTATTGTGCTTCGATTATCACTAAGAATGCGACCACTCAAACTAAACACAAACTTAGAAGACACGACGATGAGTGGTATTGCAAGGAAGTCTCATGCCACAGTTGATATGATAGGATACTTGTTCTGATTTGTCTTCCACCAACTCAACATCTTGAAGTTTTCATCATCTCTCACATGTTCATCTTCCAAATATGCATCAAGTTTGGACTTTAAATATAGCTAGCTCTCCTTTTGTTCTCCCCTTGGGTAAAGTTTTTCTTTCAACAATCCATCTCGCACTTATTATAGGCTTTCTGGTACTGAAGCAGTCACTCTCTTTTTTGTTCACCCTTGGGTGAAGTTTTTTCTTTTAGCAATCTAGCTCGCACTTATTAGTAGGCTTTCTGGTACTGAACTACTCCCTAAATTACAAACCCCATTGCTTTTTTCCTTTGCCAAAATGAGTAGTCTTCCTTTGGCCCTTTTCATGTCCTCACCAAAACTCAAAATCGGCTAGGAACAAAAAGATAACTATCCTATACTAGCCGAAACCCCGTGCGTTGCCGCGGGCGCCAGAGGAAGCTCAAAAGAAAGAACCAAGTTGTGTGGCAGAATTAGAACCGGAGTCACACATAAATCGACTGATTAACATGATTTGAATATCAGTTTGACAATGTCAAAATGATAAGAAGTATAAAAAGCATGATAGACCATCGCGCATAGTGAAATGGTGTGTGTGCATAAGTGGACAATGGACAAACTATTTTTGAATCTCAAAACCATTGGAAGCAGTGATTTGTAACAACAATTGGAAGCAGAGTAGTCTACAAATATGTAGATATACAGAGTAGGCTATGGAATAAATCAAAGTAAAGAAACCTAGAATCACACCCCACACTTCGTTGCAGGTAGGAATAAAGGATGCTGTCATTGCTGTACTGAATAGTTTGGGGTATGCAAAAGAAGATATATCCACCTATGTAAGAAAACAAATTTTCAGTAGTCATTATGAAGCACATCACACAAGATAGATCAAAATAGGTAAACAGTAATAATCCTATGTCAGCTTCCCTACAATCTAAGTGCACACAACTTGTGAGGAAAGCATACTGAAAAAGATGCAGAACCTGTGCTAAGAAACATCTACAACACATTTTTGAACTGCAAGTGCCGAGCGAGTCCGCATGGCGACCATATCTGCCTGGTGTAGTAGCAAAGTCGAGCGTCATGGCAGCAACCTGCAAGGCAAAGAAAAGCAATTCAAACTCAGAACGAAAAGGCTATGACATTTTTAGATCCAGAAGCAAGCAAACTAAGAAACCAAAAATGTATCACTGCACAGACTAAATCTGATGGCAAACCAGGGAATGGAATGGTCTGTAAAAAGCAGTCTTCACATGTATATATAGGACATGACAAATAAAGCAAAGGAACATCAGTTATTCAGTTAGACGTGGAGGAAATCTATATGACGGGCACGCCTCAATTAGTAAATGCGGATGTGCAAACTTACGCTAGAAAACATAGGACAACAACCATAACACCTGAATTGCTAATTTATGATGTATTTTAAGCTGTCCTTTCAATAGAAATTTCATAGACCCAAGGTTACATCAATCGCTGCAGGTAGGTTCAATTCAGACAAATAAACTAAGCCATAGCAAACACAACATAAGTGAAAAGTAAAATCATTGAACAGGAGAGGCACCTGTACTTGAGAGAGATTAACCTAGAATTTCCATTTAATTTCAAAACGCTATTCAGTAATGTTATGTCGTTTCCTAATAAGTTCCTATTGAACAATGGTACACTGTCAACAATGATGTGGAACTGATTGAACAAACCTAGGCAAAATTAACAACCTGTAGGTGAAATCTGTATGGGAAAATAAGGTTGAGGCATGAACATTATGGAGCATGTCACCGAAGTGGTAACATTGACATCATATGTCCAAAGTAGGTGCAATATTATAATCGATGTAAACATCATCAGGAATCCTTAAGGAGTGAAATAAGCTTTTGAATGCATCCATTCAGTAGAGCATACTCCTATCTATCTTCCATAGATTAGATCTGCAGGTAGTTCCCAAATTATTTTGGTAGACTGGAAAAATGCACCATCAATGTGTTTTTATTCAATTGCTTATCGGTAAGAGATGGATGAGGGAGATAGAGAGGGGTTACCTGGGAAGTGTCTCCTCAGTTCGTCATCCATGTGGGAGCATTTGTTGCTCCGTGGTGGTCGCTTGGCCTTCGCCGCCGCAACGAAGAGAAGGAAAGAGCGATCCGCGCAAAGAAGGAGAAGGATTTCAGGGAAGGGGAGCCGAAGGAGAGGCGACCTTTGCTGGCCGCAATAGTACGTCGTCGACCGGAGGCAGGTGCGGAAAGCGGCGGGGGTGTCGGGCCGGTGGATATTGGCAACCCTCACTGCTTGCTCCGGCATGGACGGTGAGACGGAAACGCGCTCGGGGGAGGCAGCGGCAACGGTCCAAGGCGAGGCGGGTGCAGCCGCCGTTGCTGCATCTAGGGTTTGGGCGACGAAGAAGCGCCTACGGGCTGCGGAAGGCGAGTGGGATCTTAGCTGCGGCTTCACCGGTGGGCCGCATGTGGACTCCCTCGTTGCTGGTGAGGATCTCCGTCTCTCCGATTAGGGGCGGCGGCGGCGTCACTCGCTGTGTTCTTCAGGGCGCACGGGGAGCCATTGTACAGGAGGTGCGGAAGGGCTCGCCCGCGTGAGTGCTTCGGTGAGTTGAGCCGCACCGGAGTCATGCGCACTACCGTGGCCGTGCGGCCGCTGGCGCAGGCGGCAGAGGCGGCCGAGGGACATGGCAGCTGGTCGCGTGGAATACGAAAGAGGAATCACGAGAGCCGTGGAGACGTTTCCGTCGATCGAGAGGATAAGGCTGGCCAAGAACGGCTGCGATGGAGGAAGGTAGGGACGAACGGTTGGGATGGGACCATGAACAGAATAATAAAAAGAGTAGTACAAGAAAATGACGGGAGGAACTAAGAGTTTTATAGATTATTCAATGGGGTAGCTCTAAACCTAACAATATTCTTTAAGATAAAACACAATGGAGGTAGCTCTTGGCCTAACTTCAACCTTATCACACAATTTACCTCTATGTGTAGTGAGATTTGTATTATGTAGCATACTTTTTTGACATGTTATTTGTGTTTTTCTTATAGATTGTACCATCATGTTGGTCATAATTGGAAGCCTTTCATTAATTTGGCCAAGAGTAAGGAAATTGTCATATTTCTTGATTATGATGATACCCCGTCTCCAATATTCTTTGAGATTCAACAGGCATATTGTTGAGAACAACAAATGGTGCAATTGTTGAGAACAAGTTTTGCTAGTAGACGGTATTTTAACCACAGGGGCATGTGCCCCATGGAGATTGATGCTCTGCTGGAGACAGACAATATGGATGTGTATATGACGAGGAGGTCCATGCAGTTGCACAATGCCCTAGAGATCTTATTAGCTCAACTTGTGAAAGTTGCACTATTGGAGGTCTTAAAGATGTAATGTTTATAATTGGTATTTTGTTAAACATACAACTAACCTGTTATGAAAATAAGTTGTTGCAACTTTCAATGGACAATGACATAGACATAATAGCCTCATAGAATGACTTCTCTCCTATTATTTCAAAATGCATTGTTCAATGTCTCAGTTCTTGAGCTAATGAAAGTTGTGGCATGAATGACATTAGTCTCTCCCTATTCATTTTGGATCAGGATAGAATAAGTTTGTTTGTGTAGTGTGCCAATTGAGAATTTATGGATTGGCTCAATGTTTGCCCATCTTGTTTGCTAAGGATTGTGAAGAATGCCTCATGGTCTATATAGATTGACTCTATGTCTATCCATCTTATCAGCTAAAGATTGTGAAGAATGTCTTGTTGATTTGGTTGACACAATAATATTGGTAAACACATGACATCAAGGAAAGCAGCAAAGGTATGGTGAAACTGAGTTTATCCTTTGGTGGTTTGCTCGTAAAACTCACTATTCTTCACAACAAATGAGTATTATCCGCTACATTCCAGGTTCATAGCAACCTAGGCAATCTAGCCCTAACTAGTGCATGACCAATAGTTGCATAAAAAAGGTAACGTCATTCCCAGCACAATAGTAATCCCTTCAGACACTTCTTGCTATTGGAAGCTTGAACTTCTATTGCGGGAGTCGTAGATTTGCAGAGGATAGTCACTTTGAGAAGAACTTGAACTACCTAGTAAAGAAGCTACAATCACGAGACTCCTAAGCTCCTTAGTGATGGACTCAGTACACAAGGAGTGGGGGCATGTGCCCCCACTCAAGTCAATATAATAGGCATTTTTACAGGGTGGGAAAGCTTAGAGAATATACTACTATCCTACATACTGTAAATCTATGTTATATAAAAGGGGTGCCACTTCTCTGAGCTAATGATGTCATTAAGGAACTTTTGTGCTCTTTTGCTTTAGCTCTTCTAGCTGTGTTGCCTCGTTCGCATGATTAGCTTGGATAGTGAAACAGCCTGCATGTAGAATGTCATCGACTAATTAGGGTAGATGATTTGTGCTTGTACTGCATCACAAAGGAAAGCATCAGTTGGTCATACAAAAAGTAGCAAAAGCTTTGTTTGGCTAATACAATTAGTGATACCATTGTCCCCATATCGATAAAATGTGAAACACACATAGGGAAAGAAGAAGAATTAGCTACATTGGAGTGTTCCTAGTCGCTATAGCTACATTTGAGTGATATATCTAGGTATATGGGGGTTATTATGGGCTTTTCATGGACAAGAAAGACGTGCTCAAATAACAATAATTGCTACCCTAAAATCTTTGTCTCTGAAAATAGTGTCACCATGTTTCATTACATCTCCAACATGTCCCTCTCCTGTTGTATTCATTCTTGAAAAGATAGCTGGAGAATGGAGAACGGTGCCGATTTTATAGAAACTACAAGACAGAAAGATTGGAATTAGAATGCACTCATATATGTTACCCAAAGTAGTTGCACAACTACCAATAAAAGAACGCTAAAAACACTAGTTTCTTTCTTGGATAAAGTATTATGGCATACAAGTGCTATATAATAGTTTCCATCCCAATACTTATTGAACTTGCTTTCCATTGCTCTAGCCAAATTACTTATGGTTTGATTAGTTTGACATTCTAATTTTTTTGGAGTTTAGTAAATACAGAGAATATTATATAAAAATGTGTGTGTTATGGGATATCTATCACCTGAGAATACTCTTGTACTTCTTCAAAAGCCTAGGAATTCACATATGGCCTCAATTTTTGTCCACTCATCATTGGATGAAAAAAGTTGTTGATTTGATGTAGCATACTGCTTCAGCATGATCTTATACTTCACAACCTCAATAATTGTTGCATGAGTGTTGAGTTCCACTAGTTCGAACATTGAGAATTGAATCAGCCTTTGTAGTAAGAGCTGTTCTTTTAGCTATCTTGTTAAAAGCTTAGATTCTTCTAGGTGAGGAATTAATGTGCCTAATCAAATCCTGGTCATTTCTAGTGTTGCACTAGCATTAGTCATACCATTTTTTACTAGAATATTTAAAATATGAGCATAGCATCTAATTTGAAGATGGTCACCATCAAATAATATGTTTGATCATTTGCCACTTTATTGCAAAAAGGTTCAAAAGTTGTCTTGTTGTTGGATGCAATGTCAAGGGTGATAGAAAACATCTTTTCTTTTATTCCATACTCTAAAATACATGTTATAATTGCTTTCTTAATGGATAGACCACTATGCGGATACCATGGGGATGTATAATTTTAAAGAAGTGGTACATCAATAAATGGATACAATCAAAGCTACATTCTTTTGGTAGGTGGCCAGCGATAACTCAAAATACCATATGGTTAAATGGGAGGACATGTGTTTACCCAAAGATTTTTTGGGGGTTAGGGACTGAACACAAGGGCATTGAACAAAGCTCTGCTAGGGAAATGGCTTTGAAGGATGTTAAGAGTTGATAAGAAGGATGCATGGTAGATATATTGTATTAAATAAGAAGTACCTTACAAGGAAATCCTTCTCTCAATATGAATTCGGTAATGGGTCCCAATTCTAGAATAGAATCTTAGAGACTAGAGCGAGGGCAGTCAGTCAGCTATAGGGGCTGATATAAAAAATTGACAATGGTAGAAACACTTCTTTTTGGAAGGATATTTGGGTTGGAAACAATCCACTAAATCTAGAGTTTTATAGATTGTATAATATATTTAAAATATAGGATTCATGACTGTTAATAAGCAGGGTGTGGATGGAATGTGAGGTTTAGGATAACCTCGGGGACAGAGGAGATGCTAGAATGGGATAAGCTTATGGACCCATTAGATATAGTTTGAGTCTAGAACAATGAAATGGAGGACTCTTACTCTTGGAATTTTGATAAATTGAGCTTACTCAACTAGATCTTTGAATAGGAATAGAATGCTTTGAGAAGAACAAGAGGATCACACTCTGGAAAAATAAAGCACCTTTGAAGGTTAGAGTTTTCATGTGGATTGACATGCGTATGTGTATGCAACACATGACAACAACTTGTATGGCGCAATCTTCATAGTAGAGCAGGGGGCAGATCTAGGGGGTTTCATCGGGTCCGCTGACCCGACAAAATTTATAAATCCTTTAGTAAATTACTACCCAAGCTCAATAAAAACTATATCGCATAATGAAGTTGACCCCGATGACCCCAACGAGGTTTTTGTCTAGATTCTCCACTGTAGTAGAGCGTAAGTAACTTTGATAACTATCGTTGCATGACCTGATAGAGAGGTAGCACACCATGAGATCTTGCACCCATGACAAACTGCCGAGACATCCACCTTTCCATGCACTGACAAAACCAGCCCACACAATTATGCCATATAGACATGAAGGCATGAACTGGATGAACTGAAGTTCGGTGTTCTACAACCCCCTCAGGAGTCAAAAAACAATAATTGCAAAGCACTCATGCCTTACTAAGATTTTCAAATATTCTCTCCATGAGAAGAACACACATAAGGTGGTTGTATTTTTAAGTCAAAAGACTCTCCTCAAATGATGGGTTACATTGGTATTTGTACTAGGAACATCGTTCCTAGTTGGGCGTGAACATAAGCATAAGCAAAAGCAAGTAAAAGATCATTTTTGTGGAGAAATTGAAGAGTCTTCTTTCATTCTCGCGTAGCCACTGACAACCAGTGCAGCCTTCACTAAAATGGTCATAACTCCAAGCTCGGAAGTCCAAAAAATACACTGTTTGTTGCTTTAGAAAACAGACTCGTGTATCTTTGCAATGATGTAGCATATGAGTGCTGAAACCATAAATATTAGTACTAGCAAGCCACGAAATATAATAGTGATTCTGCATGCTTCTGTGTCCTTTTTATCATGGATGCTTATCTATCCATGATAGACTACAAAGGGGTTAATCTAAAGGAAAAAGGTGGAAAAGGGATAGGAACGTTCCTACCCCTTTTCCAGTAGTGAACTGCTGTCTGTGTAGAGTGCCTGAAACAAATTAACATATCTTTTTCAACTGTATAGTGGCCAAAATTGTTAGTGTTTCAAAGAGGCTTTGGGTTGGGATCAATGTCCAACACATATTCAGGAGGTTTTTGATAGATGGATTGTTTTACACTCTCATATTACAATGTTGAATTGCTCATCTAATATGTTACTTGTGGGGGATTTGGAATATCCGAAACAATATGAGAATTTAAAAATGGTTTTTGGGGGTCATTTCAAAATGAAGCTTTTCATAAGTTCTTGGCTTTATTAGAGAAATGGTGTTTGCTTTTGAAGGGGGACGATGTCAAGTTCCTGAGAGATTTGTTCAGGAGAATAATGATATGGCTACATGATTTCTAGTGGCAAACTGAAGAGTTAGAAGTTCAAGGCCTCATTTGATGGAAGCGCTGCTCTCTTCTGGCCTGGACTAGTTAGTTTTGTACTTTTGTAGGCTCCTGTTCTAGCTTTAGTTGGTACCGTATTTTGCTTCTTTTGCTTTCTGTCGGGTGTTGTAGACCCTCTTTGGTTCAGAAGTCGTTTAGTTGGGTCTTGTAGACCCCTGCTTCCTTGTGTAGCTCTCTTAGTAATCTGCATTGACATGTATCTAGTAAATCGAATGTTTTGTTGCTTTACAAAAACATGATCTTCCTCCGGAAGCACGGCGTGCTATGCCTGACCTGGCCACAGCGGGCCGTGGTCACGCCGTTCGGTACCTGGCGGCCTGAATGACCATTTGTCCATACGAGGAATATATAGTTGGCATAATCAAATATGTCCCTTTTTAGTTGCAGACGTTTTCAAACTCGTTGCACTGAGGAACTATTCGTATATTTGGATTGAGTGTAACTATAGCTGGCATACATTGACGGCTGATTGGAAGATATTTGTTTTTAAAACTAAAAACAAGAAAGACGTATCCCTTAAAGGAGTTCCGATCCTTTGGTAGTGGATTAGAGCAAAGCATGCGTAAAGCAGGTGTGTGTGTGTGTGTCAATCAGGCTGGCAAAATGATGGTCATGCAGAGCCGGCAATGACGAACTTCCCCTCATACCTAATGATAGACGTTGTTGCGTCGCTGTGCTGCACCGGCGGCAAAGCCTGCTCGCTTTGCTAGCGGTCCATCAGGTACAACAGGTGGGCTAGCTACCTCTGTGCTGTGCATATGCATGTATTCCTGTGTCTGTGTGCGCGCGCGCTTATGCCGGCCGGCCGCTTCTTCAATTCCTGTGTGTGTCCACAGTCTGAGAAAGAGAGACAGGGGACTGGACCAGCCATGATGCATGCATGAAACGCGATCGATCGAGCATGCTTAGCTGCTGCAGAATTGGGATCACAGTCACAGGCAGCGAGTGACGGACAGAATTCCGAGCCCAAGTAGTGCATGCAGGTGCTCCCATTGTTGCAACGCATCCAGCAGCAAGTGTATGGCGCTGGTGGTGCATGTGACATCCTGATCGATGTCGATGCGTGCTGGCCTCTCCTGCCCCTGCTGTGCCCAGCAAAACTGAAGGGTACGCAGAGCTGCTGAACAATTGGTAAAGATGTTTTTTTAGAGAAGAGTAACATGTGGCAACAAATGGAGGCTGTCTATATATATATATATATAGCTGCTTAATAAGCATCGAGTCGCGATTAACTACATTGTCCCGAGTAACAGCATCTAAACATCCATAACATTTTATATTTTCTTGAGGGAATGATCGGATACATAAACATGGAACAGCATGCATGCATCGTCATCATCAGGGCGACCTGCTTGAGGATTTTGCAAACCAAATGCAATGCAAATGACAGAAAAAGCATGAGAGAGGAAGGATAGATACAAGGGGTGAACGAATGATGCCTCATAACGCTCCATATCTTTGTGAAAGTCATGCGAGGACTGCATAAATATGTGAATGAGATCAGAGCAGGATCTCCCACAGGTATAAAGTACACGCACTCACACAAACAATGCAAGCAAGCACAGGGGTCGTCGACAGGTGCAGCAGGCGTGTATGATGTATAATAATACTATCGAGGGATCCATTCCTCCTCAGTTCCTCAGTCCTCAGGTACTACCCTGCTACCATACTAGCTAGTATGAGCATATGTCAATGTCGTCCCTGACGAATCTATGTATTACTTTAGCTGCAAACAAATAAGGCGCTTTTGGCAAAGGCGTTGTCTCATCTATACACTACTAGCTAGCTTTAGACGAGACGTTCCAAAAGCTAAGCGGGTTGTTGTCACGAGCAGTGTGCGTGTGTGATGGATACACTCATTCCACACCCCTCGATCTCTCCGTCTGTCTCTGCCTTTCTTTCTTTCTCTCAGGCGTGGTACAAGTATATATGGCCATCGGGCCGTGCCAGCCCAGCCCGGAGGCCCGTCGTGCCGTGTCGGCCGGAACGGCGTCGTGCCTCCTCGGGCCGTCGTGCTGTCGGGCCGTGCCTGGCCGTGCCGTGCCTAGCCACCGGCCCAAAACACGGCCTGTGGGCTGTTTTTTTCGTGCCGTGCCGCCCGTTGGGCATGGCCAATTCCTTCGGACCGTGCCGCTCCGTGGCCCGTGAGGCAAGTTTTCAAACATTTATAACAGAAAACAAGAACAGTTTACAGCTCAGATCAGATCAAAGATCATTTTATACATATCAAGTTTTCAAAACACGAACAAGAAGTCAAGAACATGATCATTTTGATAATCAACAGAACAGAGAAACAGATCATATGAAAATCATAATCAAATTATCAAAATGAGCTTTATGTGCAATCTTTGCCTCATTAAAAATCTTTCTAGGTAAAACTCACCCTTGTGAGAAACCCTAGAAAGAAAAAAAGAGTACATCCAGCTCAGATTTCAAAGTTCATAGTTCAAAGTATCAATACTATCCTATTACATTAGCCAGCATCAGTGGCAATTGGCAAGGCAAAAGTGTTTCGAGTCCTATTACAATAGTCAATAGCCAATCACACAAAATCACAGAAACAGACTCTCACTTTTAGGCTTGCACTTGCACCAAAAGACCAAAATATGCCTACAAAGAATCACAGAATCAGTATTTTGCCATGAATGTACACTGGACTTAGATTAAGTAGCGATCGGCACCAGTGGTTTACCTCTCCACTTCTCTTCTTCTTCTATCTATCCAAAGACCACCCGGCGGGGAGTGCCACCACTTGCCTTCACCTTCTTCATCCAGAGCAGGTTTTTGAATGATGCCTCCAGTCCACGTCCTCGGGTGCATGTTGTTCTCTTCTTGCTCCAAGCTCCCAGTCCTTCATGCAGGTGAGCATCTCCACATGCTCAGGCAACAAACATTGCTGCCGGTCGTCGAGTATCCTGGCTATACAGCTGAAACAAGACTCGGAAGAAACAGTAGATGCAGGGAATAGACATGATATCTCGAGCCATAATAGATAGGATTGGATAGGTTAGCTTGTGATCACGCCACCGAGGAGGAGTATGTCAAAGGATTCATCATAACAAGTCACGGTGTCACTTGTCCAAGTAAGGCGAGAGTTCATTGACACCGGATCCGGTTGGAGTAGAAGAAGATGAGGGGAATCTGGCGGGGGATGCACCAGGACCTCACTACAAGAAATCGGTGGTTTTTGACGTAAAATCCATTTGTGACGGTGGTTTTTGACATTAATTATGACATAGTTATGTGAATTATGACATTAGTTATGTGAATTATGACATCGGTTATATGTATTATGACAAAAGTGCAATGTCAAAAGAAGATTGCATATATTTTATGACATAATTCATGTTTTATGACATAAACTCATGTCATAACTAACGTATTATGACATAAACTATAGCATAATTAGTGTCAAAAACCACCGTCACAAAAATGGATTTTACGTCAAAAACCACCGATTTCTTGTAGTCCAAAGATCCTTCCGTGCTGTTTTCTCTTACCGGTTTGAGCTGAAGGCTTTGTGGAGCCCTTTGAGTCCTAGCTTTGCACCACCAAATTTACATTCATACTTGTTAAACAATTTGTACAATTCATCTTTCACATCAACATAGTATGAACTATAAGAGAAACCAGTAGCGATTACCCAGTAGTTCAAGCACATTAAAGAATCCTTTCATCTTAGCTCTAGGATCAAGAATAAATGCATAGGAATAAAAGCGATTGGAATTTCCTCCTAATATTTAAGAAACTTAAGCTTCATAGGTATAGCAATTGTTCTAAACTTAATATCTCTTTCAGCTTTACGCAAATGTTCAGCCATGTCTAGAATATGGTGCAAAACAAGTGGAGATGTGGAATAATAAACACCGAGACAATATAACAGATGCAGTCATAAAACAGTTCAAGAAACACCATTATACGCTTTCGACAAACGTACCAATGCTGTCCAGTCAACAATTCTTTACCATAATTAGAGTTAACCCACACAGAAAAAACATCCTTATATGACAGCAAATGTTTAAGCATTAAATAGGTGGAATTCCATCTAACATCTATATCTAATCCAAACTTTATAGGTCTAAGACGCCTAGCCTTACAGAATTCAGAGAACTGTGCAATTCTTTGGTTAGAGGAATTCAAAAAGTTTATTGCAATTCTGAAATCTTCAAGATATGGTTTCAACACTTTCAAACCAGTTTTAACAATCAGATTAATAATATGACAGGCACAACGCTGATGCACAAGCAAATACTTAACCTTTCTAGGATTATCATCTGTAGGTGCAGGATAAGAACCCAAATAACCAAACAATACAGATTGCAAAGTTTCATGTGCTTTAGAATTAGCAGATGCATTATCTAGGGTGATAGCAAAGATCTTATCAATCAAACCAAATTCCTCAATAACAACAGCAATCCTATCAGCAATGTTTTCACCAGAATGTGACACCTCAATAAGCCTTAATCCAATAACTTTTTTATGCATCTCCCAATCAGCACTAATATAATGGGCAACAACAGAAATATAGTCCTCCTTTGTATTACCAGACCAAATATCAGATGTCAAAGAAACAGATGAACAAGCAGGCAGCACAGAATTCATAAGCAAAGCACGTTGCTCAGCAAACAATTTATTCAAATCTCTAGTAGTTGTCTGCCTAGAAACCTTATGAAATCTAGGGTTATGAGCACGCTTAATGTAATTTTCCCAGGCCTCTGTCTCACCAATGCCTAAGAGAAGGTCTAATCTAGCAATCAACCGGCACAACTCAATACGAGCAAGAGCAGGATCATACACCCAATTATGCAAAGCATCAACATTCAAAGCAAGCCTAGACTGGACCTTCTTATCATTAGCATGTTTTGCCTTACAAGTTTTAAGGTGTCGTCTTAAATGACCAGTACCAGCAGAAGACCAAGCAGTGTATCTATTACCATAAATTTTGCAGATGGCAACAATTCTCACATCATTCGAGTCCCTGACCTCAACCATATCATCCCAAACATCTGATTTGCACTTACCAGTCGATGAAGTACCATGAGTGTCGGTGGAGGCGTCTACCCCGACGTTGTCGCCGCCGTCGTCGCCGTCATCGACATCGATCGGGTGCTCGCCGTCACTGAGATTCATGCCGAACAGCCCGGCTGCATCCTCGCGGATGTCATCGTCGTCCTCGATTTCCAGCTCCTCCTCGGCCTCGGGTTGCTCGCGTCTGCGTGGTGCGAATAGACATCCGCCACCATCGGCATAGTCACCGCGACCGAGCTAGAGGGGAGTGGTCAGCCCCGGCCCCTACCAACAGCTCCAGCATTGTCCCTCGACGATGCGCAGGGGCGCTTAGACGCAGATGGCCTTGCCATGGCGCGTCCAGAGGAGGACAACGTTGCGTCACGCACCAACCTGCGAAGAACATGAAGAACAAGGAGTAGGAGAGTGAGTCAGTGAGAGTGAAAGACTGAGACAGAGAGTGAGAGCAGCGACCTAGATCTAGGGTTAGGGTTCCGACTCACCTGTACCACCGGAGCCCAGTGCCGGAGAAGAGGCCAGGTAGCCTGGATCCAACCAGAGGAGTAGACGGGCACCGGTTAGAACGACAGCGCGCGGCGGCGGAACGACGGATAGGGACAACGAACTCACATGGTACCGGAGAGAAGGGGAGGGGGAGGGGAGGGAAAAGGAGGAGAAGGAGATGGTTAGCGAACTCAAGGACCGGCGGCGAGGTCACCGGAGCAGGGCCAGCGAGATCTGCGAGCGTCGACGTCGAACCACAAATGGCGAGTCGGCGAGAGAGTGATTGAGTGAGCGAGAGGCAAGAGCGACCGAGCGGAGCGGCCGACGGCGCGGCGTGGGAGAGGAAATGAAGCTAGGGTTAGGTAAGGGGTGCTCGCGCCGCGGCGGCTCCCTTATATACGAGTATATGACGCGGGGAGGAGGGGGGGCAACGGCTGTGGCCTGTGGGCCGCGGCCCACGGCGGGGGCGGGGGCTGCTCCGTTGCTGCTCAAATAGCCGTTAGGGGCGGGCGGGCCTACCGGGCCTCCTCCGTGCCGGCCGTGCCGTGCCGTGCCTCGTGCCTGGGTGGCGGCCCAGGCACGGCACGCCCCCCCCCCCCCCCCCGTGCGGCACGGGCCCGGTGACTGGTCGGGCCGGGCCTCGTGCCGTGCCATTTCACCGGCCTCGTGCCGGGCCGCGGCCCATGGGCTGCATGGCCATATATAGGTAGAAGTATGGAGTACAGCACGAACATACAGTACAGGACTACAGGAGTACCGTACCACACACACACACAGCAGTAGCCAGTAGGGCACCATGTGTGCAGTGGTGTGATGACATGCATGAGGATGGATCGGCGGAAGGAGATCGATTCCAGTTTCCTGCTGATGGTGGAGGCGGAGCTAGCTGTATGCAATGCAATGAAAATGCAGTGCATGATTCGTGATGAGTAGAAACACACGGTAGTGGCATGTGCCATTTTAGCCTGCCGCAGAATACCCGCTTTGTCTCGAGTAGGGATCGGACTCGATCGATCGGAGGGGTCTGTGAGGGTATATGCGAACATGGCGCGGCAGCCGACCGGCAGCCCACGAGACGCGGCGGGCATCATGTCCCCTTCCGCCTCCTGCAGTCCAGCTCCTCCTTGCATTGCTGCTCTCGTCTCATCCATCGTCGCTGCCGCGCCCGCGCCCGCGCAGCATGATATGATGGAGAGCTGAGCAATGAGCTTGCAGGGGCGGCCAGCCCCGCTGTACGCCTGCCGCCTGTAGTGCTGCTACCTTGCTGGATTTACGCCTTCAAATGGCACTACGTGCTGCTTGCCATCAGAGAGTATCAGACAGCGTACTAATGTGGGGCCGGAGAGACCCAACTATATATACTAGTACGATGGAGTAGCTTGTTCGTTCGATCAGTTTCACCAAACAAACTCAAATTCAAAATAATGAACTGCTACTCTGCTACGGAACAGATCGGCCATGCGTAACGGGTACTACCAGAACTAGGATGATGGACTGACTGTTGTTCTTCTTAGCTTGCTCGTAGGAGGAGGAAGAGAATAATTGCCGGTCAACGTTCTATTCCGGTAAAGAATCCTGCCTGCTGGCCTCAACATGTACATGCATATATATGCACCAATTTTTTTTGAAATCTTCAGCTGTGAGATTTAGGGGATGACTTCTAAATCGATTATGAGCGGAGGCGGAGCTAAATTAGGCCGTAACAGGCTATAGTTGCTAAATCATAAATGGACACAGACAATTTAGACATGTTTGATACGCACCAAGAGAGACGCGGATCTGTTACCTTACGTGGTTAGCTTAATTAGACAATGCATGAAGTTGAGCTGATAATGACTAGCCTACTACCTTGCTGCTCATCAGAGTTTAATAAGGATCCAAATTAACTAAATCCTACCAGGTACTTGTTAACTGCTACAAGAAGAAGCAGAGCGGCAGGAGACGGCCGGGGTGTCGGCCTGAACATGCGGCCATCATTGGCGGCGAGCCAAGCTAGAGGATTCCGGAAACATATAGTCCATCTCCATCACCTTGTACTCTGCTTGTAGCCTCGCGTCACTTTGACCGGTCATAACATTAACAACATGCCTTGTCGTTAGCATGCATAGCCAGTATATAGGGCATGCGTGTGGCTTCAACTTAAGATGCAGGTTAGTCGAGTAGTATATTTTTATGTCGTTGTCCTTTTATTTCTAGCATCCTAGAATTAGGGGTACGAATGCGCATTGATATATAGCTTGCCTAGTCCAAGTGCTGCCTAGATAGCGTCCACGGCCAACAATGATAATGATCTGAAATTTTGGTTTGACCGCTATCATGAACTGTATCCTCTATCATCAATCCTTTTTAAGAATCCCAAATTGTTTAGATCATTCTATTTTCTTGCTGAAAGAATGCTATGTCTATTAATTGCTTTCATGAGTACGTCACCTCAAGAGACTACGTATCTACTTGTCTCTAACCAACATTATATTAATTACCCATATAAGAGAGAAACCTTCGTTCACACACTTCTGGAGAACTTCACTTAATTGGGTTCCAAAAGAAATTCCAATTTTATTTCGACTTTCAACTAAGACTGAGAAAATTAACTCTAGTTTTGTGAATTTATTTCACTTCACATAAAAAGGTACAAACTTCAGATTTAGATTGGCACATTTCATCTAAGACTAACAAGATTGACGCTTTTTGCTCAAATTTCAACCATGCAAAGGAACTTGCAACACATGCATTTCATGATCATTAATTTAAATAATCTATAACTTTCAAATATATATATGCTTGATATCGCCAAATAACCCACATCTCAAATAAATTTTTACCCAACATCTGTCACCTTAGGTTGAATCCCTTCGCACCCCCCCCCTCACCCTTTTCGTGCCTCGCCGCTATTGGAGGCCCATGCGGCTTGCTAGGAAAGTGGTGGCAGATCTCAAGCCTAAAGTTTATTGGTTAGGATCAAATCTATACATGGGAGATGACTTGTTACCACCAAAGTTGTGACAGAGTGGAAGCTTCGGAGGCGGCCACATGCAAGGATGGTGTGATGCCTCTAAGAACCATATATGAAAATTTCATCTCGTACAGCTCAAGCAGAAATACACAAATTTTCAACAGATATGTTAGAAAAAGGTTCAAAACTCCATTAGCCATGGTACTAAGGCACCAAGCATCGCAAGCTAGAAAAAGCTTGCACATGGTGTCACTGAGTTCTCCCCCGTGAACCTGCTTGACCTAGTGACTCTGGGGAATCCTTAACATGGTGTCTAGCAGTGGATATGGTGCGGCCTCCACATACTGTGGTTTTTTTTTGTGGCAATGGGAGTGAGGTGTGGAGTTCAACAGGGAATTTGTCATGGCCCTCATGTGTTGTGTTCTTGTAGTGGTTATGTGCAACTACGTTGGAGAAGTTCAGATCTAGTGGAGTCCTTTGGTCACTTAGGGTCCATAGACCTACAACGGTAGTACGCCAATTGGTCCACATGGTAGCAACCTTGTTGGCACTGTGTGATATGGTTCTCTTTCATTTTTGAAGATGCAAAGCCATGACCTGGGTATTTGTGAACCACACATATGTGTCGAGACTTGGAAATATATAGAAGGCTTGATGTGCCACCAAGGATTATAGTTTAAGTGGCCTATGGTTGTAGTGGGGAGTGATAGAGATTGTGAGTGCATTGTTGTTGTTGTCGACTATAAAGTTTTAGTTGGTGTTTTTTTTTCCTAAAGGCACCCTCCTAGAAAAAAGAAAATGAAAAAGTCCCCCACTAGGTTTGGGATTTGAGTTATGTGCTTATTACAAAACGAACTTGGTATGTGGGTGCACTTAAGTACATCATCTCTCTAATTGATAATATGAATGTTAAATAACTTAGTTGGTGGGTGTAGAACTGCTTAAGAACTGTTCTAAACAGTGTCTAGGAGCCTTCAAATTTGGGCCCTTACTTTTGATTTGAGGGCTCTCCTTGCTCTTGAGTTTTTTCATCTCAAATCCATTCTAGTAGACACTAACATATAAGACCCACTCATTATTCGACTACACCCACTGTTGTTTCACTTGATTGAGCTATGGGCACAGGAGATGATGGGGAGGAGTATTAGAGATGGCATGGGAGGTCCAGTTGATGACATAGGGAAGGGAGATGCAATAGGGTCATGGAGTGCTCGCTATAAGGAGGGAGCCACATTGCATGAACCTCGCTAGGATAGCATGAGTGTTTATGAGTTTGGGATGGACGTCGGTGAGACAGATATAAAAGCGTGGTGGAGGAGGACCACACTGGGCTGAGGGCTTCACCAAGGGAAGAGAATATGGTGGCGACATGGGAGAGAGTCATGACATAAAACGATACATGCTAGAGTGAGTTATTGCAAGAATATATATATATATATATATATATATATATATATATATATATATATATATATATTTATATATATTTATTTCTAGAAAAAGTAGGAAACTCTATATGCATCCTAGGAGATGAAACTGAGGGGAGATTTTTGGTCCTGGACTTTAGTTGGGACCTTGTTGGATTATGTTTTTCTCTATAAAAAGAGTAGTAAGGGCATTCTCTTGAGGGTTCCTTCTGGAGATGCTCCAAGGTATTTTTCTCACCGCCATCCTACGTTAATTTAGGAAGGTGATAAAACATAGGTGTCTAGTTTCCTTTGTAAAAGTTTCTTCGATTCCATATATATTTTTTTATCTCACTGACATCTACATTATAAAAGGTTAATGAAAAATGGTGTCCATATGAGACATTCTCTCCTCCCAGGCATTTTGAAAATGCTTGATTTTGGACAATAACACATGCAGTCTTCAAAATACAACGTTGAGCACAATTTTATATAAGAACATATATGAACGTCTTTATAGTTTTATGAAATACCTTTCATGAAAAAAAATTGATGCATATGACTTGTTAGCGACAGGAACGTGGAACAATTCCAAAGATATAATCTTGGAAACTTTTTTTTTACAGAACAATTGTATTTCTCGACCCGAGGACAAGTATGTTTCTGCATCACATAAAATCCTTCTAAAAGTATCATATCACATTCCTCGATCAAAATTTCTATAACCCATCATTTTGAGAACTTGGTATATAAGTATTTGTATTAAAAAAAGACTAAGGATTTGACACAAACTTGTCCTAAACAAAATGATTTTTAAATGTGGATATGCTTCTAAAACTGCTACTATGCCACAACATAGTTTTCAGAGATGGTTTTTAAACTAACATTCAAAATCACAAAAGTTATTTGCCAATGACAAAGAATAGTTTCTTTCTTTTTTACTTGAGCAATTACTGCACAATCACGACATTGTAACAACCTAAACAGCCTCATATTTTTTTTTTTTTTCACGCGAGTCCTACACCTCGAGGATTTGAACCTGTGACCTCTTTACCTTGCTCACTCGATCTACCACCACCAATACAACCGCCATTTGTGAGTCTGGAATTCTATCCTTTTATATTAACTTCTATGAATCTTTTTATTAAATAATTCATAAATAAAAGTGTGATCTACTACAAAGTTTATCTTATCACTCTTTACAACTTCATCTAAATTATATCCTCATTAAACTTTATTTGAAGAAATTATGAATTTATGTTCTCAACAGCTATTTAGAAATCTATTTTCATGGCCGCTCCTAGAAGTCTATCCATTTCAAAAATTGTTGGCATGATAACCATCCATAAAATTACGTTTTTAGGTTTTTTTTGGCAATCATCTCTAAAACATTTAGAAATTGTTTTCTAGACACCGTTCAAAAGATACATTACTGGAAAACATTTTTATAGATAGCTTTCTTTATGAGCTACACTTGATACGAATAGAAGATAGGCGATCACAAAAATCATCTGAGTAGCAGTAGTGTTATATATATAGTAAGTGATAAGTGATAAATCTCGGGATAGAAAAGCTAAAACCCTGTCCTTGCAAGAAAAAGCTAAAACCCCTTGCAAGAAGAAACTAATAACATATATATAAAGGGAACATTATGCGGTGCAAACTAACTTACCGTGAAAACCTGTGCAAACTACGGCAAAAAAAAAGTTATTTAAATTTACAAAAAAAAATCACACATGTAGATGATATAATGATACACAATCTTGCAAAATATCTTGTCTAAACTCGATTTCATTTGTGAGATATAAAAATAATAAATTTCAAGCCGAAAAGTCAGTCCGGATGATTTGTTAAAAGTTTGTTATTTTTATATCTCACAAAACGAAGCCGAGTTTAGACAAGATATTTTGTAAGATTGTGTATCATCATATCATCTACATGTGTGATTTTTTTTGGTAAATTTAGACAACTTTTTTACCGTAGTTTGCACAGGTTTTCACGGGAAGTTAGTTTGTACTGCATATGTTCCCTATATATAATCTGTTGTGCCAGTAATATAAAAGTGGGCAAGTTGTTGCAGTGTACTCCCTCCGTCCCCAAAATAATCTGTCGCTTTTCGCTTCCCGAAAATAAATGCCGGCAATTTTTATAAATAATAAATATTATCGATTAGTATCATAATTAGTATCGTCGGAAAGATCTTTGAATCTAGTTTTTTAACAAAATTATTCACAGATATAAATATTGCACGTATTTTTTACAAATCGAGTTAAACTTGTGGCACGAAAACCGAAAACGACTATTATTTTGAGACGGAGTAGTATTGTATTGTGGTTGTGGGCGCTAAATATAATCTCAGCTCTCTGCGGAATCTAAACGGTGTAGGCTCGAGGAACAACAAATTCTACTTGCTGCTGCTCTAAGCATTTGCATCGAAAGGGCCAAAAGAGAGCAGGGAAAGCGGAGACACTACGGCGAGAGCAGAGAAGGAATGTCCCCCGCCCTAGGCCAGGAGGATATGCGATCGATGCCGCCGTGCGTGGCCCCGGCGCGGGCGGGGGTCCTCGCGCCCGTCGCTTGGACTACTGTGGACCCTCCCTTGCTGACTCCTGGCCCCCTCCCCCGTCGTGAAGTAAGTGGGCCCACAGACTTGCCTTCGGGCCCGGTGTCAGTGACTAACCCGTTGCGTGCCAGCCATCAGTGACGAACCCGTTACCTGCTAGCTGCGTCGTCGTCGCTGGTCTCCATGTGTGCAAAGTGCCTTTGGAGTTTGGAGCATGGCAATAGCATGGATCATTGGATGGATGCGGAGGCCGCCCGCGATGCACTCGACTCGACTCCGGAGAGGGCCGGCGGACAAGTCCAAGAAAGATAAACAAGGAGGAAAATTAATGGCATTGGACTTCTCTCAAAAGCTGATAACACGCTCGCCACAGAACGCAATGATGTGGTTCTCTGCTCTCCATGGTGGCTCTCTGCTCTCCATGCCCCTCCGGTCCTTGCTCCAATGCGTTCTCTCTCTCTCTCTCTCTCTCTCTCTCTCTCTCTCTCTCTCGTTTGCATAGTAGGTACTACGTTGATGCAATTCCAATATCTCCTTCACCACTGTCCAACGACTGCTTAGCAACATTAGCATATTTGATGTATATAAACGTAATACATGTCCCATATTATTTCTTCCAAGATGAAGAGCTAGCTGGGAGTGTACTTTTATGAAATGAAGGAAAAACAGGTCTGGGGAGCTAAAGTTTACGTTAAAAAGGAAAAATGCAATAAATACATAGGCATTAGCATAGACCAACAAGACCCAAAAAGCTAAGACCAAGGAACAACAACAAAAGTAACGGAGAACCATAACACCTGAAACTAGATGCAAGTGATTCAACAAGAGACGACAATAAGTAGTACATTCTTTGATTATACATAGATACAAAATCATCTCGGCCTGGAAAATATAGACACACACATCTACAGTCTTCAGCTTTTCAATGACCTGAAATTAAGACGAACAAATAAAAACATCCTTGATTTATGAACCCGAAGAAGTAAGCTCCAACTAACAGAGCCGGCTGGTCTAAGTGAATATCATCAAAATGCTTGCAAATTAAACCAGTCGTCGTTGCACAAGGTCGAACAAATTAAGGAAAGTCGTCAAAAGTGGACATAAAACTCTTTAACCTAAGAATATACTAGTGGTCTTGCATTCCTATCTGTGTCGAGAGGGCGCCTGTGAGGGGCGACAGGTGGCGATTCTCGCCCCCCCCCCCCGGCGCCACTCCGGCCGGCTGCCTCCCTCCCGCCCCCACGCCGTGCCCTCCACTGCCCGCCCCACCTCCCGGCTCCATCCCCGTCCCTCCTCGGCCCCAGTTCCCCCCCCGCCCCGACACCGCCCGCACCCCACCCCCCACCAGCAGCCACCCACCACCGTTCGACCCTCGGCCTCTGCCGGTTTTGCCGCCGCTTCTCTGCGCCCGGCACCGTTCCAAGCCACCGCTCTTCTCCACCATCATCCCCGAAGTTGCTGGATGGCTCCGCCCGTCGCCAATCTGGTTCCCCGTGGGCTCCCGGTGGCGGCCCCCAGAGGGCAAGCAGGGCAGGGCCTTGTCACCAGCTGCCGCGCCCTTCGTCCCCGCCGCCCCGCGTCCGAAGGCGGCAGTGGGAAACGGAGGCCTCTCCGCCCCCTTTCGACGGCAGCGAAAACGACCTTTCTCGAACCCGAAGCCCCCGCGCCCGAGCAGCGCGGCTCTGCCGCTCACAGGTTCCTCGCAGGCGGGCTCGGAGGCTCCACTGGAGCTGCCATGGTGGCTGTGGGGGAGTCGATGCGGACATCGAGCCACGGGGTGGCTCCGTGATGGCGATCTCCCCACGGCCGCGGGTGGCCGCGCTAGGCGCCGCCGGCCCGTGCCGACGACCGCCGGTGGACGGCCGGCTGGTCCGGCCTCTCCAGCGATCACGATCCAGGTGGCCCCCCGGAGAGGATCCCCGCCCACCAACGCCTGGACCTCACCTCGCGCCTCGCCTCCAGACAAGGGGTGGCGGCTTGTCTTCCGCAGCACCTGAGCCACGCCCGCCGGCGCCTGCGCCACGTGGCGAGCGGCGCGGCCCGAGGCGGCCACGCAGACCGGTCCACGCCCGCGCCCGAGGGAAACCTTTCGGCCGTTACGAAGGCGCTTGTCTACGGCACACAGCGCCGCAACGCAACGATTGCCTTATTTGCTTCAATCGCCGCGAGCCAACCGCCAGCGACGTGATTGCAAGCGACCGCGAGCTCCACGCCAGGGTCGACGCCTTCCGCAGGTGCCGGACGTTCGGTGCGCCAGCGCCAGCGAAGCCCCGTGGGCGGTCGTCGCCACACGACCGGCCGGGCGGCGACGGGCGTTTCATCCCAGCAGCGCCGAGGGAGCCCGGGAACGCCACGCGACGAAGCGGGTGCCACGCCATCACCACCACGCTTGCCGGACACGCCGACGCCACGGCAGACACCCTCCCCGCCGCACCGGATTCGACATCGACGACCGACAACGACAATGGCCCGCCCGGAGCGCCCGAGACAAGACCAAGGGAATGCTGGGCGCTACCTCAAGCGCGACGCGGGAATCGACACCGCCGAGGCGCACCTGAGGTTCACGGTGGTCGCCCAAACACGCTGCGGGTCCTCGGACATACAGCTCGAGGACGCCTGCATGGCCATCGCCCCGCACGCAGCCGGCAGGAGGAGGAGGTCGTCCTACGCCATTTCTACCCGAGAACTTCATCATCCTCTGCGGCACGCAGGCGGCCAAGGACCGTATCCTCGCCGCCTCGCCCTTGCTGATGGGGTCCACGGCGCTAGTGCTGCGTCCTTGGTCCCGATTTCGGCACGCTGAGACATCGCCTCTCCGCTACCAGGTCAACATCATGCTCGAGGGGATCCCGCCGCACGCCTGGAGGGAGGACACGGCCGCCAAGATCCTCACACCGTCCTGCTAGATCCAAGACGTCGACACCGGGACAGCGAGCGGGGACGACCTATCCACGTTCAAGGTCACGGCTTGGACCGCCCACCCTTCTTACATTCCCCTAATCTGTTGGCTTGGGGTGGCCGAAAACGAGCCACCATGTCACCTCTTCGCAGGGCAGCAGGCGACGCCGACATATCTGAGGGAGAAGCGCATGCTCGCATATGAGGTGCTCATCCACATAAAAACGGTGGCGGACTTTAGCGACGTGCAGCCACCGGCCCCCAGGGTGACGCCCGTCCGGCCGGGAGGGCAATGGTAGTGGGGGCACCCCCCGGGAGGTGACCATGGCGGCCACAGCCCCGGTGGAGGCACCGCCCCCGATGCACAGCTTTCCGCACGGGGGATGCTCGACGGCGGCGATGCCGCAAATCGGTGGCGGACGTGCCCATTAATTTACGCCATGGGCGGCGACCGGGCCGCATCGGCTGGGCGGCAGCCGCCCCGGTACAGAGGCGCTGCTGCCACCCGCCCGCCCGCCACCGCCCGCACGCCTGCACCGCCTGGTGACTGGGTGGCTGCCGGGCGGGCGGACTACGCCTCCGCGAACAGCGGAAGGGACAACGCGCTGCCGCGGGCGCGCAACGACACGCACGGGGTGCCGCAGGGACAGGCGGAGAGGAAAGCGCCACCCCCACCGCCCCAGACGACGAAGTCTAGTGGCCAAAGGCACCGCCCGGGAGCAGCGCAGCGTGCACATCCTAAAGCGCGATGGATCAGCCTCACGGTCGGGCGGCGGTGGCCCCTGCCGGTCACGGGTGTGCTTGCCATGCCCGCCCCCGAGGTCACCACATCCGGCCGATGCAAAGCATGACACATCTGGCTGAATCCGCGCGTCTTTGCCGGACACCACCGTCGCCGTCCGAGCAGCAGCCGCAACCGCACCAAGCCGAGCTAAACCGACAGGGCGTCCGCTTCCCGGGCCCAGGTTGCCGAGGGTACACCGCGTAGCCTTGCGCGGCGCGCACCCAGCGGCCACGCCAACAAATGGCGCCCGCCAGCGAGGGGGCTCCACAGTTGCTTGGCACCGCCCTCCCCGAGATGGCCCAGATGCTAGCGCCCCGAAACCAACCCGCCCACGGCCGCTGGGCGTGCCCAGCCTCCGAGGAGGACGCGCTTTGGTGCAACTCCCAAAGCCCCAAGGAACATTGGCGCCGGCTGGCACCGGCACGGGCAAGGTGCCGCCCGGCCGGCTCGCCTCGTCGGGGGAGACCGAGAAGGGGTGGGGCAAGATCGGGTGGAGGCTACGCCCGTCGCGGACCAGGTGACGACACACGAACCAGCCCGGTTCCCCGAGGCCGATGCGCCTGGGGACTCACCGCCCCCGGGTTTTGAGTTGAGGGCCTACGGGCCTTCCTCGCCCGTGCCGGTGGACCTGCAACCCGAACCGGAAGATGTGCGAGCAACCCCGGGAGGCGACGCAGATGCCCCGCCGCGCGCTGTGGACATGGAATCCGCCCTCCCCTCGACGCCCCGCGGCTATAGAACACCTGCCGGGCCGCCTTCGGCTGGAACACCGGTGTCAGGGGCTGACGCATCGCAGGGAACTTGCCCGGCCCATCCCCAGCTCAGCGGAGGCTCACCACAAGAACACGCGCCCACTGGGGACGTCGCTGCTGCCAGCCAGGGAACTGGAGACCGCAGCGGATCGACCAACCACACGAACAGTGCTGGCATACGCCTCAGAAGGTTCAGACAGCGTTTCCTTCGCAAAGAGGCCACGCCCTTGCTCCCACCCATCGTACAGGAGACGCCCCCCATGCGGCTACCGACCAGGAGCCGTAGGCTTGCGGCCCAGGCCCTCTCTAAGGTGCCTGCATCCAAGCGTGGTGAAGTCCTCATCATGAAGCGCCTCGGCTACCTGAAATGCAACGGGAAGGCCGACACGGCAGCGAAGAAGGCGTATGACAACATTTTCACCGACAAATTATCGACGTCGCACACCGAGGCCATACGGGCACTCTTCCCCGACCCTGCCAGACCCGTCCGGCGGAGGGGACGCGGCGCCCGATGCGCCTAGGTGTCCGCCCGGACTGTGGTTGTCATAGACAATGGATAACACAACCATCTTATACTGGAACGCGCGCGGACTCAACTCCAAGGTGCGGTGGGACAATGTCCGCACACTAGTTCAGGAAGAGCGTCCACAGATTGTATGCATTGTAGAAACTAAGCTGAACTCTGTAACCTAGAACCTTGTATTCTCCATGCTTGGTATAAACTTTGGTGACTACGCTTTTGTACCGGCTGCGGGCACGCGGGGCGGCATCCTCGTTGCTGGCCAAGGGCCGGATGTCCGTCTATCCGACCCACACATTGGGTGCTACTCGGCGACGGTACAGGTATCCACAGGGGCAGGCACGGACGATGCACACAGCTGGTGGCTGTCGGTAGTCTACGGCCCACAGAACGACGCTGACAAGGAGCTTTTCCTTGAGGAACTTACAGCCATTAGGGACGCCTGCCCGGGTCCGTGGGCGATCATTGGAGATTTCAATCTCATCCTGAACGATGACGACAAGAACAATGACCGCATTGACCGGAGAGCGATGCGACGTTTCCGGCGGGCTGTCACCGAGGTAGAGCTGCTTGATCTCCACCTACACGGACGCCTCTACACGTGGAGCAATGAGCGTAGATCGCCCACCATGGTGCGGCTCGATCGCGCTTTGGTCTTGCTCGGTGGGAAGACATGTTCGGGGACTCGCCACCTCTAGGCTCTCGGCTCCGACGCATCCGACCACCGCCCACTACTTCTGCACACCAACACGTCCATCCACCATAAACCTCGATTCCACTTCGAAGCCTTTTGGCCACGAACCGACGGGTTTCAGGAAGCCCTGCTAAGAGGTTGGAAATGCCCTGTCACCATTGTCAACCCACTAGTGAGGCTAGACAAGCTGCTGCGGAACTTAAAGAAAGAACTCCAAGCGTGGGCGGCTTCGACGCTCGGCAACGTCAGCGAGCAACTGCTCATGGCCAGGGAGCTAATTCTGAGACTAGACCAGGCGAGCGACCGGCGAGAGCTTTCCGACGACGAGGTTGACTTGCTGAGGTCCCTCAAGTTGAAGTGCCTCGGGCTGTCATCGCTGCAACGAACGATAGCAAGGCAACGGGCCCGGATTAGACACTTGGCCAAGGGAGACGCCAACACGAAGTACTTCCACCTCTTAGCGCGGGGACGCAAGCAGCGTAACTCCATCCGGAAACTAAAGGACTCTAATGGCAACATTTGCTCCACGCACGAGGAAATGGAGTGCGCCATCGCCCACCACTTTTGCAGCGTGTTCGGGCAGCCTGGGCCAGGCACACACTCGCTCGACCTAGAGGGCCTAGGGGTACTCCCGCACGACCTCACCGGCCTTGACGCCCAGTTCACCGAAGAGGAGATCCATGCGGCCGTGCAGGACACGCCTTCCGATAGAGCTCCCGGGCCTGACGGGTTCACCGGGGCTTTCTACAAGGCAGCATGGCCGGTGATCAAGGACGATGTCATTGCAGCGGTCAACACACTCTTTCACGGCGACGGCGGGGAGTTACACAGGCTAAACAATGCATACGTCATCCTACTGCCCAAACGGCCAGATGCTTGCTCCCCGGGGGACTACCGGCCGATCACCATGATACACAGCTTCGGCAAGCTGGCGTCCAAGCTCCTAGCTAATAGGCTGGCACCTAAACTAAACGAGCTAGTGTCCGGGAACCAAAACGCATTCATCCGGGGCTGAACAATCCACAACAACTTCAAGTTCGTCCAAAGTGCCGCGGTGCATCTGAGGAAGAGGAAAATCCCCAAGTTGCTGCTGAAACTCGACATCTCCAAAGCCTTCGACACACTCGCCTGGACATTCCTACACAACACCATGAAGGCTCTTGGATTCAGTGACACTTGGCGGTCATGGGTGGCGACGCTTTTGTCCTCAGTAGTCTCTAGGATACTACTCAATGGCCGACCGGGAGCGCCAATTCGACACCTTCGAGGGGTGCGACAGGGCGACTCGCTGTCCCCCATGCTCTTCATCCTCGCTATGGAGGTCCTCGGCAGACTGTTCGCGGCGGCACAAGCCGGAGGGGCCATCTGCCCAATGGGTACAGATGCAGTCAAGCACTTATGTAGCCTCTACGCCGACGATGCCATCATTTTCATCGACCCGCACGTGGATGACGCGACTGCAGTCATGCAGATCCTCGACATGTTCGGCACGGCATCGGGACTCCGAACCAACCTCGCCAAATGCTCCATCAGCCTCATATACGGGGACCCAGAGGTCCTACCACAGCTACAAGCCACCTTGGGGTGTGCAGTGGTGGACATGCCCATCCCGTACCTTGGCCTCCCGCTCAGCACCAAGAGGATACCCAAGGCGCACATCAGAGCGACCGTAGACAAAGTGGCGGCGCGGCTACCATCGTGCCACGGACAACTCATGGCAAGGAGTGGACGTCTCATCTGGATACGGTCCGTACTCGCGGCAATACCGACCTATTCATTGATCGCAGACGGGCTGCCAGCCTGGGCTCGGAGAGACATCGACGCCATCTGCCGCCGGTTCTTGTGGACCGGCAAAGATGGTTCCGTTCGGGGAAAGTGCATGGTCGCCTGGCCGATCGTGTGCGGACCCAAGGAGCTGGGAGGCCTCGGCATCCCAGACATGCGGCTCACCGAGATCGCACTGCAAACACGGTGGCTATGGCTGCGAGAGACAGACGAGAACAGCGCTTGGGCGTCCCTCCCGACCTCGGTAGATGGAGACGTCCGAGATTTCTTCGAAGCATCAACATACACAGTCGTTGGCAATGGCAGGAAGGCGCTGTTCTGGATGGCACGATGGCTAAACCGTAAATCCATCCAAACGCTGGCGCCGACACTGTTCTCCTACATCGGCAGACGGGACATCACGTCCACGACGGTACGCGAAGCTATCAGTGGCAATGCTTGGGCATCTCAAATCCGAGGAGGGCTCCCCGTCCAGGGAATCGCCGAATACTTGAAAATCTGGGACCTCGTACAAGGCATCATCCTCAGCGATGAGGAAGACCGCCTAGTCTGGAGGTGGACGTCCGACGGAGCATACTCCTCGAGATCAGCATATCGCGCGCTACTCCTCCCGGCCTTCCCCGCCGCCAACTTCGAGCGCATCTGGGCTACGTGGGCACCGCTCCGTGTCAAGATCTTTCTATGGCTGGCGTTATGACGGAGACACTGGACGGCAGACCGACGACAGCGACATGGCCTCGACACCGCAGAACACTGCTTCTTGTGCGACCAAGAACCGGAGACAATCGACCATATCATCTCATCGTGTTCCTTCTCCAGACCGGTTTGGTTCGCCATGCTTGTAGTGCTGAGAGCACAACCGAACAATGAAGACTCGCGAACGATGGCCGAATGGTGGATCTCCTGGCGGCTGCGGTGGACCGGCGAAAAGAGACAAGGTGCGGACTCACTATTCGCCCTAACAGCTTGGGAACTATGGAAGGAACGGAATGCACGCTGCTTCAGGGGAACCGCCTCATCCGTCACGCAAGTGCTCGAAACCATAAAGGCCACCGCTGACCAATGGGTGCTAGCCGGGGCGGCCAAGCTAGGTTGTTTAATCCGCGAGTAATCGACATGCAAATGCAAGCGGTGGGGAAGGGCTCTCTTTTGTAAACTTCAAAACCCCCCGCGCAATGTAACCTATTGTAAAAAACACTCCTTCTTAAATGCAATGATGTGCAAGTCTTTTGCGTATTCGAGAAAAAAAAAGTGGACATAAACACGTTCCAATTAATTTCCATTCAGATCGATGTGCTAGAAGCGATCGAGCATGCCTGGAATAGGGCTTTCATTCGCTAACGTGGAGCTGAGGGGCCTAGATTCTTTAGCTCTGCTACCCCTGCCCTTCCTTCCCATGATTAGGATGTGTGGGTACCTGTCTCCTCTAGGTTAGCATCCAGTCCAGACTGCACGCCGTGAAACTGATGAGTTCCAAGTCATCGGCAAAAAAGAGGCTTGTCTCACGGCGTGCCACAGACCGATGCCCCACTACTGCTACTGCATGCGTAAGTAAATGTAGGAGCCACGGACACACAACACATTTCTTCTTCAGCTGGACAGACATGCATGCATTGCACGCCAGCCAAGCCAGATGATCAGCTGCCACGTGTACGTACTGTGTATGAAGTCGGCCTTCTTAAGCCAAACCAGTCCGTTTCTTGATACGGAATATACTGATGGATGGGAGGGAAGCGCCCACAGTACCATACCATGTATACAAAGGCAGTCGGCTGGACCACGGTTTCTGAAGCATATATAAATAATGTACCATCATTTTTGTTGTTAGTGATAATACCGAAGGCATGCATGCAGTTTTTTTTTCAACTGCGCCATCTATTCTAAATTATTGTTTATATCAATGCACTATTGAAAATATAGGAAAATATATAGTTCACATATAGTATAAACGCACTATTGAAAGTACATCTATCCTTGTGTATTAGGTTTTGGTGGACTAATAATAAGCAATCAAAAAGAGGTAACACTTGTAGTAAGTGCTTCAAAAGGCTATAAAACTACGAAATAAGTATATTGATGATTAGATAACCCCTCTTCCCCATTATTCCTGTATGAGATGAGATACAAACATATATACGGAAGAAGAGTAGAAGTATTTAAATTTATTTCATTTTTGAATGTTGAGCTATAGAAAATGCCATACTATAAAGGGAGATTGAAATTCACACTTCTTGTAGATGTATCCATGCTCAGAGAGGATCTCAAACATAAATTTATTAGATACGAACTCATTCTTGGTCTATATATCAAATACTAATGTTGGTTTCATTAGATAGGGACCACACATCTAGTCTAGAGCGGAGATCTAGCATGAAGAATGTTTCAAGTGGGAGATCTGATTTGGGGTTTTGTCTAGTTCATTAGACATATGGCCCTAGCTAGAGGTCCAGTTTGGTGTCTATTATGTGCATACTCTCTTCATGTTCTTAAAGGAAGTCATTTTAAGGTTGTCTTAAGTTAAATATTTTAAACTTTGACTATAAATAATTTTTTTGAGTTGAGTTTGAAAATATGAAAGTGGTCTAAGTAGGTTCATCTCGAAATGTAGTTTTATGAAAGGTTTATATTGACTATATTCTATAAATATTTCATAACAAAAAAGTAGTTGTCAAAGTTATTTATGAGACTATGTCGATGTCCAAAACGACTTCCTTTAGGGACATGGAGGGAGTACACAATAATGACTAGTTTTTGGAGGTCTGATAATTCCATTTTTGTCCCTTATAACTCTTTAGGACTTTGAGACAAACTATCTATAGCATTCATTCCTCTCTCTCGTCCAACTCCTTGAGCTAAACTCTTGTAGATTTCCATCATACTGAACATTCAAAGAATCCTTCAAAGTGAGAGTTTGAGTTGTTACTCTTGGATTTGTAGAATCCAATTTATCAAGTAGTTGCCCATTGTAGTACCCCCCATCCTTTTGTAGAATGCACTGGGAAGTAGTAAGAATGCTCAAGCTTGACTTGGATGGTGAATCGGTTGATAAGAGGATAGGGTTGGAAGACAAACAAGCAGGCCCTAGTGGCTTCCTCAACATCAAGGATGTAAACATTATTCCTTTGTGGCTTGCTTGAAACTCAGGTTGAATCTTATGTCCCTCATGTTCTTTTATCGTATACATCCTTGTGCTTGTGTGTGGATGAATTTTGGAAAGAACCCCTCGATCTACTTATCCAAGCATTTTTGGTTTGTAGGTTACACTTGAAATATCTTATTACTTCACCTAGAGGCCTTGAACGATGGATATCCAGTTAAAACTAGAACTGTGGTCTATGTTTTAATTTTATAGTTTCTTTTGAATTTTTAGGAACCTTCTAGGCCTAGTTGATCCTTTCAATTGATATTGGAGCCTAATCCTTTTGGTTAGAGCTCCACCACATGAGGCTAATGACAGACTTGAAAAGCTACGTGATGAAGAAAATGTACTGATCATGGTTGAAGATGCAGGAGAAAACGAAGAAGGTAGAATAAACCCAACAAAAAGAAGTGTGGGTCCAAAAAAAAGAAGTTGGCAGAGTTTCCACAATGAATGAGTATTATATTGTGGAAAAAGGATTTCTAAAAGACTATTGTATATATGTTTGTTTATGTTCTCAAACATATATTTCATTGTAGTTGCATTTGTTTTATGGAACCATTTCTTAGTGGCGATGCATATTTTGATATGTTTTGTAACAGGACCGATGTAATCTAAATACTTCTATTATTATTATTATCATTATTATTATTATTATTGTTGTTGTTGTTGTTGTTGTTGTTGTTGTTGTTGTTGTTGTTGTTGTTATTATACTTTAGAAAATGCAGTATCACTGCTGGACTATCCAAATAGCGGGTGATATGGATCCAACCGACGTTGATGACAGTAGTAACATCACCGAAAAGAATATAGCACCAACATTGATGGACAAGACATCACCATCGGGTCATAGTCAAGTGTGGTAGTGATGGACAAGATATTACCACCGGTTCAAACTTAAAAGCGGCGGCGATGGACAATACATCACCGCCGGATAGTATGCTAGAACGATGTCGCCATCTACACTGCCACTACCTAGTTGTGCTGGTACCTATATGATGCCTCCATCATCACCGTCGGATGGTACGCCTGATCGATATACGTTGATGTCTCCATCGCCACTGGATGGTATGTTTGACCGGCTGACCGATGGTGGTACTCAACCGTTTGCCGCTGGATTGAATGCCGATTTGGAGGTGACCCAACGACGGAAATAACAGATAGTGCTGGAGGAGTTTAGTTCCGGTGGTGATGAACTTTGTGTAGAAGTGATCTAGTAAAGATTTAGAAAGGGATTAAATGTCTTATGTAATAATATTCTCAAAATAGTCTATAGTACTCATCAACATCGGAAAAAAAAAAAAGATACAGAAGATGATACGCGAGCGAATGTAGGTTAGGGAAAGCATATATACAAATCTGATGACCCGAGAACCGACCGTTGGCGGCCTGATCACGTGCGAGCAAAGGTGGATGAGACGACATAATCAGCTGCCTTTTCCTACCTGATCTCTGCCATAATTCCCCAACTAAAGCCGTCAGCCGCAGAGGGAGAGGCCGGGCAAACAGACAAGCAGCAGATGCGATTAACTGATTGTTTATTACTAGCACTAATACCCGAATGCCCAAGCAGGGAGTAATTATTAATTAGCCCCGAGTGGACAGCAACATCCGCTGTCATCAACACGCTAATCGCGGGCCACGAGGCCGGGGCCGGCTTGCCGGCGCGGGCGCGGAGCCGCGGCCGCGGGACCCGATGGCGAGCGCCGATCGAGTAGTGCGCGCGCGCTCCCGGCCACCCGCTCGTGCAGCGTCGTAGACCACGCCGGGCGCGGGCGGGCTCGTCACCGTATGCGTATGGGTATGGGACGCACGCACCCGCGGCATTATTTTTTGTACGGTATCCAAGGGCCATGCTCTCGTCCGAGCCCTCATGCATATGGGATGGTCATGCATGTCTTGGAGATCGACTCGGCCTGGCTACAGTAAGCAGCATTACAATACAATATACGAAGTCGACACACAGCAGCAAATTGGAAACCCTTTAATATGAAAGAAAATCTCTACTAGGAGTACATACCATCATCGATCGCTGCTTCTTCATCAGGATGTTCTTCGTACCAGGACACGTTCTGAAGAGAATGTCGCGTTTCATGTCTTATTTTTTTGCGCGTTTTATTTTGGGAACCATTTTTTTAAGTTTGCTGTAAATGGTGTATTAGAAACTTATAATTATATATATGCAATGATCTCACACGAATTTTCACTACACTGCAGATCGATCAAACCGGCGACTCCTCTTGGTCCTAGTGGGTTAGATATCCATGGGCGTGGAAATCTGCTGGGAGCCGAGATTTGATTGGTAGACCCCCAGCAATAGTGAGTTGCCAAAGACAAGAGAGGATGGGAGACGCCGCTGAGAAGATGGGGTTGCGTTGGAGGTGAGCAGATTTTTAGGCTGGCTTACATTCATTTTTTGATAAAAGGAAAAGAATGGAAGCTTTTTTTATGCTCTAGTGTCTAGAGTAATGCAATGCAAGAATTATTTGTACCAAACTTTATAATTATATAATATATATATAGAGAAAAGAGACCTTTTTATATACATAATATAAATCTGTATATATATTCCAAGTGATCATTCTTGCATCCGAAATAATGGTAATAAAACAAGGAAGGATGATGTAAGAAGATCCAATAAGCTATGTATGAAACATGCATCCAACGGACAACACGTTAAGTTAGGTCTTTTAGGGACATCACTCAAGTGATGCACACACTTTCCCGGCCCCGAAAAAAGTGGTGTCCATGCATACAAGCATTGCCCCCGGCCCACTCATAATGTGTCCAGGCAGCACACTTTCTTCACTCGTATGCTCGCAATGCAAGCTGCATGCTCGGGTCTCCTTACTTTCCACAAGATTTTTCACCCCGTCTTTTGATCACCCCTTTCGTTTTCGCTTTCTTCTTCTGTGTGCTGTGAATCCAAATAATTATAATAAATAAAATAATAAAGAGAGAGAGAGAGAGGGGGGTAGGACAGCCACCACGTACAGCCGCCCCAGAGGCCCGCCCGGCTCCGGCATGAAAAGAAAGGGCGCTGGGTTTCTTTATGCCCCAGCTGCTGGAGTGCTGTCTCCCCGCGGGCCGCGCCACCCCCGGCCCGTCGCCACCCCGTCTCTCCTCTCCAGCCATCTCCATCTCCGTCCATATATACGACACCACCCCCTCCTCCCCAGCAATGCACACAACACCACCACTACTGCTCCAACCAAGCAAACCAAGCAAGCACCACCACACACACACACACACACACAAGCGCGCTGCTAACTAATGGCGGCGGGAGGCGGCATCGCCGACGAGAAGCAGGCGTCGTCCCCTGCCGAGGCTGCTGAGATGATGGAGGAGGAGCAGCATCAGGAACACCACCACCACAACAACGGCGGCGTCAAGTCCCGTCTCTCCGGCCTGCTCTGGCACGGCGGGTCGGCGTACGACGCGTGGTTCAGCTGCGCGTCGAACCAGGTCGCCCAGGTCCTCCTGACGCTGCCCTACTCGTTCGCGCAGCTGGGGATGCTGAGCGGCATCCTGTTCCAGCTCTTCTACGGCCTCCTGGGGTCCTGGACGGCGTACCTCATCAGCGTGCTCTACCTCGAGTACCGCACGCGGCGGGAGCGCGACAAGGTGGACTTCCGGAACCACGTGATCCAGTGGTTCGAGGTGCTGGACGGCCTGCTGGGCCGCCACTGGCGGAACGCCGGGCTCGCCTTCAACTGCACCTTCCTCCTCTTCGGCTCCGTCATCCAGCTCATCGGCTGCGCCAGCAACATCTACTACGTCAACGACCGCCTCGACAAGCGGACCTGGACCTACATCTTCGGCGCCTGCTGCGCCACCACCGTCTTCATCCCGTCCTTCCACAACTACCGCGTCTGGTCGTTTCTCGGGCTCGTCATGACCACCTACACCGCCTGGTACATCGCCGTCGCGTCGCTCGTCCATGGACAGGTCGAGGGCGTCCAGCACTCCGGGGCGACAAGGATCGTGCTCTACTTCACCGGAGCCACCAACATACTCTACACATTCGGGGGGCACGCAGTCACAGTGTGAGTAGTAGCTTTTACTATTATTAGTCGTCTGCTTGTTTGATGCTTTCGCTATTAGCTGTTGTTGTTGCTGCTGCTGCTGCTTAATTAATCACATCATTAGCTTATTAATAGTTTGTTTATTATTAATATGTCTCTTGCACTGTTTACTCCTAATTAATCCTAGCTGTAGTACTCCTCCTAGTAGTTAACAGAAAAGCAGTACAGTATGTAGCTCATGCGTATATGCAACGGTCACTGGGCCGGCCGGCCGCGCGTGCGACGTGCGTGCGCCGTGCGCGCACGCTGCACTGCACGCTCTGCCCTCGCGGCTCGGCACATGCATGCATGCTACTGGGAATGATGCGGGCCCCATGTGTCTCTGGGGACCACTGACATGCATGCATGCATGCATGCTCCATGCATGGGGATTAATTGGCCATCACAAAGATAAAAAGCGATCGACGGTGATCGATTCATCTTTGGGGTCGTCCAAACCACATCAGTCCAAATCAACTGGTGTACTTACTAGTAGCTACTAATAGTTGATTGAGTACTACTTATCCATGCATGCATATTATTACGTCTTCAGCTAGTACTGGCTAATACTGTCATTATTCACAACTCCTACATATATAGGAGTAGCATCAACAGATGCATACTATATTATTTGTACGGTGCTAACGTAACACGTACTACTAGTTCCTTTTGTAACACCTGCAAGGACTGAACGTTCACAAAAGAAATCTAGTGTTCCCTCTAGCTAGCACTAGTACAAACAATACACAGAGCACAGAGCAGTGGCTGAGCAATGTGTGTGGCCCTTGCTGCATGCTGCTCTCGGTTTTCAGTTCACATACCGCCTGCTAGTGCTAGATGCTAGCTTAAGGACCAGTGTGACGTACTGTACACGACCCCCAACCCAACAAGGACAAGATCATTGCATGCCAACCACAAGCAGTGGCTCCACAGTTGACCTGACCTGACGGATCAAGATCAATAATCCATCCCCTGTTCATTTCTGTAGTTATGTGCATCATATATATGGACAGCCACACAGACACAGAACAGATGCATGCATGCATATGCATGCCACCGACACAAGGGTCCCACCTTGCCACGAGGCACCATGAGTCGTTGCCGCTTCCATTGTGGTTGTTGCATGTCTTCTCGTTCTCGAGACGACTGACGACGACCCATGCAGTAGCAGTACTACTACTATTATTGCTATTGCTAATGAATTGCTAAATAAAAAGTAATTACTCATCATAAGCTAATTAATAACATTAATTGTGATTGTGCTGCATATATCATATACATATATCATCACTACAGGGAGATCATGCACGCGATGTGGCGTCCCCAGAAGTTCAAGGCCATCTACCTGCTGGCGACGCTGTACGTGCTGACGCTGACGCTCCCGTCCGCCGCCGCCGCCTACTGGGCGTTCGGCGACGAGCTGCTGACGCACTCGAACGCGCTGGCGCTGCTCCCGCGGACGGCCTTCCGCGACGCCGCCGTGGTGCTGATGCTCATCCACCAGTTCATCACCTTCGGCTTCGCCTGCACCCCGCTCTACTTCGTCTGGGAGAAGCTCATCGGCCTCCACGACTGCCGCAGCCTCTGCAAGCGCGCCGCCGCCAGGCTCCCCGTCGTCGTCCCCATCTGGTTCCTCGCCATCATCTTCCCTTTCTTCGGGCCCATCAACTCCGCCGTCGGATCGCTCCTCGTCAGCTTCACCGTCTACATCATCCCGGCGCTCGCGCACATGGTCACCTTCAGGTCGCCGCAGTCGCGGGAGGTACGACTTTACATTGCATTACATGCTATTGCTATTAATTGCTATTCGCTTGGTTCATTCATATTTCATACTATTACTCTACTACTACTAGTCTACTAACATACTCCCTCCATATTCATATTAGTTGACGTTTTTTTGGACAAAGGACGCGGTCTCCAAGATCTAACTTTATCCATCAGTTTTTATTAAAATATATAAGAAAAATTAAAAATAAAATTACTTTTATAAAAAGTAGGCTTCAAGGCGAATCTATACATATAAGTTTCACCTTTTCAAACTAAATATTTTAAAAGTTATTGCTAATTTATGTTTCCAATATTTGATCCAAATCTTGTCCAAAACGTCAACTAATATGAGTATGAAGTAGTATACAGTAAGAATACTCCAACACACAACAGTAGTACATACACTGTGCAGCTTTAATTCTTGTCCATTTCGATAGTTATATATAACTACTGTGCATACATGTCTTGATCGATCATGCATGCATCAACTTGACGAGACAGTTTCTTGGATGTGCATGGCTACACTCTGGGGTCCATGCGAAGAGATAGCTAGCTAGCTAGTCGCCATTGTCGCATGCATGCAGTCGCCAACAACTTAACGTTGTTGCAGAGACGATAGACATGTTGTCGATGCGGTTGTATGCGCAACCCCGCCAATAATATATAGTCGATGAGCTAGCCTGCTGCTGATGCTGCGCTAGCTGCATGGTGAGGCTCGTCGGTGGCCATGGTTTGTCTTAATACCGCTTGGACAACACACTGATTGGAGTCCACGCAAACCTGTCACACATCGATCTAGCTATACATGCATATACTTTACTACATTTGTAGTACTCGCTAGTACTAGTAGATAGTATACTATACATACTCCAGTATGCATTTGTAGTACCGGTTGTGCGGTCAGCGTCGTGTCACTGAAGGCAAGACAAAACTGCAGCCACGACAGAGCAGGCAATTCCATTTTTTCAGCACACAAGTGGTGGTGGTGATGATAATAATAAAACCAGTGTACTGCTGGAAAGCCGCAGACAGCCTTTGTAGCTTGTGGTGTCCGGGAGTTCTTGGCCCTCCATGCAGACATAATTCGGCTTTGCTTGGGCGTATCAAGGGGGAGTGAGGGAGGGAGGGCATACACCAATGATGCGACCCACCACCATGTCTGAGAAACAACAAAAAAAGAAGCATGCGGAACACTTGAGATCGAGAGCCTCAGCTCTCAGTAGTCACATCGATCCATTGCACTAGACAGCTAGCCCACTTTGACATACGTATAATCAGTAGGATGGATCATTATATATGTCGTCATACTCTATATTCTTCTTCAATTCTCCCTGGAAGAGAAAAGCTGCTAGCTATTTCATTTTCCCCATTAATTTAATTAAATATATTTTTCGCTTGGTGTGCAGAACGCAGTGGAGCGGCCGCCGAGGTTCGCCGGCGGGTGGACGGGCGCGTACGTGATCAACTCCTTCGTGGTGGCGTGGGTGCTGGTGGTCGGCTTCGGCTTCGGCGGCTGGGCCAGCATAACCAACTTCGTGCAGCAGGTCAACACCTTCGGCCTCTTCGCCAAGTGCTACCAGTGCCCGCCGCATCTCACTGCTGCCCCGCCGGCCTTCACGCCGCCACCAATGGCCCCGGCGCCCTCCATGCCACCGGCGACGGCGCTCAATGCCACCAGCGGCGGGCTCCTCTTCCCTCCGGTGCCAGCCCCGGCTCCGGCTCCGTCGCCGATGATCAACTTCTTCCTCCGCCACCACCACCACAGGCACCACGGCGGCGGCCGCCACGGCCTGTGATAGCTTCTGGCCGGCGACGTACGGCAGATTAGTGTACTCGATCGATCCAGTTTGCAGTAGTAGTTTTTAGCTAGTTATTGGTCAGCACGCAGTAGCCCGTTTAGTAAAAGTCCTCTCTCTTGTACGTTCAGATAAAAGATCGAGATCGAGCTGGATGAGTCAGCTGACCTGTGACAAAGCTATAGGTACCTCTAGCTATAGCTATATCATCATCCATCATGTGTACCCGTAGCATGCATGCCAAGTAGCATAGAGATGATACGTTTGGAGTCTCTTGTCCTGTACCGTGTCCTTGTGTGGATGGAGCTGCTTTCGAGAAAGAAGAAGCTAAGCAGAAAAAGAAAAAGAGAAATGGAATGTTGTTATGTTCTAGCTCCTCTCACGCAGTCATATGCCGGCCTAGGAGCGCTATATTTTTTCTTGTCACTGCTTCACTATTGTGGACAAGTATAAAGGAGCTTTGTTGACCACTGTCCACGCACACTGAGAACTGAGAAGTGGTATGTGTGTGTGTACCTCAAACATGATGAACCTTGTCCATATATATACTATGTATGTACACGGGTAAGTGGGGAACAGTATCATGAAATTCCCATGCCAAATGCTCTCCACTCTCAGCTAGAGTTGTGCGCACTGTTGTTGGATGGGGTGCCGAATACACGGTGTACAAGTACAGGGGAGAAAGTAGCTTTGGCCTCCTTTTGATTGAAAAATAGATCTCGTTTCTTCCTTTCTTAAAATAAAGATTATGCTGCTGGGCCGGGTCTGCAAACTTTTAGAGGCCAAGAAGATTATACACAAGCCACAAGTGTAATATCCTTTACTCATATTTAACATAACAGCTTCACTACTATTAAACGGCTGGTGATAATGTATCACCGAAGGTTTGTAATAAAGCTGGTGGTGGAAAGTATTTTCACCATCTACTGCTATAGAAAGAGCATCACCATTCGGCTCATAAACCCTCTGTAAGGAAAATGGACCTTTGGCCCATTTAGTTTGGATTTTGGTGTTTGATGAACAACATGACCATTTGGACTAATATTGCTTGCTAGTGTTTTTGGATATAGTTCAAAGGATGCAAGGTGGACTTGGACTTAGGCAATTGGTGATCCAATTGATCAACACCTTAAGCAAGACATTAGGAGCCTTGTTGAAGACCTGCAACATATGCTAGAAGTACAAGATACAAGAAATAGAAGCCCGGGCGCAAAGACACAAAAAAAAAAGTTAAAGCTACCGAAGCTGAGACAAAGAGGTGGATGAATTGAATTGTCTCGTGATTTTGAATCTGATCAAATTGCTATGAGACCAGCACGAAGTTGTAGAGATTTTCATAAGCTTTCCAAAAAGTTCAAGATCATCAAAATCGGAGTTGGGAGCAAAAAGTTATGGCCAAAATACGAAAGATCGGCGTGCTGAAATAGCATCTGACGCTGAGAGCGTCCGATGCCATACCATCTGACGCGTCCGATGTGTCCGTGAGCTCTCTGGACCGTGTCCAACGCTATAGGGTAGCGTCCGTTGGGTACCATCTGACGCGTCCGATGCATAGGACGCTGACGGCTGCGAGTCCGATGCCAAAGCGTCTGAGCGTCCGATGCATACGAGATTTGGGCGCCAACGGTCAAGTTCAAACGGCTAATGACACGTGGCTGCACTGGGAGCATCTGACGCTGCATTGAGCGTCTGATGCCACTTCGTTTGAGCGTCCGACGCTCACGACATGGCTGAGTTGAGTTACCAATGGCTCTATTCACAATGGGAGCTATATATATGAGTTGCAACCGGTCATTTAAAGTATGGAAGAGTGAGACATACCAAGAGTGTTGCTACACCATTTTAGTGCTCTCCACTTGCATAGTGCTTAGTGTTTTACTTGGTGATTAGTGTAGGTGCTTTACGAAGTGCTTAGGCTAGTTAGACCACCGCTTATGCGCTTGCTCTAGGCTTAAGCTTAGTTGCTAGTGAGGTTTGCATACCTCTTGATCAAAGGTGCTTGCGTGCACCGTGCTTGTACTCAGAGGGGCTTGTAGTCTTGCGAGACCACACCAACCGTGCTTGTAGTGTGGCCGCCACCGTGTACCGAAGGGAACAAGGCCCGCGGCGGTTCGGCCAGAAGCTTGATAGTGAAGACGGCGGGGAGCGGTCCGGGAGAGGCTTGCCGGAAGGCACACCGGAGACCCACTTGCGTGTGGGGAAGGCCCGGAGCTATCCACGGAGTTACCCGACCGGGAGCTTGGCCCTTGCGAGGGATTCCTTGCGAGGGGCTCCAACGAGGACTAGGGTGAAGCTTGAGCGCTTCTCGATACCTCAGTAAAAATACCGGAGTCATCGACGGAAGTTTGCATCTCTACCTCTCATTTACCTTCCGCATTTACATTATGTATCTCGGTTATGTGCTTTACCTTTTCTAGCTTAGTTGATAGGCTAGTTGATAGTATTGGAACCTAGGTTGCATAACTCTTTTGCGGTAGAGATAGCAACATACCTAGTAAAACCTTAGGTGCACATCTAGATAGATTATTCTTGCATAGGTTTTGACTATGTTGTTTTAGAGGCCATAAATAGAAGTAGATTTTTAAGTTGTCTAATTCACCCCTCCTCTTAGGCGTTATGGTCCCTACACCCTCGTTACCTCTAGTTTCACGCTTATTAGCAGTGGAAGTGGATGGTGATGCTCATCATCATCATCCACAAATTCGCCTCAATAGTGAAAACTGATTAACAACTTCTTTTAGAAAAGCTAGTCATCGGCCAAGGTACCACCACCCATACCTTGCTACTAGTCGTGCCCACCATTAATACCCAAAATATGTTTTGTGTGTTAGAAGGCGTAAGGTGGCAAAAGATTCGATGGGAGTTTCAATGAGTGGCAAAAAAATAAAAATTTTATCCATTGCTCGAATGGATAAAAATCCTTTACTCATATATAATATAACTAGCTTCACTACTATCTGTTGGTGATAATATATCACTCAAGGTTTGTAATAAAACTGGTCGTGGAATTTTTTCACCATTCACTGCTATGGAAAGAGCATTTGCATCGGCTCATAAAGCCGAATCAACGCTATTTTCACGCTTAGTCAGTGTAAGTGGACAGCGATGCTCAACATCATCATCACCCAGAAGTTTGATAGTGAAAATTGATTAATTCGCTCTACCGGCACCAGGGCCTGTGACCCAAGGCTGTCGTTGTCATCGGGGTAACTCTCAAGGGGCCGCCACTATCAAGAGTTCACCCGGGATCGTTATTGTGCTAGCGAGTCGCTGCTGCTGAGAGTTAAAAATTGCTTGTTTGAATCTTTGAGTATGGACATATTTAACCAAGTATTCACTTTAAATACGGCAAATGAAATTTAGTTAAAATTGCATGAGCCCATGACGGCACAAGTAATATCTGTGAGCAAAAACATCACCTAGCTAAACAAAGCTATGATTTCTTTAAAATGAATGATGATGAGCTTGTTCGTGATATGTATTCTCGTTTGAATCTAATTATCAATGAGCTCCATTCAATAGGATTGACAAAGTTAGGTGATGCGGATATCATGAGGAAGGTCATGTCTGTGCTACCACATCACAAATATACAACCATTATCACCATCCTTCACAATATGGAAGATTTGAGCAACATGACCCCGCTATTGTCATTGGCAAGCTTGTGGCATTTGAGATGTCACGCAAGATGGGTCAAGATGAAGCCTCTTCATCAAGCAAAGGCAATGCTCTTACATGTAATGAGCAAAAAAAGATGAAGGGCAAGCAAGTTGAATTAAGCTCAAGCTCAAGCTCTTCAAGTGAAGATGATGATGATGAATCAAGTGATGATCAAGCCTCCACCTCCTCCTCGGACATTGATGAAGAAACAGTGAAGCTAATTGAGAAGGTGGTAAAAAATATCCAAAAGCTCAATGTCAAGGGTGTGCCCATCCAAATTGAAGATTGCATCTTCACCAACCAAAGAAGAGAGCAAAGAAAGAAAGGATGATGTGGATGTGGCAAGAGAGGACACTTTGTTGAAGATTGTCCAAACAAGCTCACACCCAAGAATAAGAAGGAAAGAAAAGCAAAAGGCCAAGCCCTCACCACAATCAAGACTTGGGATGATTCATCAAGTGAAGATGATGATCACAAGAGGCGCGGCCACAATCACTCATCATCAAGCACTTCTCGCATGTGCCTTATGGCACGAGGTAACGTAAGCTCTATCTCAAGTGATAGTGATAGTGATGATGATATGCCTTCTTTTGATCAACTTGTGTAAGATAATCTTGAATATGCTAAACTTTGCACTAGCCAACAAAAAAAATAAAAATGTTGAAAGAAAAAATAGATAGCTCGTAACATGCTTATAATTCTTTGGTTGAACAATATGAAACTTTTGCTAATCTTAATGTGGAGCTATCTAGTAAAATTGAGAAACTTGAAGCTAGTGCAAGTAAAATTGAAAACACAAGCAATGATGAGCAAATTGTGAAGAAAAATGAAGTTAAAAGCAAAGTTAGCTAGCACACAAGAAGCATATAAAAGTTTGCTTGCTAAAATGGAAATCATATGCAAACATTGTGATGAGCTAACCAATAAAGTTGCTAATCTTGAGGCCGTCGGAGCAACCCCCACCGAGGCACCTAAAAAGAAAAGTTCAATTTTTGATATGCCTAAAAAGGATGCCTTTACTTCTTACAATGATTTATTTGAATTAGACTCACCCATGTGCAAGCAAGCTTGTGTTGAGAATGTGATTGTAGATTCATGTACACAAGAGGTTGCAATGGAGAATGAGCAACTCAAGCAAGAGGTGGCTCGTCTCACCGAGGATTTGATTAAAGTGAAAGGCAAGACGAAACCAACCCAACCTCATCAAGATAACACCATCAAGGGAGTGAAGAAGCTTGATAAGGAAGCAACCGTGGTTTGCTGCCACAAAGAAGGCCACAAGTCCTATGAATGCAAGGTGAAGAATGGGGGAGAAAAGAAGAAAGAAAACAACAAAAAGAAAACAAGCAAGCTCTCCAACACCTATACCAACAAGGTGAACAAGAAGGCCTCCACACCTTATCTCTTGAAGAAAAAGAAGAATGACAAGGTGGTGGCCATCAAGGTGAACAAGCAAGCCAACACAAATGGGGCCAAACGCATTTGGGTGCCAAAGGAGATTATTTCCAACATGAAGAGCACCAAGAAGGTTTGGGTCCCGAAAGGGAAATGAGAAGTCCAATGGACTTCGGGGAATTTGGAGACTTGGCAAAGTTGGGATGCATATCATGGGATGCATCACATTGGATCATGTCATTGCCAAGTGGGTTAGTGAAGACTATAGACCCAAATTTCCCTTCCCATGCTAGGTAACTAGATTCAAATTCTTACAATTTCAATTAGCATCTAGTTCCTTTTATGCCTAGATTTGCATTTGCATGTTTAATCCTTGTATTGCATTCACTAGGTAGATCATATGGTAGGCTTGCTCGGTATCACTCTTACCCTTGGGGCAAACCTACATGGTTTAATTTGTTTAGGAGCACGGCACATAGCTCTAGTTTTCACAAGTGTGTATCTTATATGTGCCAAAGTCCAAACTGTAGATGATGCACCCCTAATATCACTATATGAAAATGACTCTCACATTCAAGTAGTGTCATTCTTCAAGTGATATTTGACCTTAAAAGTCAATGTGCATGTCTACTACAAGTATTCGATGCTTGTATGCACATATTAAGGGGGAGGTCACTCTACAAGTTGGAAGCTTTGAGACTAATAATTACTTCAAGTTTATCATATGTGTAGTAGTCTCATTGCAAGGAAAATAGAGTCCCCAGAGATAAACATCATGCCTTCAAAAGGCCACCATTTAGTTCAAGTGGTGTCAATCAAATTGTTCTCTACATGTGGTATTTCTAACCCGATATCATTATGTTGATTTCAATTTGATACTTCTATGCTTTCTCCATGCATTATATAGATTAAACTCCTTTTATGCATTAAATTATCGGTTATGCATATGCTTTGCCTTACACTATATGTATGCATACACTTAGGGGGAGCTTAGTTTATGTAATGCGAAAGTCAAGTTTTGTGATCAATTTTCACTCCACATATCAAGGATCACAAAATTTGACCCTCCCTTGTGTTACTAATGTCTTCCTTTTCGGTGTTTGATTCTAAAGGGGGAGAATTTGTAGTACCAAAAGCAAGCCCAATCCAAAATAAATACCAAACTCAAATTTTTAAAATTTACAAGTGGTATTAAATGGGGGAGAATCCTACTTTGGGAATAGTCCAAGAAAGGGAGGAAGTGGATTATGGAGTTAGGGGAGGCTTAAGTCCATAATACCACATAAGGGGACATTTGGCAAGGGCAAGATAAACTCTCAAAGTCCATTTTATTTGGTATCTTTTTAGCATCACATAATCTTGCCTTTGCATTGCATCCTAGCAAGTAGATTGCATATTAGTTTTGGTATCTATTATTTGCTTGCTTTGGTCGTGTTGTCATCAAGCACCAAAAAGGGGGAGATTGTAAGGAAAATGGACCTTTGGCCCATTTAATTTGGATTTTGGTGTTTGATGAACAACATGACCATTTGGACTAATATTGCTTGCTAGTGTTTTTAGATATAGTTTAAAGGATACAAGGTGGACTTGGACTTAGCCAAGTGGTGATCCAATTGATCAACACCTTAAGCAAGACATTAGAAGCCTTGTTAAAGACCTGCAACATATGCTAGAAGTACAAGATACAAGAAATAGAAGCCCGGACACAAAGACACAAAAAAGGTTAAAGATACTGAAGCCGAGACAAAGAGGTGGATGAATTGGACTGTCTCGTGATTTTGAATCTGATCAAATTGCTATGAGACCAGCACTAAGTTGTAGATATTTTTATAAACTTTCCAAAAAGTCTAAGATCATCAAAATCGGAGTTCGGAGCAAAAAGTTATGGCCAAAATATGGAAGACCGGCGTGCTAAAATAGCATCTGACGCTGAGAGCGTCCGATGCCATACCATCTGACGCGTCCGATGCGTCCGTGAGCTCTCAGGAGCTCTCTGGACTGCGTCCAACGCTATAGGGCAGCGTCCGATGGGTACCATCTCACGCGTCCGATGCATAGGACGCTGACGGCTGCGAGTCTGATGCCAAAGCGTCTGAGCGTTCGATGCATGCGAGATTTGGGCGCCAACGGTCAAGTTCAAACGGCTAGTGACACGTGGCTGCACCGGGAGCATCTGACGCTGCGTTGAGCGTCCGATGCCACTTCGTCTGAGCGTCCGACGCTCATAACATGGCTGAGTTGAGTTGCCAACGGCTCTATTCACAATGGGTGCTATATATATGAGTTGCAACCGGTCATTCGAAGTGTGGAAGAGTGAGGAAACATACCAAGAGTGTTCCTACACCATTTTAGTGCTCTCCACTTGCATAGTGCTTAGTGTTTCACTTGGTGATTAGTGTAGGTGCTTTGCGAAATGCTTAGGCTAGTTAGACCGCCGCTTATGCGCTTGCTCTAGGCTTAGGCTTAGTTGCTAGTGATGTTTGCATACCTCTTGATCAAAGGTGCTTGCGTGCACCGTGCTTGTACTCGGAGGGGCTTGTAGTCTTGCGAGACCACACCAACCGTGCTTGTGGTGTGGCCGCCACCGTGTACCGAAGGGAACAAGGCCCGCGGCGGTTCGGCCGGAAGCTTGATAGTGAAGACGGCGGGGAGCGGTCCGGGAGAGGCTTGCCGGAAGGCACATCGGAGACCCACTTGCGTGTGGGGAAGGTCCGGAGCTATCCACGGAGTTACCCGACCGGAAGCTTGGCCCTTGCGAGGGATTCCTTGCAAGGGGCTCCAACGAGGACTAGGGGGAAGCTTGAGCGCTTCTCGATACCTCGGTAAAAATACCAGAGTCATCGACGGGAGTTTGCATCTCTACCTCTCATTTACCTTCCGTATTTACATTATGTATCTCAGTTATGTGCTTTACCTTTCCTAGCTTAGTTGATAGGCTAGTTGATAGTATTGGAACCTAGGTTGCATAACTTTTTTGCGGTATAGATAGCAACACACCTAGTAAAACCTTAGTTGCATATCTAGATAGATTATTCTTGCATAGTTTTTGACTAGGTTGTTTTAGAGGCCATAAATAGAAGTAGATTTTTAAGTTGCCTAATTCACCCCCCTCTTAGGCGTCACGGTCCCTACACCCTCGTTACCTCCAGTTTCACGCTTATTAGCAGTGGAAGTGGATGGTGATGCTCATCATCATCATCCACAAATTCGCCTCAATAGTGAAAACTGATTAACAACTTCTTCTAGAAAAGCTAGTCATCGGCCAAGGTACCACCACCCATACCTTGCTACTAGTCGTGCCCACCATTAATACCCAAAATATGTTTTGTGTGTTAGAAGGCGTAAGGTGGCAAAAGATTCGATGGGAGTTTCAATGAGTGGCAAAAAAATAAAAATTTTATCCATTGCTCGAATGGATAAAAATCCTTTACTCATATATAATATAACTAGCTTCACTACTATCTGTTGGTGATAATATATCACTCAAGGTTTGTAATAAAACTGGTCGTGGAATTTTTTTCACCATTCACTGCTATGGAAAGAGCATTTCCATCGGCTCATAAAGCCGAATCAACGCCATTTTCACACTTAGTCATTGTAAGTGGACAGCGATGCTCAACATCATCATCACCCAGAAGTTTGATAATGAAAATCGATTAATTCGCTCTACCGGCACCAGGGCCTGTGACCCAAGGCTGTCGTTGTCATCAGGGTAACTCCCAAGGGGCCGCCACTATCAAGAGTTCACCCGGGATCGTCATTGTGCTAGCGAATCGCTGCTGCCGAGAGTTCACTAGGAAGGAGGGAGAGAAATGTGTGAAAGAGATAGAATAGAGACGGATAGAGAGACACAAGGAGGATAAATGGGATGTGGTTGGCCCTAAGATCCGTTGTCATGCGGCCATTCGATGTCTGACACGTTGCACATAGACCCAACTTGCAAGCCAGCGAAAACAATCACATATGGTGGCAGAGCATGGCAGAGAGAGGAATGCATGCATTTGCCAATCGTGTCTTCTACTGAAATGTGGTGAACTATCTCCAATGGATTGTAGCCCAATAATAGCCTAGAGGAACAACACACAAAGGACCCCAACTCTACGCCCTCATCTAATGTGCCTCCACAATCTCTATTCTCCTCTCTGAGCATCAAAGCCACCCAAACTATGTTTCTCATGTGCTATGCAGATCCACTCCTATGCCCATGCAAGATGCACATGGCATTTGTTGTCCACAATTGTATGGCCACTGCCTGCAGGTGTCTGGTCCCTGTGTCCGTTGTCTCTTGGGCCTTTTAAACACATTGATTGATGGCTAAAGATGAATAACCTATAAAAATCCTTCAAAGGCACAACACTAGTTGCAAAGTGTTACTAACAAAGGTGAGTCCTAATAAACATTACTAGGACATCTGACTAGCAAGTGAAGCAAGCACTCCAACACAATTCTAGAGAGGCAAAAAAGCTAAGGCTACTAAGCTACTCACTAGAACTAACAGCTAACTAGCTAGGAACACAAGCTCTAAAAACAACTAGCCAAACTAACTACAAGAGCTACTCTACTACACCAGCAGAAAGAACACGAAGGCTAACAAGCACGAGCTACACAACTACACAATTCAAGGGAGATAATATGACACAAGATTTTCATTTCAAGGTTTGGTTGTTTGCCAAAAACCTTCTCCATATTGTGGCATGTCTAAGGATCACCGCTCCTCTTCAAGCTCAACAAGACCTCAAGCTAGGCTGCGACGTGAGTACTTTCCTATGAGCCAAATGGATCATGAGCTACACCAACAACCACAATTTCAATAGAGTTCTTTTTATCGTATCTTCCATATATAGGGATGAGTGCAAGAGCCCCAAACAAAATTAACTCTAGTGCATCTCACAGTCTCTAACGAGTGATGCATGGAGTCTTCCTAGCTCCAAGCCATCTTAGGTGTTGGCAACCATCAAGAAAAACGGGAATCATGTAGCCCAGATGATGAACTACCAATGATTTAGGGATATCTTAATTGATCCTCTATTGTTTTCTATTTTTGCTTAATAAAACCACTTGGTTCATATGGTGTTGGAGCAGACTTGCAATTAATATACCCAAATTGGCTCAACATCTTTTCCATATATTGGGATTGCAGGGTTGTAACCCCCTCGCCTCCTCTCAGTTGATTAATATTAAGAACAACACTATCCACTTCTAAATCTTTTATCTCAAAATTAATGGACAAGAAGTCGTTCAACTTTTTAATGACATTAATTGGTTCCTAGGATCAATATGTCATCCACATGCAAATTAACACAAGATTACACCCCCCATAGCGATAGTACATACACACATTTGTCATGTTTGTTCATAATAAGCAAACAAAGTTCTGCTAAATTCTCATCTCATTTCTTAGGTTCTTGCTTAAGGCCATATAAAGATTTGTACAGTTTACACACCATTCCTTCTCCACGTTCTCCAACACACTCATCTGGTTGATCTATATAGATATCCTCCTCCGATTAAAAAACTATCTTAACGTCTATCTGATAAATGAGAAGATCATGAGAGCCCGGCAAGGAATATAATACTCAAATTACAGACAGTGAATAAGCGTAAAAGAATATCTGTCTTAGGTTTGGGTACAGATTGACATCACACTACTTCCACCAAAAATTCTTTGACTGAAAAGCAAGACACAGTCCCACACCTCATAAGCTCTTCTCCTCTTTCTGATCCTTAGTTTGTACTACAAAAGTCAACCCCTCGAGAAACCGCTGGCGCACACGCTTGTCATTTTTGCAGCTTTGGGGGTCCGTCCATCGACTTCAGTCTTCAGGGTACCAACAAGCCAAAAGACCTAGTTCCGTGGATCACACCCTTGGCATTTCACATCTCTATGAACGAACACTAGCTTGACCGCACTAAGCTAACAGTATACATCGATCTATAAATAAACGTTGGACACTATAATAAAATAACAAAGCACGCAAAAGCAGCACGACCCACATTGATCACGAGAGTTTCACAATCCCACAACCAAGCTCACGTCCAAGATGTCGCAGCAGCTGTTCTCTGCTAGTGCTAGCAGCACCCTGGCTGCTGCAACGCTGCTCCTGCTCCTCTCTGCAGCTGCTGTGGCCGTCACGCCCACTACGCCTCCTCGTCAACCTGAGGCGGTGGCGGGCGTAGCCTGCCATAACGACATTGTGGCCCTGCGAACAACCTGCTACGACTACGTCCAGGAGGGTGGTCGGACGCTGCCGCCGTCCTCCAATTGCTGCGCCACCTTGATCGGCCTCACCAACGTTCCATGCGTCTGCGACTACCTTGGCTCCGACCTAGATATAGACCTGGACAAAGTCTATTATGTCTGCAGGAACTGTGGAGTCGCCGTTCCCAGGGGATGTGGAGGTGACAGTTACCCCTAGGATATCAAATCAAATGAAATGTTCAACTTATTCGAATGATGAAAACTGATGGTAGTTAGTTTCGTTCTTGCAGATTTAAAGCAGGTCTGAGGTGACAGATCCAGAGGACCGGCTGAATGGTGAAGTTGGCTAACATATACTAGGCGGCAGCTACTTACTGATGCTAAGCTAAGATTAATAATGAATAAAGCTGGCCAATGTTTAACTGGACGATGTTAGAGCAGTATAAGAACTGTATGGATGTTCATCTATATATAAAGCTGCAACTTATCACATAATGTGGTTCTGTATCAATGGTCAATACTGTTAAAATGTCTCATGAGACAACCGAGCTGTTCCTATTTCGAGATCTTCAGTCCACCAGCACAAATGATACAGAAAGAGCACTATAAATACACATTCTCAACATAACCTCTTTTTTTCCCCGATCAATGTCGACAAACCAAATTCGTAGGACAAAGCAAAGGGGCTTTGTGAAACTGCTGGATGGTAGCATTTCACAGTGCACAAATGTCCTAAATCCTTAGCAGAGTTTAATCACACTGAAAAAGTATACACTGAAAAAGTATGAGGAAAACAAGCTGTTCCAGCACTAGTTATTATATAATGAAATCAGAGCTTCTTTCGGTTGTCTTGCAATAAGAACACACTGAAAATATCCAAACACTTATATACTGCACATCACAAAAGTGTAGAGAAGATTAACTTCGCATATCTTACCTAATTTAAATTTTGAAAGTTGAATGCAAAACCCTTTGGTTGCATTGCATACATTTCTGCTTGTCTCGCCTAAATTTAAAATATTTTGTTTTAATGCATTTCTACTTGTCTCAAGAGGATATGTCACTATGAGCTATGTTAATACCCTTAGGATCTCATGGTCCGTCAAAGCCAATTGCACATTTGTGCATTAAGCTATGTAGAAGCCGGGAAAGACATCATGTATATATATGTAACAATTCACCCACAGATTTGGTAGAATCATTGCATATCTAGATATCTATTTTTATTCTGAGAAAACTATCGCTTCTGATTTGATTAGATTTCCTAAAAGAAGCACTGAAATATGACTTAGGCTATAACCCTACAATTGAACTTCTGAAGAAATTAAATTAGTTTGCAGTTGGAACTTGTATCGATCTCAACTGCTTACCTCTGAAGTTAGTGATGTTCCTTTTGGAGGTGGTGTGTAAGGTAGCGTTAGGATCGGAGATGGCTTCTCTCATCCTTAGCCTCATTTTACAAATATGTGAACCTACTTGAATAGAATAAAAATTTAAGAATTGAACTCCATTTTTGTTTGAGGTGAATTATGGCATGACTCATACGGAGGTCAACTTAGAAAATTATGCATAGGCACAACAGTTAACAGGGATTCGTCGCTCACCGACGTGTATTGTATTTTGTTCCTTTCTTTTACTATATTTAGCCATGCTTCCGCCCGTGCAAATGGACGGATCCATTCTAGCTCCATAGAGATGACCATTCAGTTTTTTTTTTCGAATACACAAAAGATTTGCATATCATTGGACTAAAAAGAAGAGATTTCCATACAAACGACACCCATCAAGCACGCTAGGTGATCTAACACCTAGACCAATCTAGCAGACTATTTTTAGGTTTGATATTACATAAATAAAACAACCAAACGTGCGAACATCGCAATGTCTACTAAGCATCCACGAAAAGTCCCTAGTGACCCCCGTGGCACGCTAGGAAAAATACGTCAAGGGCATCCACCTGGTTCGTCTTCAAGCTCTCACTATGAATATCGTCGAGTGTTATCTTGGACGCAGGTGAAGCCGAAGTAGCCGCCGGCGTGACGTCTAACCTCTGCATGAGTACTTCGCCCCGCTTAGAGGCAGATATGTGTGCCAGCAGTTGGACAGCAATCCGTCTGCCTCTAACTGGTGAGGGCCTTGTGCTAAGGAGCCTAGCCATCTACAACACATAAGACTTGGTCCACACGTCAGTCCCTAATAGCATCTTATATAATTAATAGTTAGGATTTTCTATTTTTTCTCGGTCACTTTTTGTTTCTATATATATTATAATCTCTAATACCATACCATCTTATACGATTCGCTAGTTAATGATGCCATATGTGTTTTTTTATTAAATGTTTAGTTTGTCCGCACAGTACACCTTCTATTGGCTAGTTATATTGTGCTTTGCTTGCTTGATGCTCTGTCCGAATTGATCTTCAATGACGTCTATACATAGTCTTTATGTTACCTTTCTTATTTCCTTTAATTTGTCTTGAGGTTGAAAGTTCTCTTATTTACTTGACTTGAAAATTTTATCCCAAAACATTTTGGAAGCTGAATGTGACGTCTAATGAAGAATACTTGACTTGAAAATTTTATCCCAAAACATTTTGGAAGCTGAATCTGAAGTCTAATGAAGGAGAACCACAGGCTGGCCCAAGCATGCTTTGTGTTGTGGTACTGGTAGCAGCGAGGCTTGGAATGACATAATTTTAGGGTTGCTTTGTGTTGCTGATAAAATTTGCTCATAAAATTCGCATAGCTTTGTGTTCATGCAACACAAAGCATGCCAAGTGAGGTTTTCTAGTCAAGTTAGTGTTCATGCAACAACACAAAAGCAACACAAAGCATGCCAAGGGTAGGACCAGACTCTCGGCCTGAAAACTTGCTCATAAAATTCACATTGCGACAGTTCTTGAAAACTCAAAATTGCCAATTGTGCAAGTAAATACCAAGTGCAACTCCACAGTACAATACAACAGCCGCAGGAGTAACAAGTACCAACTAACAACTCTGCTTTTCGGGAGAGTTTCAGCCGTCGAAGCTAGGCTGACCAAGATGTACCACCAGCTGAGGTCTTGTAGCCGCAGCCTGGCCGCAACGCTCCTCCTACTCTTTGCCACCGCCGCCGCTGCCACACCTGAAGCTCCACCGGCGGGAGCAGCCTGCTACAACGACATCGTCGCCCTGCGTAGCACCTGCTCCCCGCTACGTCCAGGACGATGAGGGTCCCATGGTGCCGCCATCGCCGCACTGCTGTGCCACCGTGAGGGGTATCGCCAACGCGACCTGCGTCTGCGACTACGTCAGCTCCCTCGACAACATAAACCTGGACAAGGTGTTCTACGTCGCCGGGCAGTGCGCCGTCGCCATCCCCTGGTTCTGCGGAGGTGAGTAGCTTGTGATTTTGGTCAAATGCTGTTGGAACTACGCTGACAGAGGCCCGTTCACATATCATGTTCAGATTATCTGAGATCGGTTAGAGAAGTAGAAGAAATAATATGCTACGTAATAGAATAAAACAACACTACAACCTGCCACTAGGATGTGTTCAGCCTACCGGTTGAAACACAAATACTGGAGGGTGGTGATAAACTGGTGAAAATCGGTTGAAATTTCAGTTAAAATTTTGAATTGTCATGAAATTTTAGATAAGATTTGAAAAATCTAATAAAAATGGAATCAAAATTACCGGTATGTATGTTTACTAGTGGGCACCGATAGAAATGGAAATCGGCGGTTTTCGGTGAAAACCGGCTGAAATTACGAACCAGTGAAGAGTTCTGTCACTGACTGATCAAGATCAATAACAGCCTGATTAGGGAAAAAGGGTGGGAGTATTGTTGGGTCATTCAGGCATAGGGAATTTCTACCGGCTATATATAGGTGAATTAATGTAATCTCATTTTGAGCTGGCCGCTTCTAGTTCCAAAAATCAAGGTACTACTTTGATGTCATTTTCATTTTTTTTTTTGGTTACAGATTAAAAGCGGGTATGAGAAAGAAGAGACTGGTGGACGTGGCAGCGGCTAAAAGACACGCGAGGCAGCTCCTAATAATGAATAAAGTTTGTCAAACTGTAGTTAGGTGATATTGAGTAAGGATTGATTGTATTAATGTTCACCTATGTAAACTTATAGTACTTCCATTTTCACAAGAAATTGCCTGGTATACATGTCAATGTCTGAAAGTATTCAGACAGATTGAGTAAATGCGATTGACAAGCACACAAAGTAAGCAGCTAACTGGATGATGTTTGAAATGGAAGAAGCATAAGTAGGACACTGACCTACTACGAGATAAGTTATTCTAAGTGATGTGTGTACATCATGTAAGAAGCAGCAGAGCACTCTTGTCAGGTTTTTGCTGTCCAGCTTCTTCAAATTTTCCTGTATATGCATGTCATCAGTACGGAGTTGAACTGTTGAAGCCCACGTGTCCAATCATCAAGCAGTCGCACAGCTGGCGAAACTCCAAGCCTAAGACTTTTCATAACGAGCACATATACTGGCATCAAACAACAAGATACTGTATTTCAATTCCACGCACATTTCACATTTGGCATCAAACATGATAAAAGAATATGATGCGGTACAAAATAAGTACCTAACCATATAGATGATTTTGGTTCATCCATGCCTATCATATCATCTACATTAGCAGAACCTTAATTTGCACATGAAGAATTGGACATTTAAAATCAATAGGAGATGAAATATAAAAATACAATTAATCAGTCAACAAAACTTAATGGTAGGGAACACAACATATGCATGAGAATAAATAGACTTCAATGTCTTACTCCTTTTCGTTGTGTAATTTTAGAAGCTTTGCCTTTCTAAAAAGAATTAGGAAAAACTCACAAATTGCAGCATAAATAACCCATAAATTCAACTTGTTCAATTGAAAATTTCAAATAGAGAGGATTAGACTTGGACATGCTCGCCCGCTCACATCATGTGGGAACAACGCTGACATGCCAGCATGTCCCTCGCTTCTTGTTGCCGCTATACCGCTGGTGGTGCCTGCTGGAGTTGCAGCGGCAAGTGGTAACTGCTGCTCAACGCCCATGAATGAGTTGAGAGGGTCACACTTATGGCATTTGCAAATGCAGTGCTGCTTAAGCAAATTAAACACGCAGCCTGAAAACAGTTCACAAAATTCGCATTGCAGTGGTTCCCAGGAAATGGCCATCGACCAAATCAACCTTGTTTATAAGACTATAATAAATACCAACTGCCCTCCAGGTCATAGATGCAAAACAACAATAACAAAATACTCCTAAGAATCAATCAATATAATAGGGGGAAAGGTCCCAGTCCACCAAAAGAGCAGACGGAGATGTCCCAGATGAGCCCTGCTGGCCGCCTGGCCGCGACGTTCCTCCTCATCCTCCTCGCTGCCGCCGCCGCCGCAGCGGTGTCAGCTCAACCATCTCCTCATGACCAAGAAGTCTCAGGCTGCCAGAATGTCATCGACGCACTGTGGCGCGCCTGCAAGCAGTTCGTGCAGAAGGAGGGGCCCAAGCAGGCTCCGTCCGATGACTGCTGCAAAACCCTCAGGGCCACGGATGCCGATGCGCCCTGCATCTGCGACTATCTGAGCTCCCCCGACGCCAGGAACAAACTGAGCCTGGAGAAGGTCTTCTACGTGACCAAACAGTGCGGCGTCAATGTCCCTGAGGGCTGCGGTCAGGTGTATTATCCCAGTAAGTATCCATAAAGTATCCTTGATTAAAAACAAAAAACTAATTTTAGATACTTGGGACTGATATGTACACATAAAATATCCCAAATAAAAATAAAAATCTAGATTGCTACGTGTCCTCCCAGCCACAACACAGTAACAAGCTGTCACATAGGATTTACCATCACTCTACAGTTACATCAATGTTTGATTTTTCTAAGACTGACATAACAAACTAAACACTTTCCATGTTATAAAAATGTGTCCGTTTGCTGGAGTTTGAGAATAAGATAGACATGCTTGACTGTTAGAGTGGTGACAGAATTGAAATATACTCCCTCTATTCTAAATTATAAGTTATTTTGACTTTTTTTAGTACATTTATTTTACAATATATCTAAACACATTATTATATTTTGATGCATAATACAATGAATAAACTAAAAAATCAAAACAATTTATAATTTAAAACAGAGAAAGTAGAAAAAAATGAGCAAGATATCACAGACACAAGACTGTATTGGCAAAGCTGCTAAGTTACCACTATTTTTAAAATTTTAATATACATCATTTTCTATTTATCTATTTATATTAAAAATATAAAAATATTTATCCACGTATCCATATCCCTCCGTCTAATATTAGTACACCTATCCGTATCAGACTATCTGCACCGGGTACGCCATCCCAGTGCGGTATGCATCTTACCGTTTCATTTACCGTAAAAATGACCTGCAGCGGGTACGCCACCGTCAGACGCTATCACGCGCAGTTCGCCATTTTCAGCGCGATAGCGTTCAGCCGGTACCTGCATGGCGCGGGGCCCATGACTGCTGCGCTTAGACAGAAAGGATGGGAGAGAGTGCCATCCAATACTGCACATGCGGGTCCCATGCTTTCAACTTGTAAAAAAATGTTATTACTTATAAACTAAAAACACACCAAATTAAATTCTTGATTGCATTAAATTCGTTATAATAAATCCTTCAAAACTAGATCCCACATGGATATATTTAGATAAAGTGATAAATGGACCCCACAAAGGATAGAGGATGGTATAGAGAATGAATGAGTACGGAAAAATTGGATATAGAGAAGAGAATCTTTCCGACTAGGATGTATAGAGAAGAAAAATAGAGGACGATGAGTGCGGATAGCCTCATAGGCTGTGAGTAGCTTGGCTTGGTCATGTGGGGATGATGCTGGCAGTGACATGCTGGCCCACTTACAATAGCAACTAGAGCAGGTCCCGCATGTCAATGTCAGTCATCTCAGTTTCCACGTGGCATGATCACGGTCAGACGATATTCCACTCATCAATCAGACAAGTAAACAAAGGATATTGGGCTAGCGCAACTTGCCACTAGGAGAGCAAAAACAATTTGAACTCAAGCAACTGGTGTCAAGAGCAAGAATTGCTCAACTCAACTGCATAAAAATAAATTGTTAGATTTTCAAAGCAATTACAAATCTCGAATGTTGTCATAGCTTCTACTGGCCTAATTTCGTGTCCCTTCTCACTGTAGGATCAAAGGAGGTCTGAAGAACGAACTGGCTCAATCTGGATGGAGCAAGCTGGATAACATACGCAAGGCAGCTACAAATACTTAAAGGAATAAATAAAGTTGGTCAACTGTTGGTTTGACGATGTTGGAGTATAGCAACTGTACCACTATTCACATATATAAACTCTAATTCATCACATAAATATAGATCTGTACGAAGGCCAAAAACCATAATATGGCTACCAGGATACCACTTAATTACCGATTTTCCTTACTGAACTAGAATGATGTTCTAAATATAACTGCTATAAGCAAAATCTGTTTCTATAATAATTTTTAGACGGGGTTACAAAGGAACAAGTGCACCCATGATGGGAACATTTTTGGTGAACAACAGATTTCTTTTTTTTTTTTTTGAAAATTGGACAAATCCAATTCTGATGAACAAGTAAAAGATCTCTGAAATACTTCCGGAACTTTTATTAGTTACAAATATTTGTCCAATCTTTGACTAGTAAAATATAGTGCTAATATTTAAAACAATCACACCTAGAGATTCAGAAAACTAAATACATTCACACATGCAGGGCAACCAGCAACCGTGTCTACATTTGGCAAACAGGGACTACGAGCCCGGTTTTGATTACAAACGATTTTCTAGGAATTATGCAGCTATAAGCCTATAATTTCTCGCTGACTTTGTTCAACACACTCACAAACATATCAAAAGTGAAATTTCTGAACAAACTTGAATTTATGTCATAATACTGTAAATTTGGAGAAATAAGATATAGAATTAATTTACAAAACTACAACTATCCTGACCATTGTAACAATGAACCACAACTATGGTGCCGATCCTGAAACCACAGCTACTATACCAAGAAACTGCAACTGCTAGAAAACCGTAAAAAGAACAGGAGCATGGACCCTCCTTTCAGCCTAATATTGCAGTAGCAACCCCATAGAGTTTTTATAAAAGCTGTAGTTCCTTCACACACACACAAAGTGGCTGTGATTTTGCGAAATGGACACCAGGAATTATAGTTACTTGATGTTACTCAGAACAGTTGTAGTTTTGTATTAACTCTAAAGAAGATATAGACGACAAAATTTCATGGCCAATATATTCTGTTTCAGTGTCTCATGAATTTATAATTCAATAACCCCAACCAATTTCATAGACAAACAGATGACTTCATATGTACAGCCTAAAATGTAACATACCTCACAAGAGCAATTACGGATGATGGAAATAATTCTACTCTAATTACAAATTGCAATAAAGAACCACTAACCCATGCCCAATGATCCTGCCTCCAACATCACCTGGAGGCCCTGGACTGGAACAGCTCAAGCCTCCCTTTGGCATCTGGAAGCAATGCCTCAACACGCATGTCCTGCACCATGTGAGCCTGCTTTGATGCCCAAAGCAGCACGGCCAGCACACCAGCTTGTGCAAGCTCCTCACTCTCAGGAACATACAATGCAATGTAACAGAGTAGTATGAGTGCCTCAATTTGCACCTCATCGCCAAGGTAGACAAGCTGGACGAGGTGGCGCGCACCACCTTCATCAACAATGGCCTTGCAGTGGTTCACATGTAGGTGGTTCTCAGTGCACGCAAACTTGGTGAGCCCAACAACAGCCTCCTTTATGACTGGAGGCTCACGCTCATCGAGAAGCTGCACAAGAGGGGCTACTATCCTGGTCTCACTTGCTGTGAAGGTATGCGGGCAAGGCAGCCAAGGGCAGTGATGCATGGGAGAAGCAATGCATCATATTCACCCTTGCGGACAACACGAAGCAGTTGATCAACAACAGCCTTGGCTGCTGGGGAGCTGGGTTTGAATGCTGATTGCCGCAGCACGAGGCTGTGTTCAGCGACACGGGCAATCTCCATGATGGCCATTGCTGAGAAGTACTGCACATTAGTGCCCATATCGCCATCACCCTTCTCAAGGAGCACGGCAAAGCACAGTAGCGCACGTGACTCTGTAATGCTCTTGCACACACTCAAATGATTATGAGCAAGCTTCCACAAAGCTTTTGCCGCCATAGCCTTCAAATTTGCCTTGGTTTCAGGATCCTCCACCTCACGAGCACCACGGCCACTGGAGCCACTGGTGCCCAGCTGAGGCCTGAGCGGCGGAACTAATGAGCCATTTGTGTGTGTCTTGGCAGCCATAGCCGAGTGTACCACCGACTGCATTTGGGGGTTCCTTTTCATGTCTTGATCGCTTCCTGGTGTGCCATTGGACATCCTTGGCGGCTCATCGGCACCACCGCTGGAGGTGTCACGGTCACCGCTGTGGCGCATGCTCAGCGTCTTGGCAAGCACCACCGAGTGGAGCGACTTCATGGGCTGCTGTGCTGTGGCAGCAGCGGCTGCGTTGTTCCTGGAGCTGCTGGAGCCGACGGAGTACCGGCTGTGCTCCTGGATAGTCCCGGAAGCGAGGTGTCCAACAAGGTAGCGGACGGCATTGTTCTGCGCGAAAAGGTCCTGGCAGGTGGAGCTCTGGCCAGCCAGGGACGCGATGGCCTCGGCCACTGCAGCCTGCACGCGCATAGGCGGCTCCTTGAGCGCGGCGGCGAAGGAGGAGCAAACCCCGGCCTGCACTAGCTTGTCCACGCTCTCGGCGTCACAGCCGAGGAGGCCCAGGGCGCGCGCCGCGGCCTCCTGGCCCTCGTCGGTGCCGTCCTTGAGCAGCTTGAGCAGCGGCGGCACGCCGTCCTCCTCGATGATGAGCTTGGCGAAGTGCTGGCTGTCGCGGGCGAGCGAGGCGAGGTTGGCGGCGGAGTCGAAGCGGGCGGCGGGGAGCCCGTGTGCAGGCGCGCGACATGGTCCCAGATGAAGAAGAGGATGGGCTCGTTCTGCGCGATGTTGGGGAGGCCGAGGAGCGAGTCGTCGTCGCCGTCGCCGGTGGCGCCGGGCGAGGAGATGCGGAGCAGCCACGCGACGTCCTCGAGCGCGGTGTCGAGCGCCGCCACGGCGCGCGGGAAGCCGGCGGCGGGGCTGAGCGTGAAGAGGCTGCGCAGGCGCGGGTGGCCCCGGGCGCAGCGGGCGGCGAGGGCGGAGGCTCTGGACAGCGCCTGCGTGGCCCCGGCCAGGATGCGGGCGGCGGGGCGGTCGTAGAGCTCCGGCGCCCGCGCCGCCTGCCGCAGCAGCGCCGCCAGCTTGTCGGCGCGGACCTTGAGCTCGGCGCACTCGCCGCGGAAGCTCCGCGCGGCTGCGCACTGCTTGGCGACCTCGTCGGCCAGCTGGATCGGCGGAGCGAGCATCTCCTTGACGCCCTCCCCCATCTCCCCTCCCCAATCGAGAAATCGGCGCCTCGGCTTGGGCGGAACTGGATGGAGACGCGCGCGGATGGTGCGATCCGCGAGGGGGCAGGGCGAATTTGGGGGATTCTTCGTGGGGTTTTGGGGATGGTTGGTCGTGGAGACTGGTGGTGGGTTTGGTTGGGGAAGAGGAGCGGCGGCCCCCAGCGGTTGCGGTTGGAGGCTGGAGCTGGGGGAAGGAGTGGCTGGCGTGCTGGACCTCGACCGGGGCAGCGGCTGGGTCCACTGTGAGGTCAGCGCGTGGGGCCGGGACAGGGGTAGGTGGGGCCGGCGGACCGGGTCGTGGACTAGGCCTGTAAGCCCCTGTTCATCGCGGTTTCTCTCGAAGATTCCAACAAGGGAGAAGTGGCCAAACGTGTGAGGCTTCCAGGGGTCGGCCGGCGCATCACGGTCGTCCGTTGCACCTCCAACTCCAAGGCGGGAAAAAAACGTATTTTGATGCATACTACAGTAGTTTATTAGGAGGAATGAGTCCTGTTAGCCACCGATGGATGAATGAATGAAGGAATCGAATTTACAACGGTTATTTGGATTCTAGCCATTACAATTTTCGAACTTTAGAGATATGCTATTACAATTCAGCTATTTTGAAATTTGGTATTACAATTTTTACTCTACCTGATGCTTGCCATTATATACATTTTCGAAGTGATTGGGCCCACTGTTAAATCGTATACGTGTACATATCTTTCATATATGGACTAAAACACCCATGCTGAGTCTCTCTCACTTATATAAACCCCACACGTCAGCTTCTCCTTCAACCTTCAGCCGTCTTCCTCTTCACTCTTTCTCCATCCACCGTCCAACGTGGGAGAGCGCCAGAAGGGCTGCGCCTGGTGCCCACGTGGGGAGGCAGAGGGCTGCTACTACTGCTGCACACCGATGTGCTCGTGGGGCTGCTGCTGCGACGCTCACGTGGCTCGTTGCTGCAGTGCGCGTGCGCCGCTGCCGCCGGGCGGCGCATTGCCGCCTTTGCCCTCGCGGGCCGCTCTTGGGTATTTTCAGCGCGCCGCGTGGCGGCGACGGCGGCAATTTCGCTAGCCGCGAGCTCGCACGCCCACGGGGTGGATGCGGCCGCTTCGCGTGGGTTCGCCGCCGCCAATGACCCCCCGCCGAGCCACGGGCGGCAGCGTGGCGGCGAGCCTGCACGCAGCCGTGCGACCGGGCGCTCGCCCCAGTGGCGGGGTGCCGTCGGGCGCCAAGCAAGGCCTAGCTCATGAGCGCCTCGGGCGGTGGCCGTGTTAGCGGCAGAGCTGCAGCCGAGGCGCGAGCGGCCACGAGCCATGGCCTGCTGGGCGTCGGGAAGAGGCTTTGGCCGGAGTTCTCGCGCACGCGAGACTCCAGCGAAGTGTCCGCCGTCCCTCCGTCTCTTCGGACACCGTCCCGCCATCAGCTAGAGGTTGAAGGAGAAGCCGACGTGCGGGGCCCACACGCCAGATGAGTGAAGGGAGAGAAACAAGGGGTATTTTGGTTTATATGGAAGATTTGTACAAATATACAGCCAGTGGACCCAAGCTCTTGAAAAGACGTAGACAATGGCAAGAATCGGGTAGAGGAAGAATTATAATTGCAAATTTCAAAATAATGGAATTGTAATGGCATATGTCCAAAGTTCAAAAATTGTAATGGCAAGAATCCAAATAACTCAATTTACAATTGATTAGCTCATGCACGTCTCAAGTTCGTGGTAGTAAACATTTCCATTTGTACTTGCAGGGATGATTGCACGAATGGAATAGGAAATTGTTTATTCTAAAATATATTGTTTCTGAAAGTTGTCATCCTGCACGCCATGTTCGTTTATCTGATCAGCCGGGATGATCGGCCGTTTGAACAAAGATTTTTCTTTCATAGGAAACCAGCCCGACTTGTCTTATCACCGGCTTATGCAACCAAATTTAACACCCCGGTATTCTCGCGAGAAAACAAATTTAACTAAATAAATACATATTAGAAGGCATTAATATTTATGGTAAATAATTAGTATCATTAGAAAATATTTTAATGTAGTTTTTTAATAAATTTATTTAGAACTATAAATATTTCAGTATTTTCTACTAATCAAATTAAATTTGTAGCACGCACATCAATAACGATAGATACAAAGAGACAGAAGGAGTAGTAATTATGGTTTAAAATGAATGACCAATAAAATATATGATCTGTTCCACCTTTAAATAATTGACGTGTGGTTTAGGGGTGCATCATTGCACCTAAATCTCACACAACGATTTGATCAAACAAAGGATCTCTAGTTTTCCCTTTTACATGACTACATGCATCCTCTTAGCTGCTCGCCTCTACCCACATTTATCTTTCACCACCATGTAGCCCCTAATGGTGAAGCTAGAACATGAGATTAGGGATGGCAATGCCTATGTAGGGTGCCATTTACCATTAACTAAATCTTAGATTAGCTACATGATTAAGGAAGGTAATATAACAGCAACAATGTTGGGGGAGGCCACACCCCCTCCATACCTTCCCTATCTTAGCTGCTGCTAGTGACTGCCCTGGCACACAACCCTTTTTGCTCAAGTGTTGATATTTCTTATAGTCTATTAGATAATTTCACAATTGCACAGAAGATATCGATGCAACACTTTCGCTTAGGAGCATACCAAGGTCGAATTGATATTTAGCCTCTAGGAAAACATATGGTCAAGATGATCATTGATGAATAGGATTTCTAGTGATTAAGTTGCAAGGACACAATGAAGGAGAGGATGCATGTCACACATCCGACACGGGCTGTGACCGTCAATGGAGAAAATGGGACTGAAGAGGCCTACAAGGAGGGTGGCGGCAGAGAGAGGATGCATGTCACACATCCGACACGGGTTGTGACCGTCAATGGAGAAAATGGGACTGAAGAGGCCTACAAGGAGGGTGCCACCGCCTCTGCAGCCACCCTAGGTGGGCCCTATGGCCTGCCCTAAGGGGGTCGCTGTCGCTGTTACCTCCCAAGCCATCTACGGTTCCATACCTAGTCTTAGTTATTTTAGGAATAATTGGTTAAGATAGGAAGTTAAGAGATTGATCTATGGAAAGGAGAATTCATGTTCGATAAGGATCTCCTTGTTTTGCTTATGAGATATGTTCTATAGGGACTACAAATAATAAGAGGCTTATAACCACATCAACCAAGTAATAAACGGGTGAAAACTCTTCTGCTTCCTCTCTCTCTTCCTTTCTAGCTGCCGCCACCTCTTCTTCGTCCTCTCCATGCGCCGCACACCGCCCCTCCCCTGCCCTAGCCACCGACGCCACTGGCCCCAACCGCCACCGCCACCGCACGCCCAGCTACCCTCCCGCCGCACTGTTACAATGAGACTGGTGGAGAAAACAACGTCCAAGTGGGTTGAGGCGGTCCATATATTTTTGAGGGAGCGATATATTCCTAAACTATATATAAAAAACATTCTCTAAGTGGGATGACTGTATCCCATGTATCAAGCAGTCCTCTAACCAAACACCATAACGAGAACAAGATGGGATATTTCACTTCTTCTTAAAATTCTATGTAAAACAATACCAATGCATGTGCCCTATCTGTCAGTTATTTTTTTACTTTCAATCATGATCATGCCTTATTGGAGCTATGACATCCGAACATCCCTATCAAACCATACGGACGCTGACGATATATATAGGTCAATAAAAAAGTCATATCTCACAAGATTGATTGTTTATTTTTATTTTTGGCAAGTGGGAACCATACATTATATGGTCAATACGTGCTTTAGCCCGGCAATAGCACGTGAAGAGCATATATACCATTTTCTGTAGAAGTAATAAATTAAAAATCTTGGAGACGATAGATTAACAAGTGTCAAGTGGCATGCTTTTCCAGCTAGAGCTGGAAAGGCGACGATCCCAGCTGCTGTGCAGCGTGGCAGCGTGAAGCCACATAGTCCAAAAGGAAATGAAGTTTCCTCCGCCACTAAAACCATCGGCTTTATTTCATCCGATGTCTCCAAAGAGACTTGAAATATACCCGTATGTTACACGGAGGTCACATATTATTTACGCATAGAGTGATACCAATGGCTTGTAGTTTAGACATATAATAACAAATCTACATATCAATTACATTTGAAAAATTGAAGCTCATCTCATTACCTAAACAGCACCTTATTTTTAGGTGTGATCGGTAACACTGCAAGCCAGTTTTATTCAAATTTTTCAGAAACGTTGGAGTGGTGCAGAGATAGGGTACCTCATTTGTTACCTGCCATCCAGCACCACCCTTTATCCTTCCATGTCCCTTACATAATTCTATCTCTTTCTCTCTCTATTCTCTTCCTCTCTAACTCTGCGGCTAGAAGAAATTAAAAAAACTCCGTAGTCGAATGCAGTGGGAGTAACATGGCATAGCGCACAACTAGAGCTGTGTGAGCTAGCGGGTTTGGCCGGCATGACGGGGAGTTGGCCCGATGAGGTAGCGCTGGTGGCTGGTCCTATCGCACATGAACGGTGACATACAGGGTGGCTCTCGCCCCGTACGCTGGTGGCCCCTCCCCGTACTATGAAGTAGGAGTAGGTTAAAGCGTGACTAGTCGTGCCCAAGGGGAAACGCCACTACTACAGGGAAGGGCCTTAGCCCCGGGCCGTAAGGGCCTTTAGTCCCGGTTACGGAATCGGGGCTAAGGTTTCGGGACTAAATGTCCCACCTTTAGTCCCGGTTCCGCGGCCGGGACTAAAGTCCACCTTTAGTCGGTTGGTTGGTAACACCAACCGACTAAAGTGCGCCAGTGTGTGCCACTGCCCGCCACTTTTAGTCCCGGTTGGTGTTACCAACCGACTAAAAGAGTTTTTTCTTTTTTTTTTTTCTTTTTTCTTTTGGTTTTCCATTTAGGGTTTACAATTATATTATTATTATTTTCGAATGTGTATTGTTCGGCTGCTAGTTTATGTAAACGCGTACCTATAATTTATATAATTTAAAGCATTACATATAAATATACTATGAAACACTATATATATATTATACATATATCTATAGGTCCATAATATAATATTTACACATATGCATCACGGATAAAGTATTTACAACACAATTTATCTCCACCACTCAAGCATCGTACAAATGATCATCTTAATTTGGTTTCATTGGCTCCTCAGGGTTGAAGTAGCACTCGCCGCCGGGATTCAGGACTTGGTCGTTAACAAATCCTGCGATTGTCTCCTGAATTCCTTTTAGGCGGACCGTATCCAACACCTTCTCCTTCAACCACGTCTCCTTTAATAGACATTAAAGAAAAAAGTTAGAGGTATGAATAAGATTTATTAAATAGCAACAAATAAATAAAATAAACTTATTATATATACATGTTACATACTTTAGGTGCTCAAGATTAGTTCTTTTGGCATAGACCGTCAGAAACTCGCACACATAGTATCCACACAAATTGTTGCCCAGTGTTTGCCGTAGAACCCACTGAAGTAGGATAGACTTTGAAAGTGGCGCTTTCAAATCTGGACGGTGTTTCTGCACGAACCCAGTCCAAACCCTAGCAATAAAACAATCATTATTAATTATCTATTACCAAGTTAAAGAGTAGAAATTAATATTTAGAGATCGGAGTTATCCTTGGATAATATCTATCATTTCTTGGTAATCTTCCTGTGGTTTTCTCAACGAGTCATAGATTACCAAATGACATTGCCAGAGATCAATGACAATTAGTATCCAATAAAATCTGCATTTGTGTGTAGGCAAAATAATTATATATCTTCATACTGATCTGATTAATTAGTTAAATAGAATGTACACACGATAACGACACTTACTTAAAGTTATAGGGAAAGAGTATATATCTTTTGTCCTTTTGGTTGATCAAGAACCTCCGTAGATTTCTCTCCGTTTGAATTCTCCATAAGACATACGGGGTCTTCGGGTCTTTGAATACAACATATGGATGCACAAATCCAATCTCCTTGTCATTTCTAACTCTGAGGTCCCTCATCATGTTTCTCGCATATGTATAGCGGGTTTCTACGTAATTAGTTATACATATACATGATAAGTTCTGATGACATTATTAAAAGAAAGAATCACTTACAGCGTAAGCAACTAATTAGATATTTGTCCGTGGCGTCCATGTTGCATAGTTGGTGTAGCTCATTAAATTAAACATAAATAATATCATCACCACGGAAGTAATAATGGTTTCTAATTCGGACGCAAATATAGTCATCCGCTTTTCTACCACACGCTGCGATGTACCACTGGTTTAGCAAGTACATTTGCGTTCCAAGTTTGCTGAGGGCCGCAGGGTTGTATAGACTCTTGCCATATGCATATTCCTTCTGAAAATGATCAATTTCTGGAGCACTTTCAATTGGTGCCCCAGCTATCATTTGGGCTAAGCTAAGATCAGTTTCCGCAAAAAAATTTTCAAGATCATCAAAGTTTAAATCTGCCGGTATCTGCTGGTCTAGCACGTCGATGTTTGAACCATATTCATTTCCAATTACTAGCGGGGGCACTGATTGCTTTGATTGTTCCCCGAGCTGTGCTACACCCTTGCGTGCTCTTTTCTCTTTCTTCTTCTCTTCTTCTATGGATTTGCTTAGAGTGCGATCATAGTCCGATAAAGATGATGATTCTTTCTGAGCTTCACGCCTCTTTTTTTGTTGAGCCTCAACCCTTTGCCGTAGATCTTCTGGCCGTAGTAAGAGGTATGGCTTCTCAAGGTTTCGCTTGGATTCTCTTTCAGCCTTAAGTTTCTTGAAGAAACTGTCCACATCTGACTTTACCGAAGCATCTAGTTCTGCAGCAGTCTTCTCATAGGACAGCTTCTTAGGAATGATAGGTTGTTTCTTTTCGGAGGCTTTCTTTTTTGGTGGCGGGGCGGCCGACACATTTGATTGTGTGGCCAGCCTCTTCTTTAAGGGTGGGTCCACCGATTTTGGCGCTGGAGCCACGTGTGGAGGCGATGGGGCGGCCGGTGGGGGGGTTGGAGCCCGATGTGGAGGCGATGGGGCAGCCGGTGTCGATGTTGGAGCCCGAGGAGGCGGCGTTGGAGCCCGAGGTGGCGGCGTTGGAGCCCAAGTTGGCGGTGTTGGAGCCCAAGGTGGCGGTGTTGGAGCCTGAGGTGGCGGTGTTGGAGCCCGAGGTGGTAGCGTTGGAGCCCGAGGCGATGCAGCCGTGTTTTGCACTGCCTCATCATCACCCGCAGCACTATGACATGTTGGTGACCACCTGTGAAACCAAAGAGGTATATGAGTAAACCGCTAACTAAGAGAATGCAAAATAAAGTTAGTGAATAAATGTATCGTCAAGTTTCATCCGCACCTAGGATTAGGTTCATGACGAGGAGGTGGTGGTAGACTACTAGGTGATGCCACAGGAATAATGATGTAGCGCTTGCGCCAACAAATGAAAGTCTTCTCTGCTTCTTCTAGAGTCTTCTCTCCATCACCTCCTTCTATCTCAAGATGCACATTACTGAAGCCTTTGACAACTCTATCCACCGAGACACTAGCAAATCCAGCTGGAACTATCGCCCCATGGATTCTTGGTGTCTTCGTAGGGTCGATAGGAGTTACAACACCGACAGCAACCATGACTGTGGCAGTCCCCTGTGGAATGTGCAGCTCACATGTTGTCACAGGTTCAGTGACATCATCCACCGGAAAGCGCAGCCCCACGTCGTCTTGAATAGTTGGCATCTCCGTGGAAGCGCAACTGCTTTTCAACTGACCGGGGGGCTAATGTTGACTCCAGGCTCTGATGTAGTTTGCCTTTGTATAGAACTTACTGCCATCTCCACTTGCCTTTTGATTTCCTCGTTCATTCTCTCTTCAAGCGCTTTCTCTTGCGCTATCGCTTCACGAGCCGCTTCGCGTGACTCCATCACCATTGCCTCCAACCTACGCAACCGCTCTGCCTCCTTTTCCTTCTTTCTTTGGCGGCTTCTATAAGTCGGTCTATCTTTAGGGAAGCCATGCTCCCACGATACCTCCCCATAGCCTCTTGTTCGCCCACTGTGTTCAACAGTCTCCAGGGCATATGTCAGCTCATCCTTCTCTCTATTTGGCTGCCAGGCGCCACTTTCAACTAATCCTCGGGCATAGGCCATTCTCTGTCCCACTCTCTAGAGCTTTTCGCCGTACACTACCTTTCCGGTCTCTAGGTCCACGGTTCCCCCGTGACCGAAGAACCAATATTTGGTGCGCTCAGGCCAGTGCAGTGATTCTGGTTCGATCCCCTTGTCAAGAATCTCCTCTTCCAGCTTTTGCCACTTAGGAATAGCAGTCCTGTAGCCACTTGAACCTAAGTGATGGTGGTATTGCTTTTGTTTAGCATTTTTCTGATTCTTGATCATCTATGCCTGACCCTCATCTGAGTTCTTAAACTGTACGAACTCATCCCAAAAAGGCCTCAACTTGACGTAGGCCTTGTTGGTGAAGTCCGGTGTCCGGTCATGTGCAACAAAAGTCTTGTACAGTTTCTTCTTCCAAGCCTGAAATGTTTGGCCATCTTCTGCATAGCCCAGATTTTAACCTTCTCCTTCAAAGCTTCAACCTGTGTATCGAACGTGAAATGTTGAAGGATATCTAGCCAAATCAATTCCTTGTCACGATCTGAGACAAAACTAATATTAGGGTCATCTTTCCATTGCCTCCATTCACGAGCACTGATCGGGATCCTGTCCCTTACAAGGTACCCATAGTGCGCAACAAATTTTTTAGAATTTGCCCTAAGTACTTGTCCTGTACCCTCATCGAATTCTGACAAAATGTACCGACCCTCCAACGGCTTCTTCGGGCCTCGCACTTTTCTACTCTTCCTAGAAGTTGTCGCCGATCCAGAGGGCTACACAAACAAGTATAAATATATTAATACAAATGCCATTCATTTTAATTTCATGTATATACATATATACTAGATTGTAGATAGACCTCATCGGGATTGTCTCCCACAAGTTCTTCATAATCGCAAAAAATACTTGACTCCCATCATCTTCGCCTTGGGGATTTAGATTGGCGCCGGCTTGTTGATTAGGTCCATCATTGCATCATCCATGTTGTCATTCGGATCGGCCATTTCTGCAAATTGGATCAAGTGTTAAAAGTTATTTGACATAATAAAATCACATAATAAAGTTAATTACATAAAGCACTTGCAAAATGGGTTAGGTGTTACTTCACATAATATTACAAGACTATTATTAATGAAGTTACTTGATATTATATTAAAATATTACAATATTACAAGACTTTAGATATTACATGAGGAAGTTAATAAAGTTAATTAAAAGTATCATTAATAAAGTTACTTTACATAAAGTTACATAATAAAATCACTTGACATTACTATTATTAATGTAATTACTTGACATTATATTAAAATATTACAATATTACAAGACTTTAGATATTATACGAGGAAGTTAATAAAGTTAATTAAAAGTACCATTAATAAAGTTACTTTACATAAAGTTACATAATAAAGTCACTTATATTACATAATAAAGTTACTTATATTAAAAGTACCATAATAAAGTTACATAATATATTAATAAAGTTACTTATAATAAAGTTTCATAATAAAGTTAATTAAAAGTATCATTAATAAAGTTACATAATAAAGGTCACTTATATTAAAAGTACCATGAGGAAGTGAATAAAGTTACTTTATTAATAAGTACCATTAATATTACAAGACTTTATTAATATATTATATAATAAAGTTAATTATATTGAGTCGTTTTAATTATATTAAAAGTTACTTGACATCATATATATAAGTCGCTAAGTCGCTAAGTCGTTGCTAAGTAGCTAGGTCGTCGTGTCTTGTTCGCTAGGTCGTCGCGCTAGGTCGTCGTGTCTTGGTTCGCTAGGTCGTCGCTAGGTCGTCGTGTCTTGGTTCGCTAGGTTGTCGCTAGGTCGTCGTGTCTTGTTCGTCCGGTCGTCGCTAGGTCATCGTGTCTTGGTTCGCTAGGTCGTTGCTAGGTCGTCGTGTCTTGTTCGTCCGGTCGTTGCTAGGTCATCGCTAGGTCGTCGCTAGGTCGTTAGGACGTCGTTAGGGTTTCGAATAAAACGAATAGTTTTGATTCACCCACGTTTACCGTTCATCGCGTATGTGCTTGCATTATCTCGCCAAGTCCTGCATGGAGATGCTCTCGGCTCGATGGCCGGCCACCACAACACACATACACGCATTCCGCGGCTCGATGGCCGACGCAACACACAACACATACAGCTAGCATGGCGCCGGGCGCCACCCTTGACGGCGTTCTCGACGGCGGCGCGGACCTCCGGCCGGAGCAGGAGGAGGAGGCGGCCGGCGCCGCAGTTGGCCACCGGGAACGGCGGGACGACGGCGCGCGGGCCTCGGGCGAAAGCAGAGGAAGAGGCGGCCGGCGCCGCACGGTTGGCCACCGGAACGGCGGGACGACGGCGGCGCTGGGCCTTCCGCCGGAGAAGAGGAGGCGGCGCCGGGCGGCGACGCGTTGGCCGGGCGAGGAGGCGGCCGTGGGCGCGCCTGACGACGGTGCGCGGGGCGGCGCCGGAGAAGGAGGCAGCGGCGGCGCGTGACGACGGCTCGGGACGAGGGGGCAGGCCCGCCGGGCGAGGAGGCGGCGGCGGCGCTGCTCGCGCGGGTTCGCGCCGAGAAGAAGGAGGCAGCGCGTGGCGGCGCCTCGCTCGGGACGAGGGGTGGCGGCGGCGGCGCTTCCGATGACGGCGCGCGCGGGGTCTACGCCCAGAAGAAGGAGGCAGCGGCGGCGGCGCTCCCGGCTCGGGGACGAGGGGCGTGACGACGGCGGGGGGGCGGCGGGCTAGGGCAACGCCGATCTGGAGGAGGAAGACGACCTGTTGGCTTAAATATCCACGGCCACTTTTAGTCCCGGTGCGTACCACCAACCGGGACTAAAGACCTTTTAGTCCCGGTTGGTGGTACGCACCGGGACTAAAAAGTCCAACCTTTAGTCCCGGTTCGTGGGCGGCACCGGGGCTAAAGGCTACCTTTAGTCCCGGTTGGGGTTGTGGTCCGGGACTAAAGATCTATTTGGCACACAGCAGTTTAAATTACAGTTTCTTATTTATTTATGCTTACAATAATTAGATTAATTTTGTTAATTGCATAGTAAATAAAAGAATATGTATTAATTTGTTAAAAAATAACAGTTCAATTTCTTTTTTTGTCTAATTGCTTACATAATAAATTTAGGAACATAAAATCTTTCCATCCCTTATAATAGCAAACTTAAATATAAAAAATAATTAGTATTTTGTTAATGCAAAAATGTATTACTTAATTTTAATATCTTAAAGTAGGTGTTTTTGACAGAAAATTTGTTTGTGCATTATTTAAACGTAAATTTTGTTCATTTATCATCATTTATCTCTAAAATCGTGATATACGTGATATTCACCATTACATCGGATTATTTTTTAAAGATTTTTTTCTATTTCTTATTTATTTATACTTACAATAATTAGATTAATTTTGTTAATTATATAGTAAATAAAAGAATATGTATTAATTTGTTAAAAAATAACAGTTCCATTTCCTTTTATCTAATTGCTTTCATAATAAATTTGGGAACATAAAATCTTTCCATCCCTTATAATAGTAAAATTAAATATAAAAAATAATTAGTATTTTGTTAATGCAAAAATGTATTACTTAATTTTAATATCTTAAAGTAGGTGTTTTTGACAGAAAATTTGTTTGTGCATTATTTAAACGTAAATTTTGTTCATTTATCATCATTTATCTTCAAAATCGTGATATACGTGATATTCACCATTACATCGGATTATTTTTTAAAGATTTTTTTGTTTTTCAAATGCCAAATTGGTCTCCCACAAGTCATTTCATTATTTGAAATGATATAAAATAAGAAAAACTAATATAAACATCTTAAGTTATAATTGTCACATACACATACTCTAATACACTCTATTTATTAGGCGGGCACAGTAGTGATCTTGTTTTTGACGTATGTTCCTTGGTTATGATCTTGACGTAACCATGGAGTGTCCTCAGTATTTATCAGGATGCTCGGATCTTTGGTCACATTGAAAGGCGTGATTCGGTCATCCCTTTCATAATCTTCTGAAATATCTGACTTGTCCTCAATTCCCACAATGTTTCTTTTCCCTGAGAGAACTATATGGCGTTTTGGCTCATTCGTTGATTTGTTGTCATTTTTCCCTCTCTTTTGTTTTATAGACATGTCTTTCACATAGAACACCTGATTCACATCAACAGCAAGAACGAATGGTTCATCTTTGTAACCAACATTGTTGAGGTCCACTGTTGTCATTCTATAGTCTTTGTCAACTGTTACCCCGCCTCCGGTAATCTTCATCCATTGGCACCGGAACAAAGGGACTTTAAAATTAGGTGCGTAGTCTAGTTCCTAAATCTCCTCTATGCGGTCATAATATGTTTGTCTGTTTCTATTCGGGTCTGCGGCGTCTACGCAAACCCCACTGTTTTGGTTCGTGCTTTTTTTATCTTGGCCTAGGGTGTAAAATGTATTTCCATTTATCTCGTACCCTTTGTATGTGAGGATGTGCCATGATGGTTGCCTAGCCAACAAATACAGTTGCTCATCAATCTGGTCATTACCTTGACATTCTTTTCGTAACCAATCACTGAAAGTGTCCATGTGCTGATGCATAAGCCAAGCTTCATTCTTCTCTGGGAATTGGGATCGTAGAAAGTCCTTGTGTTTCGTGACATACGGCTCCACCACGGATGAGTTTTGAAGAACTGTGCAGTGCGCTTTATTGAAATAATCGTCCCCCGTACCGATGTATGTTTTCTTTCCTTGTGTTCCCTTTCCACTCAGTCTCCCCTCGTGTCGTGATTCAGGAACACCAATTGGGTCAAGTTTAGGAATGAATTCAACACAGAACTCAATGACCTCCTCTGTCCCATAGCCCTCTACGATGCTTCCTTCTGGCCGAGCACGCTGGTGAACATATTTTTTCAGGACTCCCATAAACCTCTCAAAGGAAAACATATTATGTAGGAACACAGGACCAAGAATATTGATCTCCTTGACCAGATGAACTAGGAGGTGTGTCATGATATCAAAGAAGGATGGAGGGAACACTAACTCAAAGCTGACAAGATATTGAACCACATCATTCTATAGAGCAGCTAGTTCCAGTGGATTGATTGCCTTCTGAGAAATTGCATTGAGGAATGCACATAGCTTTACAGTGGCTAGACGTACATGTGGAGGTAGAATTCCTCTTAATGCAACTAGAAGCAATTGCATCATAAGCACATGGCAGTCATGCGACTTTAAGTTCAGAAATTTCTTCTCGGGCACATTAATTATACCTTTTATATTAGAGGAGAATCCGGATGGGACCTTGATGCTGCTTAAGCATTCAAACATGATTTCTTTCTCTTCATTGCTAAGAGTGTAGCTAGCAGGTCTTAAATATTGGCGTTCATCATCTGTCTTCTCTGGATGCAGGTTGTCTCATTCTTCCATGCGCTGCAAGTCTTGTCGTGCTTCAAGTGAATCCTTAGGCTTTCCATACACACCCATGAATCGTAGAAGGTTCACACAAAGATTCTTTGTCAGGTGCATGACGTCGATCGCATTCCGGACCTCTAGGACTTGCCAATAGGGTAGCTCCCAAAATATTGACTTCTTCTTCCACATGGGTGCATGACCCATCAGTATCTTTTTGGAACCGGTTGGCTGCCCTGTCCCTTACCAAAAACTACTTTCACATCCTTAACCATCTCAAATACATCTTCTCCAGTTCTGTTGCGAGGCTTGCATCGGTGGTCTGCCTTACCTTCAAAATACTTGCCTTTCTTTCTAACTGGGTGATTCATAGAAAGAAATTGACGATACCCAAGGTACACGACCTTTCTGCATTTTTTCAAATATATACTATCAAGGTCATCAAAACAGTGTGTGCATACATTATATCCCTTGTTTGTGCCGCCTACGAAAGATTACTTAGAGCAGGCCAATCATTGATTGTCACAAACAACGATGCTCGCAGTCGAAGTGTTCCTATTTGTACTCATCCCACACACGAACACCTGTTTCGCTCCATATAAGTAGGAGTTCTTCAATTAATGGCCTTAGATAGACATCAATGTCATTGCCCGGTTGCCTCGGGCCTTGGATGAGCACCGGCATCATAATGAACTTTTGCTTCATGCATAACCATGAAGGAAGGTTGTAGATACATAGTGTAACAGGCCAAGTGCTATGACTACTTTGCTTTCGCTCACCAAAAGGATTCATACGTCCGTTTAAAAGCGAACCTTAAGTTTCTTGCGTCTTTTGCAAACTCTAGAAATTCTCTGTCTATTGCTCTCCACTGGGACCCATCAGCAGGGTGTCTCAACATGTTGTCTACCTTACGGTCTTTTTTGTGCCACCGCAACAACTTTGCATGGTCCTTGTTTCTAAAAAGATGTTTCAGACGTGGTATTATAGGAGCATACCACATAACCTTTGCAGGGATTTTCTTTTCTCGATGTTCTTCCCCCCCTCATCATCGCCGTGGTCATCTCGCCTGATCTTATACTTTGATGCTTTACATACGGGGCATTCATCTAAATTCTCGTAGTCCTTGCCATGGTACAGGATGCAATCGTTAGGACATGCATGTATCTTCTGGATTTCTAATCCCAAAGGACAGACGATCTGTTTTGCTTCGTACATAGTAGTGGGCAATTCATTAGGCTTCGGAAGCATCTTTTTTTGGATCTTCAGTAATTGCCCAAATGCCTTATCGGATACACCATTCTGTGCCTTCCATTTTAACAACTCCAGTGTTGTACCTAATTTTTTTTGCCCATCCTAGGCGGATGGGTATAGTAATTTCTTGTGATCTTCTAACATGTGGTCAAACTTTGCCTTCTCTTTTTCACTTTCGCAATCTTTCTGTGCATCACGAATGACATCACCAAGAGCATCATCTTCAGCAGGTGTGCCTTCTGCACCTGCCTCATCTTTAGCTTCTCCCATTGCTGTATCACCGAAGTCACCGTATTGAGCAATAATGTTGTCAGGCTCCAACTGTTCTTCTTCACCTTCTTCCATTATTATCCCGGTTTCTCCATGTTTGGTCCAACAAATATAGTTTGGCATGAAACCCGACTTCAACAAATGTGAGTGAATATTTCTAGAGCTAGAATATTCCTTTAAATTCTGACACAAGGCACATGGGCAACATATGAATCCATCCCGCTTGTTTTCCTCGGCCACTCTTAAGAAATAATGCACACCATCAATGAATTCTTTGGAGCGGCGATCGGCATTGTACATCCACCGACGTGTCATTGTCTGCATTGCAACGTAAAGTATTATAAGTTTCTAATTTTTTATATGGAAATTAAAGTAACAAATAACCTAAAATTCTCTATTTCTAATTTTTCTAAACAAGCAAAATTAAAAAAACATAAAAGTTCTCTATTTTTCTAACTAATCATAAAATGTGGCATGCATACTAGTTATAATTAACTAATTAACCTTGTCACAAATTGCAACGTAAAGTATTATAAGTTTCTAGTTTTTTATACAGAAATTAAAGTAACAAATAACCTAAAATTCTCTATTTCTAATTTTTCTAAACAAGCAAAATTAAAAAACATAAAAGTTCTCTATTTTTCTAACTAATCATAAAATGTGGCATGCATACTAGTTATAATTAACTAATTAACCTTGTCACAAATTGCAACGTAAAAAGTATTATAAGTTTCTAATTTTTATACAGAAATTAAAGAAATAAATAACCTAAAATTCTCTATTTCTAATTTTTCTAAACAAGCAAAATTAAAAAAACATAAAAGTTCTCTATTTTTCTAACTAATCATGAAATGTGGCATGCATACTAGTTATAATTAACTAATTAACCTTGTCACAAATTGCAAATTAAAGTATTATAAGTTTCAAATTTTTTTAACAGAAATTAAAGTAACAAATAACCTAAAATTCTCTATTTCTAATTTTTTCTAAACAAGCAAAATTAAAAAAGCACAAAAGTTCTCTATTTTTCTAACTAATCATGAAATGTGGTATGCATACTAGTTATAATTAACTAATTAACTCGGTCATAAATTACAAATTAATGTATTATAAGTTTTTAATTTTTTTCTAAACTAATTAAAATAAAAAACCCTAATATCACTATTTCTCTAACTAAACCATTAAATGTGGTAGACATAATAGTAATGAAAAGTTAATTTTTAGGGAACTAATTGTAGTTGCTATCATTCAAATATTTAAACGATCAAGTGATTGGAGTTTAAAATAGCATAGAATTCATAAAATAAAAAACAACATATATAACACTAGGAAATGACATATGCCGCTGCTAAATGTTGAGAAGATGAAGCTAGTGACCTCTTAACAAGTCGATGACGGCGTAGAAATGATGAAATGAATCAATAGCCGGAGATGAGAGCAAGAACAAGCAAGAACAAATGAAGAACACAGCAAAAGAGTGAAGATCGGGCTCGGCCAGGGGAAGAAGAAGAGTTCAAATATGGGGAAGGACATTTAATCCCGGTTCCAATTACCAACCGGGACTAAAGTCCAATATTTAGTTCCGGCCGGTGAGACGGACCGGGACAACACCTTTTAATCCTGGTTGGTGTTACCAACCGGGACTAAAGGGTTGGCTTTAGTCCCGGTTAGGGATACCAACCGGGACTAAAGGTCCCTTCTGCCGAACTCTGACACCATAGCCGTTGGGCAGGGCACTTTTAGTCCCGGTTGGTCTCACCAACCGGTACTAAAGATGTTTTTGTCCCGGACGCTGATTGGGCCGAGACTATTGTTCGTTTTGGGCAAGTGACCAAAGGCCTGTTCTGTAGTAGTGCGTGTAACCCAAGGTATCCAGCTCTATGCGGTGACAGGCTTGTATAGCAGTGCTGTAGTGAAAGAATGGGAGGAACTAGATGCCTTCTCAGGCTCTAGGTTGCGTGTTTATATACTCCAGGAATAGCCCCTGGTGTGGCTTGTACAAGGGGTAGATACATCATCTTAGGTACAAGAGATATTAACCAACTAACCTAGATAGGTTACATGTAGATCACGTGGGCACAACCCCTAACAAACATATCTAAACAATATCTAAACAAACATATCTTAACACTCCCCCTCAATCTTAACCTTCCTCTAGGTTTAGATTGTGTCGAAACTTTATTAGCTTTGGTAAACTGTTTGACTTTGTAAAACCATCTGCAACCTGATCACCTGAGTTTATGAACCGAACATCAAGTAACCCTTGCGCAACTCTCTCCCTGACAAAATGAAAGTCAATCTCAATATGTTTAGTTCTAGCATGAAATACTGGATTGGTTGATAGATACGTCGCCCCAATATTATCAAACCATAGTCGTCCAGCACGAGGATGTGGAACTCCTAGTTCGCAAAGCAGCTTCTGAACCCACATGACTTCGGCCGTTGCATCAGCAAGAGCTTTATATTCAGCTTCAGTACTAGATCTTGAAACTGTGGCTTGCTTCCGTGCGGTCCAGGAGATGAGATTTGCTCCAAGGAATATAGCAAATCCCCTGGTTGAATGACAATCATCTATATCACTAGCCCAATCGGCGTCTATGAAAGCCCTCACAAGCATCGACTTTGATTTCTGAATTCGCAACCCAAGGCAAGGTGTACCATGTACATACCTCAAGATCCTTTTCACTGCCCTCCAGTGCACGGTTGTCGGATTATGCAAGAATTAACAGGCTTTATTCACTGCAAAATAGATATCAGGACGTGTCAATGTTAAATACTGCAAAGCACCAACTACACTCCTATACTTCATTGCATATGCAGGCCCCAAAACCTCTCCTTCGACTGAGCTTAGCTTGTCTGTTGTTGACAGGGGTGTACCAACAGGCTTGCTAAGATTCATTCCTGCTCTTTTAACGACATCAGCAGCATATCTTTGTTGTGTCATAAGTAACCCATCTGCGGACCTTTTCACTTCTATACCAAGGAAATAGTGCAAGTCACCCAAATCCTTTAATGCAAACTCCTTTTCTAAATCTCTGAGCAGTGCTTTTGTGGCTTCCTATGATGAGCTTGCAACTATTATATCATCAACATACACTAAGACAAATATTGTATGTCCACCTTTACTAAAATAGAAAAGTGAGGTATCTGTCTTTGATGGAGTAAAACCAAGGGACTGAAGTTTTGTACATAGCCTGTCATACCAGGCTCTTGGTGCCTGTTTAAGTCCATAAAGGGCTTTGTCAAGTTTGCACACCAAATTTGGCTTGGATTTATCCTCATAACCCGGTGGCTGGTGCATGTAAACTTCCTCCTGCAATATACCAAGCAAGAAAGCATTTTGCACATCGAGCTGTCGAAGTGACCAGCCCCGAGAGATTGCAATTGACAGAACAAGTCTTATTGTGGCGGCTTTTACCACCGGACTAAAAGTATCCTCATAATCCAGTCCATACCTTTGTTTATACCCTTTTGCGATGAGTCTAGCCTTGTATCTATCAACTGATCCATCTGTTTTCCTCTTAACTTTATAAACCCATTTACAACCTATAATATTCTTCCCTTTTGGTGCTTGTACAAGGTGCCAAGTTTTATTTTGTAACAAAGCATTGAACTCGGCATTCATGGCATTCACTGTTGACGGTCGTTAACGTCAACTTTTACTAGCACTTTAAACCCGAAGGAGAACATGAAAACACACTAGTCTAGGGTTTTAACTGACAATTTCCACGAGTTTTGGTGATTTGTGAAATTTCTAGGGAATTTTCCAGAAAAGACAAAAAGAGGGATTTAAGTGTAAATTTACCATGAAACTTAACCGCGACGCAACTACACCGCCAACAGGATCAAGAAGGTTCGAGAAGACACCCGAAGCAGCGGGGCCCGCAATGAGCCTGGGGGGGCCCGGCCCCACCACGGGGCCGGTCGGCGCCCTAATTCCACCGATGGCCGCCGCCTTCTGGAGTCTTCCTCCCACGGTTCCTTGGAAGCCAATCAAAGCATCCCTACGTCGATTTTAGGTCGGTTTGATCCGATGGTGCACATGAGATGAAGACGCGGATCGCTGACGTGGCGGTTCCTTGCCCCCTACTCCACCTCGGCCTATATAATGACGCCCCAAGGCCCCTCCTAGAGGCATTCTACACCCCGGTGCTTCATATTCTCTACACAATTAGGGTTAGGGTCCCTCTAGTTGATCTAGTTCTAGTTTATCTAGATCTAGTTCATCTAGATGTAGCAATTAGGAGGGACTAGTTCTTCTAGATCTAGTCTTGTTTAGAGATTTGAGAGATTGAGTAGAGGAGTAGAGATTCTAGAGGAGTTCCGGCATGTCGGTGCTTCTTTGTGGCTGTATTCTTCTAGATTCAGCTCCCTCGCCCGGAGCTGCGTTCTGAGGTACTTTTGTATTTACCATTCCGATTTAAGTAAGCAACTTGTTCTTATTCGTTCTTTGGTTCACATCTCATATTGAGGGCTTTGATCTTGGTTATTACTTGGTTGAAGTAGTATTTCATAGTGTAGGCGTGGTGCCTAGGCTAGATTTATTTGTGAATGTCCCCTGATCAGTCGGATAGTGGTAGCTCGCGTAGGTGACTTTATAGCTACGTTGAATCCTCTGTAGTCCACTTCCCGTTGATAGGACTGATAGGCTTATAGGTGTCTGGTAGGAAGATTACTCTATTTCTTCTCCTATTCAGGTCACTTGTCCGATAAGACGATATTATACAAAGTTTACCGAAGTCAGAACTAGAGTACATTAGCTATTTCCTTTTTCTTGATATGATCTAGCCTAATTGTAGGGTTAAGTTTATAGACGTTGTCATCATCACAACTGTTCCCCTCGAGGATACGATATTTAAAACCTTCGGGTAAAATGTGACACCGGTATGATATCTGTAAACTTGCGGATAATCCTACTTAAAACTTATTTAATGGAGTGCGTTAAAAATACCAACAAGCATTTTTGACACCGTTGCCGGGAACGGTTTGCTGATTTTGACTTAGTCTAGCTTAATCTTGTATTATACTTTTATCTTTTCTTATTTTATCCTAGTCTCTTCATTATTTTTGTGTTCATCCTTATGGATGTCTTTTAATTTTATTTCTATCTGTCTTTATGACATGCGCGAAAGCTTTGGGGCCACCAAAATCTATAGAACCTATCATAACACTGGCTATGAGCTACGCCCATGTCTAATTAATATGATTCGGGATAACTTATCACCCAAACTAGATACGGAAGTCTTGGTAGCTAAAACACAATTATTTCATTCCTAAGATTTAGCTATTGATCCTAAACCTTTAAGATTCCACTTCGTTGATTTAGACTTCCAATTAGCTAAGATGCTCCTAAATCAATACATATCAGATCTTATTAAAAGAGCATCTTAGGAAAAGTGTCGTCAACTTTCTTTCCCTTCTGAAAGACATTGGGAAGAATCCAAGGATGGCATGTCAAGTGATGCCATAGAAGGAGAGCCAAGCCACTAGGAATAAATTCTATCTTCTCCCCTTCTATGCCCACAATAAATGTCTTTGAACCCATCTCTAAACCCATCCTTGACTCCAATGAATCTTTTATTGCTTTTTCTACTAAATTTCATAATAATCCTAGAAATCTATCAAGACATCCTAAGAATAGGAGTCATGACGATTATAGAAATACCCAAGAAGGGCAACAACAATGGTAGAAATACGTAGAAAATACATATGCCATTGTGAAAGAATGGATGGAAGAAGATGAAGCTTTAGCATCTAAACTTGGTTTAAATTCAAATGGTGAGCTTAGACCTATTTCTTTAATGAACATAACTCATCCAAGTTTAGAGGAGGCTTTAGACGCGACCAACCTTGGGGGTATCAATTCATGGGAAATCCTAGAAAATAAAACATCCAGTAAATATCATAGGCCTAAAATAATAGAGACAAACTTGCTGCCTATAGACAACCATGAAGAGGCACCCTTGGAATTTGAAAAGGGAGACTACATCGATGAGCATGGAAATTATCTCATTAACACTTTATCAAATTCATGCTCATATGAGAAACCTCCTGAATCTTTTGGTCTCTCTAATATTACCACACACGAGATCTTCAACCCCCTTATTTTACCTGTTCATAAAATCATTAAGAGGGTGGTTGTAGATGCATATGTTTACCATAAATATTATAGATCTCGTTGTAATTTGGATATAGGTGCACAAAGGCTAATGTTTTAGAGGAAACCACCTCACCAACTTGAAGTACAATAAGTAGAAGGTTTCCTAAAAACAACTTTGTGTTCCAAAATAACCACTCTAAAAAAATGAATGAATTAAGCTTGCACCTTTAGCATAGAGTTATAGTTATCAAAATATTCCCTTGGGTATTTTTGTCACTAACCATTTTAGGTTTAAAGTAAGAAAATAACTAATGGCAGCACCGGGTATGTCAAAGCAACCATTATGCACTCAAGCTTACATTTACGCAAAAAATTCAAGCTTGGGGAATGGGCTTATTTGAAAAATGTTAAATCATGTTGCTAATAATGGTTGTATCTACCTTTTTAATTCATGTTGAAAATGTTGCATAATAATCATGCTCTTTCATCTCTGTCTGAATAAAATCTCTATGAGTGCTTTCATGTTATCTTTGTCCGCTATAGTAAGTTTTGGTTTGGAAGTACTTCTAGGGTACTTTCATAGGCTTTTTAAATTAAGCGTGGTGCTTAGGTTAAGTAGTCTATCTTAGTCAGATTAGACATGGAGTTTGGTTTGGCTATTGATCTAAAATTAGCTTGTGTAGACATTGGATATTTTGTCGGACTAACCCCTGCAGGAAATTCTCAAAATTAATTTGGGTAGGTCATGAGAGGAATTCGAATTAGAGATGAGACAGAGTACATGCTGAACTTTAATAACTTTGTAGAGGAAGACTGTGGCAGAACCGCCTAAATTAATACACTCACAAGAGTACTTGTCTTCCATTAGACACTAAGTACCCAAGGGAGCGCACTAATTTAATCGATTCTGTCGAGCACACCCAACGGGAGAACTCGAAAATCCACAGTTTTTCATCAGGATCACAAATAAGGGAATAAAGCTTACAACAATCTTACATTTCTTACATCCCAAGTTTACATTTGATCAGAGTATTATATAACAGCGGAAAGGATAAAAATAGTGTAGCACAATGAAGCTGATTCATTTTAAACTTATCTGATGTATCTTGTACACTTGATCATTATTGCAGCAGAAATAACATTTATTCCATTCATGACTAACCATTTAATATGATGATAACATTATAGAACTTTTCTTTATAAAATCTTTTAGTGCAGTTGAAAAATAAAACTACTATCGCAGCGTAATTGGAATTTCCTCGCTGAGCCCACCAGGAGGAATCCACACACAAATGTCAGCAGCTAGCATCCACCTGTTACCTGCAACAGGGGGAATAAAACCCTGAGTACTCAATTGTACTCAGCAAGACTTACCCGACAGGAGGAAATAAAATGACTCCAAGGAATATGCAAGGCTATTTGGCTTGCTGGGTTTATATTTGCAGGAAGCATTACTAATAGTGCATCCTTATATTCAATTTTAGTAGCCATGATTAATTCATTAGCTAACCATTCTAGGTGAGCACCTGAACTACTTTCAAGCAAGTGGTAAGCAATCAGAATCTCTTTTATCCATCTTTCATCTTCCATTCCTTAGTACGATGCCAGAATAAGGTCCTCGTCGTTACCGTTCAAGAACGGCGATTCGCGAATCAATGTGCCCAGCTGGGTACCCCGAGACACACTCCTCGCCTGCATCCTAGACACAGACAAGAACAACTTGCTTTCTCCTGCCCGGGGCTCCAGATCCCCGTCCAAACTGGGACTCCAAGCCCTTGACATTCCCGGCCTAGCCGTAATGTGGTGCAAGGACCTCCAACCCAAAAAGAAAACACACGTATACACCACCCTGAACAGCCGGTCCGGATGAAGCCGGAACTCAAGACAAGAGAGAGCAAGCCTTCCGAGCGCCCATACACAAGTATGTGTTCGGGATAAGGAGATCTGTGACTTAACCTTCAACCCTTTAGCAACGATCGGTCCTTAACCGACACAGGCGGGACAAAAACGCAACCAGAGCCTCGCTCTGCTGCCCAACAAACCCAACGCCCATCCGCGGTCCATGATACCGTCCCGCCCGGTCTCCATTTATTATCCATATATAATCTATGTGATAACAACAGGATAATAATAATAATCCTATCTCTTGCGAGTGACAGGAAATCACTCGTCTTCTACCGAGAACCTGTAGCATAGCAATCTACACGGTCCTGTCATACTAGTAAGACTCATAGGACAAGGATATTTATGCAGGTGGGTTTCAATCAACTCCTCCAACTTAATGCAACATATATATTATAAAGTGCAGAATAGTAGAGGTTATGAACCGGGGCTTGCCTGGATAAGATATAACCAAAAGTTAGTATTCCATCTTCGTGATATAATCACCATGGTACCATCCCCCATGTATACACCAAGTCCTTCGGTTGCATCGGTTCATCATCGTTCCTATTATGATATGTAACGATGCGATGCAGAAATGATGCAATCAATACAAGGCAACAACAACTCTTAAAATACAACACGTACAAACTATACTAACAGCTAGCTCTAATGGCTAACATCGTAAGCTAGGTATCAAACTCGTATAACATCATCGCACATCGTCATCACCACCATCTAATTATTATTTTAATATATTTTTCGACTAGGGTTTATTAGCTAACCTATCAAACCAACTACTCCAATGTTACAAAAATTACAGAGAGCACATAATATTGTTAGGAGGCTACTGCATGAATTTAATAGCTAAAGCTATCACTAAATTGCCATGATAAAACACTTCCTAATTAATCTATTAAAGATAAGCGTTCTAAAGTAACTAAATACTTACCGGAAAACTAATAGAACTGCATAAACCAACTACACCAGTAGCTAGATCACGATTTTAGGATGCTAACAAAATTAGTTTCACTATTTTTGGACACATATGTGAATTGATATTAATTATCAAATTCTAGCCCAGAATTTAAATTAGAAAACCCATTTCTAATTACCCTGGAAAAAGGAAGAGCGAAACCAGCCGGCTCGGCCCAACTTGGGCTCGGCCTGCGCACACAAAAAGGCCCGCGGTGGAAGAAGTCCGCGCGCCTCGGCGCTTTTTTAGAAAAGACCCTACGCTTCTACCTAATCGCGAAAGACCAATCACACTATTTATACAGACTAAGGCTTCGCATCCAACACCCTGTGAAGATTCATCTTCACATCGACGGGGTCCCTGGCGGCGGCGCGCGGCAAGACGCTGACGCGCGGCAACCCCGGCGCCTCGGCCGGCCGCGGGGGGCACTCCGGCGGTCCGTAGGCGACCGAGAAACTAAATCTACGGCACGCGCATCCCTAAGATGCCTCTGCGCAGCGCGAGGAGCAGCGTGGCCTAGCCAAACGCGGGGCGGCCATGGCGAGCCAAGTTCATGGCCATGGCGTGGCCGTCCCATCGAGCGTGAGCAGTGGACAAAGAAAGGAGGGCGTGCGAGCAATGGAGGCTTACATCGGACGTAGCCGTGGTGGTGGCTAGGTTGGTGGCGGTCCGAGCGAGGCCGACCGCGTGCGCCCGACGGAGGCGGCGGCGCTCGGCTCACGGGGTGACGGTGTCACCGGCTTGCCAGCGACGCGTCTGGATCCCCTGAGGTGAGCACGGGCACAAGGGGGTCAGAGCGAACTAGGAGGCGTCTTTAATCGATCCGAAAATCGACCAGCACGGCCTACCTCCCCGGCTTGCTCTGCACAGCGACGAAATTGACCGGCGGCGGTGATTTCGCGAAATTGGGCGCGTCTAGTGCATAGATGTAGCTCGATGTGGTTCGGTTGCGCGGCTAACTGCCTTAGCTGGCCACGGATATGAGCAATTGGATTTCCATGCCCTGCGCGGTGCGAATTTAACTCGCAAAGCAATGTGGTTCCGCCAGGTGAGGCCCAGAGAGGGTGCGTCGTGGAGCGTCTGGATGGGACGATTCGTCACGCCGTGCAGCGGGTTAATGTAGCGCTTGTCGAGGCTTGCGCGGGCACGAGGAGTGTGCAACGAGTTAATGACACGGAGTCAATGCACATAGTGCACTGCTGTCCTACCCACGTCGGCTAGCGCGACAAGGTGAAGCAGAGAGACGTCCGATCGGCACTGTGATCGGGTTGTTGCTCCAGACGCGACGCGGGACATCAACAGCGCAGCACGATGGCCATGCGAGGCAATGGCAGCCCACGGCGAGCAGCAGCCAGGACGGCGGACGCGACGCGACGGTAGCGGTGTTGATGCCCTGGCCCGCAACGACGGCCAGCGAGGCGGGGCAGTGATGTCGCGGATCACGCGGGCTCGCGCGGTGTAGCATCGAAGGGACGACGACGCGACGCGAGACGCGACGTGACGGCAGCGGCAGCGACGCTAGCGGGAAGGGGCAGCACTGCGGCCAGCGGCGGTGCAGGGGACCCCGACGCGCAGCGAGCAAAGAACTGGATGCCGTGCGGCGCGCCGCGAGCAAGTAGCGCAGTCAGCAGCTCGCCGGGCCGGTAGTGGCCAGCAGAGAGTGGCCAGCGGCTCCTATGGCCAGGCACGGCTGCCGCCACGACGGCACCGAAACGTGGCGACCGCGCCCACCGTACCGAGCAGCCAGACAAGGTGCTGTGCATGAAAATTAAAGCACGCTTACATACTAAGCCGGTAAAAATTAGGCTAAACCGTCTTCACTAAGCTGAAGAGGGCACTTCAGCCTACCAGATAAGGCATCCTATTCGAGCTATGCCCGACCAGGGAAGAAACTATGGACACGCCAAGTTGTGCTTGTCAGTTACATCGCCGAGCTCGGCCGGAGCGTGAACCAGGTCTAAACCGTGAGGTTTTAAGGCCTTTGGGGCAAGGTTTTCGGCGCTCACTAGCTAGATACCTGACCAAACAATCTAACCACTCAAAAGATGGATCATAAGGCTATCAACCAAGGTAATAGCATAACATCACTGCTTAGCTAGATTTTACAGAAGTTACTTGCCAACATAGCATTGTCAAGCTGTTTCTGGACTTGGGAAAAACGCTAAGTGCTGAGCGGAACTTAATTTAAATTGGATTTCTGAGCTGCCAGAAAAACTAGCTAATGGAATTATTTTCTAGTGAGACAAGTTGCGTTGTTTCCTACAAAAGTTATACTACAAAATTTATTTAGGTATCACATACAAGTGATATAATATTTTTGGTCAATAAAAATTAATCTTTAACCTTAAATGATATAAAAGAGCAATTGAAACTAGCTTTCCTTTAATGATTTTGTTGACAACTTCAGATAGCAAATAATCAACTACGCACTTCAACACATGCATTAACATAAAATCATGATGCTTACGAGACGGTTTAGCAAGAGGTTAAGCGCGTAACACCAGGGGTGTTACAAAGACACAGCGCATTCATCATGAATAAAAGAACTGTGAGCATTAATAATTCATTCACTTTATCTTCTGCTACAAGTTGCTTTGCCTCAGGCTATGTCTATATAAAATATGATTTATGCTAAATAATATTAATATTATCTTTTCATTAGCATAGACAAAATAAAATAAAATGCTGGACAAGCAACCTGTGTTCAAAATCTATATACTCCTTCGGGTATGTGTTGTCCACTAATCTATTGCAGGCATAATAATAACTGGAGTGAAAAGAGTCAAAAGATCAAAGAAGCAAAAGATGGTAAAAGAATAGATGCAACAGAGGAGACAAGATGTCCATGAGCAACTCAAGATTCAAGAGGAAGGACCACCAGTCATTTACCCTTCATCACTTAGTGCTATCACGCTCTAATAATAAAGGTAATATTCTAAGGTAAGTGGTCACTGCTCTTCTCTTGATCTTGATGTACACATAAATTAAAACACAAACATGTTGAGTTACAATTTAAATTGATTAACCTGATTAACTCAACATGGTTTGTCTTTTAAGATTGTTCATGGCATTGTTCTCTTAATCTCAGTCATAATCAAACAAGCTAAAAACATTATATTCGATCTTGGGAAGATGATAGTCGTACTCATATGAAAAGTTATATAGACAATCCTTCCATTGGTTAAGTAATTTCGTTCTTTTCTGCCATTTGAATTTAAATACAATATTAAATGCTCAATCTTTTGATTTTACCACTCATGGTATAAATAAATAATTCATGTAACACCAACTTTATCTTATTCAATGTGCCTAAGGATAGAGAAAAATAAATAAAGAAATAGATTTGGTTCTGTTGGTATTTTTCCACCAGCAGAGCCCATGCACTTGATCTCTACCTTTGTTTTGCAAACAGGACAACACATCGAGCAAAATTTATTAATTCTACAAGTGAAAGTTCTGTGAGCATGTACACTGAGCAAGATGCTGCCAGCTACTATTAAAGCTCTACTTCAACCTGTTGGTCAAATCAAAGAACAAAGGTGACATCATCATCACTAGAGGTATGCAACCATCATGACCTCCATCTCTCAAGATGGAAAGATACACAAGAGTGGAAGAAGAAGTTCTGTCGGTAAACTTAAAATTCCGTACCCTTGCCATAAGGTAACATGGTAGTTATCTAATTAATTAGTATTCCTATCTACATTAATAATTTCACTTTAATATATTTATCTTCATAAATATTAAAAGAAAATAAAAATCTTTATTGCTTCATTTACTGCATCATAAAATATTGAAAGCTCCACGTGAATAAACTTATGGTAACCCTATAGGAATATTTACTGTGGTGGCATAAATAATAATAATAATAGTTTCTATATTTACTTTCTTGTATTATGAAAAAAAAGAGTTAAAGCCCCATAAGAATAAATATTTTCTGTGGAGGCATAAAAATACAACTATATCTATCATGCGCATATATATTTAATTTCTACATAATTAAACTAAAAAATCCTAAAAAGAGAATTCCGCTAGAATCTTTCATTTCAAATCAAACTCAAAGAATAATCAATTACTTATTGGCTGATCACTAACCTCTTATTAAATTCGAGCCTCGAGTTTTGGTTTTCTTGTTGGAGTATAATTATGCAGTAACAACATTATGACAAGGAGAGAGTCTATCAGTGACACCCACCAGAACCGCTGATGGTTAGCTCACTCTAAAGATCATCAACACCAAGTATTACAAACATCTAGCTTGGGGGAGGAGCATCCCCTAGTTATCAGGTAACTATACCTAGGCGATTATCGAGTCTACTTTATATAGTCATAAAATACCAAAAATATGCGAGCACACGAAGGTTCACAATAGTATCATAGGAAAATTTAAAAATGTCAAAAATATGTGAGCACATGAAGGCTCACCCTTAATTAAGAAAAACACAAAAATATTCGGGCACATGAAGGCTCGATGCGATCGAAGGGATTAGCTTGGGGGAGACGCACCCCCATTATCATCGTGATTAAGGTATGTCTTTACTATTAGTTTTATTTTAGTAAGCTATAGTGTGTGATTTAATAATTAAAGTATGTTTGAAGAACTCTCTCTCTCTAATCTTTTAAAGTGGAAATGATGAATAGTTGCTCTACTATAATTCCTTTCAAGTGTCTAGTTTTTAACCATGGATTTTCCTGACTTTTGAACCTAAAATTTGTGGAGGCATATGCTTGAAGCTAAAGTCTAAGTAATTGATTGATATGATACATGAAGGTCTAAGCTGCTATTTATCTTATTCCTAGCATTACTAAGTTCTGGAGATTTATTTTGAAAACCTAAAATTTTACATGATGAGCTCTTGTATGACAAAGTTTAAATTCCTACCAAAGACATATATGATACATTTAGAGTTAGGAAAATCTTTGCACATTCATGCTGCTTGCTTTACATTGAGTTTAGTCAAACTTTGGAGTATACCTTATGAGAGCCTTGTCATGCTTTTAAAATCAAGATCACTTATGCACTCCACCCACATATGCATTACTCCTACCCTAAGAGTAAGCGCAATCACTTTTCACTTTCATCTAGATCCACCTTAAAATTTTTTTTCTCCTATATTAGGAGTAAACACCTAAAAATATACCCTATAGGACAACCCCCATTTAATTGCTCTAAGTTCTTATCATTATCTCTCCAATTATTTATATTCAAAGGATGCATGTGGCTATGTAAAAGTATAAAAAAAAAGAGAAGAGTGAAAAAATGGGAGTAAAAGATGGACAAGTGTCCCAGCATTAAAACAATGGGTACATAGATGCCCGCCTCCCAAATTAAAAAAAAGAAAAGAAAAAAAGAAGAGAGAATAAAGATAGTCCATGTTTTCCCGCGAAAAAAAGTTCCAAGGAGGGAGTTATTTTCAAAGAGCAAAAGTAGAATTAGGATTAGCCACTAAATACCATATATACACCTATCCACCATATCCCATACACATGCACATCTTGATTTGATTGAATGCCTCGATTCTCTATGGATCTATTGTTTGACTTTACAATATATGAATTGCAAGTATGCTCATCCTTGTTATTGCCACTCCTATAAGCTCCACTATGATCCTTAGTTGTAGTAAGGCATGACAATATTAATGTCTCAGTAAGATCCATAAATACCATATATAATAAGAGACTTGAGGGTGTTATACAATTAAGCTCTGAGTTTTATTGCGAAAATTTACAAAACTCCAGAATATTGGTACTGTAAAGAATTTGAGACATAGTGCTTGACTTGATTGTTCTCTCTTTCGAATGCTCAACAAAAGCTGTAAAGATCCATAGTTAAAGGTAAAATGGGTAAGTTTGAAAATTAGAACAGTTTTTGTCTAAACTGGAGGAAAATTTATGTTTAAAAGCAAGTGTGCTTAAAAGAAATAAAAGTATTGCAGCAACTCCTGATCCAAGATTATTATTAATTAGATCTAGGTTGTTTGCCAAGGGGATCGGCAAAAGGTAAGCTTGGGGTTATTGTTGACGGTCGTTAACGTCAACTTTTACTAGCACTTTAAACCCGAAGGAGAACATGAAAACACACTAGTCTAAGGTTTTAACCGACAATTTCCACGAGTTTTGGTGATTTGTGAAATTTCTAGGGAATTTTCCGAAAAAAGACAAAAAAGAGGGATTTAAGTGTAAATTTACCATGAAACTTAACCGCGACGCAACTACACCGCCAACAGGATCAAGAAGGTTCGAGAAGACACCCGGCGGCGGGGCCCGCAATGAGCCCAGTGGGGCCGGCCGGCCCCACCCTCGGGCCGGGCCGGCGCCCTAATTCCACCGATGGCCGCCATCTTCCGGAGTCTTCCTCCCACGGTTCCTTGGAAGCCAATCAAAGCATCCCTACGTCGATTTTAGGTCGGTTTGATCCGACGGTGCACATGAGATGAAGACGCGGATCGCTGACGTGGCGGTTCCTTGCCCCCTACTCCACCTCGGCCTATATAATTACGCCCCAAGGCCCCTCCTAGAGGCATTCTACACCCCGGTGCTTCATATTCTCTACATAATTAGGGTTAGGGTCCCTCTAGTTGATCTAGTTCTAGTTCATCTAGATGTAGCAATTAGGAGAGACTAGTTCTTCTAGATCTAGTCTTGTTTAGAGATTAGAGAGATTGAGTAGAGGAGTAGAGATTTTGGAGGAGTTCCAGCATGTCGGTGCTTCTTTGTGGCTGTATTCTTCTAGATTCAGCTCCCTCGCCCAGAGCTGCGTTCTGAGGTACTTTTGTATTTACCATTCCGATTTAAGTAAGCAACTTGTTCTTATTCGTTCTTTGGTTCACATCTCATATTGAGGGCTTTGATCTTGGTTATTACTTGGTTGAAGTAGTATTTCATAGTGTAGGCGTGGTGCCTAGGCTAGATTTACTTCCCGTTGATAGGACTGATAGGCTTATAGGTGTCTGGTAGGAAGATTACTCTGTTTCTTCTCCTATTCAGGTCACTTGTCCGATAAGACGATATTATACAAAGTTTACCGAAGTCAGAACTAGAGTACATTAGCTATTTCCTTTTTCTTGATATGATCTAGCCTAATTGTAGGGTTAAGTTTATAGACGTTGTCATCATCACAACTGTTCCCTATGGATACGATATTTAAAACCTCCGGGTAAAATGTGACACTGGTATGATATCTGTGCGCTTGCGGATAATCCTACTTAAAACTTATTTAATGGAGTGCAGTTAAAAATACCAACATTCACCCATCTTGGATCTTGGAGTGCAGCAGCAACGGATGTTGGCTCATCTGCAGAAGAAGCACAGGACATACCCCATCTTACTGTTCCATCAGTATAAATCTTGGGTTGGTATATACCGTGCTGTGATCGAGTCGCTGGTCGCTGAGGCACCGTAGCAGCTCCAGAATTCGTCGCCGCAGATGATCCGGGACCAAGATCCCCCGGCGGCGCACCAGCATCCGTAGACGCTGCTCCCCCGTGTGCCGGATCGGTCTGTGGCACGGACGGTGTGGCCGTAGAGCTGGGAGGCGAAGGTGTTGCCGCAGAAGATCCCCCGGACGTGGTCGAGCCGGAAGCCACAGCACCTGGGAAGGGGATCGATGCCGATCCTGTCGGCGCTGCAGCACCTGCTGCTAGCGAATCTGTCGCAGGCGGAGCATCCCCGGGATCCATGCTGCTACCTTGAGGGGGGGCACATGTGATAACGGCGCCCCGGCGGCGGACCGGCTCCGTTTTCTTCTCCGTTTCCTACAATACCTTGCACATCTTGACCAGTAGGGGTTATCTCATCATCATGGGGTGGATTACAAGCATATAAGTCAGTAGTAGATGCATCTCGTAAACCAATGCTGGGATTTAAAAGATGCTCGGGTAAGAGGGAGATTTCGGCACAGAGCCGAGCACCCGCATTGGATGAAGTGTGCTGAAAGGAAAAACTTGTTCATCGAACACAACATCGCGTGAAATATAGACTCATCCTTCAGATGGATCAAGATACCTTAAAACCTTTGTGGTGATGGCTATAACCAAGAAAGACACAACGCTTGGATCTAAACTCAAGTTTGCGGGTGTTGAATGGGCGCAAATTTGGCCAAATGGCACAATCAAAGACACGAAGCAGAGAATAGTCTGGTATTTATTTGAAAAGGCGCTCATAGGGAGTTTCATTGTTGATGACTCGAGAGGGGACACGATCGATTGATGAGGCACACGGCCGTGATGAAGGCTTCATCCTAGAATTTTAGAGGAATGGATGCATGAGCAAGGATTGTGAGACCAACCTCGACAATGTGGCAGTGTTTACGTTCCTCCGCCCCATTTTGTTGATGAGCATGTGGGCATTAAACATGGTGTGTGATCCCAACACGTTGAAAAAAAGAATTTAAGGATTGATATTCCCCTCCCCAATCGGTTTGCATAGATAAAATCTTCCTATCAAATTGCCGTTCAACTAAATTCTGGAAATCATGAAATCGTTCAAACACCTCAGATTTGTGCCGTAAGAGATAGACCCATGTGTACTTGCTATAATCATCAACAAAAGAAACATAGTAATTATGTCGACCAACTGATGTTGGGGCAGGTCCCCATACATCGGAGAACACAAGTTCCAGAGGATGCAACGACACACTAGACGACCTAGAATAGGGAAGTTGATGCATCTTCTCTTTCTGACACGCATCACAAACGGCGTGTTTATTCAAATCTTTGACAAAAGGAATCTTATGACAATCTAAAACATGATGGACAATGTGACTCGAAGGGTGACCTAAGCAATGACGCCAAATGGAGGAGGATGCCTTGGTGATGCCTAGCACTTGTTTATTGTGGTCGATTTGGAGAGGATATAGTCCTCTTTCACATCTGCCTTCCAGAACCGTCTTCTTCGTGGTTTGATCCTTGATAAAGAAATTTTCTGGGTGAAATTCAAGGAAACAATCATTGTCACGTGCAAGGCAATTGACAGAACATAAATTTTTATGTGCTTTAGGAACATGAAGGACATTCTTAAGATGAATAGCACGATTACGAGAATGCAAGATACTAGACCCAATATGCTGTATATCCATACCTGCCCCGCTTGCAGTGTGGACCTGATCATTCCCATTGTACTGGTCCCTGACAGTGAGCTTCTCCAACTCACCAGTGACATGATCTGTTGCTCCTGAATCCATATACCAATTTATATCTACGCCATACGAATTGGTATTTGCTGAGGCCGCGGTCTTTTAGGGAGGAGTGTAGTTCTGATCGAACCGCTTGAAGCAGCGGCTTGCCGGATGCCCTTCCTTGGTTTAGATCTGACAGAACACACCAGCTTGGAAGTTGGAACCACGGTTGCCTCCATTGCGGCCGCCTCCACCGCGCTAGAAGCCTCCTCGTCCCCCACCCCCCGGCCACCGCCATTGCGGCCACGAGATTGGTTTCCTCCTCCACGACCACCACAGGTCGCGGCATTGACGAAAGCATTGCCTCCGTTCTTCATCTCAAAATGCTGCTCAAAAGCAACAAGCTGGGTCAGGCACTCGCTCATTGTGATGGGTTCTGCCCTCATGGTGATGGCACTGACGATGGGATCCCAGCTGAGATCGAGTCCGCAGAGAACATAGGACACGAACTCGTCGTCTTCTATCTTCTTCCCCACAGATGCCATCTCATCCGCAAGGCTCTTCATCTTGGCAAAGTACTCACTGATGGTCGACCCTCCTTTGGCCGCCGTGGTGAGCGCCATTCGCGTGCTGATGACGCGGGCATGTGAAGCCGAGGCATGCATCGCCTGGATCGCTGCCCATGCCTCCTTCGCCGACCGAACCGTGGTTGGCATCTGGCCAAGTGGTTCCTTGGATAGGGAGTTGAGTAGGAAGCTAAGAACCGTCTGGTCCCTTGCAAACCAAGTCTCAAACTCAGGATTGGGCTTGGGCTCCTTCTTCTGTTCCTCCTCTTCCTTGGTGAGGGGCAGGAACGGTGACGGCGGCGCCGCCGTTCCCTCAATGAACGACGCCATCTGAGCACCACGAAGCGCCGAAAGAACTTGCATGCGCCAGGTTGGGTGATTGCTCTTCGTAAGCTTTTCGGTGACTGGAAATATGAAGGATGGAGCACCGGCAGAGGATGACGCGAGAGCGTGGAACGCCATGAGATCAATCCGTTAGGACTATGGCTCTGAATACCATGAAAGAATGGGAGGAACTAGATGCCTTCTTAGGCAGGTTGCGTGTTTATATACTCCAGGAATAGCCCCTGGTGTGGCTTGTACAGGGGGTAGATACATCATCTTAGGTACAAGAGATATTAACCAACTAACCTAGATAGGTTACATGTAGATCACGGGCGCATGGCCCCTAACAAACATATCTAAACAATATCTAAACAAACATATCTTAACATGTAGGACTCACTCCCCCCTTCCTTCCTCCCTTGCAGCATGCTGACGAAAAAAATATTTTATTTACATTGCTACAACTTTTGATATATATATATATATATATATATATATATATATATATATATATATATATATATATATATACACACAACTAACCTAGATAGGTTACATGTAGATCACGGGCGCATGGCCCCTAACAAACATATCTAAACAATATCTAAACAAACATATCTTAACATGTAGGACTCACTCCCCCCTTCCCTCCTCCCTTGCAGCATGCTGATGAAAAAATATTTTATTTACATTGCTACAACTTTTGATATATATATATATATATATATATATATATATATATATATATATATATATATATATATATATATATATATTTTTTTTAATTCTATTTGTATGAGTATGATCTAAGTGATGAGATGAAAAAACTGGATCCCACTTACCCATGTCTTAAAAGTTTTTATTTTAGTAGCAATTTATGTGTACTAAACTTGCTATTTTAAAAATAAAGTTTTTACATGGTAAGCATATTGATTGTTACCATGCATGAGAATATAATACATTTGTTATAGAGTAGTTATCATGCAACTTGGAGGGGCAGATTATTAAAATAAACATTACATAAGCTGCCAATTACGGAGACAAGTTATTATAAAATACATTAAAAAAGTCAGAGGGGCAATGAGGGTAGTGATAATAAGACAAGCTGCGACTGGAGGCAAATTATTAGTATAAGCATTGCATAAGATGCTAACTAGAGGAATAAATTATTATAAAACCCACTATATAAGTTGGGAAATGTGATTAGTTGAAAATTGGAGGGCCCTTTATTAAAAATACAAGAGTAGCAATCTAAAATAAGATAAGCTACAACCTGAGGGGCTAATTATTACATAAAGCATTGCATAATATGCTAATTTGAGGGTAAATTATTGTACCACTAATATGTAGAATTTAGGAATGCATTCAAACCTAAACGGATGCTGGGAACTAAAGCTAATAAAACATTTAAAAATATGATTGAAAACTGAAACTAAAAAACTAATAAAACTTGAGTAAAAACTGTAACTGGGGGGCAAATTCTTTTGTGGCAACTTATGTGTGCATAACTATCTTTTTATAAAAAATTATACATTATAGGCGAGACAACTAATTGTAGAATTTAGGAAGACATTCGAGCCTAAAAGTGTGACTGAAATCTGAACTAACCAAAAATAAAATAAAAGTTGAATATAAATAAAACTAGAAAAACTTGACTGAAACTAAAACTTAAAATACATTAAAAACAAAAATGAAAACTAAAACTAAAAATACTGAAACAAAAAACTTGACTGAAAACTAAACCTTGGGGCCAAATTCCTTTATGTCAGCTTTTGTATGCAATGGCTTAAGAACTTATATAGTATATGTGAGGTAACTAATATGCAGGATTTAAGAAGACATTGGAACATAAAAGGGTGACTGAAGTCTGAAACTTAAAGAGGAAGACTGAAAATGAAGATAAAAACTGAAAATAAAGAAACATTTTTAAAAAAACCCTCATCAAATAGAAACTAAACAATGAAAAAAAAGAAACGAAACAAAAACTGCTCCTTGCTATACGTATCAGCAGGCAAACAAACACAGATCATTGCAATATTGAGGTAACCACGCCCATAGTACACTCTTTATTGTGGAAGGAATCCCCGCTCCCTCAGCCATCGGTGTACTGTTTACGTGGGGTCCACCACTGATTACGTGGCTCCGTGTACATTTTATTTTTTTTAAAAAAATTGCCAGTTTTGTTTTTCCTTCCTCTTTAAGCTGACGCACTGGTGTCTAATCCATTGCACGACTATATATCGTATGACTGTTAAAAAAAATCCTCCATATATATAGGAGGAATTCATCGTACTGGACTTCTCCATGCGTCTATCTTACTGCCGCCGCAAGGATTTCTATTGTGCCACTATATTTAAAAGAGGATATATATTATCTTGAATGCAAAAAAACTATCTAGTGTAAAATTCACTGGATTCTACCATTTGATCGTGGAGTTTTTTTTCTAATTTTGTGTCAGTCGTTCTTAGAGATAATCTTGAGTAGTTATTACTGTCTTTTACATACAGCGTATACCATGCAAAAAAAGCACAAACCATATAAATAGCTTTAGGTCTGTTGTCGCTATAAACGAACGAAGCCATAAAGAACACCAGTTCACCACAACACATAGACGTGACTACCAACTGCACGTGCGGCATCGCGCAGGTACCCTCCTAGTATTGTTTATGTGTACACGAAAGGTCACTGTGTAAGGCACGTGCAGCGCAAGAAGATTGGCAGGCATACTCGATTTTCTTTTAGAATTAGCATCACTGGCCCTGATTTAAACCGGTGCCTATTTTGAAGCTGCTTCAATATTTTCGGTCTAGCCCACTTCATGTTCATATAGGCTGCTAACTCGAAAGGCTGTATCAGGCATACTACCAGTGGCAGAATGGCTTCTCGGCCCACACGTTTGGCAGAGCTCCACCGCCGTAGCTGCCGACACGGCCTAGTCTGCTGGGGGGAGGGGGGACCATCATACCTAAGCCATCATGCCTACACCAAATAATCCCATTCATGTTTCATCGAGAGGTCTACGTGTGCTCGGAACAGAAGTTTTATTTGTATTAGCGGGAGGCAAGCTGGCCTATGAGAGCTGACAAACACACTGTCAATCACGAAACCCAAAGAGGTGATAATCCATGCAACAGACACACTAGTACATCATAACAGTAGATGCAGACGAAGGGAATACATTTCGTCTCTCACCCATCTTTCTACGCCTTGATCTCCTCCTTCCCCGGAGGGAACTTGGGGAACTTAGGGAAGAAGAAGGGGTTCTTCTTGATGAAGGGGAGGAGCTTCTTGAACTTCTCAGGGTCCGTCTCGGGGTTCTGGGTCTTCTGCTCAGCTGTAGGATGGTAGATCGGGGTGGACGTCGGGTGGGGTGGCTTGTACTCCTGTACGGGCGAGTGGTACACTGGCACTGCAGGCGCCGTCGTCGTCGGTGGCTTGAACTCTGGCACCGGCTTCTTGTGGGTTTGGGGGATCGTCACGATGGGCTTCTTGTGCAAGAGGTGCTTCTTGAAGAAACGGTAGACGATGAAAGCAGAGGCGCACTCCTTGGACGGGTAGTGCACCTTGCCAGCGACCGCGACGAAGGTGTTCTTCATCTTGTGGTGGTCGTCGTCGTCGCTGGTTGGCCGGACGATCCAAGACGGCTCCTGTCCGGGGCATGGCTGGTTGGCTGCAGTGTGGAGCTGCGCGAAGCAGTCCTGCTTCAGCTTGCCGTCCTCACGGACAAGGTCGGCCGCGAGGGGGACGCTGAAGGCGCCGGACTTGTCAACCTCGCCGAGGGCCTTGGTCTCGAACACGCCGTCGGCGTTCTTGCACTTGACAGCCACTTGAAGGCCTGGAGGGACAAGAGGTCTCAGTAATATAATAATATAAGTTTGCACAGCAAAATGCAAAACTGAAACTGGTCAGATAAAGCGCACCATTGAATGCCGCCTCAGCTTTCATGTTCTTCCTGGTGCAGTCGGCGCACTTGGCCAAGCCGACCACCACTGGCGCCGTCACGGCATCTGCAGCACGGGAAACCACCGCCGCTAACAGGACGGCGCAGATGCCAGCAAGCAGGCTGCGAGGCAGAGCCGCCATCGCAAATGGAAGCTTTTGGCTGCAGTCGAGCTCAAAATACTTGAGTTAGCAGTGGATGGATGTCAATGAAGGATGGGGCGTCCTGGGCTTATATAGGATTAACTACAGGGTGATCCAGTGTTAAAAAAAAAACACTACAGGGAGATCCAGGGAGCTGAACCAAAACATGTATTCGATCCGGCACAAGTTAATAAGTGCCGCAAGGAGCTACCAAACTCTGGCACCGGCTTTGTAGATTTGAAGAGTTAATGCCGCTCCAAGTTGATCATCCCATTCTCTGCCTCTGTCTGCTTGCCCATATCTACCTACGGACTACTAATAACTCCAGAATAATCGAATCCATCTTCGTTGACGACGTACCCGTCCATGGTTGCATCACTAACAAATACGTGCCTTTATGGAACAAATATTGTTTACTTTTGATAATCCTTTGCCTGACGACAACTGTCATTAATTTTAAATTATATACTGGTTGTCAAAATAGATGGTACTCAATCTCCACCGTCTTTTTGGACCGGTCCATTTATACCCTAATCCAAGGGGTTGGAGACGACTAGAGGAGACTTTAACTTGTATCGGATTAAATCCTCCTTAATTTTCTCCAACCCTTTTAGTCCGGGGTGCAAAAAAAGGCGTTTCAGGACGTCCCATCAATCCATGTCAAAGCTAGTTAAAATCTTGTTGACATGAAAAAAGAGAGAGCTAAAGAAATTCAAGTGCTAGCGACGTGCTTCATGTTTTACGATTTGTGTACACCGAGTGCCAAAGGGGTGAGGGTACCTCGCACACCACAAGACTTTTATTTCCCCTCATTTCTTCCTCCACTCATCTTCTTTAGGGCTTGTTCGCTTCCTCTATATATATTGAGTGCCTGGAATGATTCCAGTTTAGAATGGTCCACTTATTAGATGAATGAATTCTCCTGTTACCTCTTCAAATAACATGGCTATCAAATTAGTAACACGATAGCTAGATTGTAAGGATATCCTAAAACATGCAAATTTAGTCCTACCGATATTCTAAAAATTATACTATAGATATGTCATACCGTCCATCCCATCCACTGTATTTGCCTCTATTTCTCCCCTTATCTCCTTCTCATCACCATCTCGATGGACGGTGTTGGGCCTCAACATACATCATCGTGGACATCTCTCTTACTTCTAGAGCTGAAGACCCAGCTCGCCTACGTGCCACGTGGGGTGGACGGGTTTCAACTCAGCCTCGTGTTGTTAGTGCTTCCCATGGTGGCTAAAGCCAGGGGATGAGCTTGTCCACACATTTTCCTGTGTGGTGGTCTGGCCATGGCTGAGCTCTTTCACTAGTATAGAAAAAAAATTTATTGGCGGTTTTACGTATATTTTTATAGATATTTTTTGAAAAGTAAAAATCAAGCATTTATACTAAAGATGTTTCAGGACCGCCAGTACAAATATGATTTATGTTGACATTTCTTTTAAGGAACGACCAGTATAAATAGTTATCCAGAATTTACATTTTTCTCAAAAAATAGCAAATTAAGTAGCAAAACATATTTTAAATTCTGGGAAGGCACCCGCTCGCCTAAGTCCATCGCAAGTCGCACATTTTTTCACGTAAAATTGCGTGCTACGTAGATGGCGGAATTTAAACCCATGACCTCGTCCTCGCGCTACCCCTCCCCTACCACTACACCACATACTCACTTGTATATATACCTTATTTTAGTTCCCCCACATATTATACTAAACCGATGGTAAATTGAATATTTGAGGGTCTAAGAGCATCTCCAAGAGTTTTCCAAAATTCACTTGGTAAATGTTATGATTTGGTAACTCTCTAAAATATATGGCAAGTGAAAAAGAATACCTCTTCAATAGTTTGGCATAATTCTCTTGCCATCAGATCAAACTTACATCAGGAACCCTGAGACAGAAACAAAATTATGTTTATGTCCTTCCACCTTTTAAAAACTTACATCAGGAATCCTGAGGCTGAAACAAAATTATATTTATACCCTTCCACTTCTTCTAATAAGGATGCATGCGCGTGGAGTTGAGCGCGCATATATGCGCGCACGGAGGCTCTTTTTCCCACCTTGAAATAAATGACAACCTAGAATGGGGAACTGTTGGAGAAGGTTTTTTCTGTTTTTGCCAACAAAATAAAGATGGCAACGTGGGATTGGAAACTGTTGGAGATGCTCTAAACAAATTCAAATGAAAAAGTGGTTAAGTACAAAGTTTCATAACTTTTTGAAATCTACAACTCTTATTCAGAGTGTTTCTCTATCCGAGGATTTTTGAAAAATTTTGAGTTTCAAATTTCAAACTTCAGAGGTAAATTATCCTCAACTAGATGCATTCAAATAAAAAAGTTTTTAACTACAAAGTTTGATAAAATTTCAAGATCTATAACTTTAATGTAGAGTGTTTATCCATTTGAAATTATCTAAAAAATTTGAATTTTAAAATTCTAATGCATTTCTACTAGCGGTACTCTTCAAGAACCATGAGGTAGCCACCTCAACTGAGAAACCATCTCTAAGGTAAGGTGAGAATCATATTCTAATCCTCTAAGGGTTCTAGGCTGCCCATAATCAAGAGCACGACTGATATATCAGATTTAAACTCTATGCAGAGGTGTACACTCTCACTTTAAGTCATGATTCCCATTTGCCCGGAGGTTGAGTAGGCAGCGTCTCACTACGGGACTGTTCACATGTTCTAGCTAATAGGACACAGCTCTTAAGGTTTGGTCACACAGCTCTTAAGGTTTGGTCGTGGCATTGGAACTCGTATCCATTGCCATGGACTCCGGACGACCGCAACTTCAAATTTAAAATTCATTACCGTAGTTACTCCCCTACGCCAGTCCAGATAAGCCACAACCTACTAGTAGAGGTTTTGCTACTATGCCAAGTCAGAGCCATGTAGCTTGAAGCTATATGAGAAATCCTAGGTAACCATCCAAGAATTGGTGAGAGCGGACACAAGTACCCTCAGCAAATTGGGCAGCTCTAGTACTCGTTTCCTCTTAACCTTAAGCCATGTTGCTAAAAAGACATGTTTTAATCACCAACTTCAGTTGCATAAATCATTAGTCAGCCCTATACTATGTAGCGCGTATCTGGTGCGTCGAAGCAACTAAGCATAGCTACACTTTTCATAAAACCAGTAACCCTTGGTACAAGATAATTGTGGAAGTCTAGTCGATCCTTAGGGTTTAATAAAATTAGGACACACGCACAAATATAAATATAAATTAAAAGTGAGTAGGATCAAATGATCTAATGGTGTCTGCACTTGTCTTAAACCAAGCAAAACAAGTTAGAACCTCGGTAGTGTTAGTGGGCTTAAACCAAGCAAAACCAATATATGTTTGATTTAAACTCTTCTCAGATTTAAACGCTGCTCAGAAGTCTTCAGTTTCTATTTTCTGGTCTTCAACTTTTGTTCCACTTGTTGGCCCACAATGTCCACATACCGTTCTTCTACTCATAGAAACCAAGCAAAATAAATCAAAAAAAATAAGTAGACATGACTAAGAACATTACATCACTCAAACGGAAAAGCTTTAAAAGAACATACTAAACAACACGGCTCGCGGTTATGGTTGCTAAAGCGCAAGAACGACGGACAACGGAACTATAGTTAAAAAGGATAGGTATCGATAAGATTTAAGTTATCATCAAAGACAATATATGTTTGATTTATTTTAGTTAATGAAATAAGGTGATGGATATTCCATAGAAATATCCTAAAGTTGAATTAAGTTAGATTATACTTCAATTAGAAAATACAAGATTAAATTTTAGTTATATTTTATTTATAAATGATTACATGGCATTAATGCATTTAAACCTTTATTGAAAAGCATAGATCATGTGAGTAACTAATCTAACTATTATATGTTTGGTGGTTAATATAAGCAGGTCATAATTAAAAGCACTAGTTGGTGTTAATCAAGCTAATCATTTAATTATGAAAGATCAAAATGTAAACCTAAATTGCTTTTAATTTAAAGAGACATAGACTAAACATTAATTAAATTAATAGGGTTAAATTCAGAAACACGATACTTGATAACCACTAGTACCACTGCGTAGATCGTATCGACATGAAACTAACGCAACTGAAACGAACTAAACCGGAGTTAAAACGACGAAATGGTGGCTAGATTACGATCGGTGGCAAAATCGTAAGTACTGTCATCTTGTACCTTGGTCCATCTTCTTCTTCACGTGAACGTGGCGTGGGGTCTGGAGGTGGTGCTGCTGCACACAGCAGGGGAGGAGAGGCTCGGCCGGAGGGGGATGGCCGGCCGGCGGCGGCGCGGCCACACGGTGGCACGTTGGGCCCGCCGTGACCAAGGGCCCTTCCCTGCTCGGCCGGCACCCAGGCAACGGCGGTGTGGCAGCGAGCCTGAGGCAAGGGGCTGGGGTGGCACGGCGACAGGGCTAAGATGGCTGGTGAAGATGAAGGAGCACCGACAATGGAGGACCTCGCCAGCAAGGATGCAGGTGGGGCGGCGACGGCTAACCCGCCTCACGTCCGTGCAACCCACAAATCCATCGCGGGCTAATGCGGCGAGCCCGCGACGGCCGCACGACGCATGCGGCAACATGTGGGTTCCCCAGCCCACTTAATTAGCATGCCCATACACACACAAACAAACGAACCAGGTACTCGCAAGTCGCGACGCCTTCTGTTGGAGTTGGACCCTGCCGACTGCCGTGTAGCAACTCGGACCAGATCGCCAAACTAGCTAGATACCTGCACTCTAACCACCTGAACCTTACCACCGTTGGTTAACCTCACCACGACGCCTTCTCCTTCATAGTATTAGCAAAGCCTCGAGAAATAGAATGGCTTGCAGCAGATTGCATCAGGTTGGGGACTTCACTACTTCAGGCATGGCTGAAGAGATGTAAACTTTGCTGTTGCTGATTACTTCCTCCCAACAATAAGTACTATGTTGACAGTTGACCACAGCAAAGAAGCGGACAGATCAATTTCTTCTACTATTATTTAACCTATTATACTATTAGACTGCAGATTAGCAACCAACGAACCAGTACGTCACTGATACATATATGATGACCACTGCTTAGTTGTTCTTATAGATCACACAACGCACCTAACACTACCTGCATGGCTGCATGCTAGAAGGTAGCGAGCCTTCTACTAGCTTTCGACTAAATTCTCTTCTCCTCCATTCACAAGCTTCGCCCAATGGTTTGTTGTGACTTGAGGAACCAAACCACACAAGGAGCCAAAGAGAACAGTATCTTTGCACCGATAGAGGCATCAGTAAACTTCAGGTGCCTCCCTCAGGGGTAAATTCATTCTTCTTTCCATTGTTTGCCACCCAAGTCCAGAGTTATCGCTTTGCATCATTGTGACGAACTCACCATAGTTGGTGTGGGTCTGGCCATCCTGAAAATTTTACAGAAAGAGAAGTTCACACATCAGGTTTCAGCAGGACTTTTTCCCCACATGCTTATTCGTATAGTTCTGGACTTCACACAGTTCATGCGCGCTGCCTAGGGCTCCCGCGCGACGTCGTCCCCGTGGCGGCGGCAGCAACGGCGCGCGGGGATCGCCGGCGACCACGGCGGCCGCGGCTGCTGGTGATCGCACGCACGCACACGGCGGTTCCTGAACACGGAGAGGCATCGGTAGCAGCGGTTCCTATGGAGGGCGCGACAGCAGGCAGTGTTGGTGGCGGTGCCATAGGAGCTACAAGGTCGGCAGGTGCCTTGCCAAATGCGGGTTGTCGATTGCCGCTGGGTTATGCGGGTTTCCCGCGTCAGCCCACTATATCTAAACGGGTTACCTTTGTGGGTTTACGCGGGTTGGTGGCGCGGGTAGCCTAGCGGGTTGGTGCGGCAGCCCGCCCCATCTTGCATCCTTACTCGCCAGAAAACACGAAGATGAGATGAGGAACAGGTCAAACCGTGATGGATTAAAGAATAAGAGGGCATGAGGCTGTAGAGGAGATCGAGACGAACATTCTGGTGGTGTCAGTTTTCGTGGGAGACATCGGATATGGACGGCAAACCTCGCCAGAAATTCATGGGAAATCTAGACCAGCAGAACTCCGGCGGCAGATGTAGTGAGTTAGTAGTGGTAGCTTGCAATGGCGTTTTCAGATCTAGAACCAGCGTGACGAGGTGAACACCAGCATATATATAGTTGTAAGGTTTTGGGTCATTTAAAAAACGAGTATTATTAATTTTGGAAATTCTAAAAATCAATTTTGGTTCAAAAACAATTTTAGAAAAAACATAAATCATTTTAAATCACCGATTTTTTTTTTCTAAAACTCCAAATATTATGGAACTATAGCTAAGATATATTGATGGATGCCGATTCCAAATAAAATATTTGGAGTTAATGAAAAAAGATTTTAGAGCAGATTTTCCTTCTAGGAAAAATGGAAAAAGTTATAGAAAAGTCTGAAAAATTTCCGGGAAGGATCGAATCATGTCTAAGCATATCTACTACTCCTATATTGTTAAGACCCACTAAGAGATTTCCTCCAATCAAATCGCTCTATTTTACAAAAGTGATGTTAGCTGACATCATCAAAGGAGTTACACCCACTAAGGCCCCACTAAAGCTCATTTATCTCCCACTAGCTATTTCTTTTGAAATAGAAAAAAGTCGTAGCACCTAAACCAAATATCATAATTAAAATCCAATTGCACCATGGTGTTCCTCGCAATAAACTCTTCAAAACAGACCCATATGGATATATTTCCATAACTTTTTTGCAAACATTTAAATGTTTCTAAGAAAAATGCGTTTATAAGCAAAAACCTATTAAAACTTCATATCACATGGATTACATGTGGTCCTCCAAAATATGCATGATTTTATAAAGGAAAACTTCTAGAACTTTTGGGAGGAGGGATGACCCTCAGGTATAGTAGGGGTGAGGCGGTCGGGTGGGGATGAGATTTGGGCGATGCCCATACATAAACCCATTTCTAAGTAAAAACCTAGCAAAACTGCATATCATATGAATTACATGTGGTCCTCCGAAACATGTATGATTTTATGAAGGGAAACTCATAGAACTTTTGGGAGGGGGATGACCTGTATAGAGGGTGAGGGGTACGGGTGGATGAGATTTGGGTGATGCCCATATATAAATCCGTTTCTAAGCAAAAACCTAGCAAAACTACATATTACATAGATTATATGTGGTCCTCCAAAACATGATGATTTTATGAAGGAAAGAAAAACTCCTAGAACTTTTGGGAGGGGGTGACCCTCAGGTATAAGGGTGGAGGTTCGGGTGGATGAGATTTGGGTGATGCCCATATATATTTCCACTTGATGACCCACAGCAACGCGCGGCGATTTCATCTAGTTTTGGAAACTTAGCTAGCGCACTCAAAATTACCACAAGCGAACAACCGACAAGCACCACATCAACAAAAGGCCGTCAAATTAAATTCACAAATATTTGAAAAGCACTATATAAATGTATAAAAATCTAAACTAATCTTGACAAATTTTATCCACATATTAAATCCTTTATTTTATTTAGTGTTTGCTAATCACATCCCAAAATAGAAATTTAGGGATGTGATACTTTCACACTTATAGTTCCTCCAGACACCACCTTCTCTATCCAAGCACACCACATTGAATCAAAACCTCTTTTTCTAAACAAGTGAACAGCAGATTCCATTTAACTTTGTCATATGTTTTTTCAATGTCTAGTTTCAAAATAATACCAACTTCTTTCTTCCTCTTTGTCTCATGCAAAATTTCATGCAGACACATTATACTAGTCATGATGTTTCTACCCTTCATAAAGGATGTTTGAGTATCATAGATCAATTTGTCAGCCACTGACTCTAGCCTAATAGTTAGAGTTTTAGTAATCAATTTGTACAGACAATTCAAAAGGCAAATTGGCCTATATTGCTAAATTCTTCAAGCATCTTTGATTTTAGGCAAAAGAGTAATAATCCCAAATTAATTGTATTGATATTCATTTTTTATTGTATAGATCTATAAATAATTCTATAATATCATTTTTTATTATCTCTCGACTGTGTTGATAAAATTCTATTGGAATCTTGTCAGGACTAGCCGCTTTATTTTTTTCAATCTGCCATAGTGCATTCTTTAACATCTTCCTCAGTGAACATTCTATATAGGAATGAATTATTTTTAGCTGACACTTTAGGGATGTTTTCCCAAAAAGCATCATCAAGATGCACATCTTGATCAATTGTAGGACCAAAAAGATCACTGTAATATTCTAAAGCATGTTGTAATAGATCATTATCACCCTCAATCACCTAATCATCCTTTTCTAAAGATATTATGTTGTTCTTTATTTTTCTACCATTTGCCACTTATGAAAATATGAAGTATTATTATCTCCCTTCAACAACCAATTGGCATGACTCCTTTCATACCAATACATTTCCTCTTGCTCTATGCTTTTTAAATTCTCACATAACAGCCATATTTTTCTTTCAATTTATATGTTAGATAACCCTACCTCTTCTTCAATGCTCTCTAAATTAGAGAGTTCTCTTTGATATTCTTTTCTTTCTTTCCTTAGTTCCTTGAGAATTGAAGCCCCACCCTTTGAAATATTGCTTAAAAAGTTTCAGCTTCCGTTGAATACGATCATAGCAGTTTTTGCCTTGCATGGTTTACCCCACAAGCTTTCAACAAGAGACTAGAACTCGGGATTATTATGCCCATTAAGATCAAATCTGAACTGAATAAAAGACAAATTTGTGTTACCAGTTATAGATAGAAGAAGCGTATTATGATTAGAAATCTCCCTAGGGAGTATTCACCACAGCCCTAGGAAACACTACTTCTTAGTTTTTAGATACCAAAATTCTATCCAACTTTTACATAGTGGGATTATCATGATTGTTGGACTAAGTTTATATACCCCCATTCATTATCAACTCTCTCAATTCATAAAAATAAATCAAAACATTGAAAAACAGAGTATGTCTATATACCCATCTTTAGAATTTTTTTGACTTGAATATCTAATAATATTAAAATCTCCCCTAATCAAAATAGGATCTGAATTAGAAGAACAGAATATAGATAACTTAGTTAAGAACCTGATCTTATTCTCTCCTTGAGGTACACCATACACAACTATCAAGTTCCACTTCAATCTCATAACTTTATCCCACAAATTCATTTGTAACATAAATTCTCCTTGTTTAAAAGATCCCACATCAAATCTCTCAATATTAATACCTACTGAATACCACTAGACTTTCCTTTAGAAGCATTCCACTTCCACATATAATCTTGATTACAATCCAACTTTTTCAATAGAACATCACTACAATCAAGTATCATGATTTCTTGTAATCGAATGAAATGAAACTTGTATTCCAAAATTAGATTTTTTAGAAAAGTAGAAATTCCTTTCTTTTTAAGGCCTCTATAGTTCCAAATTAGATCACTGATTGTTATTTTTACCTTGTTTTTTCTTTTTCCATTGTTTCAAAGGTATTTTATTATCCATTGAATCTAGGGGATACAAGCTAGGAGCTTTCGAGTCTTTTTTTCAGTCTAGATTGCTAATCCAGTAGAGGACTCAATAAAAGATCTATCACATCCACGATCTACCATACGACCCAGCGCAACTAGGGGTATCCGTAGATAAGCAAAATATCTAAGCACCATGCCTACATACTGTTGTCCATTCAGCATATGATCAAATAGATGAGCGCTATCTGAACAAGTGAATGAACATAATAGTAACCTAACTATACTAGATGTATTGAAGTAGACAATGAACAATACAATCATGAATATAAATATATAATTATGAAAAACTATGTTGCTAGTAATAACTGTACAAAGGTAGACATTACAATAAGAGAGGTGAGCATAAGAACTGTAACAAATTCCAAACTATTGACAACATTGGGAATCCAAAATCAGTTGACGAACTTGACTTCCTCTAAACTCGATCTAACTAGGCTAAAGCTATGAACTAGAGAGGCTCTGATAAACTAAGGTTTCTGGCTCTGGATGACTTGATCTTCAAATAACTTGATGCCTCCAGGGGATCTAGCCCTTTATTTATAGCCCGGTGGGAGGTACGATGGCTATTTGATCAAGCCCACCATGTAATAATTCTGATAATTCATTTGATAATTAAGCCCTTCTCTATAGTTTTTCTGGAATAATCCCTGGAAAATAATAATTCACCACAACTCATGAAAATTATCAGATAAAACCCTATACTTTAATATTTGCACGTGTACAGATCGTTTCTCATGCTTATTGCATTATTAAATGTTGACACTATCCACCATCAACACCTTCCTCTCCAAAAGTGCTACCATCACATTGACATTTCAATAGATCAACTTCAAAATTTTTCTGTAACTTCTCTTCAGTGATCATATCAGTAGTGGCTTGGTCATCATTTAGTGCCACATGCCATGCTTGTTGCTAACCTCCTAAGTCTTTGACCTAAGAGCTTACTACATCATCATTGTAAGCATCAATCCTTCTTAATTTGTCACTTAGAGATTCATTGTCTTCATCAGAATCTTCCAAGCTATCTGGACTGTGAACCTTCTCATTCTATTCATCGCTTTTTTTTGACGCAAAATACCGTGGGGGAGATCCCCATGGTTTGAAAGCTTTTATAAAAAGAACAGGTAACCAAAGTACAAAGAGAGAGACATACTTACAACCAGAGAAAGGAGGGAGATGGGAACTGAACAGAGGAGGAGAAGAGGACTGCTAGACCGAGAAGAAAGGAAAAAATTACAAGGCATCTAGCCAGAGAAGCACAGCAGCTCTATCAGACCCTCTCTAATATGGCAAGACTGAAGGTTTGCTTCCCCCTTGAAATTATGGATCCATTTATCGAAGCAAGCTTGTACACCATCAAAGATAAGTCTGTTCCTCATCTTCCATAATTCCCAGGCTACCAGAAGGAAAATTTCCATGAAGAACTGCTTGCTGTTTCTCTATTTACTTCTTTCAATTCTGCTGATTCTGTCAGCGTGCTGCACCCATTTGATGTCAACCTTTTCCTAGCACCTCTTAGCGAAGGAGCAGTGGAAGAAAAAGATGATCAATAGTTTCTTCACAATTATCATCGCACATAACACACAAGTTATTAGGTTGCACATTGAACCTTCTCCTGGAAAGCACGGTTCTAGTGTTGAGCCTGTCTAAGAGAATTAGCCAAGCAAAGAACTTGACTCTTGGGGTCACCTCGCACTTCCAAACCCAGGAGAACACTGATGGAACCTGCGTGTCAGAGAACGCCAACATATAGAGTTTAGAAGCCTTGAAAACACTGTTCCCCCAGCAAAACACTCTCTGATCAATATCATCATAAAGAGTATAACTCTGGATTGTAAGGCTCAATTGCTCTAGCTGAAGGGATGCCCGTTGAGAAATAGGAATGTCGAAGAGATCCTCAAGACTGGAGGCCTCAGAAACCTCCCTGACAGAAATATCCTCATGTTTGGCAAAAGAAGCAATAGCAGGGTACAATTCTTCTAAGGCCACACCGATCCAATTATCCTTCCAGAAAAGAGTTAAAGTACCATCACCAGCCTACAAATTGAGGAGTTTGCTCCTCTTCTCCCTAAACCCTGAACCCTAAACCCAGCCGTTGCATTCTATTCATCACTTAGCAGTGGTAGCTTTTGCTTAAGCACCAAGCATTGTTTCCCTTTTCCATACAACCTTTCTTGCTCATCAACCTATTCCTGTCCCTTTGACTACTTAGATAGGGATATCTTGGATGGGGTAGAATGGGAAGAAAGATTATGTTGCCTAGCAAACTTGGTAGAGCCCCCTTCTTTATCACCAACAATATCCTTACTAGATGTACATGCATCAGTCCTAGATTTCTCCTCATCATCAACCTTGAATTTCTTGTTAGGTGGATCATGTTCCCCAACTTTGATGCCACTAGAAAGAGTTATGCCAGTTTTAATTTCTTGAACCTCCCTTTCAAAGGTCAAATCAAGGACATACATACCCAGGCACCCTTCTGTAGCCCTAGGAATTTTATTGAGGTCCCTACATGCAATCTTTATTCTCACAAAGTTAGATCTGAACTTGGCCTTTTCATTTATTTCCATAACTTTTCCTACAAGGCCATGAACTTTTGCACAAGTTCTAATTGATCTCTTATCACCTAGAATGTCCATTACCCTAAACCAAGCCTGTTGTAGCTCCCCTTTGGCTCTCAGATTTGGAGACTAGTGGATAATCTTCATCTGAGCATTCACATGTTTCATAGTCAGAGCTTGGAAGCGACTTAGTTACTTGACTTTCTGAGCAGTTGGAAATTCATAACAAATCTACTCTCACTCACTTGTCAAGCAATCCATTTCCAAGAGCTGGAGCCAATCAAGTCCATGGATTCTCGCTCAATTTGCTTTCTAGTAGCTTGCCCTTGCATAATGGTAGTAATAGCTATGCTTTCTTTATCCCTTGACACCCTTGGATCAATAGATTCCCTAATAAGAAGAAACTCTAGTCTTCGACTTGGGCTGCACACAACTTAGGCCCAGCGGTTTCAGGGAACACATCTCTTGCAATCATAAGCCAAGTGATTGTTATATCCACATATTTCACAGAACAACATCCTATAATCTCTTGTCACATGATTGAAGAGCCCACATACACATGCAATCCTAGGCTAATTCTGATTAGGAGGAAACTAATGGGTATCTGAGTCTTTACCATTCTTACCTTGACTTTCATATTGAGATTTATCCTCTGAGTGATACACTGTTGACGGTGGATAGCGTCAACTTTCTATATATCAAAAGACATGAAACATACATCAATATCCAGAAGGCTAGGGTTTCATCTAATGATTTTCACAAGTTTTGGTGATTTACCAATTTTCAGGGACTAATCCAGAAAACACCAAAAAAGGGGCGAACTACAAATCTACACCATGGAATTATCCGCAACTCAGGAATACACCAAACTACTCTAGAAGGATCCAGAAGACACCAAAGCGAAGGGGAGGCGGGGCCACCGCCAGGGGGGCCGGCCGGCCCCACTGCCTAGGCCGGTCGGCACCCCCTTGTGGGGTCCACCTCCCATCTTCTGAAATGTTCCTTCACCGTCTTTGAGGATCAATCTCAGCCCTACGTGAAGTCGGTTTGATCAAACGACTGTCGTGCATCCCACCGGGCTATATAAGCAGGGCCAGACCCCCCTGGAAACCCTAATTCATTCAATACCTCATTTAAGTCATTCAGGGTCGAGCCAGTTGAAGATCAAGTCATCTAGAGCTTCAAGTTCTAGTTCCTCATAGCCTTCTAGTTCATAGTTTAGCCTAGTTAGATCTAGATTAGAGGAAGTCAAGGTGTGTTAATCAGTCTTAAATTCTAGAAGTTGTCAAGAAGAGAAGAGTCTGGTACAGTTCTTAAGCTTTTCTTTCTTATTGTATTATCTGTGTTTGTATGATATTTACTAGCAACATTGTTCTTCATCTTAGTTTAATTATTATGTTCATTGTCTACTTCAATACATATAGTTTAGTTGGTTTGCTATTATATTCATGCACTGGTTCGTATAGCGCTCATCTAGTTGATCATATGGTGAGTGGTAGGCAATATGTAGACATGGTGTCTAGATACTTTGCTTATCTACGGATATCCCCAGTTGTGCCGGATAGTGAGGTAGATCATAGATGTGATAGACCCATTGAGTCCTTTGTAAGCCTTCCCCCGTACGGTGGATTGGTAGAGTGGGATTGTCAGGTTAAGTGTGTATTTATACACATGAGGTTCCTATACTCATCTTTTCCTGTACATTGCTCCGATGTGTTTGGGAACTATGGTAGTATTACTTGACAATGATTACTAGATGTACTTGCACCAGTTGACGTAGCTTTGACATATAGTTAAATACTTAGGAGTTATTTCTCTATTACCTGATTAGACAACGCTGACATGATTAGAGTGCTATGATGGTTTAGTATCATTAGGAGATGACTGATTAATGGCTCATTATCATTATCTTTATCATTATTATATATTTATCTTATGATTTACCCCTGTTATGAATAGAGTGTATAATATTGGTTACATCGTCTATTCAATACATATACATATATATGTTATCAATACTATGAAGTAGCTTCTTAGCAATGCCTTCCCAGTGGTAAAATATAAATGACAACCTAGTAATACTCTAGGTAAAATGCTACAATGGTATAATTATCTGTCCGCTCGCATCGTTCTTAGTTTATATTAATCTTTATTTATTTCTGTCTACTCATATAAAATGATAAGATTTAGTACCAATGTTTATTCCTAGCTTTATAATTGGGGATGACAACCTAGTTTCATAGTTGGGAGTAAGGGTAAAGAGGCTAGTGGCTAGTTGCTAAAGGCAAGCTAATTAATACCAACATTTTTAGCGTCATTGCGTGGGATAGAAAATTGAGATTTATTGCAGTGATGTTAGAAATACCAACAATCATTTTTGGCGCCGTTGCCGGGGAAGGCTAAAAGACTTAGAAAAAGTATTGATAACATATATGCATCATGAATAAGACCGATCACCCAATTGACCTCTAACTCAAACAGGCTTACCCTTGTTCTATATTTATATATCTTATGCAGGGTAATGAATGAATGAACGGATTTGCTCTCCTGGACAATTACGTTGAAGATCCAGAGAGACTCTTACGAAGAAGAAAGTTTGTTAATACAAGGGACATTTTTGAATCACCATCAAGAACACCCTCCACTGAAGCTCAATTTTCAAGGAATCAAGCTCTAACATCCGAAGGAGAAGAATTAGGAAATTTAGCACCAGCTTTTGAAGCTATGGCTGAGAAGACGCTCCGCGAGTTCTCTGCTCCAACAATCGACAACATCCGTACGGGACCTAATGTCAATATTGGTGATAATAGATTTGAACTCAAGCCTACGCTTATCACTATGGTTCAAGTTAGTAAGTTTTGTGGAAAGGCTCATGAAGATGCAAGTGCACACTTACAACACTTTCTAGAAATTTGCAGCACCTTCACTATCAGAGGAGTACCAAGAGATGCTATTTTACTCCGCCTTTTCCCATTCTCACTTCTAGAAAAAGCAAAACAGTGGTTCTATAATAACAAGGCAACCAACACTACATGGGACAAATGCTCTACTATTTTCCTAGCAAAGTTCTTTCCTACAGGCAAGACCAATGCTCTACTTGAGAAAATCTCAAGCTTTCATCAGCAACATGATGAATCGTTGTTGACGGTCGTTATTCTATGAAACCAACCGTCAACTAAGCCATGAAAAGGATGCAATTGTGATCACCAAAGTAGATATAGGGTTTGCACTGACAGAATTCCATGAGTTTTGGTGTTTCACTGTTTCTACAGGCGTAAACTGGAAAAGACGCAACCGCGAGAGCTTATCGAAACAAAGAACGGGAAAACGGACTCCACGGCAACACAGGAACATTCTAGAAGAGACGAGAAGGCACCACGCCGAGCCGGAGGGCCAGCGGCCACCAGGTGGGACCGGCCGGTCTGGCCCAGGGCCCGGTCGTGGCCCGGTTCACCCGGTTCGCTCCACCGCCTTTGAGGATCAATCCCAGCCGCCCGTCAATGCCGGTTTCATCCGATGGCTCACGATAATCGCCCAGGGCTATAAAAGGAGGGCAGGACCCCCCCCAAGGGAAGAGGCACATTCATTCATTCCTCATTCAAAGTCCGATCATCAGCCAGAAATGCTAATCAGAGCTCCTTAGCTAGGGCCTAGATAGCTAGTTAGAACTAGAGGGAGGCAAGCGCAGGCTTGGATTCCGGAGCCATCAAGAGCTTAGATTTGGTATAGTTCTTACCTCCTTTTGCCTTTGTTCTCTTTCATTGTATAGTTATATGATTGCTACAATTGAATTGATGAATACTTATCTACTTACATTCATAGTTATATTGTTCTTTGTCTATTATGGTTATATACTTAGTATAGCTAGATTGATATTATACTTATCCATAGGTTCGTATAGCGCTCATCTAATTGATCATTGGGTGAGTGGTAAACATTGTGTAAGCATAGTGCTTATACGTTGTTTATCTACGAATACATCCTATAGGCCGGGCTTGGTAGATCGCGGGTGTGATAATCCTGTTGAGTCCTATGTAGTCCAAACCCCGTTTATAGGCACAGTAGGGCTTTTGTATGAAGGAAGGGTGTGCTATGTTCTCAAACTTCTCTAGCATGTCCACTATGAATAGATATAATGCTAATCTTAGCTATGACTACTAAGTGTATTGCACTAACCATAATATGCATTGACATGTAGCTAGGAATAACACAGGAATATCTCTTGATGTTCTACTAGTAACCCTAATGATATAGCTAGGAGTCTCTATCTGTTTATGCTGATGATTATATACTTATCCTATCATTTATCTTGTGACTTACCCCTACATTGAGTAGCGAGGATATGGTTATGCCTATCCATTACACTCTAGGTTAACATGCTACCTTTACATGAGAGCCATGTAGACCTTCCTTTGGGAAAATATAAATGACAACCCGTAATACTCCGGCAAGTGAGGGAAATTCCAGCAAGTGAGGGAAATCTTTGAATCTCCATCAAAGACACCCACTGCTGAGGTTCGTTCTTTGGAGGAGCAAGCTCCTATAAGAGAAGAAGAGCAACAAGAAGGCAACTTAGCATCAGTTTTTGAGGGAATGGTTGATAAGTCACTGCGCGAGTTCTCCGCTCCAAACACCAACTACATCCGCACTGGACCTAATGTCGAAGTTGGGGAGAATGGATTTGAGCTCAAGCCTGCCCTTATCACCATGGTGCAAGCCAACTTGTTCTGTGGAAAAGCACACGAAGATGCAAGTGCTTATCTCCAACACTTCTTAGAGATTTACAGCACTTTCAAGATGAAGGATGTACCAAAAGACACCGTCCTGCTGCGTCTGTATTTCTATTCTCACTATTGGGAAAGGCAAAGCAATGGTTCTACGCCAACAAAGACAATCACACAAATTGGGACAAGTGCTCTACAGCTTTTCTATCAAGGTTCTTTTCTATGGGTAAAACAAGTGCCCTATGAGGGAAGATCTCAAGTTTCCAGCAACAACATGATGAGTCAGTCCCTGAGGCATGGGAACGCTTTCAAGACTACATATCAGAATGTCCTCATCATAGGATAGAAAATTGGCTCCTTATATAAACTTTCTATCATGGGCTTACCAATAGCACCCATAACAACATCGATGCTACTGCTGGAGGTGCATTTATGTTATTGACCATACCACAAGCTACTGCCCTTATGGAGAAGATGGCCTCCAATCAAGATTGGAATGATGAGCGCCAAACAACCCACAAGAGGAGTGGAGGAATGCACCAGCTCAAGGAGGTAGACATGCTGTCTGCCAAGATAGACCTACTCATGGAGAAGCTGGAAGACAAGGCCATCCAGAGACAAGATATCATGCGCATCAATGATTCATGCATGACTTGTGAAGTGTGTGGCAATATGGGACACTCAGGCAACAGCTACCCTGAGACCTGTGAGGATGTGAACTTCATCAACAACAATAACAACAACAATTATCATCCTCAAAATCAAGGATGGAATCAGCAAAAGCCCAACTACCAAGGTAATTTCCCAAGTAACTTTCAAGGCACTAAATTACAATAACTATGCTCAATTGTCTTTGAGAGAAGTGATCTCCAACCAAAATAAAATTGTGGAGACTTTATCTAGGAAGGTAGCATCCAATGATAAAATGCTAGAAAATATAAACACTAAAATGGATAGCTTTACCTCTGCTATTAAGAACCAGCTTAGCCTTAATAAAATGATAGAACAATAATTAGCTCAGCTGGCGGCCGCTGTTCCACTGACCAACGAAGGTAAGATTCCAGGGCAACCTTTAGAGCCCGAGACCACGAATTTGGTTGATGTGTATGCAGGTTACTACATTGAAGCATCATCAGGATAGAAGGATGAGTCCATGCCACCCAAGAGAGGAGATCTAGGGAGGCCTGTGATCCCCATCTCTATTGGGTAGCATGACTTCCCTGAAGTTATCTGCGATATATGCGCCAGTGTCAACATCATGCCTAAGGTAATTTTTGACCAAGTCTTTCCATAGGCATCCTTGTTGTACACGAATATGTGTTTGCAGCTTGCAGACCAGACGGTTAAGCACCCTGAAGGAATCTTAGATGACGTGTGCATACGAATTGGGAGATCATATGTCCCTATAGACTTTGTAGTCTTGGATACCGGCAGAGATCCCAAGAGTCCAATCATTCTTGGCCGACCATTTCTGAGTACTGCAAAGGCTGTCATCTACATGGACAGTGCTAAGATTTGTTTCACCATCAAGGGCAATAAAGAGAAGTTCAGTTTCAAAAACTAGGACCCTTGAGGCTCCGATAGACCCAAGAGGAGCTTACTTCCTAGTTAAGCCAACAATTGAAATGCCAAGAAGAAATCAAATGGAAAGAGAAAGAATAAGAACAGGAGGCAAGTAAGAAAGCAAGTCCGAGTAGTCAAGGCTGTTGAGTACAAGTATGATCACCTCTTAGCTTCACCATTCCTAGCCAAGAGAGAGGATCTAGGCATGCTAGCCATTGATTGCACTATTAGACAATGCTCATTCTACAACGCTTTCTGCGACACCGGATCAGCTGTCAGCATTATGTCCAAAAAGGTATATGACTTATTATTCAATACACCTCTATACCCTACCTATATGCAGCTGCAGCTGGCAGACAACACGATGAGATTTCCGGAGGGAGTAGCAAGAGACATCATGGTCAAAATCCACCCCACTACGTCCCGACCAACTTCATGATACTGGACATGGGAGAAGAAGATGAGACACCCATCATCCTTGGGAGGCCGTTCCTCAGCACCACCAATGCTATCATCTACAATGGATCAGGCCAAGTCCATTTCCAATTCCTAGGAGAGAAGGTACGTTGTTATTTTAAAGATTATAACTCTTCTGGATTAGCAGCTTTCACCCTGTCCAAGAGGAGACGTCAGCGCCGGAGGAATCGCTCTCAAAAGAGCAATGTTGAGGAGGAGGAAATCAAAAAAGAATCTACAACACCAAAGCAACAACCTACAAAGGTATGGAAAGAAAAGGTAACCTCCTCAACTGAGTCATTATCACCGGGAGGTCCAACGTCAGGGTCCCCATCCTCGGAATCCGATGAAGCACCCCAGGAGTGACGAAGACGAGAAGTCTTGTCCGCAGGGCTTTAAACTCCGAACCCTTGCCATAAGGTAACAATGGTAGTTATCCATTTACTGTCTTGCACTTTTAAATTCATAGTTAGTTTTTATCATCTTTATAAGAAAACAACAAAAACATTTAGAAAACCTTAAAGCCCCATGTGAAATACCTATAGTGCAAGCTAAAGGAGTGTTCACTGTGGTAGCCTAAAAATAAAATAAAAATTAGCATGCATATTTCCATTCGGTTTGATAAAAAAAAATAAAATAATAAAATAAAGTAAAAATAAATAAATAAAAAAATCCAAAAATAATCATTGAGCATCTTGCTGCACTACATGCACTATAACACCCTTTGAAAATCCCTCACAATAACCAAGTTCGCGAAACGGCTAACCACTAACTGTTTATTCTAATCCGTTCCACGAGTTTTGGTGTTTTATGAGATGTTTGCTGCAGGATGACTCTAAGAGCTAGTCCACCTAGGAAGCACCATCTTCATCACTCAAAGTACACCTTTCCTACATACAGCTAACCACTGTGTAAAGGAAGCAACTTCTTGTTGGATGAGATGAAGGTTACCGGCTACATCAGCTTTTACAAGCATGAGCTCCATTGAGAGGACTGCTCAGCTTTAATGCTCAACCACGAAAACAACTAGCTTGGAGAAAGGCATCCCCTAGGTACCCAGGTTAGTGTACCTACACGATTATCGAGTCAGTCATAAAAATTAAAAATACCAAAAATATGTGAGCACATGAAGGTTCACCATAGTATCATAAGAAAAATTAAAAATACAAAAAAATATATGGGCACATGAAGGTCCATGCTTTTTTAAGAGTCCTTAGAGTCTTTAGAGTCTTATATAGTATGAGTCTTTGAAAAATGAAAAAAAATCAAATAAAAATGTTTGTCTGTCTAGAGTCAATAAAAAGGAAGCTCTTAAGATGATTTGAATTGATGAAAAGCTACTCTGTTACAACACCTTTGAAATGCCTAGAGTTTAGACAAAAGTTTTCCCGAGTTTTAGCTCCAACTATTTGACATTAGAATTTGCTCTGAGCCTGAAACTTGTGGGTTGCATACGCTTGAACTAAGTCTAGGTACCTGATTGATAAGATTGAGAAAATCTGAGCTGCTATTTATCTTGTTCTAAGTGACACTAGAGTTCTAGAGATTTATCTTTTGAAAAAATACAAAAATATGATGAGTTCCTATATGACAAGGCTTACATTCCCACCAGAGCCAAACACAATGAGATAGGCTAGTTAATCTTTCACATACATGCTGCTTATCTTGGATTGAGTTTTGTTAACTTTTGTGACCCTGGTGTGAAATTTGTCATGCTCTTGAATCAAGATCCAGCTCCATATGCACTACTCTACACTGGAGTAGACGCAACATGCCATTCCACCTACATCCATTCTAAAAATTGTTTTTCTCCTACATTGGGAGAGAACACTAAAAATATTCTATTAGGTTAGCCATCCAATAAATACTCCATGTTCCTGTTGTTATCTCTCCAAAACCCATCAATGCCAAAAGGAGTGCTATGAGCTATGCAAAAAGATATTTGAAAAAAAAGAGAAGAGAAAAGAAGAAAGAAAAGGGGAAAAGAAAAGAAAGATGGACAAGTGTCCCTGTGCAACAATGGGTACGTAGATGTCCGACTCCCTGAGAAAAAGAAAAAGAAAAAGATAGCTCATAACCTCTGGCCAGTTTCCAACGTCCAAAAGGAGAGAGAAGCATCCAAGGAGCTGAGTAGAATTAGGTTCCACCATATATCCATATATCCACCATATTCATCCACCTATACATTTTGATTCGACTGCATGACTCGTTTCTCCATGGATCCATTGTTTGACTTTACAACACATGCATTGCAAGTTTGCTCTTTCAGTTTTCTCCGTACCTATGAGCTCCACATAAGCTTTAGCTATAGGATGAAAAGAGAGGCAACTATCATCACTGCCTTGGTGAGAATCTATAAATACCATATATATTGAGAGACTTGAGAGTGTCATACATGGGAAAGCTCTGAATTTTATTTAAAAACCTCTAAAAAACTCCAGAATGATAGTTGATCGAAGAGCTTAAAACATAGTGCTTAGATGAGATCTTTCTGTCTGTCAAGTACTCAAGACCCAAGGAAGAGCTAATAAGCCCCACAGTCAAAGGTAATATGGGTAAGTTTGAAAGTCAGCTCAGTTATTGCATAACTTGGAGGAGAATTTCTGTCTGACTGCAGGTATATTTCTAGGGAGTTGCTCCAAGATGGCTACAATGCTTAAACATATATATCTTACAATAACTTTTTTAAGTTTTCTTTGCTAAGGGACTAGCAAAGGTTAAGCTTGGGGGAGTTGTTGACGGTCGTTATTGTACGAAACCAACCGTCAACTAAGCCATGAAAAGGATGCAATTATGATCACCAAATAGATATAGGGTTTGCACTGATAGAATTCCACAAGTTTTGGTGTTTCACTATTTCTGCAGGCGTAAACTGAAAAAGACGCAACCTGCGAGAGCTTATCAGAACAAAGAACGGGAAAACGGACTCCGCGGCAACACAGGAACATTCTAGAAGAGACGAGAAGGCGCCATGCCGAGCCGGGGGGCCAGCAGCCACCAGGTGGGACCGGCCGGTCCCACCCCTGCACGCCCGGCTGGCCCGGCCCCCCGGTCGCGGCCCGGTTCGTCTGGTTCGCTCCACCGCCTTTGAGGATCAATCCTAGCCGCTCGTCAATGTTGGTTTCATCCGATGGCTCACGATAATCGCCCAGGGCTATAAAAGGGGGGTAGGACCCCCCCAGGGAAGAGGCACATTCATTCAATCCTCATTCGAAGTCCGATCATCAGCCAGAAACCCTAATCAGAGCTCCTTAGCTAGGGCCTAGATAGCTAGTTAGAACTAGAGGGAGGCAAGCGCAGGCTTGGATTCCGGAGCCATCAAGAGCTTGGATTTGGTATAGTTCTTACCTCCTCTCGCCTTTGTTCTCTTTCATTGTATAGTTATATGATTGCTACAATTGAATTGATGAATACTTATCTACTTATATTCATAGTTATATTGTTCTTTGTCTATTATGGTTATATACTTAGTATAGCTAGATTGATATTATACTTGTCCATAGGTTCGTATAGAGCTCATCTAATTGATCATTGGGTGAGTGGTAAACATTGTGTAAGCATGGTGCTTATACGTTGTTTATCTGCGAATGCACCCTATAGGCCGGGCTTGGTAGATCGCGGGTGTGACAATCCTGTTGAGTCCTATGTAGTCCAAACCCCGTTTATAGGCACAGTCGGGCTTTTGTACGAAGGAAGGGTGTGCTATGTTCTCAAACTTCCCTAGTATGTCCCCTATGAATAGATATAATGCTAACCTTAGCTATGACTACTAAGTGTATTGCACTAACCATAATATGTATTGACATGTAGCTAGGAATAACACGGGAATATCTCTTGATGTTCTACTAGTAACCCTAATGATATAGCTAGGAGTCTCTATCTGTTTATGCTGATGATTATATACTTATCCTATCATTTATCTTGTGACTTACCCCTGCATTGAGTAGTGAGAACATGGTTATGCCTATCCATTACACTCTAGGTTAACACGCTACCTTTACACGAGAGCCACGTAGACCTTCCTTTGGGAAAATATAAATGACAACCCGTAATACTCTGGGTAAAATGCTACAATGGTATTTGATCTGTGCGCTTGCGGACACTATTTCTATATTCTAAATGGTGGCATGATTTAATACCACACCCCTTGGTGTTATGATGGGGATGACAACTTGGCATTCTAGTGGCGGTGTTCTGCTCAAGCATTTTTGGCGTCGTTGCTAGAGATAACATTAAGGGGTGTCAACAATCGTTCACCGAGGTATGGGAATGTTTTCAAGATTACAATGCAAAATATCCTTATCATGGGATGAAGGATTGGCTACTTATGCAGACCTTCTATCATGGGCTAGTCTCTAGTACCCGTGAGTCCATGGATGCTGCTGCTGGAGGAGCTTTCTTGTCACTTAAGCTCGCCGATACAACAGCACTTGTGGAGAAGATGGCCTCAAACCAGAGCTGGAATGAATAACGTGTGTAACCCCGCAAGAAAGGAGGAGGCATGCATCATATCATGGAGATTGACATGGTCATTGCAAAGCTAGACCTCATAATGAAGAAGGTTGACAGCAAAAGCAATGAGAATAGAGAAGTCATACACATTGATGATTCCTGCATGACTTGTGAAGAATGTGGAGATATAGGTCACTCAGAACGCAACTGCCCTACACTCCAAGAGGATGTGAATTTCATCAACAACAACACCAATTATCATCCTCAGCAAAATCAAATATGGAATCAATCAAATCAACGGTGGAATCAACCCAATCAAGGATGGAACCAGCAAAGACCCAACTATCAAGGTAACAATCAAGGTAACAACAATTTTAATAGTAATTTTGATCAATCAACTCTAAGAGAAGTAATTTCCAATCAAAATAAAGCTATAGAAAATTTATCTAAAAGGGTAGCATCCAATGATAAAGTGCTAGAAAATATAAATACTAAAATGGATGGCCTTACCTCCGCTATTAAGAACCAGCTTAGCTTTAATAAAATATTAGAATCATAATTAGCTCAGCTGACGGCCGCTGTTCCACCGATCCATGAAGGCAAGATTCCTGAGCAACCCCTAAAGCCCGAAACCGTAAATCTTGTTGATGTCCATGCAGGTTACTACATAGAAGGAATATCAGAAGGATGGAAGGATGAATCTATGCCACTCAAGAGAGGAGATCCAGGAAGACATGTGATTCCCATCTCTATTGGACAACACGATTTCTCTTAAGTCATCTGTGACCTTGGTGCTAGTGTCAACTTTATGCCAAAGGTAATCTTTGATCGTATTTTTCCATGGGCAACTTTGTTGTACACGAATATTGTTGACACCTGTTAGCGTCAACTTTCACTAGGGCTTTTTTCCCGAAGGATAACATGAAAACACACTAGTCTAGGGATTTATCTGACAATTTCCACAAGTTTTGCATATTCTATGATTTCTAGGGTGATTTCTAGAAAAGCTGAAAAAGAGGGATTCTAATGCAAAATAACCACGAAACTTATCCGCCACGAAGGACATCACGGGAAGACTCAGGAAGACTCCAGAAGACACCGGAAGAAGCGAGGGGGGGAGGCTGCCAGTGGGGCCGGCCCCCCCACCATGGCGCCGGGCGGCGCCCCCCTGGCTAGGGTTTGCTCCCCCTTCTGGAATGTTCCTCCACCGCCTCTCCTGATGCATCTCGGCCCTACGTTAAGTCGGTTTGATCCTGCGGCGCACACGCATCCCACCGGACTATAAATATGTGGGTAGACCCCCCCGGAGAAGGGGATTCATTATTCATCAAGGCCTCAAGCCGTCAAGCATCAAGGAGCCTTCAAGTTCATCAAGAGCCTTCTAGTTCATAGGATTAGCTAGCTAGATTAGAAGTAGAGGAGATCTAGTTCTTCAACGGATCTGGAGCCCCTGGCGTCTAGCAGGAGCGCGAGGGTTCGGTAATAGATCTAGTTCTTAATTACTTTATTGTATTCATTATTCAGATTAGGGAGACTTTACTCTAAATAGATTCATATGTTCTTAATTGCAATAGTCATTGTCTACTTTGATTATATGTCTAGTTTAGTTACTTCGATCTTATTGAATTCATGTAATTGCTCGTATAGCGTTTATCCATATGTACAATGGGTAGATGATAGGCGATATGTAGACGTGGTGTCTAGATGTCTTGTTTATCTGCGAGTGCATCTGATATGCCGGGACGTGTGGTAGTCTGCGTAGGTGACAGCTACGTTAGTTCCTCTTTAGTCCACCCCCCGTATGTAGGACTAGCATGGGCACGGTCGCGAAGGAGGTGACTTAGGTCTTAATACCCTCATTAGTTGATGCCTCTTTACATGCAATGATGGTTTAGGGTTGATTTAGCAATGATTACTAGATGCAGTTGCACTAATTAGAGTTATTCAATTGACGTAGTTATAGACCTATTTCCCTAGTTTATCAAATGGCTAGCTATGATTATGACTAGTAAGATGCTCTGATGATTATCCTTAATTATGATACTTGATGATTATGCTATCACCCATATTTATCCTTATTTATCTTGTGACCTCTGCCTGTTATAAGTAGAGCATACGACTTAGGTAATATCGTTTATCATGTCTATATAGTTTCTCATCAATATAATAATAATAGTTTATTACATAGCTTTCCCAGAGGTATAATTATAAATCGACAACCTGGAGACTTCCCTAGGTAAAATGCTACAACGGTATAATTATCTGTCCGCTTGCAGAACCCATTAGTTTACATTCATATTTTATTTATATATTTTATCTGCCTAGTCACATTAGTATAATGTAAATCTATGTTAATTTCCTAGCAATATAATTGGGGATGACAACCTACTTCATGTTTAGGAATGTTAGTAATTCAAGAGTGACTAGTTGCTAATGACAAGTAATTATATACCGACCATTTCTGGGGTCATTGCTAAGGGTAGGATTTATCTCTGCTTTTTAGTAGTGACGTTAGAAATGCCAACAAATATATGCTTGCAGCTTGCAAATCAAATAGTTAAACACCCTAAAGGAATCTTAGACGATGTATGCATAAGAGTGGGGCAATCATATGTTTCAGTCGACTTTGTGGCTCTAGACACCGGCAAAGATCCGAAGAGTCCTATCATCCTAGGCCGACCATTCTTGAGCACTACAAAAGCAGCCATCTATATAGACAGTGCAAAGATATGTTTCACCGTCAAGGGCAATGAAGAGAAATTCAGTTTCAAAGACAAGATCCTTAAAGATCCCACCAACACTTACTATATAGAGAAGCCTACATACAAAGAAGAAGAAGTACGGAAGACCTGTCCAAAAGAAAAGAAGAAGAACAAGAAGTAAGAAGGAAAGAAGACACAAATAGTCAAAGCAATGGAATACAGACAAGGTCGCCACTTAGTCTCATCAGTCTTAGTTGGAGATCCTGGTCTACCATCAATAGAGTGCATCATTGGACAGAATTCTTTCTACTCAGCCGTTTGTGACACTAGATCAGCTGTCAACATAATGCCAAAACAGGTCTACAATACACTAATCAACGCACCACTAGATCCTACATATATTTTGCAGCTGGCAGACAACACAACACGAATCCCGAAGGGACTAGCAAGGAACATTATGGTTAAGATCCACACTCACTATGTTCTTACTGACTTTATGGTCTTGGACATGGGAAAAGAAGATGAGACACCTATCATTCTTGGAAGGCCATTCCTTAGCATCACTAAAGCTATCATCTACAATGGAATAGGCCAAGTCCACTTTCACTTCCCAGGAGAAAAGGTACGCTGTTATTTTAAAAATTATAATTCTCCTGGATTACCAGCTTTCACCAGGTCCAAGAAAAGAAGTCAACGCTACGCCTTAAGAAGAAAAGTTGAGGAGGAAAAAGCAAAAGAAAAATCAACTATACCTGAAGAACATCCACAACTAACAAAACTGTGGAAGAAGGAGATCCCCTCAACCGAGTCATCAATACTAGAAGATTCAACATCTGGGTCCCCATCAGGATTCACTGAAGAACCCTCAACATAAGAAGTCTTGTTCGAAGGACTTTAAATTTCCATACCCTTGCCATAAGGTAACAATGGTAGTTATCTAATTACTTTAGTACATTTACTCTTTTGCATATTTAAAAAGAAAATAAAAATTCCTTACTATTTTGTTATAAAACTTTAAAAAGCTCTAAAAGATTAAGCTTATGGTTTACCCCGTAAGAATATTCACTATGGTAGCACAAAAATAAATTTTTATTTCTTTGTATTATAAATAAAAAGTCCAAAAAAATAATAAGAATCTTGCTACACATTCATATCTGCTCATAAAGATAATCAATTACTCATTTGGCTGACCGCTAACCCATTATTCTATTCGAGCCTCGAGTTTTAGTTTTTTTATTGGAGTATACCTTTGCAGAATTATACAATTAAGGAGTAAGACCAGTCAGTGGACCACCACTGCTAAGCTTACTCTAAAGCTCATTCGAAGTGAAATATGGCAAACATCTAGCTTGGGGGAGGAGCATCCCCTAGTTATCAGGTAACTATACCTATGCGATTTATCGAGTCTGTCTTATAGTTATAAAATACCAAAAATATATGGGCACATGAAGGTCCACGTCTGTTGAGTTTTTAAATAAAATCTTAAACCAATAAAAAGAAGTTTTAGTCAGTCTTAGTTAATTAGAGTGTGTCTAGAGTCAACTATGAACTAGAAAATTTCTGTTTTGGAGATGATGAATAGTTACTCTGTTGAAATTCTTTTCAAGTACCTAGTTTTCAATCTTGAGTTATCCTAAGTTTTGGACATAATTGCTTTAATATAAGAATTTACTCTGAACCTGAAACTTATGGAGTAATATGCTTGAGCTAAGTCTAGGTGATTGACGGATATGATACAAGAGAGTCTAAGCTACTATTTATCCTATTCCTAACAATGCTAAATTCTAGAAATTTATCTTTTGAAAATTTAAAACATTACATGATGAGCTCTTGTATGACAAAATTGAATTCGTACCAAAGCCATATATTATACACATTTAGAATAGGAAACCTTTACTCATTTATGCTACTTGCTTTGCATTGAGTTCAGTCAATCTCTGTTGTATACTTAAGAGAGTCTTGTCATGCTTTTAAAATCAAGATCACTTACACACACTCCATCCACATATGCATTACTCTTACCCCGAGAGTAAGCGTAACTATTTTCCACTTTTATCCACATTCCCTTTGAAATATTCCTTCCTACACTGGGAAAGGACACCCAAAAATATATATAAACCCATAGGATAGCCTTTGTTTATTTTGCTCCAAGTTCTTTATTGTTATCTCTTCAGTCAATTATTGTATCCAAGGATGCATGTGGCTATGCAAAAATATTAAAAATAAAAGGGAGTAAAAGATGGACAAGTGTTCCAGCATTAAAACAATGGGTACTCAGATGCCCGCCTTCCAATAAAAAAAAAAAAAAAGAAAGAAAAGAAAAAGAGAAAGAGAAAAGAATAAAGATAGCCCATATTTTCCTGAGAAGTTCTGAGTCTAAGAAAGAAGAGAGATTCATTTTGAAGAGCAAAAGTAGAATTAGGATTAGCCACCACATATACACCTATCCACCATATTCCATACACATGCACATCTTGGTTTGATTGTATGACTTGATTCTCTATAGATCTATTGTTTGACTTTAAAATATATGAATTGCAAATATGCTTATCCTTGTTTCAATGCTACTCCTATAAACTCCACTATAATCCCTAGAATTAGGAAGGCATAACAACATTGATGCCTCGGTGAGATCCACAAATACCACATACTTTGAGAGACTGAGGGTGTCATACAATTAAGCTCTAAGTTTTATTGCAAAAACTTACAAAACTCTAGAATACTAGTTGAGTGAAGAATTTGAGACATAGTGCTTGACTTGATTATTCTGTCTTTCAATTACTCAAGACCCATGTGAAGGTTAAAAGCTCCATAGTTAAAGGTAATATGAGTGAGTTTGAAAGTTAGAGCAGTTTTGTTTAATCCAAAGGAAAATTTTTGTTTGAAGCATGTGTACTTGTTAGAATAAAAGCATTGTAACAACTTCTGATCCAACTCTAGGTTTTGCTAAGGGACTAGCAAAAGGTAAGCTTGGGGGACACTACACCACAACCTTTAAACAGCGACTGACTTAAAATTGCTAAAAGGGGTCTACAGCAATGGACTGTCCGTTGCAAAAGGTTATAGCAACGGACCTCTGCAGTTGCTAATGAAGCCGTTGCTATATATATATATATATAGCAATGGACATGATCTTTAGTGACCGACAGCTCGATGGTCCTACTTTTAGCAACTAATGGCATGTTAAAACTTTTAGCAACCGACAGTTCATCATAATAAGAACTTTTAGCAACCAACAATCCATCGAGCTCAATTGAATAAGTCAAAAAATAATTAGTTGTGTTTTAAACTGACTAAACATTCAGGACCAATACATTATTGAAACTGATATGACATACACAAATGGGCATACTAATCACTCATTCATTTATATCAAATGAGTACATATATAATCATGTCACTCAGCTTGTTCATTTCAAGCCAACATACAAGGTTTTTTGCATACAAAAACCAACAATTGTCATGAGGTACTACAGCAAGCAAACATTGTTTTCTTGTTGAGTAGAAGCCATCATCCAAAAGTGATCCATCATTCATCAAAAGATAGCACCATTTAGCTCGAGTCTACAAACTAAAACTAACTGGTTATAGCTAGTCCAAAAGCATTCAAAGCTACCACAGTTTAGCAAAAGCAAGTTCAATGGCTTCCTTTCAACAAGTTCAATGGCTTCCTGCCAACAAGCTACCACCACCTAGCGTCTCTGAGATGATCCTGCAACACCTTGAGAAGATCTCTGAAAAGACCCACCAACACCTTGAGAAGTTTTTTTCGTTGGAGCTTCTTCACCGTCACAATATCATTAGTCAGAATCTGATGTAGATACCATAATCTGTAGATACCACATATAAAATAGAGAATAAAATAATAGTGGACATTACTCACTCAAATTGCCAAGCAATTGGCATCTTTATTGCATCGCCTAGAGTCTTGATTTCACCATAAGGGCGTGGCACTAATGTATCACGTTTGAAGACAACATCCACAATAACTTCACAAAATTGCATTCCAAGAGCCTCACCCACTAGCTTATTGTTTGGATTAACTGAAACAACAGTTGCCTTAGCCACTTTTTCATCACTCAACTTGGCAAATAAGATGACTTCATTTCCAAATGAAGTAGATGATGAGTTTATGAGAAATGGATGAATGCTAGGTTGAGCAGTATTAAATCACAATGACAAAATTTGCATGAGGTTGAGAAGATTACAAGTGCATCATGTGAAAAGTGTTGGACATCATTCCTTGATGATGTCGCAAGGTTCATGTCGGGGAGTCTCAGGGGATGCAACTTGCTGATTGGCATCATCGGGTTCCTCATCACGGTTTTCATCCTCTACATAATCAGCATCTTCTTCACCTTGACCATGGTGATTGCCCTCACCAAGTCCCTCAAATCTTGGGCTCTACATCAACCATAGGAAGAACAGTTATATCTATTACCAATGGTTGCATAAAATGCACCCGAGAAGTATCTAGTCACAACTGAAACAAAGACAAAAACTTTTAAAAGCCATAGGACAAGCAGATTTTCATATAGATACAAGGTGGAATCGAGCTGAAAACACAAACCAATGGGTAACTATTAATGAGTACATGGAACTGACTACTATTTGAACCTTGAGTAAAATCTAAAATGTCAAATGAATGACCGATTAGCCATAAGATGGAATCAGTACTTTACCATTTGTTGTCTTGAGTTAGAACCATGCTCGAGATTATCTCGACATTTGCAAATTCTCGTGCCATCATTTGCTTCTCCCTTTCTTCCATTTCCAAGAGACGTTGTTGTAGCACTAGGTTCTCACTTTCAGCCTTTTTGACGTGCCAAAACTTGCATTTGGAGCCTTGTCGATGTGTATGCCTTAAGTCCCAGGGGTACCAATGTCTTGAGGAGTTGGTCCTAGACCCAAACAACGGACTCGCCCCCTTGGCTTCTTTTCTCCACAAACAACAAAGAAAAGCATCACCTTGCTGAATTGTCTTATCCATCAACTCTGGATAGACTTCAACAACTTCTTTCAGATCCTCCTAGGAAGAATAAAGAGGTTATTAGAAGCAGTAGGCTTTTAGTTGTAGTTTTGTTATTCCTCAAAAAGTAATGGAAGGAAAAATAATGACATTCCTTAGAGGCAGCAGCTGTCAATACCATGCAGGAAGTAGTATTTTCTAATGTACCAAAGACAATATGATTTGCTGCAGCTTAGTTTTAGAAAACATGGTACCAAAGACAACAAAGCAGCAGCACATAGATTGCGAGAACGATTGCTAAAGGCACTTTTTTTCCTTACAATTGCAGAACATCGCTAAAGGCGAGATGTTGTAAAACTTACAATTATTGATGATGCTGGCCCTAAAGGCACTCCATTTTTTTTTGTATGTGTTTTTATAAAGACTTCATCTCTCCGAGCAGGGCGCCCAAGTTACTGACCCTACAAATTTTTAATTTGCACAGGTCAAATGCCCCAAAAATGATCCATTAATTAAATGAGATGACAATGTTAAGTTTTTGTACCAGTTTATGTGCAGCAGAAGCATAGCTCACATTGCCTGCCGTATGAAGAAACTTCAGCTTTGCACGATTGACTTTTCCTCTAGCCACCAGAGCCTATGATAAGGAAGTGTTACATCTGCATGTATGTTGAAAAGAACAAGTCCAATAGGCAAGTAACTAAAAATTCAGATTCACATTTGTTAATCCTTACTTCAGATTCAGGAGACCTCCAATATTTGAGAAGAGAATCCAATTCATGTTCATTTATTCTATGACCATGTAAGTTCTTTATTTGCTCATCAGTAAATGTTTCATCAAAAATTTCTCGCTTTAGTTTTGCCTTATTTTGCTTCCATTTTGCTCCAAAGATTAGCCATAACCCAGTCAAAGGCTGCATCATCTATTTCAAATCGACTCTAAAAATTCAAGAAAAATAAACCAATCAGCAATAGATACTTCTTACATGAAAGCATCTTGCATTGAGCAAGTTATACAAGTGGAAGATATGTAATGAGCAGCAAATGCAGGAGCCACACAAAGACACCAACAATGCCACAATCTAATTAGCTTGCAGTTGTAGCCCAAATGGCTGTAGAAAAATAGAAGCTGAGCAAAGAGAAAATTGTTCTAAATTTATTTTTGGTTACCATGATCTGCTTATTAAAGAGCAATTAATCTAGGAAGGTATAGCATAATCTGGACATAAACAAATTGAGATAGTACCTTTATGTCCTTCCAAAGTTTCATCTTCTTATTAGGATCCACAAGCCTCCAATCAGATGGTCCAACTAGCAACATTTTTCGTGTTTGAATTCCAATAGCAGTAGTAAGCTTCCTATAATCTCCAACAGGCTGCCCTAGTTTATTCAATTCTATTTTAATTTTAGGAACGCTGCCAGGTTCCTTTAATAATATAGCTTCCATTCTACTTGGACCCCTACCTCCTTTCCTCTTCTTTTTTGTAGTACTATGAATATCTGCAACTGTAAGGTTCATCAGGAATTAGCTACAAGATCACAGGTAAGGTAATTTATAATACTTGCTACCAACATCACCTTCATTGTCACTTAAGAAGTCTCCAATTGTTTCATAGTCCAGATTTTCCTCATTTGCTTTTGCATTTGCAATCTCAGCACTTGTCCTTTCAGGCCTTGGCCGCAAATTATGATTGTTAGCTGTTGCTTCCCTTGTGACTTGAGTACTCTACAAGAATATCATGGGACTGTGAATTAATCATCTACATATTTGCAAATACCACTATACGATGATAATTCAAAGCGGGAAGATTAGGCTGACCTTTATTTTTTTCCTAGGTTGAACAGGCTGTCTTAAGTCCCTTGCACATTCTGCTATTTTCAGAGATTCGAACTTCTTTTGGTTCCTTGCACATTGTGCCATTTTCTGCAGCTCATAAGGATTGATAAAGGCCTCCTTATTGTTTCCTCTTGCGCTTGACATGTTTACTCCCCGAGACGTAACATACAAGTTAGCCAAATTTGATTATGCAGACATAAGTGCAACTATTTTTCAACTAAAGAATATCAAAAATATGGCAGCCACATTGTGCAAACAAGACTTACTTCTTAGACTGCTTTCTAGATTTTTTTATCAACAATTATACCATCTATATCTGTTCTAACAAAGCGGGTATAATCCCATTAACAACATCCACAAATCACACCGATATTTAAATCAGGCAATGGCACAACTAGGCCATTGCCATTTTCAATGTGCTCAATCTCCAAATTATCAATATCATAGAAGTCTCTTGGTTTAGATTGAGAAACAAGAACCCATTCAAGATCAATTCCATCAAGAACATAGAAGACTTGAACAGCTTGTGATGCAAGAATGAAAGGCTCATCTGAAATTTTTTCACCGGTATTGAATAAATGCTTAAAGTTGACACTGGTGACCCCAAATTGATCAGTCTTAACCCATTTATCTTCCACACGGTTGTCAACCCAATCACACTTGAATAGAACCACATTATTACCTTCATGTGCATAGTGCGGTTCAACAATATCAATATCTTTATAACTCCATAATATGTTTTCTTTCCCATTAGGAAATTATTGATATTTCCACTTTCAAAGCATGTTGCCTCTGCAACTAGAGCAACCCCACTATTTTGAATAGACCTACCTACATCATAGGAACCAGTGTGGAAATCAAATCCATTTATTCTATAGCTACAAAGTACTTTCGTGCAACCATCATTGGCATCTTAGCTAAAATTTTAATCTCATTTGGTGCTTCCTCACACATTTCTTCCACCTGAGGTCAAACAAAATACTTTGATTATTACTAAGTTATATGTGAACTAGGAAATAACATGTGTCAAGCTCTTTTCCTACTTACATGTGACCTAAACCACTCATGGAAGGTTTCATGCTGCATTCGGTTTATATCTCGTTGATTTCGAACTCCAATTGAGGTTAGATAATGAGCATGCTTGCTGCAGGATTTCAATTTGTAAGTTACCATCCATGGAAATGTAAACGTATGATCTCAGTGAACTAGCGAACTTACTCCAAGTAAGGTTCTATATTAGCATAGTTGAATAGGACATATCTATGTGCTTGAAGCCATGTCTTGTGGTCTAAAGTCACCGTGCTCTTCCCAGCCAGGACCACGACCCGGTGCTATGAAATAAAGTTGTACTTGAAGTTTCTGTGAACAGCCCCTCACTAACTGTAACTTGTCGATAAAATTGACTCGACCCATGTAAATAGCGGGCACAAAGTGTAAGGCTATCATGAAACAAAGAACCCTCCATAATTGATCCCTCCGGATGGCTTTTTGTACGAACACTACCTTTAAGTCGCATCAGATACCTATACACATATATAAGTCTCATCATGTTGTAAATTATATATATTCAGTTTGTTTCTTAAGTTAGAATCTACCAAAGAAATTACCTCTCAACAGGCCACATGCTACGAAAATGTACTGGACCAGCCATTCTTGCTTGGGCAGGAAGATGAACCATCAAATGTACCATAATGTCAAAGAAAGATGGAAGAAATATGGCCTCAAGAAGGCTCAAGGTTTCAGCAATATCAGCCTCTAGATTATCCATGTCACTTTTTTGAAAAACTGGTGCAGAAATCTTCTTAAAAAAATGACTAACACGAACAATTCCAGCACTAACTATCTCTGGCAATATTTTTCTAATAGCTAGTGGTAGTAGGTCTTGTAAAACAATGTGGCACTCATGACTCTTCAGCCCAAACACCTTTTTCTCATTAACATGAACATTGTGTCGAATATCAGCCGCATAACCAGCAGGGAACTTTACCCCTTTTAGTACTTGACAAAATAATTTCTTCTCATCAGGACTCAATGAATATGGCGCGGGTGGTATATAAAATTGGTCTTCAATTTCAACAGGGTGAAGGCCACTTCTAATACCAAGAGCTTGAAGGTCCAAGGCGAGAATTAAGATTATCTTTAGATTTCCCATCGATACCCATGTGTATTAACAAAGTTCTCATAAACATTTTTTCCCTATGTGCATGACATCAAAGTTATGGCGCATCATCAAATCTTTCCAATATGGAAGTTTGAACCAAATAGATCTCCTCTTGAAAATGACTAGTGGCTCCCCTTCCTTGCGTCTCTTGCTTCCTGGTTTCTTTCCAGATGGATCCTTGCCATAAACTGTAACAAAATCTTTAGTACACTCTAAAATTTCCTCTCCGAGAAAGTGGAGTCGGTGCTGTCTAAGCTCGGTTGAACCAAATTTCTGATAATCAAACCTAAATGGGTGCTCCTCATGCAAGAACCTACGATGACCCATATAGCAAGTCTTTGCTGCCATTACCAAGTCTAAATGAACATATATAAGAGTGGCAATCGGGGCATGCTACTTCACCGGATGTAACACATCCGAGACATATCCTAGACACAGGAAAATGCAGATAGTCCACGATCTGCAGCACGCAATTGAAAATGCTCTCCCTTTGAAGGATCATAAGTTCTAACTCCTTTGACAAACATATCCAACAAATCCTCAATAAGTGGTTCAAAACAAATATCCATATTATGACCAGGAGCATGCTTCCCAGGAATCAGAAAAGAAAGGATGAAGTTTGATTGCTTCATGCACACTGAAGGTGGAAAATTGTATGGTATACATATACTAGGCCAAATGCTATAACTAATATTCTGGCTCCTATATGGATTAAATCCATCTGTGGCAAATGCTAGACGAATATTGCGGCTGTCCTTAGCAAACTCTGGATGTTTATCATCAAAGTCTTTCCAAAGAGGAGAATCTGCAGGATGCCTAAGAAAATCATCTTTTGTTCGCCCCTCATCATGCCATCTTGTAAGAGCCGCTGTTTTAGAAGATAGAAACAACCTTTGGAGACTCTTCTTTATCGGAAAGTAGCGAAGAACCTTCTTAGGAACCCTATAAACATGCTTCCCATCAAGACTTTTCCTAACTGATTTCCACCGTGAGACCTTACACTTTGGACATGAATTAGAATCCTTATGGTCCTTCCGGTATAAAATGCAATCATTTTCACATGCATGGATACTAACATACCCAAGACCTATGGATTTAACCAATTTTTTAGATTCATGAAAGTTTCTTGGTAGTGCTGAACCCTCTGGTAATGCATCATTAAGAAGATCTAGTAGTAGGTCAAAACTTCTATCAGTCCATCCACCAAGAAGCTTGATGTGAAGCAATCTAATCAAGAAACGCAGTTTCTTATATTTCTTGCAAGTAGGATACAGTTCTTGGCTATTGGCTTCTACCAACTTTTGGAGGGCTCGCAGGTCATCACTAGGCTGCAGGTCTGAACTGTTATCTTCAAAATCCCCTCCATCATCTAAACCACCAGCTAAGTCCCTAAGCAATTCAGATATTTCATCATCTTCAACGTCATCAATAAGGACAGCACCATCACTATTCCCAGGATTCACATCGGATGAACTAGCCTCTCCATGGAAGTTCCATGTTGTGTACCCCCTTAAAAACCCATCACATATCAAGTGTTCACGTACATCACACGCCTCTCTCCAAAATAAGTTGGCACACTTTCTGCAAGGGCATAATATCTTGTTTCCTATCGCTGAATTTTTGAATGCATAAGCTATGAAACCGTTCACACCTTGTATATATGTCTTGGTGTGCCTACAGGGATTCGTTATGTTAAATTCCATGTTAACTAAATTAAGTGTGAGCAGTTAAGAAATAGTTCTTGTGTGTACCTAGGCTCATTCTCAATCCATGTTTTATCCATAGACCCTTGTGGGGAGATCAAGAGGCTTTATATATATAAATATATATTTACATTACAACATCACACAATAGAATAATCACAAGGCACATCGAAAGCTTGGAAGGCAATCAGGCATTCATGGATGCAAACAGGTTAAATAAATCTTACCTTTCACAGGTTCCTTCCACCAATAACTTCTTAGTTATGAATGGCAGGTGCTATGATTGTTTTAGATGCCTAGAAACCTTCAAATGCTTGCAGGCACCTCCTTTACCCTAAGAACAGGTGGCTAGTGAAAATGAAACAATTTACATCATGAATCAAAGTTGAGGGCAGAAGTAAACGATCAGCTTGATGCTTACCTTAAGGAAGTTTCACTCAATGACGTTTGCTCATATGGAATGATTTGAACAGGGTCTAAGGTCGGTAATCTGCAGTAGCATATAACTCAACATGAGATTCACATTTATTTTCCTACTGTCCATTTCAAATAGAGCTAATATATCCTATGCCATTAAATAACATTATGAGACTAGCCAAACTTAAAGCCGAGCTAACTTAAAGACTAAATACGGTCATAACCAACAGTGGAATTTACTGTGCTACTCCATATATGCTCTAAGCTACATTCTATTTTAACAATTGGAATATTTGTTTTACAGAAGTAGCATATAAATGTATATAGTACAGTGGCTGCTATCAGGATAATTACCACACTTTCAGTTGATTAGATCTGAAATCATACTACTCTAGCTACCTTATTGTATCCTACTCAATAGTGCTTTAAATTTACAGGAAATTGTTCCTAAGTAAGATGTGCCTCCGACCGAGACCCGACTACAGGGGTATGGATTCTACCTACTATATCCTCCATGTTGCCAGCACCTTCAGAAGCCTACAATTCAAGCTCAGATGCCACGACCAAGGAAGTGGTCAATGCCTATCACACTTGAAGCAACACACACTACCTATGGGAGCCATACATGACCTATTGAGGCTGAAAACAATTTTTCCCCAAAGCCATATTGAGGAATAATTAGCAATGTAATGTAAACCGAAAATAGATCCTGCTAGGTGCTAGCAAGTTTGAGGCTGCAAATAATTTTTCACCCAAAATAAAGATGATGAGCTTAATAACCAAAAATTAGATCCTGCTCATCTCATATGCTAGGCCCTTACTTGCATCTATTTCCTTTGGACAGATCCATACATGACGAACTCAAGAACCACAAATTAGATCCATCCATTACCTTTACTTGCATCTATTTGCTTTTTGACAGATCAATAGGCATACCTTCACAAATAATCAGACAAGACAGCTTCTAGCAGGTATGCGGTGGTTGCTGTCCAGTCCAGGTGCCAGGATGCGGGTGGCCGGACTCAAGGCAAGCGGGCGTCTTGGGGAGCAGAATGGCCGGACGAGTCCCTAGGACAGCAGGACGTCACTAGCAGGCAGATGGACGGGTGGTGGCGCAGCTTGTTCGGGGCCGCATAGGTGGCCGGAGATGGCTCCCGAGCGGCGGTTCGGGGCGCGCCGGAGGGGCGGCGGCGCAGCGTCGGCGCACGGCGGCCGGAGATGGCGGCGGCGGCCGGAGAGGGCGGCGCCGGGCCGCACAGGCGGCCGGAGGTGGCGCCCGAGCGGCCTCGGGCGGCCGGCGGCCGGAGAGGGCGGCGCACAGCCGTCCGGGGACGCCAGCGGCCGGAGAGGGCGGGCGGGCAGCCAGCGGGGAGGGCAGCTGGGCGAGTGCGTCGACGGGTGTGTGGTAGCGGCGGCGTGTGGAGAGGAAAAGGGAGGGGAAAGAAAGAATGCTGGCTTTTTGGCTCGGTGTGAGGGTTAGGGTTTACATACAACTTTTGGGCCAAAATTTTCGCGGGAGGAGGCCGAACACATCGCGCCAATGGACATTGATATATAGCGACGGACGATCCGACTCGGTTTCTCATATACAAACGACCGACAATCCAACGTAAAAAGCAAAATATTTTTAGCAACGGACCATTCATCGCAATATCTAAAATTACCAACGGACGATCGAGGCAAAGCTTTAGCGACTCACCATTCAATGGTAATTGTCAACTTTTAGCGACCCATGTTAGATGCTATTGTAGTGTTGTGGTGTAGTGGGAGTTGTTGACGGTGGATAGTGTCAACTTTCCATATATCAAAAGGCATGAAACATACATCAATATCCAGAAGGCTAGGGTTTTATCTAATGATTTCCATGAGTTTTGGTGATTTACCAACTTTTAGGGACTAATTCAGAACACACCAAAAAGGGGCATAACTATAAATCTACACCACGGAATTATCCACAACTCAGGAATACACCAAGCTACTCTAGAAGGATCCGGAAGACACCAGTTCGAAGGGGAGGTGGGGCCGCCGCCAGGTGGGGCTGGTCAGCCCCACTGCCCAGGCCGATCGGCACCCCTTTGTGGGGTTCACCTTCCATCTTTTGGAATGTTCCTCCACCGCCTTTGAGGATCAATCTCAGCCCTACGTGAAGTCGGTTTGATCAAACGGCTGTCGTGCATCCCACCGGGCTATATAAGCAGGGCCAGACCCCTTGGAAACCCTAATTCATTCAATACCTCATTCAAGTCATTTAAGGTCGAGCCAGTTGAAGATCAAGTCATCTAGAGCTTCAAGTTCTTGTTTCTCATAGTCTTCTAGTTCATAGTTTAGCCTAGTTGGATCTAGATTAGAGAAAGTCAAGGCGTGTTAATGAGTCTTGGATTCTGGAAGTTGTCAAGAAGAGAAGAGTCCGGTACAGTTCTTAAGCTTTTCTTTCTTATTGTATTATCTACATTTGTATGATATTTACTAGCAACATTGTTCTTCATCTTAGTTTAATTATTATGTTCATTGTCTACTTCAATACATCTAGTTTAGTTGGTTTGCTATTATATTCATGCACTGGTTCGTATAGCGCTCATCTAGTTGATCATATGGTGAGTGGTAGGCAATATGTAGACATGGTGTCTAGATGCTTTGCTTATCTATGGATATCCCCAGTTGTGCCGGGTAGTGAGGTAGATCATGGGTGTGACAGACCCATTGAGCCCTTTGTAGGCCTTCCCCCGTACGGTGGATTGGTAGAGTGGGATTGTTAGGTTAAGAGTGTATTTATACACATGAGGTTCCTGTACTCATCTTTTTCTGTACATTGCTCTGATGTGTTTGGTAACTATGGTAGTATTACTTGACAATGATTACTAGATGTACTTGCACTAGTTGATGTAGCTTTGACATATAGTTAAATACTTAGGAGTTATTTCTCTATTACCTGATTAGACAACGCTGACATGATTAGAGTGCTATGATGGTTTAGTATCATTAGGAGATGACTGATTAATGGCTCATTATCATTATCTTTATCATTATTATATATTTATCTTGTGACTTACCCCTGTTATGAGTAGAGTGTATGATATTGGTTACATCGTCTATTCAATGCATATACATATACATGTTATCAATACTATAAAGTAGCTTCTTAGCAATGGCTTCCCAGTGGTAAAATATAAATGACAACCTAGTAATACTCTAGATAAAATGCTACAATGATATAATTATCTGTCCGCTTGCAGAATCGTTCTTAGTTTATATTCATCTTTATTTATTTATACCTAGTCACATAAAATGATAAGATTTAGTACCAATATTTATTTCTAGCTTTACAATTGGGGATGATAACCTAGTTTCATAGTTGGGAGTAAGGGTAAAGAGGCTAGTGGCTAGTTGCTAAAGGCAAGTTAATTAATACCAACATTTTTAGTGTCATTGCATGGGTAGAAAATTAAGATTTATTGCAAAGGATGTTAGAAATGCCAACATACACGTTCAGAGATTCCTCAACTTTTCCACAGCCTTCTCCCACTTCTCATTATTCTCTTGTTTATCTACTCCTTGTTGTGAAGATTCAACAACCTCCTCCTTCTTGTCAGCATCCAAATGAGCATGATGATCCTAGACATTATGACTTGCTCCCCTTCCTTGAGGCCCTCTCCCTTGACCTCAACCTTGACCACCCACACCATCCTTTCCAACCGCCACCGTCAGCTCCTCTTCCCCACCCCTGATCGTTGAAACCATGTCGCCCCCTTCCATGGTCCATCTTCACCGTCACGGTACTCGTAGGCACCGCACGGACAATCGTTGCGAAGGATCTCTTTGGCTTGGATTCCCAAAATGCCCGACGCAAATCTGGCCAAATTGGATTTAGTGGAGGGAAAGTGAGAGCACACCCTAAGCAATTAGGGATCGGGGTTAGGGTTGAGGACCCCTAGATGCAGCTCTGAGTATGTGCTAGCTTCGTCATCCTGAGTGTAGCTTGACCTCTGTTCACGGTGGATAACATCAACTTTTATTAAAACTTTAGACACAAAAGGACACAGGAATACACACTAGTCTAGGGTTTTAACTGATAATTTTCATGAGTTTTGGTGATTTCATATTTTTTAGAGAGTATTTCAGAAAAGGATTAAAAGAGGGTTTAAATTGCTTAAAAGTCATGAAACATGTCACGGACGAAGACATCGCGCATTAGACTACTAGAAGTATCTAGAAGACACCAGAGCGAAGGCGAGGCCCAAAGCCCACAAGGTGGGGCCAGCCGGCCCCCTAGGCACGCCGCCCGGCGCCCTAGGTTAAGTGGCGGTGCTCACCTTCTGGAATCTTCCTCCCACGCTTCCCTGGCACCTAAGTAAAGCATCCCTACATCGATCTAAGGTCGGTTTGATCCGACGATGCACATAACATGAGACACGGATCGATGACGTGGCGGTTCCTTGCCCTCTACTCCACCTCGGCCTATATAATGACACCCCAAGGCTCCTCCTAGAGGCATTCTACACCCCGGTACTTCATATTCTCAACATAAATTAGGGTTAGGGTCCCTCTAGTTGATCTAGTTCTAGTTCATCTAGTCCTAGTTCATCTAAATATAGCAATTAGGAGAGAATAGTTCATCTAGATCTAGTTTTGTTTAGATATTAGAGAGATAGAGTAGAGGAGTAGAGATTCTGGAGAAGTTTCGGTCTATCGGTGCTTCTTTATGACTGTATTCTTCTGGATTCAGCTTCCTTGTCAGGAGCAGTGTTCTGAGGTACTTTTATATTCAACATTCTGATTTAAGTAAGCAGTTGTTCTTATTTGTTCTTTAGTTTACAACTCATATTGAGTGCTTTGATCTTGGTAATTACTTGATTGAAGTAGTATTTCATAGTGTAGGCGTGATGCCCAGGCTAGGATTAATTGTGAATGCCCCCTAATTAGCCGGATAGTGGTAGTTCGTGAAGGTGACTTTATAGTTTCCGTTGATTCCTCTATAGTCCACTTCCTGTTGATAGAATTGGTAGGCGTATAGGTGCTTGGTAGAACAGAACTCTGATTTCTGTCCTTGTTCAGGTTACCGTCCAGTTAGAATGGTATTATACAAAGTTTACCGGTGGTTGGAACTAGATAGTCAATAGCTATCTCCTCTTTCTTGATATTATCTAGCGAAATTGTTGGGTTAAATCTATAGACTTTGTCATCATCACCTACTGTTCCCTATGGATACGATATTGAAAACCTCCGGGTAAAATGCTACATCAGTATTGTATCTGTGCGCTTGCGGATAATCTTATTTAAATCTTATTTAATAGAGTGCAGTTAATTTATACCAACAAACATTTTTAGCACCGTTGCTGGAGAACGGTTTGCTGATTTTAACTTAGGTTAGCTTAATCTTGCATTATAATTTTATCTTTTCCTATTTTACCCCTTTCTCTTTATTATTTGTTGTGTTCATCCTTATGGATGCTTTTAATTCCACTCCTATCTGTTTATATGGCATGCGCAAAAGTTTTAGGCCACCAAAATCTATAGAACCTATCATAACACCTAGCTATGAGCTACGCCCATGTTTAATTAATATGATTCTGGATAAACCCTTCTCGGAAGAAGGTAACGAAAACCCATACTCACACTTACGAGAATTCGAGCAGACCTGTGCATGCTTGCATATTGCTAGCATGTCCGATAAGACTATTAGATGGAAGCTTTTTCGTTCTCCTTGACAGGAAGAGCTAAATGTTGGTATAATCGAGCCATAGAGAGTATACGAGGTGATTGGGAAACATTATGCTCTGAATTTTGTTTATATTTCTTTCCCATCCATAGAGTAGTTAACCTTTGGAAAGAGGTTCTAACTTTTAGGCAACTAGAATAAGAATCTCTTAGCACATCATGGGATCATTTTAATAAACTTGTTACATCTGGCCCTGACCTTGGTTTTTCAGACCCTGTGCTTATTCAACATTTTTATTTGGGTCTTGCCAAGAATTCTAGGGAATCCCTTGATTTATCCTCTGGAGGAGCCTTTCCTTATTTGCCTATAGGTAGAGCAAGGGCTATGCTTGAAAAAGTTGCTCTAGCTAATTCTGAGCTCCCCGAGGAAGAGAAGGACTCATCACATGAACTAGAAACGGAAGTTTTGGTAGCTAAAACACAATCACTCCATTCTCAAGATTTAGCTGTCAATCCTAAACCATTAAAACCCCACTTTGATGATTTAGACTTGCAATTAGCTAAGATGCTTGTAAATCAATGCACATCAGATCTTCTCAAAAGAGCATCTTAGAAAAAGTGTCGTTAACTTCCTTTTCCTCCTGAAAGACATCGGAAAGAGTGCAAGGATGGCATGTCAAGTAATGCCATAGAAGGAGAGCCAAGCCACTTAGGAATTAATTCTATTTTCTCCTCTTCTATGCCTACAGTAAATGTTTCATCTGAACCCATCTCTAAACTCATCCTTGACCCTAATGATCCTTTTTATGCCCTCTCTCCTAAGTCTCATTATGACCCTAGGAATCCACCAAGACATCCAAAGTGTGGAAGTCATGAAGATAATAGGAATGACCAAGAAGAACAATGACAATGGCAGGAATGTGTAGAACATACTATAAATACATATGCTATTGTTAAAAAATAGATGGAAGAGGATGAAGCTTTAATGTTAACATCTAAACTTAGTTTAAATGCAATTGGTGAGCTTAAATCCATTTCTTTAGTAAACATAACTCACCCAAGTTTAGAGAAAGCTTTAGAAGAGACCAACCTTAGGGACATCAATTTGTGGGAAATCTTAGAAAATAAAACATCCAATAAATGTCATAGGCATAAAATAATAGAGACAAACTTGTTGCCTATAGACATCCATGAAGAAACACCCTTAGAGTTTGAAAAGGGAGATCACATCGATGAGCATGGGAATTATCTCATTGAGACTTCATCGAATCCATGCTCATATGAGAAATCTCCTGGATCAATTAGTCTATTAAACATTACCACACACGAGATTTTCAACCCCTTATTCTACCTATTCATAAAATCATTAAAAGGGTGGTTGTAGATGCATTTGTTTATCATAAATATTATAGATCTTGTTGTAATCTTGATATAGGTGCACAAATGCTAGTGTTCTAGAGGAAACCACCTCACTAACTCAAAGTACAATAATTAGAAGATTTTCCAAGGATGACCTTGTGTCCTAAAATAACCACTCTTGAAAAATAACATAAGCTTGTACCTTATGCTATAATGCCCTTGTGAATTGAGCATAGAATTATAATCATAAAAATGTTTCTTTGGGTATTTTTGTCACTAACCATTTTAGGTTTGAAGTAAGAAAATGACTAATAGCAGTGCCAGGTATGGCCAACCTATTATAATGCAACATTTATCCATCCAAACTTAACTTTGCTTTGCAAAATTCCAGCTTGGGGGAATGGCCTTATTTAGAAAATTCTATGTTGCTAATATTGGTTGTCTCTACCTTTATTTAATTTGTTAATCATGCTCTTTTATCTTTGTTTGAATAACACTTACATATGGCCATTGGGCCGGCCCGCACGGCCTGGCACGGCACGGGGCCGAGCACGGCCCGATTGAGTCGGGCCGACACGGCACGCCGTGCCTCCATGCCGTGCCACAAGGGCCCACGGGTTTAGGTGGCAGCCCAAGCACGACACATCGTGCTTGAATTTGTGCCGTGCCAGCCCGATTAGCCCGGTTCAATTTCTGGGCCATGCCAGCCCAAGGCCCGTGACTTGGAAAAATACCTCTAAGAACAGCTTTTTTTCCATATCAACTCAACAGGCAAAGCAAAGTAGCAAACTCAAATTAGACAGTGTCCATGACAGTATTTTTCAGAACAAATTAGACAACTTGAGCGCACATTCACAGTGTCATAGATCACAGATTCACAGTATACATGAATCGCAAAACAAAGATTCACAGTATACATCACTTATTGTATCAAATTTGACACATTCACAATAAAATTCACAGTACACAACTGAAATGACAATGCAACAAAAGGCAGAGCAAACTATGCAGTAGCAAACAATAGATCCAATGATAAAGACTTGATTCAAAATAAATTGAGCTGATGTGCAATGCTGCCTCATTAAAAACATTTCTAGATAAAACTCACCCTTATGAGAAACCCTAGAAATAAAAAAAGAGTGCAACCAGTTCTTAAATTAAGTCTAATAAGTATTGTGCAAATATTAAGTTATTACAAGCCAACAGTGAAACCACTCTCAGTCTAAGTCTCACTCTCAAACTCACAAATTGATCAATCTCTCAAGTCTCAACTCTCATTCCCTCCAAAAGCTCTCATCTCTCAACTCTCAAGTCTCACTTTTCCTCACTCTAAGTACCAGCACCTCCAGCTCCAGCTCTAGCTCCACCACTTGCAGTTTCTTCATCCATGTACAAGTTGGTGAATGCATCTTCAAGTTCCTGATTGTCAATAGCATGCTGCTCTCTCTTTTCTCCCAGCTCCAAATCCTTCAAATAGGTAAGCATCTCCATAGTTTCAAGCAATAAGCGCCGGCGCCTGTCTTCTAGAATTCTGCCTGTCAAACTAAAACAAGACTCGAAGGAAATAATAGAAACAGGAACAGCCATAATATCTCTAGCCAATATAGATAGGATTGGATAGGTTAGCTTGTGATCACGCCACTAGAGAAGTATATCAAAGTCATCTTCATAAGAGGTGATATTGTCACTATCCAAGTAAGTAGTCAGCTCACAAACAGCACCAGCAGAAGAGGAAGAGGATGAAGAGGCACAGACAGGGAGAGGACCAACAACACCAAAACCAGGACCTCCAATGATCCTTCCCCATGCCTGCCTTTTCTTACCAGTATGCACTGATATTTGAGCAATCCTTTGTGACCTAGTTGAATCAAACTTCCTCTCATACTTGTTAAACAGTTTGAAAAGTTTAGTTTTTACATTAGCATAATATTGAGTATAGTCATAACCAATGCAATCCTTAAGCAGTTGCAAAACATTGTAAAGCCTCTCATCTTAGCTCTAGGATCAAGAATAAATGCAAAAGAATATAACACAGGTATGTCTTGCAAGTATTTTATGAATTTAAGCTTCATAGGATAAACAACATGAATTAGATTCTGTTCTTTTTCACTTGCATGCAAATGAGAAGCAATCTCAAGAATATGGTGAAGAACTAGTGGACTAGTTGGATAGTAAACACCAGATAGAACAACAGTAGAGTCATAAAATATCTCCAAGAACTCTAATATCTTTTCAGCAACATGCCAATGTCTTGCAGTTAGCAATTCAGAACCAAAATTAGAATTAATGAACACAGTGAACACATCTTTACATGGAATAACATGTTTAAGCATAAGGTATGTAGCATTCCATCTAACATCCATATCCAAGCCAAACTTCCTGGGTCTTAGACCCTAAGCCTTATAAAACTTACTGAACAGAGTAATTCTTTGATTAGAAGAATTTAAAAAGTTAATTGCAGTTCTTATGTCATCTATATATGTTCTACACCTTTTTAAACTAGATTTCACAATTAGATTAATAATATGACAAGAACAACGTTGATGCACAACAGTATAAGTATGTTTATCAGGATTTAACAGGCTCTGGTGTTGGATCAGGACCCAAATAACCAGCAAACATAGGTGTCAAAGTTTCCATAGCCTTAACATTAGAAGATGCATTGTCTAGACTAACAGAAAAAATCTTGTCTATCATACCATACTCCTCAACAACAGACGCAATTCTTTGAGCAATGTTTGCACCATTGTGTTTCACCTCAATCAATCTAAGGCCCAAAACCCTTTTCTGTAACTCCCAATTAGCATTCACATAATGAGCAACCACATTAATGTAATCTTCCTTAGCTTTACTAGACCAAATATCAGAAGTAAGAGCAACAGAAGAAGCACCAGCCAACACAGAATTCATAAGCATATTACGATGTACAATAAATTGCTTACTTAGATCTCTAGTAGTAGTTTGTCTAGACACCTTAACAAACCTAGGATTATGAGCACGAACAATATATTCCTCCTAGGCTTCAGTCTCACCAATGTATAAAGGCAAATTAAGTCTAGCAACCAATCGACATAGTTCAGCACGAGCAACTTCAGGTTTATACTCCTAGTTAAAGATAGAACCATTAGGATTAAAAGCTAGCCTAGACTACACTCTAGCATTTTGATCAGTTTTCTTCCTACAAGTTTTTTGATGCCTCCCAAAGTGCCCAGTGCCACAATTTGATCTAGCAGACAAAACATGCTTACACATTTTACACCTAGCTTTAGTGCATATGCTCTTACCATTAATCTCTTCAAAGATCTCTTTGAAATCATTCCAGACAGGGGATTTGCACTTACCATTGGTTGAACCAGTACCAGCAATAGATGGAGAAGATCTGTTGGAGCCAGCCATGGTCCCAGTTGCCATCGCTCCTCCACCACCATCGCCGTCCACATCGATCGGAGTCGGAGCAGAGCCATCTCCGAGATCGATACCGAACAACGCAGCAGCGTCCTCACGTACATCGTTGTTGTTCTCGCCCTCAGGGGGCAGATCTGGCCTGAAGACGCCATCGTCTTCGGCCATGGTCACCCCTCCAGCACCATTCCTCGACAGTGCGGGTGGCCGCCGAGCTCGCTCTACGCCGGAGCTAGAGGATGCAACGTTGGCTACCGACCTGCAGAAGAAGAAGAAGACAAGGCATCTGGTTAGGGTTATGGTTAGGGTTAGGACCTTTGCAACCGGAGCCCGGTGCCGGAGAAGAAGATAGGGCATCCCAAAAGGCCAGGGAGAACACGACAACACCGTTAGCATGGATGGCGAGCGGCGGAGGAGAAAGGACAGGAACAAGAACTCACATTTCAGCGAGAGACCGAGAGAGACAGAGGGAGAGGGAGACGGGAGACCAGAGAGAGGGAGGGGATCAGGGAGGAGGAGAACAGATCGGCTCGCCGACGGCGGCATGGTCGAGGTCACCGTAGTCGTTGAGTCATCGAGGAGGATGAGGAGCACGAACACCAGGGAGGCGAGAGCAGCGGCTGCGTGTGGTGGGCGGTGAAAACGGATTTAGGTTTTGGGGTGAGAGGGGAGGGAGCCGCGGCGCAGCCTTATATATGACGGGAGGGGAGGAGGGGCGCTGCTGCGCTGGACCTAGACGCTCCCCACTGGGCCGTTACCGGGCCTCTCTTATAAAGGCCGGGCCGTGCCGTGCTGGCCCACGAGCTTAGGGTACGGCCCAAGCACGGCCTGCACATCCGTGCCGTGCCAACACGGGCCCGGTGGACACCGGGCCGTGTCGTGTTTGGGCCGGGCCAAAATTGCGGGCTGTGGGCCGGGCCGTCGTGCCTTGGGCTGCATGGAAAAATATAATAACACTCTATAAACTTTCATGTTACCTTTGTTTGCTATAGTGTGCTTAACATTTGGAGTATTTTTATACACCTTTTAAATTAGGCATGGTGTTTAGTTTAAAATATTTTCTTGAGTCATAATTAGACAAGGTGTTTAGTTTGATTTTGAATCAAGAGGTGTGTTGATTTTACTTTCAAAGACTTTTTGAATTAAGCGTGGTGCTTAGTAGACATTGGATATTTTGTGGACTAACCCCTACTGAAAACTTTTAATTTAATTTGGGTAAGTCATGAGATGAATTCAAATCAGAGACAAAGTAGGGTGCATGATGGGCTTCAATAACTTTATAGAAGAAGACACAGCTCATTCATCATGGATGGAAGAACTGTGAGTATTGATGAATCATTCACTTTATCTTCTACTGCAAGTTACCTTGCCTCAAGCCATGTCTGTATAAAACATGATCTATGCTAAAACAATATCAATACTATCTTTTCATTAGCATAGATAGAATAAAATAAAACATTAGATAAGCAACCTATGTTCAAAAATTATATACTCCTTCGAGTATATGTTGTCCACTAATCTGTTATAGGTATAATAATGACGAGTGAAAAGAGTCAAAAAATCAAAGAAGCAAAAGATAGCAAAAGAATGAGTATAACAGAGGAGACAAGATGTTCATGAACAACTTAAGATGCAAGAAAAGGAAAGGACCACCAGTCATCTACCCTTCATCACTTAGTGCCATCACGCTCTAATAATGAAGGTAATATTTTAAAGTAAGTGGTCACTGCTCTTCTCTTTATATTGGTGTGCACATAAGTGAAAACATAAACATGTTAGAGTTATATTTTTAATTGATTAATCTAATTAACTCAATATGCTTTGTTCTTTAAGATTATTCGTGGCATCGTTTTCTTAATCTCAGTCTTAACCAAACAAGTCGAAACATTGTATTCTATCTTTGAAAGGTGATAGTCATACTCATGTAAAAATTTATATAGAGATAGACAATCCTTCCATTGGTTAAGCAATTTTATTCTTTTCTAGCATATAAACTTAAATGCAACATTAAATGCTTAATCTTCTGATCTTATCACTCATGTATAAGTGAATAAAATTATGCAATACCAACTTTATCTTATTCAATGTGCCTAAGGATAGAGAAAAAATAAAGAGATAGATTTAGTTTTGTTGGTGTTTTTCCACCAGCAAAGCCCATGCACTTGATCTCTACCTTGGTGTTGACGGTCGTTAACGTCAACTTTTACTAGTGTCGGGGACCAAAATAAGGGCCCTCCAAACAGTTAGGCCCAACAAACGCAAAGCTAGGCTACATGGTAACTAAGCATGGCTGCCGGGGCTCAAAGACGCCGCCAGCGGCCTCGACCAAGCCCCCTAGTTTGGGCCCACGGCGGCGCTAACTTTCCGCCCGTCCCGAGCCCCCTTTACGCTGAAGCCTCGGACGGGCGCGCTTGCCTTCCGCCCCGTCCGAGCCCCCCCTACATTGAGGCCTCGGACGGGCGCTAACTTTTCGCCCCGTCCGAGGCCCCCTACGCTGAGGCCTCGGACGGGCGCTTGCCTTCCGTCCCGTCCGAGCCCCCTATGCTGAGGCCTCGGACAGACGCTAACGTTCCATCTTGCCCGAACCCTCTACAGGAACGCCTTGGACGGGCTCCCGCCTCCCGTCCCGTCCGAGCCTCTGTGCTAGGGCCTCGGACGGGACGCGCCGCACCTCCCGGTCAAGCCTGACCACGGACTTGACATATAACCACCGCCCGCCTTCCCACAGTGCCTGTCAGACTGACGCCAGGCAGGGGATGGGAGCCGTCCCGTCACAACCCTACGCCCGCGTTCATGATTACGCTACCCCTATAGTGACGGCCATGCCTGCCACTGTAGGGCACCATGATGACTAACCTCTATGACAGGTCCCGTCCCGGAAGTCCTGATACAGCGTGCGCCGCGCCCCGAGCCAACGCACGGCGCCGACTTTGTACGAAGGCCGGGTCTTCCGGAGCCCCGCCACTGTACACCCGGGTATCCAGAGCCTGGGAAGGCGGAGATGGCTTCCATGCAGTGTATCTCTGCACCGGCCACGCCGTATACGACAACGACGCCATGGCCCTCGGAGCTTCGGACCGGGGATGAGTCAAAGCTACAGCAGCCACAGCACCCGGACACGTTCACCATGATTTCCCCCTCCGTTGCCAGGATCGAGGAGCCGACTCCACAGAACGGCGCCCGCAATCGGTAGCATGGCGCCGTGCAAGACAAGGCCGCCGCCCACACCTGGGGCCTCGAAACAAGGCAGAGGAGAAGCCCCGAGGCCTCGGCCGAGAAGAGGCGGCGCCCACCACCGTTTCACCTATTCAGACACTGTACTAAAAGCCCGTTCCTCCCCTTGCGGCTATAAAAGGGGAGGACGGGGACCTTCCAAGGGCAAGTAAACAAGTCCACAAGCAAACCGGTTGGTCTAGACACAGGTCAATCGGACTACGTGCGAGTCTAGCAATCTCCTTAGCACACGGGCTCATATACTCATATTCACGAGACTTGGGACCAGCTCCCTCTCTCCACCTGCTTGTACACCCCTACCTACAAGCACCTTGGTGCAAAATAATACAAGACTCCCTTGTGTCCATCTCACACACCATCCGGGGTTGGGAGCACGCACGCAAAGTTACTCGTTGGTACTAGGACCGCCCGGTTTTAGCACCGGCGGTTGGCGCGCCGCCGTAGGGGGAGTGCGTGTTTCACCACTTTTCCCGCGAAAACCTACGGATGGCCTGGCGCAGACGCGACGACGCTTCGGGCGATTTCTCAGCCCCAACTCCTCTCCCACTCCAGCCCGGCTGGAGCCGGGGACCCCGATCCGGTTCGGTGAGCTTGAGTTCGTGTCGGCCCGGAGTCCAAGCGACATGGAACTCCTCCCGGCCGGAGTTCGGGGGCCTTCCAACGAGTCCCAGCCGGACCCAACGCCGGCTTTGGCGCAGGAGGCGCCACGGCGCTTCGCTCCCGCTGCGCTCGATGGACGCACCACGACGCCGGCGGTCTGCGGGAAGATCTAGCGGCGCCGCGGCGCGGGCGATACCCGCCGTGGGGGCCGCTCGGCCGCCGCCGCCACCACGCCAGCCGTTTGGCATGGCCAACGCCGCCAACCACGCACACGGCGTTGGTCTCCACCGCCATGGGAACCTGGAGGAGGCGTCCCGCCGTCGGCGGCGCTCCACGGAGCACCCCGACGCGGACACCCCCCGATGGTTCCATCCATGCCTACGAGGAGTACCTAATCGAGGCAGGGAGGAGCAGCGACGCTACTCCCGGACGCTACACCCACCCGATCCGGCGCTACCTCGAGGATACGGAGCCCAGGGGGTTCATCCCGGAGCACGCCTTCGCTTTCGGCTACCCCGACTCCGACTCCCCGGACGACATGTACGATCCAACTCGTGAATGCTTTCACGTGGAGATCGGTGAACTTCGGCGTAGGCGGCAACGGCAACGACGACGGCGACCAGGGCCGTGATCCCAGGCCCGCCGCAGGAGCGGCTCCGGCGGGCGCAACCCCTGAGGACCCTAGCACATCCCGGCCTCCGGGCCGGGGCCACAGACTCCGGCGCATGCGGGCCCTCCGGGGCCGGCGAACTACCGGCTACCCCTCGAGGGCCCACGGCGTCCCGCTATCGAAGCGGATTCGGGAGCTTGGGGGGCAGGCTCAAGCGCCGGCCGCCGCTGTTACGACAGGGAGATAGAAGCATACGAGCGTACCCACCGTGGCGCGCGCAATCCTAGCCCCGCTGCTCGTCGGCACGCGTGACGTCAACGTAAGGATCGCCAACGACGAGGGTGGAGAGCGCCCCCCCATCTTCCCACGTGCAAGTCATAACGTCGCGGCGGGTGCCCTCCTCGTCCGGGCGATGCCAGAACCATCCACCCCGGGGGCGACGAATTCGAGATGATCTGCGAGACTATCTCGAGACCGGCTGCTGTCCAAAGAAGTTGAAAGCTCGGCCTCCCGACATCGGGCACTAAGGGACGGGGAGGACGGAGAGCGTCCACGCCACGAGCGAGAAGCCTCGGTCCATCAGGACCCATCGCGGAGGTCGATCCGCGAGCGTCTTCAGGACAACCGCGGCAGCATCGACGATGGTGACGCACGCAACGTCATCAACAACGCCGCGAAGGAAGCCGGAGCACGGGCCGGGCACGACCGCCAGCCACGCAGAGGTGGCAGGCGCGATAGCGACGAGGACCGTGATGATGCCGATCCCCCGGGGCCCCGCGCCTTCAGCCGGGAGATCCGCAACGCACGGTTCCCTTCCGGTTCCGACAACCGCCAACCTTGCCAAATACTGGGAGAAACAAACCCCGAGGTTTGGCTCAACGACTACCGCCTAGCATGCCAGCTTGGCGGCGTGGACGATGACCGGCTTATCATCCGCAACCTCCCGCTTCACTTGGGTGATTCGGCGCGCGCTTGGCTGGAGCATCTTCCCGCCCACACGATCCGCGACTGGTCCGAACTAGTCAGGGTTTTTGTGGGGAATTTCCAGGGCACGTACATGCGCCCGGGGAACTCGTGGGATCTCCGCAGCTGCCCCCAGAAGCCCGACGAGACGCTACGGGACTTCATCAGGCGCTTCTCGAAAAAGTGCACGGAACTGCCCAACGTGGCCGGCACCGCCATCATCAGCGCGTTCCTGGACGGCACGACCTACAAGGAGCTCATCCACGAGTTGGGCCAGAAGATGCCAACCACCGCCAACGAGCTGTTCGAAGTGGCGACAAACTTCGCCTCCGGCGAGGAGGCGGTGGGGGTGATTTTCCGCAACAACAGCAACAAAGGGAAGCGGAAGGAAGACGATGCTAGGGGGGAGGCGCCCCACAACCCCAGGAAAAACAAGAAGAACAGGTGCAAAGGGAAGAAGAGCAAAAAGGAGGCGGAATCCGAAGACGATATCGTCGCCGCGGCCGACCGCAAGGCCCCCCGGGGCCCGGGGCCTTCGACGACATGCTTAAAAAATCCTGCCCTTTCCACAAATTCCCCGTCAAGCACACTATGGGGGAGTGCGACTTGGCCTGTCGCTTCTATCAGAAGCTTCCCCGCCTGAGGACAAGAAGAAGAAGGAGGGGGAAAACAAAGGCGAGGAGTTCCCTGAGGTCCATGATGTTTTCATGGTCATCGGGGGGCTGCCGGTGAACCTCACCCCGCGCCCGGATCAAGCGCGAACGTCGAGAGATATTCTCGGTGCACCCCACCACTCCGCAAGCACCCATGGTCCGCCGACGCCATCACCTTCAAAGATCGACGACCACCCGCTCTACGTGCGAAGCCGGGGCGGTACCCGCCGTGGTCGACCCCATTGTCGGCAACGTGCGGCTCACCAAGGTGCTGATGGATGGCGGAAGTGCCCTTAACATCCTCTACTCCGAAACCCTCGGCTTGTTGGGGATAGAGCGCTCACGGCTTCGGCCCGTAGCTCTCCCTTTCGGGGCATAGTGCCGGGTAGACGCGCTGGCCCCTCGGGCGATCGACCTCCCGGTCTGCTTTGGGGCGCCGTCGAACTTTCACAAGGAGGTCATCACCTTCGACGTGGTTGACTTTCGAGGAACCTATCACGGAATCCTCGGACGTCCCCGTATCACGGTTCATGGCCATCCCCAACTACACTTACCTTCTCCTCAAGATGCCGGGCCCCAATGGCGTCATCACCGTTGGCTCCTCCCTACGAACACGCGTTCAAGCTGCGACGTTGAGGCGGTCGAGCACGCTGAGGCTGTGGCGATCTCCGAGGCCCTCGACACCAAGTGTCACGCCGGCGCATTCGAGCCGTCCGACGGAGTGAAGGAGGTCCCGCTGGACCCCGCCTCTCCATCTGGCAAGGCGGTGAAGATCTGCGCCTCCCTTGACCCGAAATAGGAAGTTGTGCTCGTCGACTTCCTCCGCAAACGTCGACATCTTTGCGTGGAGTCCTCGGACATGCCGGGCATTCCGAGGGAAGTCGCCGAGCACTCCCTTGACATCCGGGCCGGGTCCAAGCCCGATGAAGCGGCGTCTGCGCCCGATTTGACGAGGAGAAGCGCAGGGCCATTGGCGAGGAGGTGAACAAGCTTTTGGCGGCCGGGTTCATCAAGGAGGTGTTCCACCCTGAGTGGTTATCTAATCCTGTACTGGTTAGGAAAAAGAGTGGGAAATGGAGGATGTGTGTAGATTATACTAGTCTAAATAAAGCATGTCCGAAAGTCCCTTTTCCCTTACCACGTATCAATCGATATAGTCGACTCCACTTCAGGGGTGTGAGCTCTTATCCTTCCTTGATGCCTATTCCGGCTACCACCAAATCAAGATGAAGGAGTCCGACCAGCTCGCGACTTCCTTCATCACCCCTTTCGGTATGTACTTTGCGTGGCGATGCCCTTCGGGCTCGAGAACGCAGGGGCCACGTATCGGCCCGGTCATGCCGGGCGTTTTCGGAGACCACATCGGCGAAACCGTAGAGGCCTACGTCGGCGACATCGTGGTCAAGACCAAGGAGGCCGACGACCTCATCTCGACCTTGAGGTCGCTTTTCGTCTCAAGGCCAAGAGCGTCAAGCTCAACCCCGAGAAGTGCGTCTTCGGGGTCCCCCCGAGGCATGCTCCTCGGGTTCATCGTCTCAAGCGTGGCATCGAGCCCAACCCGGGAGAAGGTAACTGCGCGTAACGAGCATGGGGCCGATCAAGGACTGAAGGGCGTGCAGCCGAGTCATGGGCTGTCTGGCGTCTCTAAGCCGCTTCATCTCACGGCTCGGCGAGAAGGGCCTGCCCCTCTATCGCCTCCTAAGAAAGTCCGAGCGCTTCTCCTGGACCTCCGAGGCCCAGGAGGCCCTCGACAAGCTCAAAGCTGCCCTCACCGGCGCCCGATCCTCGTCCCCGCCCGGTGAAGGAGAGCCCCCTCCTCACATGCGTTGCCGCAACAACGCAGGTGGTCAATGCGGCCATCGTCGTCGAGAGGCGGGGAGGAGGGCCACACCCTGCCGGTCCGGAGAGGCCGCCTACTTCATCAGCGAGGTGTTGTCCGAGACCAAGATCCGCTACCCGCAGATCCAAAAACTGCTCTAAGCGGTGGTCCTGACCCGGCGCAAGCTCCGGCACTACTTCGACGCTCACCCCGTGACGGTGGTCTCCTCCTTCCCGTTGGGGGGAGATCCTCCAAAATCGGGGAAGTCTCGGGCGGGTCGCCAAGTGGTCCGTTGAGCTCATGGGAGAAACCCTCTCCCTACGCGCCAAGGAAGGCTATCAAGTCTCAAGTCTTGGCCGACTTCCTCGCCGAGTGGACCGATACTCGGCTACCGCCGCCCCGGCTCGTGGCGAGTGATGGATGATGATGTACTTCGATGGGTCCCTCGATGAAGACTGGAGCCGGCTCCTCCTCTTTGTCTCCCCCCTCGGGGTGCACATGCGACACGTAATCCACCTCCACTTCCCGGCGTCAAACAACATGGCGGAGTACGGGGGCCTACTCAACGGGTTGAAGATCGCCATCGAACTTCGGCATCAAAGCGCCTTGATGTCCGGGGGACTCGCAGCTTCGTCATCGACCAGGTCATGAAGGACTCAAGCTGCCACGACCCCAAGATGGACGCCAGCATCGCAAGGCGGTGCACGCCTGAAGACAAGTTCGAGGGCCTTGAGCTCAACCACATCATCCGCGGTACAACGAGGCTGCCGACGAACTTCGCCAAGATCGCCCATTTGGAAGAGCCCCTGGTTCCCCCGACGTCTTCACAAAGGACCTCACGGCTCCCTCCATCACACTTAGCGAACGGGGAGGAGGCCACGGAGAAACGCTCCGGCCCCTTCGGGGCTGGGGAGATGTCCGAGGCCCCCTCTATGACCGAGGCCCCCTCGGACTCCGAGGCGTCCTCGGCGTCAAACCCCAAGGTCATGGAGATCGACGGGGGAGGATCCGGAAGCCGACCCCAAGCCGGGATGGAGAAAGCCATACCTCGATTGGATCGTTCGGGGAACCCTCCCCGAGGACTTCAATCGGGCCGAGGCGCATCGCGAGAAGAGCAAAGTCCTTCGTCGTCATCGAGGGCGACCTCTATAAGCGAAGCCCCTCGGGGTCCTGCGGCGATGCGTCCGCGGTCAAGGATGGCCTTGCCCCAGTTCACAAAATCCACGCCGGGGTGTGTGGCCACCACGCCGCTCCCGCTCCCTCGTCGGCGGCACTTTCCGGTAGGGATTCTACTGGCCAACCATGGGTCGCCGACGCCACCGAGATAGTGCGCACTGCGAAGGGTGCCAGATACTACGCTCGTCGGGCAGCACCTACCGGCTCGGGCACTCCGGACCATCCCGATCACATGGCCCTTCGCCATGTGGGGGTTTTGAACCTGGTAGGACCCCTCAAGAAGGCGCCCCGGGGGCTTCACTCATCCGCTTGTCGCCATAGACAAGTTCTCCAAGTGGATCGAGGCGCGCCCCGTCACCAACATCCGGTCCGCACAGGCGGTGCTCTTCTTCACCGATATCACCCACCGCTTTGGAGTCCCAAACTCCATCATCACTGACCACGGCACCCAGTTCACGGGGGCAAAGTTCCGAGACTTCTGCGACGAGCACCGGATACACATCGTCGGTCACCGGTGGCGCACCCTCGACGAACGGTCAAGTGGAGCGGGCCAACGGGATGATATTGCAAGGGCTCAAGCCTCGGATTTTCAACAAGCTCAACAAATTCGGCAAAAGATGGCTCGACGAACTCCCCTCGGTCCTCTGGAGCCTCGGGGCGGCGACGAGCCGGGCTCACGGGGGTTTACGCCCTTCTTCCTGGTGTACGGCGCTGAGGCCATTTTGCCTACCGACTTGGAGTTTGGATCCCCGAGGTTCAAAGCCTACGACGAGGCCCGCAACCAAGTAGCTCGAGAGGACTCGCTGGACATGCTTGAGGAAGCTAGGGACACTGCCCTCCTACACTCGGCAAGATACCAGCAGTCCCTCCGACGCTACCATGACCGACGGGTCCGGACCCGAGACCTCAAGAAAGGCGATCCGGTGCTCCGTCTCCATCGGGACAACAGAGGGGCGCCACAAGCTCACGCCGCCTTGGGAGGGACCCTTCATCATCGCCGAAGTCCTCAAGCCGGGCACATACAAGCTCGCCAATGAGGCCGGTGAAGTCCTCAACAACGCTTGGAACATTCAACGACTACGTCGCTTCTACCCTTAAGCTTCCAAGTTTTTACACATAGTTGTACTCCATGTTTCTTAAAAAAGAATGGGAAGCACTTCTCATTTTTATAGTTTTTGGCAAACGAGAAACACGTCCAAGGCCCTCGGGGGCTGAGGACCTGAACTATACTTACGCCACCTCAGAGTCTAAGCGAGACTCGGCCGATCCATCAAAGCCGAGCCTCCCTCGGGGGAGCTAAACAGGGGGGGAACCCCCCTCCTAAAAGGCATTCTCGCAGGCACACTTCTTTTTGTTAATCGTTTCTTGGACATTTTCGTCTGGAGATCCCGAACGCTTAGAAAAAAGGGTAACTAAGGGAGACGTCTTCGAAACCTAGGGACGATTGAGCCACGGGGTCGCTTACGCCCATGCGTTACGGCACTCCTACTCACTACCATAGGACGAAGAGGCTTCATGCTTTGCAGGAGGGTTGCTCTAAGCGTCAGGGCTGGCAAAGCCACAAGGCCGCCCATGCCCCAGCCTTCACGGTACCTCGCTTGCCACCCTTGACTAAGGAGCGGATCTCTAAACTCGGTATCCTCGCAGAGGCCCCCTAATCTAAATACGGGCGAGATTCAAAGGCACGAAAAATAGACAAAAAACAATTAACAAGTCACTAGGCCTCGGCGGGGCCACGGTCTTAATCGACCAGACAAAGCAAAAAAACTAATTAAGTTCTTTACATGGGCACACTCGGCCCGAATTGCAGAATTCACTGGGGGGCGTCGGCCCCCCTCCTTCCCTGGCGTCGGCACCCGCGGCGTCAGTAGCGTCGGCCCCTTTAGCAACATCAGGAAGGATAGCCGTGCGGAAGTGCCCGACCCGCCCGGTCGTGGCTTCTTCGACCTTCTTTGGAGCAGCTCGGCGAACACCTCTCCCTCGCGACCCTCCTCGTCCTCGGCGACGACAAGCCCCTCGAAAATTTTGGGGAGGTCGAGGTCGTAGTGAGAGAGGGTCATCGCCGGGGGTGTGCGACACGCCGGTCCGAAGGCCGGGCCGAAGGGCGGACGGGCCTTGCGCCTCCACTCGTTTGGGCAACACCTCCAGGCGGCCCGGTGGGCTGCTGCCGGCGGGCTCACCGGCCTCGACCACCGTGCAAACGGCTCTGACCTTCTCCTTCAGGACGTCGAGCACGCCCTGCGCTGAGGAGTAGGCCGCCTGCACCGCACCAATGGCCGCCGCTTGCTCCGACGACTTCCTCCTCAGCTCTGCATCCGCCAGGGGTCAATCTTTGAGCAAGAAGGCAAGGATATGATTGCCCAAAAACAAGACTCACCTTCCGTTTGCACCACCTCCTCCGCCAGCTGCACATGGAGCTGGTTGACCTCATTCAGCGCTTGACCAAGCTCGGCCTGCACCATGGTGACATCATCGACAAAGAGCTGGTGGTCAGTATCCATGTTCACCAGGTTCTCCGTCAAGGTCCGAATGGTGTCGAACACCTGGACAAGCGCCGTCCTCGTCACCTCCTTCTCGGCTCGGAGCTGGTCGAGCTCCGACGACCGCTCCTTTAGGGCCTTCGACAAGAGGGTGTTCTGCTCCCGAGCCTCGGAGGCCTCAACCTTCAGGTCCGAGACAAGGAGATGAAGGCCGGCATTCTCCTCGTTCCGGGCAGCTAACTTCGGTCGCAGCCGGGTTTGCCTCCCCCGCTGAAGGTGAAGCGCCTCGTCAAGGCCGGCCCTCGGCCCCGGAGAAACTGCGATTTCTCCCGGGACAACCGCGCCGGATCCCGAGGCGACCCGAGAACCAGGCGGGTTAGGCATGCTGCGGTGCCCGTGTCAAGGTAAGGATTCAATCATGAGTATTTATAATACCTTGACACGTCGCCGGAGGTCCCTCGAGAAGATCGGCAAGAGCGCAGACGAAGCAGGTCTTCAGCCGACTGCATGAACTTGCCCGATCTGCCCCACCGAGTTTGCTCCTGTGGCGTCGTCCGGCACATAGATCGGCGGTCCTCCGGGTCCGGCGGTCCGACCCGACAATCCGCGGTGGCTCCTCCCGGAGCGCATCAAAGCGGACCACCTCCCCCGCTGGAGGACCCCTCGGCAGGCGCCCCGCGAGATGACCCCGCACGATCGCCACCTATGGAAGCCATGTCCGCGACGGCCACCTCTTTCCCTCGCGGGGGGCGGTCTCCTCCCGGGAGGGGACCTCCACCACCTCCTGCGTCTTGGCACGACCCGGGGGCGGAACTGGCGCCCGCTCCTCCATGACCATGTCGGTAGTGGCCACCAGGGCAGGCGCCGTCGCGACTTCCACGACGAGGCGTGGCCGAGGCCTCCGTACAGTGCTGCGCCCCCTCCGTCACGGGCGGGGGGTGGCTCCCTGGACGACGACGGCGCCTCGACCGCCTCTCCCTCGGTCGCCGGGAGGCGGGACCACCACAGGGCAGAGGCGCCCGCCGTCCCGGCCCTTCGCCTCGCCGCTTGCGCGGAGCAAGCGGGGCCGGAGCCGGGGCCGTCTTGCGTTTTTTGGCTACGGTGGCGAGAAGGGGCGGGACTTCGGAGGAAGAAATGAAACAAAAATGATGAAAGACTTAAGGAGGAGAGATGCTCACCCGGTGGCCGGCGGCTGGAACAATCGGCTCGCCGGAGCCGTGCTCGTCGGGGGCTCGGACTTGAGGTGTCCTCGGCCCACGCGACTCTGGGGTCGCAGCACGGGATGCCGACCCTCGGCGTCGCCGCCTCCTCGGGTGAGGCCCGCGCTTCACCCTCGGCGGCCCTCCTCACCACCTCGGGCCGCTCCGGGGGGGGTCCGAGCCGCCCCGACCAGGCTGGGCCGGCGCGGACGACTTCGGGGAGGGGCCTCGTCCCCCCCGACGGGGTCACGACTCCAGCCGCCCCGGCCGTGGCCTCGGTGGAGTGAAGGGCAGGGGCGGCGTCCTTCAACGGCCATGGCGACCACCCTCCCTCTTCACGGGAGGGCGATGCGGCCCTGGGCTCAACACGCAGCCTCGGCCCTAAAGACGCCGAGGCCGAGGCCTGCGTGCTGGACTTCTCTGCTGCCTGCCTCTGCGGCACATCACCAGGAGCCGGGGGCAGAACCAACGACTCCTTCAGCCTCTCACTCTCCATGAAGCCGAGGAAGTCATAATCCTCCCCCTCGTCATCCTCATCGTCGTCATCATCGGCGCCGGTGGTATCGGAGGGTGTCGGCTCTCGAGGGAGTCCCTCTTCCTCCTGCCGGCGCCGCAGCTTGTCCAGGGCGCGCTGTTCGCTCTGCTTCACGGACATTCTGTCCGACTTCTTCTTCTTCTTCTTCTCCCTCCTTGCTTCTCTGCGTGGGCCTTGTTCGCCTTTTTCTCCGCGGAGATGGGGGGCTTGGACGCCCGCAGCTTCCCGGCCAACCCCTGCAAAGAAAAGAATAAGGTGAGGATGAAGGGGAGGATGCGAACATTAACGGTACGAACACAACCACAGAAACTTAACACGGAGATGGCATCCGGGTGGGGGCGCATCGCAACCTTGTAGAGGTTGGAGACGTCTGTCACCGTCGCCGCCTTCTTGGTCCGCTCGACGACCTCGTCGTGCTCGAGGTCGACGGACGACATCCTCGCCCCGGCCCAAGGGCTGCCTTCCCTCATGTCAAACAGGCAGGGTCGCCTCTCCATAAGGGGCGGGACTCGCCGCTGTGGAAGGCAAAGAATGACAACCGATGCGTCCCAACCCCTTGTGGGTCGGCATCCTCAAAGCGTGGAACACCTTCTGCGGTGGGGTAGTCCTCTCCGGGATAATCTCCTCCTTCCACCTCACGGGCTCCACGTCGAACACCCTCCCGGTGTAGGCGGGCGGATGACCGAAGTCGTTCCGGAGGTAGAACCACATCGCGCGCCCGGCCCCGCGGTTGGAGGAGGCGAAGCCGCGCGGGATGTAGGAATCCCGATTGCGACCCGCAATCTGCGCAAGCAGCCCCCCGGCGTGGACGGACGTCCTTTTCCTCTTCTCGACGCCTTTGAGGTAGAGGGCGCCCTCGAAGAAGTGGAGCCAGAGGTCCCAAAGGACCTCGACCCCGAGAAAGCCCTCGCACAAGGCGACAAACACCGCCATGTGCGTGATGGAGTTGGGGTTGAGGTTCTGCAGCTCCAGGCCGTAGTACTCGAGGATGGCCCTCAAAAATTGACCCGCCGGCATCCCGAGCCCGTTCTCATGGAACGCCGTGAAGCTCACGACGTATCCCGTGGCGGGTGCGGGGGCAGTGGTCGGCCGGGCGGAACCATCCACTCCGGCGAGGCATTGTCGGGCGCAGGGGTGGAGAAGCCCCTTCCCCACGAGCCCCCACCGGCTCCGGCGGCGTCACGGAACTTCGTCTCCCACTCCTCCACGCCGATGATCTCGGGTCTCGACGCCATGGCAACGGCGGGCCGGGCGGGTGCGGGTGAGTTCTCTCTTTTCTCGCTCCCTTTTTCTCTCTCGGCGGCGCCGAGCGGATGGCGATGGCGGAGGGAATGAAGGCGGGCGCAAGGGCGAGGAAGGCGAGAAGGAAGCCAAATGCCGCCACGCCAGTACTTATACCTAGAAACCCCCGGTCGGTTCATCTACCCGCATTTAATGCGCGATCGCGCCCGGGATTCCCTACTCAAGTGCACGTCCACACGGAGACCCAGCGCCAAAGACGCTGGGGCGGCCACGCCCACACGGGCCCGCGGCACCTCACACACGGCGCAGGTTTTTCTCCACAAAGGATCCCGACACCGCGGGACCCGAGGACTGACGCGGCACGCGGCTTCGGTGGCGGCCGCAAAGATACGCCACCGTCACGTCCCCGTGGGACCTAGGCACACGCTGTGCGTCAAATCGCCTCGATCGTGGGGGCCCACCACCTCTTCTGTAGCGAGGTGGCGTGGCGGTGCTCACCGCCCCGGAGAGGACGCCTAAAAAGACACCCACGTCCCCACGACGGGATTTCCACGGCAAGCGTTTCCTTCTCACGGAAGGAGCTTTGAGGCGACGGCCCATTACGGTCCAGAGGTTCGTGGGCTGGCCCACTAAGGGGTTCGACGGCCGCCTCGGGGCAAATGAGTCGGGGATGGCTTGGACGGACTCATACACGTTTAGCCACACAACAAGGATCGTCCGACGCCGTATCCAAGGCCGCCGAGGCAGGCGGGAGTTAGGGGGGATCCCGCGGGGAGTGCATCGAGCCCTCGGGACTGGCGGACGGGACCCGGGCCCCGCCTCGGACATACCTTGTAGGCTCTAATGGAATGCGCCTCGGGCCCACCAACCCCTAGCGAATGGGGCACAGGCATTCCACTTGGATTCACCCGTTAACAGCTCACGGGATCTACTTGTGTGCGGCACCCCGCCGTCGATATCATGACAAAATCCACCCTCCTCCCTGCGGAAGGGATGCGTGAGGCGTCTTCTGAAATTAACGACCAAGTACCGACCGACCGCCCCACGCTAGAACGGGGCTCGGGGGCTACCCGGCATAGTGGCCAAGGCTGGGAAACATCACCTAACTACGCGCCATGCCTCCCGGACGAGCCGACGGGCCCGGGGGCTCGGCACACGACGGAAACACTCTAACCAAAAAACACGAACAAGCCCTCGGAGAAGCACCCACACTCCTCCGAGGCCTCGGGGGCTACACCCCGCGGGTGCGCTCGCGCGCCCCCCGCCGGAGAATATAGCCTCAGAGACAAAAAAGCACCCTCACCGGACATGTGCAAACCCCCTGGGGGGTAGAGGTGTTCGCGAGTAGGCAGACTCGCCTCTCACAAGCCACAAACGCATCCAGAACGCATGCAAGCCTTCGGAGGGTTGTTCACACCCCCTCCGAGGCCTCGGGGGCTTTTGCACCCACCGGGCGTAAGAAAGCTCGAAGCATCTAACAAAGACGCCCGACAAAAACACGGCGAGAAACCACAACCTCCGAACAGTATACGCACTCCTTCGAAGGTTCGGGGGCTACTTGTCGGGGACCAAAATAAGGGCCTTCCAAACAGTTAGGCCCAACAAACGCAAAAGCTAGGCTACATGGTAACTAAGCATGGCTGCCGAGGCCCAGCCCGCCCCAGCCAGTCTCGACCAAGCCCCCTTAGTTTGGGCCCACAAAGGGCGCTAACTTTCCGCCCGTCCCGAGCCCCCTTACGCCGAGGCCTCGGACGGGCGCTTGCCTTCCCCTCCCCTCGAGCCCCCCCCACGCCGAGGCCTCGGACGGGCGCTAACTTTCCGCCCCATCCCCGAGCCCCCTACGCCGACGGCCTCGGACGGGCGCTTGCCTTCCGTCCCGTCCGAGCCCCCTACGCCGAGGCCTCGGACGACGCTAACGTTCCATCTTGCCCGAACCCTCTACGGGCGCCTTGGGCGGGCTCCGCCTCCCGTCCCGTCCGAGCCTCGTGCTAGGGCCTCGGGCCGGGGCAGCGCCGCACCTCCCGGTCAAGCGACCCACGGACTTGGCGTATAACCACCGCCCGCCTTCCCACGGTGCACAGCCGGGCGACGCCCGAGGCGGGGGGATGGGAGCCGTCTGTCACAACCCTATGCCCGCGTTCATGATTATGCTACCCCTACGGTGGCGGCCATGCACGCCAGCGTAGGGGCACCATGATGACTAACCTCTATGACAGGTCCCGTCCCGAAGTCACGATACAGCGTGCGCCGCGCCCCGAGCCAACGCCGCGGTGCTGACCTTGTACGAAGGCGGGTCTTCCGGGCCCCGGCCACCGTGTACCCGGGTATCGAGCACGGGAAGGCGGAGATGACTTCCATGCGGTGTATCTACGCACCGCCACGCCGTATATGACAACGATGCCCGCGGCCCTCGGAGCTTGGACCAGGAGTCAAAGCTACAAAGAGCCTACGCGGCGGTCACCATGTTTTCCCCTCCGCAAGATCGAGGAGCCGACTCGACGCACGGCGCCGTTACGTAGGACGACGCGTGCAAGACAAGGCTCCTACGATCATCGAAACAAGGCGGAGGAAGGGGCCTCGGCCGAAATCATGGTGAACTATTCAGACTAAAAGCCCGTTCCTCCCCATGCGGCTATAAAAAGGGAGGACGGGGGACCTTCCAAAGGCAAGTAAACAAGTCTACAAGCAAACCGGTTGGTCTAGACACAGGTCAATCGGACTACGTGCGAGTCTAGCAATCTCCTTAGCACACGGGCTCATATACTCATATTCACGAGACTTGGGACCAGCTCCCTCTCTCCACCTGCTTGTACACCCCTACCTACAAGCACCTTGGTGCAAGATAATACAAGACTCCCTTGTGTCCATCTCGCACACCATCCGGGGTTGGGAGCACGCACGCAAAGTTACTCGTTGGTACTAGGACCGCCAGTTTTAGCACCGACAACTAGCACTTTAAACCCGAAGGAGAACATGAAAACACACTACTCTAGGGTTTTAACTGACAATTTCCACGAGTTTTGGTGATTTGTGAAATTTCTAGGGAATTTTCCAGAAAAGACAAAAAGAGGGATTTAAGTGTAAATTTACCATGAAACTTAACCGCGACGCAACTACACCGCCAACAGATCAAGAAGGTTCAAGAAGACACCCGAGCGGCGGGGCCCGCGGCAGCCCGCCTGGTGGGGCCGGCCCGGCCCCACCACAGGGGCCGGTCGGCGCCCTAATTCCACCGATGGCCGCCGCCTTGAGTCTTCCTCCCACGGTTCCTTGGAAGCCAATCAAAGCATCCCTACGTCGATTTTAGGTCGGTTTGATCCGACGGTGCACATGAGATGAAGACGGGATCGCCGACGTGGCGGTTCCTTGCCCCCTACCCATCTCGGCCTATATAATGACGCCCCCCAAGGCCCCTCCTAGAGGCATTCTATACCCCGGTGCTTCATATTCTCTACACAATTAGGGTTAGGGTCCCTCTAGTTGATCTAGTTCTAGTTCATCTAGATGTAGCAGTTAGGAGAGACTAGTTCTTCTAGATCTAGTCTTGTTTAGAGATTAGAGAGATTGAGTAGAGGAGTAGAGATTCTGGAGGAGTTCCGGCATGTCGGTGCTTCTTTGTGGCTGTATTCTTCTAGATTCAGCTCCCTCGTCCGGAGCTGCGTTCTGAGGTACTTTTGTATTTACCATTCCGATTTAAGTAAGTAACTTGTTCTTATTCGTTCTTTGGTTCACATCTCATATTGATGGCTTTGATCTTTGTCATTACTTGGTTGAAGTAGTATTTCATAGTGTAGGTGTGGTGCCTAGGCTAGATTTACTTGTGAATGTCCCCTGATCAGCCGGATAGTGGTAGCTCGCGTAGGTGACTTTATAGCTACGTTGAATCCTCTATAGTCCACTTCCGTTGATAGGACTGATAGGCTTATAGGTGTCCGGTAGGAAGATTACTCTGTTTCTTCTCCTATTCAGGTCACTTGTCCGATAAGACGATATTATAAAAAGTTTACCAAGTCGAAACTAGAGTACATTAGTCGTTTCCTTTTTCTTGATATGATCTAGCCTAATTGTAGGGTTAAGTTTATAGACGTTGTCATCATCACAACTGTTCCCTCGTGGATACGATATTTAAAACCTCCGGGTAAAATGTGACACTGGTATGATATCTGTATGCGCTTATGGATAATCCTACTTAAAACTTATTTAATGGAGTGCGAGTTAAAAATACCAACAAGCATTTTTTGGCGCCGTTGTTGGAGAACGGTTTGCTGATTTTTGACTTAGTCTAGCTTAATCTTGTATTATACTTTTATCTTTTCTTATTTTATCCCAGTCTCTTCATTATTTTTGTGTTCATCCTTATGGATGTCTTTAATTTTATTTCTATCTGTCTTTATGACATGCGTGAAAGCTTTGGACCACCAAAATCTATAGAACCTATCATAACACTGGCTATGAGCTACGCCCATGTCTAATTAATATGATTCGGGATAACTTATCACCCGAACTAGATACGGAAGTCTTGGTAGCTAAAACACAATCATTTCATTCCTAAGATTTAGCTATTGATCCTAAACCTTTAAGATTCCACTTCGTTGATTTAGACTTCCAATTAGCTAAGATGCTCCTAAATCAATACATATCGGATCTTATTAAAAAGAGCATCTTAGAAAAAGTGTCGTCAACTTTCTTTCCCTTCTCGAAAGACATTGGGAAGAATCCAAGGATGGCATGTCAAGTGATGCCATAGAAGGAGAGCCAAGCCACTAGAAATAAATTCTATCTTATCCCCTTCTATGCCCACAATAAATGTCTTTGAACCCATCTCTAAACCCATCCTTGACTCCAATGAATCTTTTATTGCTTTTTCTACTAAATTTCATAATAATCCTAGAAATCTATCAAGACATCCTAAGAATAGGAGTCATGACGATTATAGCAATACCCAAGAAGAGCAACAACAATGGTAGAAATACGTAGAAAATACATATGCCATTGTGAAAGAATGGATGGAAGAAGATGAAGCTTTAGCATCTAAACTTGGTTTAAATTCAAATGGTGAGCTTAGATCTATTTCTTTAATGAACATAACTCATCCAAGTTTAGAGGAGGCTTTAGACGCAACCAACCTTGGGGGTATCAATTCATGGGAAATCCTAGAAAATAAAACATCCAGTAAATGTCATAGGCCTAAAATAATAGAGACAAACTTGCTGCCTATAGACAACCATGAAGAGGCACCCTTGGAATTTGAAAAGGGAGACTACATCGATGAGCATGGGAATTATCTCATTAACACTTTATCAAATTCATGCTCATATGAGAAACCTCCTGAATCTTTTGGTCTCTCTAATATTACCACACACGAGATCTTCAACCCCCTTATTTTACCTGTTCATAAAATCATTAAGAGGGTGGTTGTAGATGCATATGTTTACCATAAATATTATAGATCTCGTTGTAATTTGGATATAGGTGCACAAAGGCTAATGTTTTAGAGGAAACCACCTCACCAACTTGAAGTACAATAAGTAGAAGGTTTCCTAAAAACAACTTTGTGTTCCAAAATAACCACTCTAAAAAATGAATGAATTAAGCTTGCACCTTTAGCATAGAGTTATAATTATCAAAATATTCCCTTGGGTATTTTTGTCACTAACCATTTTAGGTTTAAAGTAAGAAAATAACTAATGGCAGCACCAGGTATGTCAAAGCAACCATTATGCACTCAAGCTTACATTTACGCAAAATTCAAGCTTGGGGAATGGGCTTATTTGAAAAATCTTAAATCATGTTGCTAATAATGGTTGTCTCTACCTTTTTAATTCATGCTGAAAATGTTGCATAATAATCATGCTCTTTCATCTCTCATGCGAATAAAATCTCTATGAGTGCTTTCATGTTATCTTTGTCCGCTATAGTAAGTTTTGGTTTGGAAGTACTTCTAGGGTACTTTCATAGGCTTTTTAAATTAAGCGTGGTGCTTAGGTTAAGTAGTCTACCTTAGTCAGATTAGACATGGAGTTTGGTTTGGCTATTGATCTAAAATTAGCTTGTGTAGACATTAGATATTTTGTCGGACTAACCCCTGCGCAGAAATTCTCAAAATTAATTTGGGTAAGTCATGAGAGGAATTCGAATTAGAGATGAGACAGTACATGCTGAACTTTAATAACTTTGTAGAGGAAGACATAGCGCATTCATCATGAATAAAAGAACTGTGAGCATTAATAATTCATTCACTTTATCTTCGCTACAAGTTACTTTGTCTCAAAGCTATGTCTCAGTATAAAATATGATTTATGCTAAATAATATTAATATTATCTTTTCATTAGCATAGACAAAATAAAATAAAATACTGGACAAGCAACCTGTGTTCAAAATCTGTATACTCCTTTGGGTATGTGCTGTCCACTAATCTATTGTAGGCATAATAATAACTGGAGTGAAAAGAGTCAAAAGATCAAAGAAGCAAAAGATGGTAAAAGAATAGATGCAACAGAGGGAGACAAAATGTCCATGAGCAACTCAAGATTCAAGAGGAAGGACCACCAGTCATTTACCCTTCATCACTTAGTGCTATCACGCTCTAATAATAAAGGTAATATTCTAAGGTAAGTGGTCACTGCTCTTCTCTTGATCTTGATGTACACATAAATTAAAACACAAACATGTTGAGTTACAATTTAAATTGATTAACCTAATTAACTCAACATGGTTTGTCTTTTAAGATTGTTCATGGCAATTTGTTCTCTTAATCTCGATCATAATCAAACAAGCTAAAAACATTATATTCGATCTTGGGAAGATGATAGTCGTACTCATATGAAAAGTTATATAGACAATCCTTCCATTGGTTAAGCAATTTCGTTCTTTTTACGCCATGTGAATTTAAATGCAATATTAAATGCTCAATCTTTTAATTTTACCACTCATGGTATAAATAAATAATTCATGTAACACCAACTTTATCTTATTCAATGTGCCTAAGGATAGAGAAAAAATAAATAAAGAAATAGATTTGGTTCTGTTGGTATTTTTCCACCAGCAGAGCCCATGCACTTGATCTATACCTTGGTTTTGCAAACAGGGACAACACATCGAGCAAAATTTATTAATTCTACAAGTGAAAGTTCTGTGAGCATGTACACCGAAAGCAAGATGCTTTGCCAGCTACTATTAAAGCTCTACTTCAACCTGTTGGTCAAATCAAAGAACAAAGGTGACATCATCATCACTAGAGGTATGCAACCATCATGACCTCCATCTCTCAAGATGGAGAGATACACAAGAGTGGAAGAAGAAGTTACGTCGGTAAACTTAAAATTCCGTACCCTTGCCATAAGGTAACATGTTAGTTATCTAATTAATTAGTATTCCTATCTACATTAATAATTTCACTTTAATATATTTATTTTCATAAAAAATTAAAAAGAAAATAAAAATCTTTATTGCTTCATTTATTTGCATCATAAAATATTGAAAGCTCCACGTAAATAAACTTATGGTAACCCTATAGGAATATTTACTGTGGTGGTATAAATAATAATAATAATAGTTTCTGTATTTACTTTCTTGTATTATGAAAAAAAAAAAAGTTAAAGCCCCATAAGAATAAATATTTTTACGTGGAGGCATAAAAATACAACTATATCTATCATGCGCATATATATTTAATTTCTGCATAATTAAACTAAAAAATCCTAAAAAGAGAATTCCGCTAGAATCTTTCATTTCAAATCAAACTCAAAGAATAATCAATTACTTATTGGCTGATCACTAACCTCTTATTAAATTCGAGCCTCGAGTTTTGGTTTTCTTGTTGGTGTATAATTATGCAGAACAACATTATGACAAGGAGAGAGTCTATCGGTGGCACCCACCGAACCGCCGATGGTTAGCTCACTCTAAAGATCATCAACACCAAGTATTACAAACATCTAGCTTGGGGGAGGAGCATCCCCTAGTTATCAGGTAACTATACCTAGGCGATTATCGAGTCTACTTTATATAGTCATAAAATACCAAAAATATGCGAGCACATGAAGGTTCACAATAGTATCATAGGAAAATTTTAAAATGCCAAAAATATATGAGCACATGAAGGCTCACCCTTAATTAAGAAAACACAAAAATATTCGGACACATGAAGGCTCGACGTGATCGAAGAGATTAGCTTGGGGGAGACGCACCCCCATTATCATCGTGATTAAGGTATGTCTTTACTATTAGTTTTATTTTAGTAAGCTATAGTGTGTGATTTAATAATTAAAGTATGTTTGAAGAACTCTCTCTCTCTAATCTTTTAAAGTGGAAATGATGAATAGTTGCTCTACTATAATTCCTTTCAAGTGCCTAGTTTTTAACCATGGATTTTCCTGACTTTTGAACCTAAAATTTGTGGAGGCATATGCTTGAAGCTAAAGTCTAAGTAATTGATTGATATGATACATGAAGGTCTAAGCTGCTATTTATCTTATTCCTAGCATTACTAAGTTCTGGAGATTTATTTTGAAAACCTAAAATTTTACATGATGAGCTCTTGTATGACAAAGTTTAAATTTCTACCAAAGACATATATGATACATTTAGAGTTAGGAAAATCTTTGCACATTCATGCTGCTTGCTTTACATTGAGTTTAGTCAACCTTTGGAGTATACCTTATGAGAGCCTTGTCATGCTTTTAAAATCAAGATCACTTATGCACTCCACCCACATATGCATTACTCCTACCCTAAGAGTAAGCGCAATCACTTTTCATTTTCATCTAGATCCACCTTAAAAATATTTTTCTCCTATATTAGGAGTAAACACCTAAAAATATACCCTATAGGACAACCCCCATTTAATTGCTCTAAGTTCTTATCATTATCTCTCCAATTATTTATATTCAAAGGATGCATACGGCTATGCAAAAGAATAAAAAAAAAGAGAAGAGTGAAAAAATGGGAGTAAAAGATGGACAAGTGTCCCAGCATTAAAACAATGGGTACATAGATGCCCGCCTCCCAAATTAAAAAAAAAAAAAAAAAAAAAAAAAGAAGAAGAGAGAATAAAGATAGCCCATGTTTTCCCGCGAAAAAAGTTCCAAGGCGGGAGTTATTTTCAAAGAGCAAAAGTAGAATTATGATTAGCCACTAAATACCATATATACACCTATCCACCATATTCCATAAACATGCACATCTTGATTTGATTGAATGCCTCGATTCTCTATGGATCTATTGTTTGACTTTACAATATATGAATTGCAAGTATGCTCATTCTTGTTATTGCCACTCCTATAAGCTCCACTATGATCCTTAGTTGTAGTAAGGCATGACAATATTAATGTCTCAAGAAGATCCATAAATACCATATATAATAAGAGACTTGAGGGTGTTATACAATTAAGCTCGAGTTTTATTGCGAAAATTTTACAAAACTCCGAAATATTGGTACTGTAAAAAGAATTTGAGACATAGTGCTTGACTTGATTGTTCTCTCTTTCGAATGCTCAACATTTATGCAAAAAGTCAGTAAAGATCCATAGTTAAAGGTAAAATGGGTAAGTTTGAAAGTTAGAACAGTTTTTGTCTAAACTGGAGGAAAATTTATATTTAAAAGCAAGTGTGCTTAAAAGAAATAAAAGTATTGCAGCAACTCCTGATCCAAGATTATTATTAATTAGATCTAGGTTGTTTGCCAAGGGGCCGGCAAAAGGTAAGCTTGGGGGTTATTGTTGACGGTCGTTAACGTCAACTTTTACTAGCACTTTAAACCCGAAGGAGAATATGAAAACACACTAGTCTAGGGTTTTTACCGACAATTTCCACGAGTTTTGGTGATTTGTGAAATTTCTAGAGAATTTTCGAGAAAAAGACAAAAAAGAGGGATTTAAGTGTAAATTTACCATGAAACTTAACCGCGACGCAACTACACCGCCAACAGGATCAAGAAGGTTCGAGAAGACACCCGGCGGCGGGGCCCGCCCGGTGCCTAGGGCCGGGGCCGGCCCCACCACAGGCTGGTCGGCGCCCTAATTCCACCGATGGCCGCCGCCTTACGGAGTCTTCCTCCCACGGTTCCTTGGAAGCCAATCAAAGCATCCCTACGTCGATTTTAGGTCGGTTTGATCCGATGGTGCACATGAGATGAAGACGCGGATCGCCGACGTGGCGGTTCCTTGCCCCCTACTCCATCTCGGCCTATATAATTACGCCCCAAGGCCCCTCCTAGAGGCATTCTACACCCCGGTGCTTCATATTCTCTACATAATTAGGGTTAGGGTCCCTCTAGTTGATCTAGTTCTAGTTTATCTAGATCTAGTTCATCTAGATGTAGCAATTAGGAGAGACTAGTTCTTCTAGATCTAGTCTTGTTTAGAGATTAGAGAGACCGAGTAGAGGAGTAGAGATTCGGAGGAGTTCCGGCATGTCGGTGCTTCTTTGTGGTCAGTATTCTTCTAGATTCACTCCCGCCGCCGGAGCTGCGTTCGAGGTACTTTTGTATTTACCATTCCGATTTAAGTAAGCAACTTGTTCTTATTCGTTCTTTGGTTCACATCTCATATTGAGGGCTTTGATCTTGGTCATTACATGGTTAAAGTAGTATTTTATAGTGTAGGCGTGGTGCCTAGGCTAGATTTACTTGTGAATGTCCCCCGATCAAATTGGATAGTGGTAGCTCGCGTAGGTGACTTTATAGCTACGTTGAATCCTCTGTAGTCCACTTCCCGTTGATAGGACCGATAGGCTTATAGGTGTCTGGTAGAAAGATTACTCTGTTTCTTCTCCTATTCAGGTCACTTGTCCGATAAGACGATATTATACAAAGTTTACCGAAGTCGAACTAGAGTACATTAGCTATTTTCTTTTTCTTGATATGATCTAGCCTAATTATAGGGTTAAGTTTATAGACGTTGTCATCATCACAACTGTTCCCTCGTGGATACGATATTTAAAACCTCCGGGTAAAATGTGACACCGGTATGATATCTGTAAACTTATGGATAATCCTACTTAAAACTTATTTAATGGAGTGCGCTTAAAAATACCAACACTTGGTTTTGCAAGCAGGACAACAGTTCGAGCAAAGTTTGTTATTTCCTAAAAATTTCACAAGTGGAAGTTCTGTGAACATGCATATTGAGTATGATACTACCAGCTTCCACTATTAATACTCTACTTCAACCTGCTGGCCAAACAAAGAATAAAAGTGACATCACTAGAGGTACAACCATCAAGACCTCCATCTCTAAGACGGAGAGATACACAGGAGTGGAAGAAAAAGTCCTGTCAGTAAACTTTAAATTTTGTACCCTTGCCATAAGGTAATATGGTAGTTATCTAATTAATTAGTATTCCTATCTACATTAATAATTTCACTTTAATATATTCATCTTTATACATACTAAAAAGAAAATAAAAAAATCTTTATTACTTCATTTATTGCATCATAAAATATTAAAAGCCCCATATGAATAAACTTGAGGTAACCCTATAGAAATATTTAATGTGATGGCATAAAAAATAATAATAGCTCCTGCATTTACTTTCTTACATTATGAAAAGCCTAAGCCCCATGAGAATAAATATTCTCTGTGGTAGCATAAAAAAATAAAAATATTATGCGTACATATTTAATTTCTGCATAATTAAACTAGAAAATCCTAAAAAAGAAAAAAAAAGAATCCTCCTAAAACTTATCAATTTGAAATCAATTCATAAGAATAATCAATTACTTATTAGCTAATCGCTAACCTCTTATTAAATTCGAGCATCGAGTTTTGGTTTTCTTATTGGAGCACAATTATGCAGGATAACATTATGACTAAGGAGTGAGTCTACCAGTGGCGCCCACCAGACTGCTCCTGGCAAGCTCACTCTAAAAGATCACCAACACCAAATATTGCAAACATCTAGCTTAGGGAGGAGAATCCCTAAATTATCAGGTAACTATACCTAGGCGATTATCGAGTCTATTTTATATAGCCATAAAATACCAAAAATATGTGAGCACATAAAGGTTTACAATAATATCATAGGAAAATATAAAAATACCAAAAATATATGGGCACATAAAGGTCCATTCTTTAGAGCTTGTGAGTCCAATAGAAATAAAAAGATGAATAACAAATTAAAACAAAACAAATATACTTAGCTATTTACTAAAGTGTGATCATAGAGTGTATCTACAGTTAGTCTAGTTTAGAGTCAACTAAAAACTTGAGAACATTAAAATTTTATCTTAGAGATGATGAATAGTTACTCTGCCGTAATTCCTTTTAAGTGGCTAGTTTTCAAACTATGAATTCTCTTGAGTTTTAGACATAACTACTTTGGTATAAGAATTTACTCTAAATCTGAATTTTGTGGAGGCATATGTTTGAGCTGAGTCTAGGTGATTGATTGATATGAGACATGAAGGTCTGAGCAGCTACTTATCTTATTCCTAGCAATACTAAGTTCTAGAGATTTATTTTAAAAACCTAAAATCTTATATGATGAGCTCTTATATGATAAAGTTTGAATTCCTACCAAAGCCATATATGATGCATTTAGAGTTAGAAAAATCTTTACGCATTCATGCTGTTTTCTTTGCATTTAGTTTAGTCATCCTTTGTTGTATACCTAATAAGAGCCTTGTCATGCTTTTAAAATCAGGATCACTTACACACTCCACCCACATATACATTACTCCTACTCTTGGATGTAAGCATATTTATTTTCCACTTTCATCCAGATCTACCTTAAAAATATTTTTCTCCTACACTGGGAGTAAACAACTAAAAATATACCCTATAGGACAGCCCCTATTTAATTGCTCTAAGTTCTTATCATTATCTCTCCAATTATTTATATATTTGAAGGATGCATGTGGCTATGCAAAAGTATTGAAAAAAAGGAAAAAGGGGAGTAAAAGATGGACAAGTGTCCCAGCAATTAAAACAATGGGTACATAGATGCCCGCCTCCCAGATTATAAGAAGAAAAAAAAGAGAGTAAAGATAGCACATGTTTTCCCGTGAAAAGTTCTAAGTTTTAAAGGAGGGAGTTATTTTCAAAGAGTAAAAAGTAGAATTAGGATTAGCCGTCATATATACACCTATCCACCATATTCCATACACATGCACATCTTGATTTGATTGTATGCCTCGATTCTCTGTGGATCCATTGTTTGACTTTACAACATATGAATTGCAAGTATGTTCATCCTTGTTATTGCCACTCATATAAGCTCCACTATGATCCTTAATTGTAGGAAAGCATGACATCATTAATGCCTTAGTGAGATCTATAAATACCATATATAATAAGAGATTTGAGGGTGTCATACAGTTAAGCTCTGAGTTTTATTTCAAAAACTTACACAACTCTAGAATGTTGGTACTGTGAAGAATTTGAGACATTGTGCTTGACTTAATTGTTCTGTCTTTCGATTACTCAAGACTCATGCATAAGCTGTAAAGCCCCATGGTTAAAGGTAAAATGGGTAAGTTTAGAGGTCAGAGCTTAAACCAGAGGAAAATTTCTGTTTGAAAGCAAGTGTACTTAAAAGAGATAAAAGCATTGTAGCAACTCCTGATCTAAATATATTAATAATTAGGCTTAGGTTGTTTGCCAAGGGACTGGCAAAAGGTAAGTTTGGGGGAGTTATTAACGGTGGATAACGTCAACTTTTATTAAAAATTTAGACACAAAAGGAAACAGGAATACACACTAGTCTAGGATTTTAACTGGCAATTTCTATGAGTTTTGATGATTTCATATTTTTCAGAGAGTATTTCAAAAAAGGATTAAAAGAGGGTTTAAAGTGCTTAAAAGTCACAAAATATGTCACGGACGAAGACAACGCGCATTGGACTACTAGAAGTATCTAGAAGACACCAAAGCGAAGGCGGGGCCCAATGCCCACAAGGTGGGGCTGGCCGGACCCCTAGGCACTCCACCCGGCGCCCTAGGTCAAGTGGCGGCTCTCCCCTTCTGGAATCTTCCTCCCACGCTTTCTTGGCACCTAAGTAATGCATCCCTACATCGATCTAAGGTCGGTCTGATCTGATGGTGCATATAACATGAGACGCGAATCAATGATATGGCGGTTCTTTGCCCTCTACGCTACCTCGGCCTATATAATGACGCCCCAAGGCTCTTCCTAGAGGCACTCTACACCCCAGTGCTTCATATTCTCAAGATAAATTAGGGTTAGGGTCCCTCTAGTTGATTTAGTTCTAGTTTATCTAGCTCTAGTTCATCTAGATGTAGCAATTAGGAGAGACTAGTTCATCTAGATCTAGTCTTGTTTAGAGATTAGAGAGATAGAGTAGAGGAGTAGAGATTCTGGAGGAGTTCCGGCCTGTCGGTGCTTCTTCGTGGCTGTATTCTTCTGGATTCAGCTTCCTTGCTCGGAGCTGCGTTCTGAGGTACTTTTGTATTCAACATTCTGATTTAAGTAAGTAGTTGTTCTTATTTGTTCTTCAGTTTACAATTCATATTGAGTGCTTTGATCTTGGTAATTACTTGATTGAAGTAGTATTTCGTAGTGTAGACGTGGTGTCTAGGCTAGAATTACTTGTGAATGCCCCCTGATTAGCCGGATAGTGGTAGTTCGCGAAGGTGACTTTATAGTTTCGTTGATTCCTCTGTATTCCACATCCCGTTGATAGGATTGATAGGTGTATAGGTGCTTGGTAGGAGAGAACTCTGATTTCTGCTCTTATTCAGGTTACCGCCCAGTTAGAACGGTATTATACAAAGTTTACCGGTGGTTGGAACTAGATAGTCAATAGCTATCTCCTCTTTCTTGATATTATCTAGCCTAATTGTTGGGTTAAGTCTATAGACTTTGTCATTATCACCTATTGTTCTCTGTGGATACGATATTTAAAATCTCTGGTAAAATGCTACATCTGTATTATATCTGTGCGCTTGTGGATAATCTTATTTAAATGTTATTTAGTAGAGTGCAAACAACCTCCCATCGTCCGTCACCTCTCGCTCACCCTCACATGGATGCTCGATGCGTGTCTCAACCATCAAAGTGCCCCCCAGGATACCTGGAACGATTCTCACCTCCAGAGGTAACCGAAACCATGGCCTCTGACCAGTAGGCCCTCCCTTTCGAGTCAAATTGCTGAGTTGTCGTTCCTCTTCTGCTCCCTTTTCTTCCACTTGTGGTGGCCCACCATTGTCTCCCCACGAGAAGCAAATTGGAATTGACTTGATCTTCACAGATTTCTGCTGAATCTCTTCAAACGGAAAGGAATCCTCCACACAAATGCACTCAAACCGCTTCTGATTAGTATTGATTGGAACTCCGACCTTCCTCCCCTTACTCCGGTGACTCGCGCTCTCTGCAGTCGATGGAAAGCTCTTGAAATACCTCCAATTCACGCCTCCCCCACATCCACCCCAACACCAATGCGGGCGCCTCGTTGGTCCCCAGCGATGACCTTGTCTGCCGAAGCTGAGGATCCCAGTGGATGGTGGATCGTGGCCAGGAGGATGAGAGGAAGGCGGTTCCGAACGAAATCACCCTCTTCCTCCAAAAATCCTGTTCAACTTTTGGGTTCAGCGGGCACCTGATGCATGGGCAATATCTATTACTTACTGGCAATGAAATGGCAATACCTAGTGTCTGCCCCTAACAAGCCTGTTGCAGTGTCGCTGTGGTGTTTCTTAGCTTATCCTTATTGCAGAGATGGATGCTCCTGCTCGTACTCGAGAAGGACTTGACAGTGATGGGAGTGGTGGTCAAGCACTGAAGCAGCTAATCTCGTGACTGAGTCAAATTACTCCAAGCATGGCGAATGAGTCTCCATGTGGGCTAAATCTGGAGTGTTGTGTGTGCTCTTATTTTTTTCCAGTCATCGTATGTCTATCTACTTAGCATTGATAAACTTCAGCAGGCTATTATTCACTACTATAAAACTGATTAAAGAGGAGTCTCGCTTGCATCATAAAAATGCCCAGAGATTACTACCACTACAAATCTCTTTTTACAAAAGATCACCTCTTTATTTTTTTGAAAAAAGGACAAGAGCTCTACCATTCAAGTAAAATAGAAAGCAAAGAAAGTTAAACGTGCATACAAAAAGTAACACAGACTGACCACATGATGCCGTGATCACAGAAAAAAAGAACTTGGGAATAAATTTTTTAGTAAAAGATAGTTAATATATATCCGGCTTCAACTATGTAACATAGAATCAGACCATTATTAGACACTTGCAGCACTCAAACATACCATCTTAAGTTTTTACAACCACATACGAAGGTTAAAAGACATATAAGAGTTTAGACCAATGAAGATCAATCCAGACTAATAGATAACTATCCATTTGACGTAAAAAACTGTAAGGCGGACTCTTCGAGGAGGCTACAAATATAGATGAGTACATCCTTTCGTTGCTCATGACACTGTAACTAGCTGCGCCCACAACCAAAGGTTCCCCTTAACAATACCTACAAGAAAGTTGCCTTCAAAAAAACTACCAGCAAGAAAGATTTTAGTCTGCATTTGTGAAAAACAACTTCATTTCTTGTAAGCCATCTTGCTCAACAATGAAGACGCTACAGTTATTAATAACAAGTTTGGTTTGGTCCTTTCTAAATCACACCAACGATGAAAAAAATCATACATATTTATCGGACTCGGTATCTTAAACACTTTATGTTTTTGTTGAAATTAAGCTTGTCCCGAAAGAGGGTGGCGACTCCTGTAAATAACATTTCTAGTAGCGATTCGCGTTAGCAACGTACTTGAAAAGAAAATATTTGAAGGTGGTCGGAAACCTTCTCCTGGAAATCAGTTCAACCCATTTACATGAAGCTCGACTGACTTCCTCAAGTAAGCATCAATCCCTCTAGTTCCTTTTCTACTTTCCTCTTCCTTGTCATATTGAGCACCGCCAACAACAAAAGCACATTTCTAACCCATGCCTCTCTCTCTACTTTAACCATGGCCTCTCCCTTCTCTTAATCCATAGCAGGGGGTTTGGTCGGCAATGCGGCTAGGCTAGCGGATCCGATAGCGTGGCGGGGCATGAAGGAATGGCTTAGCCTGTGAATCCTATAACATCTTGGTGTGGAACGAACTATAGCCATGGCAAATGGCTAGTCCAGACCAGGCGGTCCCAGAGTAGGTAGGGAGACATGGTTATAAGAAATCCGCTGGAGTGCTTAGCACTACTACAAAATTGATTTTGCATGACGCTACTATTTTATTAACCGTGGCGGCTACAAAATCTAAACACTACGGTTAATACAGAGCATTTACGGAGATGGGTGGTTTTTATTTACCGAGGTAGTTAACAATAACCGCCACGGCAAATTGATTAACCGTTAACCGTGGCGGTTGTTTGTAAGGCAACAGCCATGGGTTTTTTTTTGAGGAAAACTGTGGGCAAAGCCCCTAGAAATATATTAAAACCAAAGCCAAGTATAAAGTAGTTAGCAGGGAGCTAACTGAGGAGAGGAAGGTACCTAGGTGTAGAAAACAGGAGAGCACTAAGCACCTAGGAGAAGAAGAAATTATACAAAAGCCAGCCCATTACAAATTGTTTGCCCAATCCATAATTGGAGACCGAATTTCTTGTGGTAATCGACAAAGATGAAGTTTAACTTCATTCTTGAGACACTGCTTCGAACTTTCCAAAGAAGGCACCTTGTGATTGAAGATGAGATCATTACGCTCCTTCCAAATACACCAAGCAGTGAGCATGAATAAATCCATGAAGAGTGGATTGGCAGAATTCTCCTTTTGCTGTATAAGCATCTCATGTATATCATCTTGATAGTTCTAAACTATACCAACTACAAACCATCTTGATACTGCTGGTGTGCATTGAAGGAATAAGTGCATCAGAGTTTCTTCAACATGATCATGACACATTACACAGAGATATCCTTCTTCAAGGTGCTTATTCCTCCTCCTGAGCAAATCTCTTGTGTTTAATCTATCCACAAGCAGTAACCATGCAAAAAACTTTACTTTAGGCATACATTTTGATTTCCAGATCCATTGGAAGGGTTTTGGTGGCTGAATCACTGCAAACAGATGCATGTAATAAGCCTGTGAGGTATAGAGACCTCCACTCCACTAGCAAACCCATATATCTGTCAGTTCTGCAGCATCCCTGAAAATTTCAATTTCTTCTCTGAAGACTAGAAACTGATTATGTGCTTGTCTGGTTGCAAACCGAAAAAATTCATAATTTTTTCATATGAGATCAGATAAGGACAAACTTCATATCAAAATTGTAGCTCTCGATGAGATCTACAACTTTATAGTTAAAACTTTTTTGAATTGAAGCTATTTAGGGTCCCAAAATATTATTGTAAGTGTGCAGATTTTGAAATTTGAAATTTAAATGATCTCAAATGTTGACATGGTCTATACAAAAGTTATAATGTTCAATAGAATCTACAATTTTGTAGTTGAAAAGTTTTTAATTTGAAAATGTTTAAAGCCCCAAATATGTATTTGAAAGTTATAGATTTTGAAATTTAAAATTTTAATTTCCTAAATGATTCCAAATATTAACATAGTTAATACAAAAGTTATAGTGGCCGATCTGAGCTACATCTTTGATATTGATAAGTTTTTGATTTAAAGTATTTTAGAGTTTCAAATATGTGTTGAAACTTCACATGTCTTAAAACTCAATTTTTTTGAATTTTTCAAACTGTCTCTGATGGAGATACATTCTATACCAAAGTTGTAGTATTTGACAAGATTTAAAACTTTGTAGTTCAAAGTTTTTTCATTTGAGTTCATTTAGTAGCTAAAATATGTAATATAAGATTACGAAATATTGATATAAAAACATAGCGCATTATATATAGATATGAAAGAGTGAGTGGTGTAGTGGTAATACTTACTAGTGTTGAGCGTGAGGTTGCCAGTTCGATCCTTATAGTCGCAATATTTTTAGTTTTCTAGACTCGATTAATCGTGCTGGTTATTTTAAGAAAACCGTCACGGTAAATGCGATTAACCACGGCGATTGGCCTAAAACAACCGCCACGGTAAATCGATTAACCGTGACGGTTAAGAAAACCGCCACGATTAATAAGATTTAACCGTCACCGTAAAAAAAAAAAAAAAAAAAAAACTGTACTAGTGTTACTGTTGAGTTGAACGTTTTGATTTCTCCCTTGTGTGGGCTCAATGGACTATCGAATCTGGTTCAATTTCAAGTGTACTTAGTGCTAAATTGTTGACGAACACACTTAGAGTCACGTTAAATTGGATGCTTTCATCACAAGTGTGGACACTGCAAACATGAAAGATGACGAGAAAGAGAGATCGAGTGGAGGGAGACGAGGCGAGAGCAGGGATTTATGGGAGAATATATGGACATGGAGAGCCCTTCTCATATAAATATATATCAAATAGAGAGTTAACGTAAAAGTCGCATTCCGATCAACACTTATTCATTATTGTTGTAATTTGGAACAAAGCAGCACATCGCTTTTTTTAAGTGTTTGTAACAAAAAGAATATTGAAATCCATTGACATTTAAAACAGAACAAACGAGCCAAGACTGAGCGCAAAGCGCTGCTTACATTGACGAAACGACAAGCAGATGCACGCAATCCATTTTTTTAGTTTAATATAAGCAAATAAGTAATCTAAAGCTAAACAACGATGCCCAAAGTACAACCTCCCAACAAATTCACAACATTTTATTCCCCATGAGCACACTAGTAATAACACAACATTTTGAGAACTAACGCAAGCCTGACGCATGCCGTCTCGGAGCTATGGCGTCCGTGGCAAACTAGCTAATATATCAGTGCTCAGCGGGAGGATGGTAGATCGGAGTCGGCTTTGGCTGCCCGTACACCGAAGTGGGAGGGTGGTACTCGGGTGTGGGATGGTACTCCGGCGCTGGCTTGTGCTCAGGCACGGGGTGGTACTCCAGAACAGCGGGTGCCTTGTGGAAGTGGTCGAAGAAGTGCTTCTTGATCGGGGAGCAGAGAAACGCGGACGCGCACTCCGCGGACGGGTCGTAGTGCGTCTTGCCGGGGATGGCGACGAAGGTGCCGCCGGACATGGGCGCGATCCTGGACGGCTCCTGCCCGGGGCATGGCGCGTTGGCGGTGCTGTGGAGCTGCGCGTGGCAGTCCGCGCCGTGGAGGTCGGCAGCGAATGGGATGCTGAAGGCTCCGGTGCTTTGGAGCTCACTCACGGCCTTGGTCTCGTACTCGCCGTTGGCGTTCTTGCACTTGATCGCCACCTGAAGACCTGAGGATCATCAAAATCAAAATTAAGTAAACAGGTAAGTTTTCTCAAGATGGAATAGAGGGTTACGAAAATTTAGGTTAGACAAATACTCGTATTAAATTTATTTATTTATTTAGGACTGTGCCTCTTACTACTAAGTACATTACTACTATATATATAGGCTACTAGCGAGTAGCGATCCTCACATGATCAATTCTTTACCTGGTCATCCCTTATATTCGTTGAAAATTTGTGTTTGAAAACTCCGACGAATATTGGGTTCCAATGTACTACATAAGATACATATACTATTGTGTGTTCTATAGCTCGTCGGTTAATATAGAATATACGAAACCGTGGTCTCAACAATTTGGCCCATGAAAATGTTTCGCATTGCATGCATGGAAAGCACACATGGCAAATGAGGCATGCTTACCCTTGAAAGCGGCCTCAGCCTTCATGTTCTTCCTCGTGCAGTCGGCGCACCTCGCCAGGCCCATGACGACCGACGCCACCTGGCCCTCCGCCGCGTTCGTGACGGCGACCGACATCAGCACGACACAGATGCCGAGGAGCATCCTTCCTGATTCCATGGTGCTGCTAGCTCTAAGCTTGTGTGTGTTTGTCTGTTTGTGTGTGTGTGTGTGTGGAGGAGATCGACCCTGCTGCGCCATGGTTTTTTATAGGCGCGAACGGACAGGAACCGATCACACTTCACGCACTGACACACAGATGCTCAGCGTGCATATCTCCTTGGAAGATGAAGGCGCCGGTTTGGTTGATGGGAAATTACTCGAATCATGCTGTCCGTCCCGGACAGATCGGATCAAGCTGAATTCAATTTTTGATCGTCTTGGCGATCTACATTTATTTCCTGGCAACGCATAGTTGGCATGCATCTCGATCAGTAGATACGTGCAAGTACAACGAGTACGTGCTTGCCTGCTCGAGTAGTAAGACGAGCACATGGATGCCAGGTTGTATGCTGCAACTACGTATATATGCGCTTTTGCATGCCGTAAGAAGAATGATACAGCGAGTATGTTTCTCCGACTCGAAAAAATAGCCTTTAGTCCCGGTTGGGAACGGGCTTTTAGTCCCGCTTCCCAACCGACTAAGAAAGCGGGACTAAAGGTCCAGTCCCGGTTTTACAAACCCGGGACTAAAGGTTTCTCCGACTCGAAAAAATAAATTGCGGTGTGTGAGATTCGAACCCAATACCTCTGCGCATAAAGGCCTTACCAACTCAGCACCACATACACAGTCCATAGTCTCCTTTTAAATTGATCCGCGGAGGACCGACTTTTTAGTCCCGGTTGGTGTTACCAACCGTAAGAAGAACCTTTAGTCCGAGTTGGTAACACCAACCGATAAAAATCGCCTTTAGTCCCCAGTTGTTATTACGCTAAAGATCTTTAGTCCCTGACGCAAAAAAATACCGAGTCTAAAGCCGAATTTGTGCATCGGAAAGGCCTGCTTACAATAGTTGCTTGTTTGGATACAATAGTACAATACAATGCATGCATGGTCCACTCGATCGAGATGAAGTCCGCTTTATTACTCTCTCTCCATGAATGGTTTGTTTTTGATAGTTTGGCTGAATTTATAGAAAAATATAACTAATATTTATATTTGTAAACAAATTTATTATGAAATTAGATTCAATAACCTATCTAAATAATAATATTAATTATTTTATAGATATTAATATTTTTAATATAATTTGAGTCAAAGTTATTTTTTTTAGGGAGCGAGAGAACAGCAGTAGTTAGAAAGGGACGAAAGTAGTTATTACTCATTGTAAACTCAAATATTGATCCCCTCAATTGTTTTGGAATATATTGGATTTATATTTCGCAAATATTTGTTGTTGCTGGTGTGCATGTCATTTTTAACTAGATTTATAGAAAATATTAGCAATATTTGTATCTAAAATTAATTTATTAACAAAAAAGGTTCAACAATCACAATCTATCTAATTATATAATAATATAACTTGTACATCACTGATTTATACATAATCAGTCAAAGTTAATTTTGGGCAGTGACAACGATCGATAAAAATTAAGGGATGGAGGGAATCTGTAGCTTGTACATCAGTGATTTATGTGTAGAATGTTGTTGTACATCTTTACTTGTACTTTGCAAGAAAGCGGTGTTGATTTGAAGCCTTCATCTTGAAAGCACGTGAACTGGCGAATTTGGTACTGCAAGGACGACAGGCTTCGTTCATCATAATGAACAAAGTACAGTTACCAGAATTCCACTGGCGGATAACCGTAGAAAATAAAGTACCCTTTTGCCCGTCAGAATCAGATCTAGCTAGAATGTGGACCTAGAGTATGCACACATTAACTTGTAGTTTGACCTTGAGCTGTTCTACGGTTTAATGTAAAGGATGGAGAAATTGTTGGTCCCCGTAACCATTATTGGTATTGGCCGGGCAGATGGAGAAAGTGGTTTCTCAACTTAAATTTCACAGTATATCTTGCTCAGTAACTAGATTATCCTACATCGTCCTTCGATTTTGCTTAATGAATTGCAAATAGTGCTTCTATGAATATTCAACAACAATAGTTATACTATGGGGAAATTGGCAGTGTACCATTAAAAGTTGACATGTTTGGAGATATAGCAATAAATGATTCAGTCTTTGTTTTTCCTACATACATATATCTATTCTATACTATAAAGGAACTCAGGAATTAAAAATATTTTTCAACAAAAAAAATCTATACCCACCTGATGTCTAAACCGTTGATGTCTTAGTCTCTTCAGATCTAATGGTTGCTATTAACGTGAGAGTGGACCCATAGAAAGATCTTGCATGTAAGATCTTACAGGCAAGTTACGGTTCGGCCTCGATGTGTTTATTTTTTTCACCGACGACGGCTCTTACCCACCCGCTGTACCCATCGCAGATTAGTGCCACGCTCTTCCCACCATGCAACGCTGCAGCATCCCAAATCGCCTTCCCGCGCGCGCCACATCATGGTTTTTTTACTTTCAGCACGTAACCGCCCGCTCCCTTCTTCCCACGTGATGAAGAGATCACGTTCTTCCTCGTCAGATCCCACGCGGTCGATCGTCTTCCCGGGTAGGCGCCGGCGGCCCTGTCTCCTCCAAGACATCCGCAAGCGAGAATCCATGGCAAGCATCCTCGACGTGTCCTCCATCCGCGTCTTTCACTGCTACAGGGGAAACCCTACTTGTAGATAATCCTCGACGACAAGTTCATATATACTTCATAACTTGCTTGTGCCCGAACAACTGCATTGCAGGAGGCCAGCACCGCGACTGCGCCTCGCCTCCGGCGGACGCGCGTCCTGGCCACGTCTCGGCAGCGGCTTCGCTCCAGCCTCGCGTTCTCAATCGCCCCTGTGCCTGCCTGCCAGGGTCTTGCTGTGCCCTCGCTTCATCGCTTGGCGGGTTAGGGTTGAGGAGCCGCGCCTGGCACTACTACAGAACAGGGCTGTAGTCCCGGTGCTCAAGGGCCTTTAGTCCCGGATGCGGGCCGGGACTAAGGTTTCGGGACTAAATGTCCCACCTTTAGTCCCGGTTCGGTAAAGGTCCACCTTTAGTCCCCACCAACCGGGACTAAAGGGCACGCCCGAGGTGCGCCACTGGCCGCACCTTTTAGTCCCGGTTGGTGTTACCAACCGGGACTAAAGAGTTTTTTTTTTTTTTTTTTTCCTTTTCTTTTTTTTTCCTTTTCTTTTCTTTTGGTTTTCCCTTTACGGTTTACAATTGTATTATTATTATTTTCGAATGCGTATTGTTCGCCGCTTATTTATGTAGACGCCAAGCACCTATAATTTATAATTTAGATCATTACATATAAATAAATTACATAACACTATTTATATATTATACATATCTATAGATCTATGATATAAAATTTATATGTCTCCGTCACGGATAAAGTATTTACAACTTAATTGTTCTCCGCCACTCAAGCATCATACAAATGATCATCTTGGTTTGGTTTGAGTGGCTCGTCGGGGTTGAAGAAGTACTCGCCCGGCGGGATTTAGGACTTGGTCGTTAAGAAATCCCGCGATTGTCTCCCCGAATTCCTTTTAGGCGGACTTCATCAACACCTTCTCCCTCAACCACGTCTCCTATAGTAATCATTAAAGAAAAAAGTTATAGATATGTATAAGATTTATTAAATAGCAACAAATAATTGAAATGAACTTATTATATATACATGTTACATACTTTTGCGTGCTCAAGATTTGATCTTTTTCATAGACATTTAGAAATTCGCACATAGTATCCGCATAAATTTTTTGCCCTGTGGCTGCCGTAGAATCCACTGATGTAGGATAGGCTTCGAAAGTGGCGCTTTTAAATCTGGACGGTGTTTCTGCACGAACCAAGCCCAAACCCTAGCAATAAAACGATCATTATTAATTATCTATTACAGAGTTAAAGAGCTGAAAGTAATATTTAGAGATCGAAGTTACCCTTGGATAATATCTATCATTCCTTAGTAATCTTCTAGTGGTTTTCTCAACGAGTCATAGATTATCAAATGAGATTGCCAGAGATCAATCACAATTAGTATCCAATGAAAGCTGCATTTGTGAGTAGGCAAAATAATTATTTATCTTCACACCGATCTCATCAATTGGGTTAATAAAATGTACGTACACACGATAATGATACTTACTTAAAGTTATAGGGAAAGAGTATATATCTTTTATCCTTTTGATTGATCAAGTACCTTCGTAGATTTCTCTCCGTTTGAACTCTCCATATGGCATGCGGAGTCTTGGGGTCTTTTGAATACAACATAAGGATCTACAAATCCAACCTCCTTATCATTTCTAGCTCGAGGTCCCTCATCATGTTTCTGCATATGTATAGCCGGTTTTACGTAATTAGTTATACATATACATGATAAGTTCTGATGACATTATTAAAAAGAAAGAATCACTTACGCACAAAAAGCGGTGATTAGAGCTTTGTCCGTAGTGTCCATGTGGCATAGCTGGTGTAGCTCATTAAATTGAACATAAATAACATCATCACCACGGAAGTAATGATGGTTTCTAATTCGGACGTAAATATAGTCATCTGCTCTTACGCCACACGCATCGAGGTACCACTTGTTTAGTAAGTACATCTGCGTGCCAAGTTTGTCAAGAAGGCCGCAGGGGTTGCAATGACTCTTGCCATATTCATATGTCTTCTCGATAATGATCAATTTCTTTTGCACTTTCAATTGCTGCCCCAGCTATCATTTGGGATAAGGTAAGACCAGTAATCGGCAAAAAAAATCCTCGAGATCCTCATAGTTCAAACACGGAGGTAATCTGCTGGTCTAGCACGTCGATGTTTGAACCATATTGATTCCCAACGACTAGCGGGGGCACTGATTGCTTTGATTGTTCCCCGAGCTGTGCTACACCCTTGCGTGCTCTTTTCCCTTTCTTCTCTCCTTCTAGGGATTTGGTTAGAGTGCGCTCATAGTCGATAAAGATGACGATTCTTTTTCGAGCCGCACGCCTCTTTTTTTTGTTGAGCCTCAACCCTTTGCCGTAGATTTTTCTGGCTTTAGCAAGAGGTAGGGCTTCTCAGGGTTCCGCTTGGATTCTCTTTCATCCTTAAGTCTCTTGAAGAAACTGTCCACATCTGACTTTACCGAAGCTTCTATTTCTGCACCAGTCTTCTCATAGGATAGCTTCTTAGGAATGACAGGTTGTTTCTTCTCGAGGCTTTCTTTTTTTTTTTGGGCTGCGGGCGGCCGACACATTTGATCGTGTGGCCGGCCTCTTCTTCAATGGTGGGTCCACCGGTTTCAGCGCTGGAGCCACGTGTGGGAGGCGATGGCGGGCCGGTGGGGGGGGTTGGAGCCCGACGTGGAGGCGAGGGGGCAGCCGGTGGAGCCCGAGGGCGGCGTTGGAGCCCGAGGAGGCGGCGTTTGAGCCCGAGGTGGCGGGGTTGGAGCCCGAGGTGGTGGGGTTGGAGCCCGAGGAGGCGGCGTTGGAGCACGTGGTGGCGGGGTTGGAGCCCGAGGTGGTGGTGTTGCAGCCCGAGGTGGTGGTGGCGTTGCAGCCCGAGGAGGCGGCGTTGCAGCCTGAGGCGATGCAGCCGTGTCTTGCCTTTGCCTCGTCATCACCCGCAAAGACTATGACATGTTGGTGACCACCTCTGAAACCAAAGAGGTATATGAGTAAACCGCTAACTAAGGGAATGCAAAATAAAGTTAGTGATTAAATGTATCATCAAGTTTCATCCGCACCTAGGGTTAGGTTCATGACGAGGAGGTGGTGGTAGACTACTAGGTGATGCCCCAGGAATAATGATGTAGCGCTTGCGCCAACAAATGAAAGCCTTCTCTGCTTGTCCTAGAGTCTTCTCTCCATCACCTCCTTCCATCTCAAGCTGCACATTTTTGAAGCCTTTGACAACTCTATCCACCGAGACACTAGCATATCCAAATTGGAACTATCGCCCCATGGATTCTTGGTGTCTTCGTAGGGTCGATATGAGTTACAACACCGACAAAGAACCATGACTGTGGCAGCCCCCTGTGGAATATGCAGCTCACATGTTGTCTTAGCTTCAGTGACGTCATCCACCGGAAAGCGCAGCCCCACGTCGTCTTGAATAGTTGGCACCTCCGTGGAAGCGCAACTGCTTTTCAACTGACCGGGGGGGCTAATGTTGACTCCAGGCTCTGATGTAGTTTGCCTTTGCATAGAACTTACTGCTTCCTGCACTTGCCTTTTGATTTCCTCGTTCATTCTCTCTTCAAGTGCTTTCTCTCGTTGTATCGCTTCACGAGCCGCTGCTTGTGACTCCATCACCATTGCCTCCAACCTACGCAATCGCTCTGCCTCCTCTTCCTTCTTTCTTTGGCGGCTTCTATAAGTGGGTCTATCTTGAGGGAAGCCATGCTCCCACGATATCTCCCCATAGCCTCTTGTTCGCCCACCGTGTTCAGCAGTCTCCAGGGCGTATGTCAGCTCATCCTTCTCTCTATTTGGCTGCCAGGCGCCACTTTCAACTAATCCTCGGGCATAGGCCATTCTCTGTCCCACTCTCTGCAGCTTCTCGCCGTACACTACCTTTCCGGTCTCTAGGTCCAGGGTTCCCCCATGACCGAAGAACCAATACTTGGCGCGCTCAGGCCAGTGCAGTGATTCTGGTTCCATCCCCTTGTCAACAATCTCCTGTTCCAGCTTCTGCCACTTGGGAATAGCAGTCCGGTAGCCACCTGAACCCAAGTGATGGTGGTATTGCTTGTGTCTAGCATTTTCCTGATTACGGATCATCCGTGCCTGACCCTCATCAGAGTTCTTGAACCGTACGAACTCATCCCAAAAAGGCCTCAACTTGACGTAGGCCTTATTGGTGAAATCCGGTGTCCGGTTATTTGCAACAAAAGTCTTGTGCAGTTTCTTCTTCCAAGCCTGAAATTGTTTGGCCATCTTCTGCATAGCCCAAATTTGAACCTTCTCCTTCAAAGCTTCATCCTGTGTATCGAGCGTGAAATGTTGAAGGATATCTAGCCAAAGCAATTCCTTGTCACGATCTGAGACAAAACTAATATTAGGGTCATCTTTCCGTTGTCTCCATTCTCGAGCACTGATCGGGAGCCTGTCCCTTACAAGGTACCCACAGTGCGCAACAAATTTCTTTGAATGTTCCCCAAGTACTTGGCCTGTACCCTCGTCAAATTCCGACCAGAGAATGTATGGACCCTCCAACGGCTTCTTCGGGCCTCGCACTTTTCTACTACTACTCCCTGTAGTTGTCGCCGATCCGAGGGCTACACAAACAAGCATAAACATATTAATACAAAAGCCATTCTTTTTAATTTCATGTATATACATATAGACTAGATTGTAGATAGACCTCATCGATTGTCTCCCACAAGTTCTTCATAATCAGCGAAGTACTGACTTCCATCATCTATTTGTTGATTGTCATCATCTTGGACTTGGGGATTTTGGTTGCCGTTCTTTGTTGATTATGTCCATCATTGCCTCATCCATGTTATCATTCGGATCGGCCATTTCTGCAAAAGTTGTTAATTATAAGATGTTAGAATTCAATTTGTCATGTAGCGCCACAAGAAAGTTAATAAAGTTAAATAAAAATACCATTAATAAAGTTACTTGACATAAAGTTACATAATAAAGTCACGTGACATTAATATTATTAATGAAGTTACTTGCCATTCTATTAAAATATTACAATATTACAAAACCTTAGATATTACATGAGGAAGTTAATAAAGTTAATTAAATGTATCATTAATAAAGTTACTTGACATAGTCACTTTACATGAAATTACATAATGAAGTTACGTAATAAAGTTACTTGACATCATATATATATATATATATATATATATATATATATATATATATATATATATATATATATATAAGGTTACTTGACATCATATATATAAGGTTAGTCCCGTCATCGCTAGGTCGCCGCTAAGTCGTGTCTTGTTCGTCCGGCCGTCGCTAACTCGCTAAGTCGCCGTGTGTTGTTCGTCCCGTTGGTCGCTAAGTCGCTAAATCGCTAGGTCGCTAAGTCGCTAAGTCGCTAACTCGATAAGTCGTCGCTAAGTCGCTAAGTCGCCGCTACGCCGTCGTGTCTTGTTCGTCCGGGCCGTCGCTAGGTCGCTAAGTCGCTAAGCGCTCACTAGGTTATCGTGTCTTGTTCGTCCCGGACGTCGCTAGGTCGTCGATAAGTCGCTAAGTCGCTACGCCGTCGTGTTGTTCGTCCGGGTCGTCACTAGGTCGTTATTAGAACGTCGTTAGGGTTTTAAATAAAATGAATAGTTTTGATTACCACGTCGTTAGGGTTTCAAATAAAATGAATAGTTTTGATTAGAACGTCGCTAGGTCGCCGCCCACGTTTGTCGTTCATCGCGTGGTTGCATTCTCTCGCCAAATCCTGCACGGACATGCTCTCGGCTCGATGGCCGGCCAACACAACACACACACACATGCTTCCACGGCTCGATGGCCGTCGCGAACGTAGACGCAACACACAACACATGCATACACAGCTAGTTCGCGCGCGCGCCACCCTTGGGCGGCGTGTGCTCCCTCGCTTCTTGCTCCCTGGCTGGTGTGTGCTCCCCGCCGCTTCCTTTCCGGAGAGACCTGATGGCCGGCGTGCTCCCTTGCTGCAAAGGGCCGAAGATCGAAGAAGACCGGTGCTCCCTCGCTGCTGCTCGGCCGGGAGAGACAACGGCCGGGCGGCGTGCTCCCCCCCGCTGCAGTGGGCGAAGAAGAAGGCCGGCGTGCTCGGGGAGGAGGAGGTCGCCGGGCGGAGAAGAAGGGCGAAGGCGCGGCTCCCCGCTCACCGGAGAAGAAGAAGGGAGAGGCGGCCGGGCGGTGGTGGCACGGGAGGAGGAGTAGGGCCGGGCGGCGGCGGCACACCCTCCCGGCCAACGGCGCGCGCGAGGCTCGGGACGGCGGCGGCGCTTAATGGCGCACGGCACAAGGCTCGGGAGGAGAGGCCGGTGGCGGCGGCTCGGGAGGAGGAGGTCGTCGGGGGCGCGGGCGGGGCGGCGGATCGGGCGGCGGAAGGAAGAAGACGCCGATCTAGAAACAGAGGAAGAACACACGGCTTAAATACCCATACACACCTTTAGCCCCGGTTTGTAAAGAGCACCGGGACTAAAGGCCCTTTTAGTCCCGGTTTGTAACGCCGCACCGGGACTAAAGGTCCACCTTTAGTCCCTGTGCGTATTACAAAAACCGGGACTAAAGGTCTCCCTTTAGTCCCGGTGCTCTTTACAAACCGACTAAAGGTCTATTTCACCCGCAGTTTGCATTAGGGTTTCTTCTTTATTTTTGCTTACAATAATTAGATTAATTTTGTTAATTGCATAGTAAATAAAAGAATATGTATTAATTTGTTCAAAAATAACACTTCCATTTCCTTTTGTCTAATTGCTTTCGTAATAAATTTAGGAACATAAAATCTTTCCATTCCTTATAATAGCAAAGTTATATATAAAAAATAATTAGTATTTTGTTAATGCAAAAATATTTTACTTTATTTAAATATCTTAAAGTAGGTGTTTTTGACAGAAAATTTGTTTGTGCATTATTTAAACGTAAATTTTGTTCATTTATCATCATTTATCTCTAAAATCGTGATATACGTGTGGGTCACCATTACATCGGATTATTTTTTAAAGATTTTTTATCTAATGCCAAATTGTCACATACACATGCTTCTAAAATTATTGCCTTCCAATAGTGATTGGAAATGTAAATAATAATTACATTTGTTTTTTATTTAAATATTTGCCTTCCAATACACATACACTTTACAATAGTGATTGCAAATGTAAATAATAATTACTATTTTATTAATGCAAAAATATATTGATCAATTAATAATTCTAAAATTGTTGCTTTTGGACAGGATTTGTATTGGAAGGCAAATATTTTTTATTCATCGAGTACCCGATTGATCTCAATCTTGTTATTAGGGTTCACTTGCTTAAAAAATTCAAGTCATTTCGATGTAACCTTTCATCATAAAGAAATTTCATTTTAAACGATGGAGAAAAAAAAAAACATGATACAAACATCTCAAGTAATTAATAATTGTCACACAACTAATCTCTCCGATATACACGCAGTGTCAACAAAATATCTCTAATTAATACACACTATTTATTAAACATTACTAGTTTTCAAGCGGGCACAGTAGTGATCTTCTTTTTTGACGTATGTTCCTTGGTCATGATCTTGACGTAACCATGGAGTGTCCTCGGCATTTATCATGATGCTCGGATCTTTGGTCACATTGAAAGGCGTGATTCGGTCATCCCTTTCATAATCTTCTCTCGAAATATCCGATTTGTCCTCAATTCCCACAATGTTTCTTTTCCCCGAGAGAACTATATGACGTTTTGGCTCATTCGTTGAGTTGTTGTCATTTTTCCTCTCTTTTGTTTTGACGACATGTCTTTCACATAGAAAACCCCGATTCACATCAGCAGCAAGGACGAATGGTTCACCTTTGTAACCAACATTGTTGAGGTCCACTATTGTCATTCCATAGTCTTTGTCAACTGTTACTCCGCCCCGTATTCTTGACCCATTGGCACCGGAACAAAGGGACTTTGAAATTAGGTGCGTAGTCTAGTTCCCAAATCTCCTCTATGCGGCCATAATATGTTTGTCTGTTTCCATTCGGTCGGTGGCGTCTACGCCGAACCCCACCGCTTTTGGTTCATGCTTTTTTTTATCTTGGCCTAGGGTGTAAAATGTATTTCCATTTATCTCGTACCCTTTGTACGTGAGGATGTGCCATGATGGTTGCCTAGCCAACAAATATAGTTGCTCATCAATCTGGTCATTGCCCCGACATTCTTTTCATAACCAATCAATGAAAGTGTCCATGTGCTTGACGCATAAGCCAAACTTCATTCTTCTCTGGAACTGGGATCATAGAAAGTCCTTGTGTTTCTTGACATACGGCTCCACCACGGATGAGTTTTGAAGAACTGTAGTGTGCTTTATTGAAACAATCGTCCCCCTGCACCGATGTAGGTTTTTCTTTCCAATCGTTCCCTTTCCGCCGGGTCTCCCCTCGTGTCGTGATTCAGGAACACCAATTGGGTCAAGTTCAGGAATGAATTCAACACGTAACTCAATGACCTCCTCTGTCCCATAGCCCTCTGCGATGCTTCCTTTCCGGCCGAGCACGCACGCTGGTGGACATATTTCTTCGGGACTCCCATAAACCTCTCGAAAGGAAACATATTATGCAGAACACAGGACCAAGAATATTGATCTCCTTGACCAGATGAACTAGGAGGTGTGTCATGATATCAAAGAAGGATGGAGGGAACACTAACTCAAAGCCGACAAGACATTGAACCACATCATTCACGTAGAGCAAAGAAGTTCCAAAGGGATTGATTGCCTTCTCGAGAAATTGCATTGAGGAATGCACATAGCTTAACGGTTGCTAGACGTACATGTGGAGGTAGAATTTCTCTTAATGCAACTGGAAGCAATTGCGTCATAAGCACATGGCGATCATGCGACTTTAAGTGCAGAAATTTCTTCTCGGGCACATTTATTATACCTTTTATATTAGAGGAGAATCCAGATGGAACCTTGATGCTGCTTAAGCATTCAAACATAATTTCTTTCTCTTCATTGCTAAGAGTGTAGCTAGCAGGTCTTAAATATTGGCGTCCATCATCTATCTTCTCTCGGATGCGGGTTGTCTCTCTCTTCCATACGCCGCAAGTCTTGTTGTGCTTCAAGTGAATCCTTAGGCTTTCCATACACACCCATGAATCCTAGAAGGTTCACACAAAGATTCTTTGTCAGGTGCATGACGTCGATCGCATTACGGACCTCTAGGACTTGCCAATACGGTAGCTCCCAAAATATTGACTTCTTCTTCCACATGGGTGCATGACCCGCTGCATCTTTTGAACCCGGTTGGCTGCCCCTGTCCCCTTACCAAAAATTACTTTCACATCCTTAACCATCTCAAATACATCTTCTCCAGTTCTGTTGCGAGGCTTGAGTCGGTGGTCCGCCTTACCTTTAAAATGTTTGCCTTTCTTTCTAACTAGGTGATTCACAGAAAGAAATCGACGATACCCAAGGTACATGACCTTTCTGCATTTTTTCAAATATATACTATCAAGATCATCAAAACAGTGTGTGCATGCATTATATCCCTTGTTTGACTGCCCTAAAAAGATTACTTAGAGCAGGCCAATCATTGATTGTCACAAACAACGATGCTCGCAGTCGAAGTGTTCCTGTTTGTACTCATCCCACATACGAACACCTGTTTCGCTCCATAAAAGTAGAAGTTCTTCAATCAATGGCCTTAGATACACATCAATGTCATTGTCCTAAGCTTCGGCCCTTGGATGAGCACCGGCATCATAATGAACTTTCGCTTCATGCATAACCATGGAGGAAAGTTGTAGATACATAGTGTAACAGGCCAAGTGCTATGACCACGCTTCCGCTCACCAAAAGGATTCATACCGTCCGTACTTAGAGCGAACCTCAAGTTTCTTGCGTCTTTTTGTAAACTCTAGAAACTCCCTATCTATTGCTCTCCACCGAGACCCATCGCCAGGGTGTCTCAACATGTTGTCTACCTTACGGTCTTCTTTGTGCCACCGCAACAACTTTGCATGGTCCTTGTTTCTGAAAAGACGTTTCAGACGAGGTATTATAGGAGCATACCACATAATCTTTGCAGGGATTTTCTTCCTAGGACGTTCTTCCCCCTCAACATCGCCAGGGTCATCTCGCCTGATCTTATACCGTGATGCTTTACATACGGGGCATTCCTCTAAATTCTCGTAGTCCTTGCCACGGTATAGGATGCAGTCGTTAGGACATGCATGTATCTTCTGGATTTCTAATCCCAATGGACGATCGACCTATTTTGCTTCTTCACGTAGTGGTGGGCAACTCATTAGGGTTCGGAAGCATCTTTTTTGATCTTCATGCGGCCCAAATGCCTTATCGGATACACCATTCTGTGGCCTTCCATTTCAACAACTCCAAAGTTGTACCCAATTTTTTTTTGCCCATCTTGGGCGGATGGGTATAATAATTTCTTGTGATCTTCTAGCATGCGGTCAAACTTTGCCTTCTCTTTTTCACTTTCACATTCTTTCTGGCATCACGAATGGCATCACCAAGAGCATCACCTTCACCAGGGAGCACCTCCCTCTTCTTCTTGACTTCTCCCATTGCTTGTATCATCGAAGCCACCGAATTGAGCAATAAGGTCGTCGGGCTCCAGTTGTTCTTGTTCTTCTTCACATTCTTCCATCATTATCCCGTTTCTCCATGCTTGGTCCAACAAATATAGTTTGGCATGAAACCCGACTTCAACAAATGTGAGTGAATATTTCTAGAGCTAGAATATTCTTTCAAATTCTGACACAAGGCACATGGGCAACGTATGAATCCATCCCGCTTGTTTTCCTCGGCCACTCTTAAGAAATAATGCACACCATCAATGAATTCTTTAGAGCGGCGATCGGCATTGTACATCCAACCACGTGTCATTGTCCGCATTGCAACATAAAGTATGATAAGTTTCTAATTTTTACTACAAAAATAAAAGTAACAAATAACCTAAAATTCTCTATTTCTAATTTTTCTTAACAAGCAAAATTAAAAAAAAACACTAAAGTTCTCTATTTCTCTAAATAATCAAGAAATTTGGTAGGCATACTAGTTATAATTAACTAATTAACCTGGTCACAAAGTTATTTATTTTTCCTAACTAATCATGAAATGTGGCATGCATACTAGTTTAAATTAACTAATAAACCCGATCACAAATTTCAAAAATAAAGTATTCAAGTAACTAACTAACACATAACCTAAAATTCTCCATTCTTATTTTTCCTAAACAAATTTTATATTCATACTTAGTTATAATTAAATAATCCTTCAAATGTATTATTTATACTTAGTTATAATTAACTAATTAACCAGATCACAAATTATAAACTAAAGTATTATCAAATGTTATTTTTTAAAAAACTAATTATAATGAGAAACCATAAATTTAGTATTTTACTAACTAAACCAAAACATATGGTAGACATAATAGTAATAAATGGTGTATACTAATTTTTAGGGTCTTAATTATAGTTATCTACATTAAAATATTTAAACGATGAAGTGATTGGAGTTTAAAATAGTGTAGAAATCAAAAAATAAAAAACCACATGTATAACACCACAAAATGAGATAACCTGCAGCTAAAACTTGAGAAGATGAAGTTAGTAACCTCTAAATAAGTAAATGACGGCGTAGAAGTGATGAAATGAATCAATAGCCGGAGATGTGAGCACAAATCAATCAAAGAACATGAAGAACAAAGAAGAAAGTGAGCTCGGGCAGCTCGGCCAGGGGAGGAAGAAGGATTCAAATATGGGGGGGAGGATTTAATCCCGGTCCCTAACACCAACCGGGACTAAAGTCCCATCTTTAGTCCCCGGTGTCAGGTCACGATCGACAAAACCTTTAGTCCCGGTTGGTGTTACTAACCGGGACTAAAGATGGACCTTTAGTCCCGGTTGGTGGACTAAAAGTCCCCCCGCAGATGCCTGACACCATAGCCGTTGGGCTGGGACTTTTAGTCCCGGTTGGTGTTACCAACCGGGACTAAAGGTCTTTTTAGTCCCGGGCGCCAATTTTCGGGAGCTATTGCTCATTTTGCCCAAGTGACCAAAGGCCTGTTCTGTAGTAGTGTGGCGAGCATCAGATACGGGTGTGTCTCCTCCTAGCTAGCTACCTCTATCATTTACTCCTCTATATCATCTCCTACGACTGAGTCCTATTCTTCTCGTTAGCTTATCACGCACTGCCTTGATAACGTGCTTAGGTACGTACATCTGTTTTTGATATGTATTTCACCATTGGGGGCTCAGGCTCAGGCTCATGCCATCACCAGTGCGCAGGGTACACTTCCATGCATGCAGGCTCCTCCATGCGCTGCACCACGCGCATCCTGGCCACGTCACAGCCGCTGCGCTCCGTCCTCGCGCCCTCAACAGCCGCACACTAGACTCGCTCGTGCTTCCTGGAAACGCATCCCGCGCCCTGCATCGTCGGCAGACGCGTCCCGGCCACATCCCGGTGGCTGCGTCAGGCCTCGCAACCTCAACAGAGCCAACTCGTGCTTCCTGAAAACGCGCCCTGGCCTGCGTCCATGGCGGCCGTGTCGCCACCCCTGCGCGTGATCGACGAGTACTAAAACACCCTCACGATGCTTACCCATGCTCGACTGTAGAACAGTAGAAGCACGCAGCCGTCCACTACACCGTCGTCTCTGAGCAGGCGAGAGCAGCAGCCGACTGAAACTTAAGTCCTTCCCGTAATTCCTTTCATGTGTAGCAGAATTTAAATTGGAAATTCGTTTGACGGATCACGAACAAAGTTTAAAATAATAAAAAAAATAACTACAAACAAGATAGAAAATGACAAATGTTGGTTTAAAAGAAACTTGAAAATATTAGGATAATAACTATAAGAAAGCTAGAAAATGACAAAAAAAATAAATTCTTTTAAGGCACGTGCGTGTCGCATGTGCATATTGACCAGTATAGCATAAAAGATTGCAACTTTACGCCTTCCTACTACTTCGTCCATTTCCATTACAAAATCCATTTTCTTTCTTTTGCCAATATTGAAGTTTTTTGCCATCTGAGTCCTAGGTCTGGACATAAAACTCGAAGCTCGTTAGCTCACTCGATTCATGGTTGGCTCAGCTCAGCTCGCCTCGGCTCGTTAAGGCAACGAGCCGAGCAGAGCCAAGATTTTAGCTCGTTAGCTATAACGAGCCAACTCAAGCTAGCTCGCGAGCTCAATGAGCCTGGCTTTCAGAAAAGGAAGCCCGCATATGTATACATATGTATGTACATGATGGACCTAATTTATACTCTGTTATATTTATATGCATGATGCTTACTACTAGTATTTATGATCGATAAATAAATGTTGTACCACTCATTAAAATGTATAGTAATCTTTGTTTTATATTTTTTGTCTTTAACTCGCAAGCCAAACGAGCTAACTTGAGGTTTTTTTTGGCCGAACCGAGCTAGCTTTTTAGCTCGTTAGGTATAACGAGCCGAGCCGGGTTAGCTCGTTATCTTAATAAGCTAGACCACGCTGAGCCGAGCCAGCTCGATATCAAACATACTGAGACCATTCGCCATTTCCACTTATAGACAAAATGGAAATACAGGAGTTTTTAGAGAGAAGGGAAAGGACAGCCAGGGGTGGAACAAAAGGGTTCCTGGCTAGTCCTAAACTTTGACTCCGAGACAGACTACTACCACAGTTTAAAGAGAAAAGAAATGAACTATGAAGCTGAGAAAGAGGAGAGAAGCAACCATAGAGTTTTATTACAACCAAATTGAAACTGCCAACACTATTGCAAACCAAACCGTCTCTACAAATCGAATCGCTGATTTGTAGAGATGGAGCTGCCCTTACAAATCAATTTGTAGGGACAGCTCAAAACATTAGCCATCCCTACAAATTATTTTCCAGATTTGTCAAAACAGAAAAAACAAACAAAGACAAAGAAACAGCAAAATGTTTTTTTACCTCAAAGAGGCTCTATTGACGATCATTAATGTCAATTATAAACCATTAACTATTGTATAAATTGATATGGAAGAACCACAAATTATAGATATAGGGTTTGATTTTAACAAGTTACATGAGTTTCTATGCTCTCATTTGTCTTATAGGATATCTAATTTTCATAGCAGAAAGCTATCTCAAATGATAAATTGGAGCACACCATAGCGAAGAGCTCATTGAGACGATCAAAATGGACATATCATTTGTTATATTTAGACTCTGAAATCGAAAGATATCAAATTTGCCACAAATGACTGCACTAGAAAACTCTAAAAGAAGACAAAGGCGACTCACCGAAGGTGGAGCCTACCTGTCATAGGAGGAGGCTGGCCAGCCTACTATTTTGGGCTTTGGGGCCCCGCTTTGAAGGTCGGTTTCCCACCGCCTTAGGTTTGCATCTCTACTGTTGATTAAAGTCGGTTTCATCCGAAGGCTCAGGCTCACCGCTCCGGCCTATATAAGCAGCCCTAGATCCTCTCCCTGCGTCCTCCCTCTAAAACATTAATTCATATTTTTCGGGTTCCAGCCAACACCACAAGAGAGAGACCTCCACAAAGCCTTCAAGATGTAGAAGTATAATAGCTAGTTGAGACCTAGAGAGAGTAGAGCTACCCTACAGTTCTAGAGAAGTCTTCTGTGGTTTAGTATGTCTTGTAGCTACCTTTGTAAGACTTATGCCTTGATATAATGTTCTTTATTTATTTCTATACCTTATATTTGTAGTTAGTATAGTTATCACACCATCCTAACTAGTACATGGCACGTTTAAAAAAAAAAAAAAACTAGTAGATGACACATTCGATTTAGTTGTAGATTACATCTTATTAGACCATAATTTACTACTATTGTTTAGATGCAACTTTGTGTTTAATTGGTGTAAATTGGCTGTTCGTATTTTTTATTTTTCTATATGTTTTATTTGGTTCTCTTTGAAATATTCTAATTTGGCTTCCATAAAAATAATCTGGTCATTTTTTATTTTCTATGTTTAGTATTTTTGCATTATTTTTTGTTTGTATGTTTTATTTGATTTTCTTCTAGTTTGCACTTCATAGTAATTATCTGGTAATTTTTTTGTTATTTATTATTTGATTTTTTATTTATTTGATCTATCTTATTTGTATGATTAGATCTGGATCCATCGGTTATAGAAATCAATTGCTTGGAATCCCACTCTCGATCATTTTGGTTTGGTGCAATCGAGTGTTTCTAGGAGATCTGACACTCGGGTGTCACATCTGCCCGAAACACCTGACCAGTGTATAGACAGGCCCTTATTTTTTCATTTCCTGAAAATTCGTGTTTAATTTTTGTTTCAGTTGCAAGTGGTTCTAGAAGATCATTATTACCTTGATGATTACAAAAATGATTGCTAAACACGCGTCATGCTCTAGAATTTAACGGTATTGCTTAGCTGGTGCTGAATTGTAAATAAATTTGAAACATACAGCAGTGATTGAATGTGTTCATAGATCATAATGCTTTTGTAACAATTGATAGTCTTCTTGTTTTGGTTTAGAACAGATTGTTTGAAAATTTGTTGTGTGGAAATTCATGTAATCCATGTCCACTTAAAAATTTGATTTTACGTTACACACCTTTTTTTTTAAGAAAGTATTTCCTGTGTGTAATTAGTGTTTCCAAAACCTTTCCAAGTATGAAATCTTTACTAGTGGCAAGTGCAAACTGTTAAGTCTCTGAACTCCCTCGCGTCGTCTCCCGGGAGGCGACCCGAGGGCCGCCCCACGCCACCCCCCAGCCCCCCTCCCCGTCGCCCGGCCCGGCCACTGCCGCCGCTCCTCGCCCCGGCAGCAAAGGGGCGCCAAAAAGGCCCCCTCTTGCGTCTCCCTTCGCCCTCCTTCCCCTTCCCTCCCCTTCCCATCCCCCTCCCTTCCCTCCACCCCTCCCCCTTCTCCGGCGCCGGCGTCGAGCGTCGGCGGCGGCGCGGGGCCCTTCCTTGGCGGATCCGGCTCCCCATGGCCAGATCCACCATCGAGAGTCCCGACCGGCGGGGGCCCGCTGCCTGGCCTCGTGCGGCGCCGCCCGGCCTTGGCGCGAAGCGCCACCCAGCGGGACCCGGCACACGAAGCCACCCGGCCCAGCCGCTACCACCCTCCTCCCACGGCGCTTGTTCGGCGGCGGCGGCTCACACCGCCCGCTGCCCCCCCCCCGCCCCCCGTGTCGGACTGCAGCCATCAGTTGGCGGCGAGGCTCATCCTCCCCACCGGTGTTGGTGGGTTGATGGACAGCCATCTCGGTCACCGCGCCACTCCTGTGAAACATCTGTACGACGCGTATCCGTTGCCGCGCCGGCCGCTCCTCCGGCAGCTTCAGCGGACGGCTGCGGCACAGGGTGGTGGCGCCTGTCCTCCCCACCGGCCGTGGGTTGATGGACGACGCATGTGGACGTGCCATCGTCGGGCGACGGCAAGGGCGAAAACCACCTCTCCCTGGGCTTGCGCCCGTGAGCGGCGACGGTGGCGAATCGCGTCATCACCTTCCTGAAGGCGTCGTCGTCTTTCCGTTCGTCTGCGGCGACTGACGAGGCTCGAGAACGAAAGTTCCGGCGGATTATCTCAACGCAGTTGGCATCCGCGGGCGTCATCTCCTTCGTGAAGGCTCCGTTGAGGCCGCCACAAGCTACCGGATCGTCATCCGCCCTAGAACTTCCATGTTTTCTATGGCATCGTCGACACGTTCTTGGATCTGGGGTAGTGCCTTTGTTGTTGCGTGAGCTTCGCTCCGCCTTCGCTCTGGCCCGAGCTCGGATGTTGACGCCCTATGCTTGCGCTGTCGTTGTGGTCTTCGCTCCGACCACCAACGTCGCGCTTGGCGACTCCTGAGTCTCGGCCATTGAGTTCGTGTTGTTTGGGTTGGCGGGGAGGCCCTCTGTTTCTTGCTTTTGTTATCGCTTTTCTTTGTTGTCTGCGTCGTGTCATGTGTGGCCACTCTCTCCGTGGTCATGTTGCTTTGTACTCACCGGTCTCGGCTCTTTCTTCTTAATATAAAAGACACGTGAAGTCATGTTCGAGAAAAAAAGTGCAAACTGTAAAAAAAAGAACAGTTGGCAAGTCAGCATTCAAAGCTTGAGTGGAACACATTGCTATTTTCTAATGCCACAAAAACAAGTTGCAATCTTCAAGAATAGTGTCATTTTTTTACATGAACATTGTCGGTTTTTCAATTCCATTTGCATGGAAGTTTTTAAACCGAAAACCTTTTCGATTCCATTTGAACAGTGCTATTTTTAAATCAAAACTTTTGCCAAAACCTCACCCAAAATTTTGAAGCTCCCTCCTCACCTTACCTCCTCTCCTTTTTGCCAAACCCTCACCCGATGCTCCTCTCCGCCGAGGACGCCTCCACCCTGCCTTGATGCTCCTCTCCGCCAGTATCTCCGGCGCTCCATGCCACGATAGTCTTCTCCACTAGCATCTCCGGCGCTGCATGCCTCGACGCATAAGGCTCTTCCTCAAGCGCATGTAAGACTGTAGACATGGTGTGAGGATAATCACTTTGTTAAGTCTGAATAGGAACAATTAGAAAAAAGTAGCATTATCAACAACATGGTGTGAGGATAATCACATGAAGGATAATGGTGAGGAATGAGGATAACTAGTAGGATGTCCCGCGCGTTGCTGCGGGTATGAAGTAAAAATGTAAGGAGTTTATAATGGTCGAAACTATGAATTAATAGATACAAATATATGTATGTAGTAGGTCAATTGCCGAGGTTGTATCTATTGATATGGTATAGATTATTTGAACTAGGCATCACCAGAATCTCATCTATACGCATGTTTTGGAGAACCACATGTAATCCATATGAAATGCAGTTTTGCTAGGTTTTTGCTTACAAACGGGTTTTTGCTTAGAAACGGTTTAAATTTTTATATAAAAGTTATTAAAATATATTCATGTGGGGTCTTGTTTTGAAGAGTTTATTGCGAGAAACACAATAGTGCAATTGGATTTTAATTACGATATTTGGTTTAGGCGCTACGACTTTTTTTCTATTTTAAAAAATAGCCAGTGGGCAATAAATGAGAGCCTTAGTGGAGGTAACTCCTCTGATGATGTCAGCTGACATCATGATGACGACATCCTCCACTATTACCCGCTGGCAAAGACGTAGCAAAAAAATAGGCCAAGTGGCCCAGTTGTAGTCGGGCGGCGACCGTGTGAGCCTCTAAATAATACCACCTTGCTTAGCTTGGGAGGAGAAAGCCACCTTAAAAGGGAGAGCCACCCTTCCCCCATCGGACTAGTCTTTTGGGGCGATTGGGCCTTTTCCGGAAGAGGTGCACCGAAGTGCGATGCTAAGATTGCCGAGGCACAACAAGAGGCCTTAGTGGCGTTGTAGCCGGATCGGTGCGTCATAATTTCGGCTGTCGGTGCTAAGACTGCAGGATTCAGAAATCTGGATCGGTGTGTCGGGCTTTTCATCCAACCCCACCTGGGCCGGATGTATCACATCATTTTTGAGCTCTCAACCAATCAGGATCAAGAGAATAGGCTAGAGAGGGGTTAAACATATAGAAGTTATAGATAGGGAAAAATATTCTTCCCCTGTTTTATTATGATGGATCCTCTTGAGTTTATTCTTTGTTTGTTTATCATCATGGGTTTATCCTTAGCTATTTATTCTTCCTCTGTTATCCGGGTTTAGGGTTTAGGGAAGCTGCAGTGGGTGGTCAACTTGCTTTCATCTGAATAGGAAGAAAACCCCCCCCAACAACTTTATATAACAAGAACAAAAGAGGGTTCACAAAGAACTTAGTATATCTAAATTGTTGAACATGGTGTAAGAAGAAAGGAGTCTATAAAACAAAAGGGGAAAAACTATCAAAAGTTGAACGCTTGTACTTTCCATGGCTGGCTTTCTCAAACTCACATATGTACAGAATAGATACACAAATGTCACTTGAGAGGATAATAGGGGAGGATAATGATGTCAATATCAAGGCTAACCTTGCATCTATAACTACTATAAGCCTAAACCCCACTAAGCTTATTCTCTTTGTTGTGATTGGTTGAGGCTTCAAAAGTGATGTCTCAGCCTCATTTATCTCTCACTAGCTATTTCTTTTAAATTAAAATAGAAAAAAGTCTTAGCATCTAAACCAAGTCTCGTAAATAAAATCCAATTGCACCATGGTATTTCTCGCAATAAAATCTTCAAAACAAGACCCCACATGGATATGTTTCGATAACTTTTTTACAAAATTTAAATCGTTTGTAAGAAAAACCTAACAAAACTGTATATCACATAGATTATATATGTTGGAATTTTCTGATTATTGGATAATGGGCTCAGCCCTAGAGGGGCAGCCATATAGTTCATACATGGGCCTCATGGGCTTAGCCTCATGGGCCTAATACACACATACTCCAACACCCCAGCAGCCTCGAACTACCGACGCAAATGGAGTTCTAAACTGGACATAAAAGAAGTACACACACGAGCCCCCCCACAGACACAACTAGCCACGGGTGATGTTGAGGCTGGAGCGAAACTCGGGGAAGGCCGAGGTTGGGAGGCCCTTAGTGAAGATGTCGGCGAACTGGGACGTGGTTGGTACGTGGAGGACCCGCACCTCGCCGATGGCGACCCGATCACGGACAAAGTGAAGGTCGATCTCCACATGCTTGGTCCGTTGGTGCTGAACGGGGCACGCATGACACAAATGCTCATCGTGAGCTCGAGGACATCGAATGTCGGAACTACGACTGAGCTGCATCAGGGCATCATGTCCAGGATGGCCGAGGCGCCGGTGCCAAGTAATGGAAGAAGTGGTGACGGCGAAAGCAGCTGACAAATCAGATGATGAGGAAGGCGAGGCAGACTCCGGGAAGCGAAGAGTGTAAAGAGGCCCCGTGCTATCACATCGGAGCAGAGGATGCCGGGAAGCCAAATCCTTCACAAGAAGACCGAGAAGAGTTAAACTCCACGTAACAAGAATTGTCACCTGTAAATCGACGAATAGAAAGAAGGTTGTGAACCATCGAAGGTGCAACAAGAACATCGGGGAAGACGAAAGGAACCATGAGTGCCGATGGCACCCACAGAAGTGACAGGAAGACATGAACCATTTGTGACCATGATGGACGAAGGGTAAGAGGAAGAAGGAGGGTGAATGGACGAGAGTATACCGGGGTTGGGGGTGGTGTGGTACGTAGCCCCCAAGTCCACGATCCACTCTGGGCCGACAGGAGGTGTAGGCCCATAGTGCTGAAGGAGTGTGCCAAGTCCGCCTGGCTCCAACCGGGAGGCACGGGCGAGGTGCCGGAGAGCGCGGGGTGGAACCCGGAAGGAGCACTAGTGAGCATGGCGGCCGGCGGGCGAGGCACACCGCCGGGGGGGGCCTGGAAGGGCCACATGGAGATGCGCCACGACCATGGGTTGTGGAAGGATGGCCGGGGGCGTCTCGTGGTGGTGGTGGAGCCGGTGAAGTCTGATTGGCCCCACGACCACCCCCCACGACCCCCCCACGGCCCCTCGCGACGACGACCACCACGGCCCCCCCACCCCCGCTCGGCCCGGGAGGAGGAGGACCCAGAAGGGACGACGGCGGCTGAGGAGTCGGGCGCGGCGGTGGTAGGGCAGCGAGAGCAGACGAGGAGGTCGAGGACCCCAGCGTAGAGACGGGCCCAGGCGAACCACCCTGAGTGAGCTCCTCCAGGGCAAGGTCGTCCCGAACCTCGTGGAAGGTGGGGAAGGGCCGCTGCCGGGTGAGACTGTAGCGGAGGTGACTGAAGCGGTCGCTGAGCCCGCGGAGGACGTTGAGGACCAGGATGCGGTCCTCCACGGGCCAGCCAAGGTCCCCAAGGGAGTCCGCCATGTTCTTCATCCGGCGGTAGTACTCGCTGACGGAGAGGTCACCCTAAACGAAGGTGCGGAAGCTCGCGTCGAGACGGAGGGCCCGGGCTTCGGCATTGCTCAGGAACTGGCCCTCGAGTGCCAGCCAGGCTCGGCGGGCGTCGGGGGTGTTGCGGACGATGTCGTGGAGCTCGAGGGAGATAGTCCCGACGATCCAGGACAAGACGATGCTATCAAGGCGGAGCCACGCCGGGTTCTGGGCCACAACCGGGGTGTCGAGGAGGACGTGGTCGTCGAGGGCGTAGCGTCGGAGAGTAAGAAGGAGCAGGTCCCGCCAGCGGGCGTAGGAGGGCGACTCCTGCTCCAGGACGACGGGGACGAGGTTCCAAATGTTCTGGACCCCGCCGGCCTGGTAGTGGAGCTGCATCACGAGCGGATCGACCGGGTCGTGCCAGAGGACCGTGGTATGGGACGCGCGGGGCCCTGGCGAGGCGGTGGAAGTGGCCCCGGGGTCGTGGAAGGGAACGGCGCCGGTGAGGAGCTGCTCCGCCTCGGCGATACGGTGAGCAGGCGTCGGCCAGCGTCCCCGCCCCCGCTCTCATACGAGTGCAGCGGCGCTAAGCATGCGTGCCTCCCCCTCCTCAACAATAACGGGCAGCAAAGCGATGGCGGCGGCGAGGTTGGAGTCGACGTGACGGGTCGTGGCCGCTGTGGAGGAGGAGCGAGGAAGGGGACGCCGCGCTGGGCTGCGGCACGCCTGCGCTGGGCCGCCGGAGAGGCGGCCGCACGCTCGGCCGGGACCAGCCGGCCACCAAGAGTCGCTGCAGACGCTTAGCCGGGATCGGGCGGGCTGGCCACCGCCAGGACGCCGGACGCCGGTGGCCAGGGCTGCGGCGCCGGGCGCCCTTCTTCGCCGACGCCGGCGCCGCCTCAGCGGGCCGGGTGTCCGCGGGGCTGGGCCACCTCGCTGTGGCCGCCATGCGCTGGGCGCCCACGCCGGTGCGCTGCCGCTGCAGCGGGGCCGCAGCGGCGGGCAGGCGGAACGCGCCCGCCGCCGAGGGCTCCAGCGGTTGGAACCTCGCCGCTGGCGGCGCCTGGCCTGGCGCCGGGCGGCCAGACGGGCGGCGACTGGCGGCGCCCCGGGCGCGCCCGCCACACTCGCCCACGAGGAAGAAGAGGGTAGGGGAGGGAAGCAGGTGTAGTAGGCCGGAGGGGGGGAGGAGGAGGCTGCCGGCCGCCATGGTGGCGGCGGGCGGCGCCCCGGGCCGGGTGGTGGCTGGGGAGGGAGGAGGGAGGAAGGAGAGAAACCCTAACCCTAGCTTGATACCATATTGGAATTTTCTGATTATTGGATAATGGGCTCAACCCTAGAGGGGCAGCCATATAGTTCATACATGGGCCTCATGGGCTTAGCCTCATGGGCCTAATACACACATACTCCAACAATATATGGTCCTCCAAAATATACATAATTTTATGAAGTAAAACTCCTAGAATTTTGGGAGGAGGGATGACCCCCAGGTATAGTAGGGGTGGGGGTTCGGGTAGATGAGATTTGGGTGATGCCCAGTTCAAATAATCTATACCTTATATGTCAATGGATACAACCTCTACAATTGACCTACTACATCCATATATATGTATCTATTAATTCAAAGTTTCGACCATTATACATTCTCATATTTCTACTTTATACCCGCAGCAACGCGCGGGGCATCCTACTTGTTTATCTTATGCATGAGTTCATCCAATTCTTTTTGTCTTGACATTTATCCTGGATTGGACAAGGAATCAACAATGGGCCTTAATGAATCCATGGACTTCAATTCTGAGTAACAGGGATCCAGAGAGGAGAACAAGGTTGAGGTTATCAAGGAGGATGTTGCTACTGAAGAGGAAGTTGCCGCTGCAAGAAAGAAGAGTTATACAAAGATTGATTACAAAAATATTAATATGCACACCAATCCAAGGAGCGTCATTAAAGCAGTTCATGTACTTTCACTGGATGCGCACACAAAGGTTGTAGAACTAGGCTTTGAACGGCTGGTGTATATGTCCTTAGATGCAATTAAAACAGAGAGATAGTCATGTGGTTGCTGAACAATGCTCAACAATCCTTTAACATTGTTGAGATCATGATTCGAACGGAGTTTCTAGTCATCACGGAAAATGTGGTGGCACATATTTTTGGTGTTCCAGAAGGATCTAGTGAGAGGCTTGTCTTCAATCAGAAAATAGACCAGCAAACAACAATCAAGCAAAATGTTCGCATAATTATGGGGCTCCCTGCCAAGGTTAAAAAGGGTGTAAGATCATGGAGAATGACGGTAAAAGGAGGATGACATGGAGGATGAAGGGAATAATAATAAGGAGGATGAAGCGAAGGATGCCAAGGAGGATGAAGAGGAGAAAAGGAGGAACGAGAACCGTAAAGGCGCTACTTCCAAGGCAATATCTTTGGTCTTATGGGCTTCTCTCATTCACATCACATAAATACTCAAAGCTGATCTTGCCCGTGAAAGCAGCCCTTTTACTTGTCTCCTTCCTCCTTTTCTCCTCTTCATCCTCCTTGCGTCCTTCCCATCATCCTTCTTGTCATCCTTCCGTTTACCCTCATCCTCCATGATCTCACACCCCTTTTAAACCTTGGCGGGGAGCCTCAACATACGTGAACATTTTGCTTGATAGTATTTTTTCTGATTAAAGACAAGCCTCTCACCAGATTCTTCCAGAACACAAAAAACATGTGCCACCACATTTTCCATGGCGACTAGAGACTTCATTCCAATCGTGATCTCAAAACTGTCAGAGGATTGTTGAGCATTGTTCAGTAGCCATGCTACTATCTCTCTGTTTTCAGTTGCATTGTCTTATAGCATGAGTAAAGGTTTGTCAACCAACTGAGCTCGGTAGACTAGGAATTCCATACTTAAAAACACTAGATTGGCCATTGAGAATGAGATGGTTGTGGCTGTAGAAAACAAAGCCAAACTGACCCTAGGCTCATCTCCCAATCTATGTCCCTGAGCAGGTGAAAGCATTCTTTGCAGTGGGCCGGTGGCTATTATCTCTAAGGTCGGTGATGGCGAGCATGCCCCTTTTTGGACTGATAGGTGGCTGCATGTTAATTTTATAACAAAGCTGGCTCCTCAACTGTTTGCTGTCATCTCTTAAAGGCTCATCAAGCAGCATACAATCAAGGAAGCTCTCAATAACTGCTTGGATTGCAGAAATACAAGAGACATTAACTGTGGGGGTAATTGTTGATTTTCTCCATCTATCGGATATCCTTTCCATGACTGTTCTGTAGCCTGAAAGAGAGGATGGACATATTTTGGAGGTTCTCTTCAAATGGTCAATATACAACCAAGTCAGCATATGGAGGATTCTTCTTAGGCTACGCTCTTTGCAGCATGGGAAATGATTTGGAAAACTTGGGCGCCACCAAAATGTTGGTTCTTCATGTGTTTAGCGTTGTGGATGGCCCCACCTGGAATGTTGTCCACTTTGTGGTCAAGAGGAGGAATCAACCAATCATCTCCTAGTCGTATGTGTCTTTGCTAGGAAGTTTTGGTTTCGTTTTACTACGGCAGGTCGGTCTCTAGGCCTTGTCCCCACAACCTACTCGACACAGAAACATATTCAATATACCACGGAACATCTCCTACTTCAAATGCAGGACAACTCGGTTTTAAATTTAGAGACGTGCCAGTCAATTTGACCCTATAATTGATAAGGAGAAGAAATATATTAAATAATTTAGGTACAACATGTCGGTATTGCTCCATACAGTCCTGATGTATGGTCTTTAAAAGCCATCGAATAATGGCCATCGACTAAAGAGTCGATATCTAGCATGCTCATGACAAAATAACGACAATTTAGCACAATCGGCTATGAAGTGATAACAGTGTAAATCCTACTGGCCGATAACCACAGAACATGCCATAATGCGAAGAATAGAATAAACAGTTTAAACACAATAGCATGTTTGAGAAGAACGAGATACAAAGGCACGAGCTGATTAACCAAGACAAAACTAGATAAATGTTGATAAACCTATGTATCCTTAAACAAATATAGCATAATAGCAAATATCATAGAAAATCGGCTAATGAGCCAATAGATCTACTTATACTTTAACAAAATCATGAAAGCAAGCTATGAGTGTGAAAGCATCGGCTAAATAGTCGATGCAGACATAGCAAACAAACAAAATCATATCAATACACCAAACAGATTCATTAACTAATAATCTCTAATCTAAAGCATTGCTAGTGAGGATTGAAGTGATACAGCTATGATAATGAATGATATATTAGATTTTACTAGTCAATAACTTATTTAGTGGTCAAACACGTTTTGAACGCATAGTATGTTTATGGCAAGCGCGGAGAGCCGCTCACATATAAATCAGAGAAGACTGAGATAGAACAGCCGATCTAGCAAAATAAGCCTTCAAGATAGGATTTAAGCATGCTGCATAGCTATTGCTCTTTGAGGATGATTTGCTTGCCGAACTGTTTCTACTGACAACTCACGAACTGAAAATTCATGAAATTTGCTGCATAGCTGGTACTTTCATGGTTATTTTTCCTACATGGTTTACTACCTGAAAACTTATGAATTGTAACTTCTGTAGGACTAATGAAACGTGGATTGGCAAGAAGGAAACCAAGGGTAGCAAAAGAAGGTTCTCACTAGTCACTGGAGCTGGAATTAAAGAGCTTTCCTCTGTAGTTCTATATCACTAACTGGAATGAATATATGCTTGTGTTATGAATGTGTGAACATGCTGCGTGAAAACTGTCAACCCTGTGTGAATTGTGAGGATGCCATTTAAATAGCGTGAATCCTGGCTACATGCAAAGTGTTAATTAGTGTTGACGCCGAATTGATTCCGGATCACACACCTGCTAGGGCTTTGGACGCCCGGGTCGCCACGGACTGAAGAATGCAGCAGATAACCAACACGCTTTCGCGGTGAAGAGCGGCGAGGTTTACGAGCAAACCACTAAAGGATAACCAACGTGCTTGCGTGACGAAGAACGGCTAGTTTTCAGGCAAACTAGCAAAAGAACCATCGAAACTCTTGCCCGGGAGGGACCCCGTCGGGGCAAGGACATCGCCGGGTTGCCCTAGGTTGGCCGGCAAGCTTAGAGCGCCATCCTTGGTCATCAGATCAAGGGATGAACAGCATGGGGCTGGAAGAACAAAAGAAAAGTAATAGATTGATTTAGTCGATTGTGAAAGTTGGATACCTCAATCGGCCACCACCCTTTATATTTATAGGGCGGCTGGTCTTTCCATAACATGAATTAGAAGGAGCCGGTTCAGCTGGCAAGCACCTGTGTACGCAGATATTTGCTACCTTGCCGTATACTAGGACAGCTAGTCAGCCACGTACATGTACCCCCGCATATACTATTTGAACTCAAACTCGACTAGCTTCCTTCTCTTCACGTACGTGCACTTGAATACGATGGACTCCTCCTTGTTAGGCTTGCCTGTATAGAACCGTAGGCTGCACATCTTGGCGTCCTCTCTCAAGGGAATGAACCAGCAAGTATCTTGCCTATTTTATTTTCCTCCATGTAACCAACCAAGGTCGCTAGGGTGCTGATTCTCTGGACACGTCCGTGTATGATCAATCGTACAGCACCTGAACTCCATTGTCTATAACGATGTGCTCTCATGGTTCAGCACTTAGAATATCCTTTAAGCCAATTTATTTACTGATCATCAATTAGCTCAAATAATCGGCCAACAATCAGATAAAAATTGGTATGGCCCAATTTGAGTATCAACAATTAGCTTGCAAACAGTGAACAAATATTCATTGTATGACCTATCTTTTTAGCTATCTATATGTTAGACTGGTGACTTGATGATGTGAAGTATAAAGAACTAGCAAACAAGTTGTCTTGTGCAGTGTACGATCACTGTGGGGTTGTTCAATAAAAGTAGGAACATGGTACCAAAGTGATCTTGTCCTTGATTTAGGGTGGCTTTATGAATGTCAAGGTACTTTTACTTAATTATGTACTAAGCCTTAATGTCACTTCTTTTCTGGTAGCTCTCAGTAACAGTACTGCAAGGTCTATCTGTTTTGCTGTTTGTGCTTGTTGTTGTAAACAAGTGGAAGGCAAGTAAAAAAAAAGCTTCTGGCTTCTGCTAAACATGTTAGTGATGGCTATTTCCTGGTCCATCGATTTATTCAGCACTCATTTAGAACACAGCATTTTCGTAGCATTTTTTATTAGATTAGCGATTTTCTAGGGTGCCGAGGCAGACGATGATTAGTCGAATGTAACCATGGTGTGGTGTTATTTTAAGCAATTCAGTGTTTCATAAACATCAAACAACATACACTTTGGCCTGATCAATCCTAACAAGACGTACGTGAAAATTTAAACCAATCATAAAGCACACATCTTGGCACAACTTCCACTCATTCAGATAATATTACATTTCCCCATGTCTCATAGTTCACAATAAATTAAAACACTCATTTGCAGCTGAAAGATGGATAACCATGACGATGGATAACCATGACACTTTAACCCCACACTTGTGTCTTGGGAAAAAGAAAAAGAATCTCTCACACTTGCATCACAAGTTCACATACATTATTCTTCAGAAACTAATAGATAGTAGTGCAATATCACGCAAGATCGATTTATCAAGTACTTACGTATCATTTCAAGGCAACAAATTGGCCGGAGGATGGTAGAGTGGAGGAGGCGAGGCAAACGTTGGCACGGGAGGCTGATACTCTGGCTGTGGCTTGGGCTGTGGCTTAGGCTCTGGTGGCACAGGCTTCTTGTGGAAGTAGTCAAAGAAGTGATGGTGATGGTGGCCCTTGTAGTAGTGATCGAACATGTGTGGAGCATGGTCGCTCCCTGGAGTTGGGGACCCAGTTGTGGGCGTTGGTGACCCGTACGTCGGTGTAGGAGGCTGGTGCTCTGGTTGCGGTTTCGGCTCTGGCTCCGGCTTTGGTGGTACAACAGGCTTCTTGTGAAAGTGGTTGAAGAAATGCTCCATCTCGTGGTCTTTTTGTGGAGGTGGTCGGCCAAGTGCGTGTGCGTTGCAGGAGGATGGTATATTGGAGTCGTTGGCAACCCGTACGTCGGAGTTGGGGGCTGGTATTCTGGCTGTGGCTTGGGCTTTGGTTCCGGCTTTGATGGCTCCTGCTTCTCTTCCTTCTTGTGAAAGTGCTCGTGGAAATATTTCATGACCGAGCCGCCGCAGATTGTCACCGACCCACACACCGCAGACGACGCTTGTCGTTGCGTGTTCCCGGGGACGGCGACGAAGGTGCCATCGGACAGCGGCGCGATCCTCGATGGCTCCTGCCCCGGGCACGGCGTGCCTGCTGCACTGTGGAGCTGCGCGACGCAGTCGGCGGGGTGGACGGAGACAGGAACGCTGAAGGCGCCGGAGCTTTGGAGCTCGCCGACAGCCTTGCTCTCGTACTCACCGTTGCTGTTCTTGCATTTGATCGCCACCTTAAGACCTGAGACAGATGTAGGCGCCAAAAAGACATGAAAAATACGACCAGGAGGCTGGGATAATATTCCTCTCTATATATAACTTTTTACCATTGAAAGCCGCCTCAGCATTCACGTTCTTCCTCGTGCAGTCCGCGCACTTGGCTTGGCCGATGACCGACGCCGCCTCGCCGGACCCAGCATTGGCGACTGCGATCGCCATCAGGACGGCCACCGCGCAAGCGCCGAGGAGGAGTCTGCGTGCACGTGGTGCGGCCTCCATGCTTGCGAAACACGTCCAGCACATGAGCTAGCTAGCTAGCTACCTGTTACGTATGAAATGGCAGAAGATGGGTGTGAAGAGCTAGGAGTGACAGTGCTTGATATATATAGGCTATAGCAGCTCTTTGCAGTGCATGCCGATCGATCTGTGGGTACGTGGAGTGGTTACAGACGGGACGGGATCGTTCTGCTAACTTTTGGCGCCGAATTTGCTGGTTGCTGATCAATGCATCTGCATGCAGCACAAATGAGACTGTTCAAGGACTGATGGCACAGTAATCGTCAGTTCCCTTTTGAAGAAAGAAACTAATACAAAGGTCTACTGGTCTACGCATGTACTATATATTTGTTAGAAAAGGGCTGCGGTACCCCTTTACATGCTATGAGGTAATACCTCAAACAAATATGAGCCATTGATTTTTTCCGATTTTAAATTAATTAGTAGCCATACACTTGTGATTATTATCAATTTCTTATTAAAATAAAATATAAATTATGAAGTATTTTGTTAAGGAAACATTACGGTTGTTTTTTTAAAATATCCACTCGACCGCTCAATCACTTTTTTTTTGAACGGATCAGCAGGGGAGTCCCTACCTATTTTTTTATTGAATCAAAGAATGAATTGTACAAGAATGAAATACAAGGCAACAAGGCCCAAACGAAAAAAGAGATTACAAAGAATAGCTATCTCTCCATAATGAGTTGCTGCTTTCTAGAGTTGGCCTTGATATAAACCAAGCCAAGTTCTTCCTTGAAAAGTTTTCTTCCAAGTTTGCAAGTTAATCTTGCCATTGTGAAAAACGACTCCATTTCTTGTTTTCCATATGATGATCCAGTAGGCTGTGATGATTATATATATCTTTGAAAATGGGGTTGTTGAAATCTGCTCGAGCTTGTAAGATCATATCTAGTGGATTGAGGCTTAGGTTCCAATTGATAGGTATGGTATTCCAGGAGGTGAAAGCTTGTTTCTTCACAGCCTTGTCCACAAAGAACACAAGTGTAGTCATCTAGATGCATATGCTTTCTTCTTAACAGATTTCTTGTGTTCATTCTGTCCCTGAGAAGCAGCCAAGAGAAGAATTTGTGTTTGCCCAGGTTACTGGATTTCCAGAGCCATCTGAAAAGAGGAGCAGCAGCACTAGGATCTCTAAGAGCATTATATGCTTTCTTGCTTCTAAAGATTGCAGAACCCCATACATATGTCCACTTATCAGCTCTATGAAGATCCTGGAGAAGGATATTGGCTTCTGCTAGTTGATTGGCAGCTTGAGCACATAAGGCCGGGTAGGCTGAACATCCTTTCAGAATCTTGGGTTTCAAAATATCTGAGGGAGCATTTTGATTTTTTAGCGAAAGAGAAAAGTTGAGGGAATTTGAAGTTGAGGGAATTTGTCTTTCATAGTCTGTCCAGCCCAATTGTCACTCCAAAAGCTGATGGTATTGCCTTTATTAACTTCGCTTGATAACTCAGTCACACATCACCCACTTGGTCGCTTAATATGACACTTGCCCATGTAGCCACTTAATCACATAACACCACCACAACCCCCCCCCCCAACCCCCCCCCCCCCCCCCGCGTCACTCGATCACTTAGTAACTCCCCAGTAACTTGGCCATTCAAGCAATAAACCAGTCAGTCCTCGACCACTCGACCACTCAAGCAATTAGCTTATTATCGGGCACTTCTTGACTGATTATTAGTCACTCAAACACTCAAGAAACACAATAATTCTAATATATATTATATAAATAAAAATTATAACTACCTATACACAACCTGTATAATCTTAACACAATAAGTAATCATTTATCATGAATATCTAGTAGTTAGTAAAAAACAGAAGGAATATGTGAGCATATATATCCTCCACCGCTGTTCGCGATACAGTTTGCCTTTGCATATAATTTGTAAAACAATTATGTCACTGCGTAGGCATCTAGACCAATTAAGAACTTTATTGGCTTTATGGCTCAACACTTTATTTCTAAGATTATCTAGACTATTTTGTGTGTTTGTAATACTAAACAGTCATATGCATTGATCGATGCAGAAACTAGAATATTAATATACTCTTTTCTAGAAAAAGGCATCTAGACCAAATGAATTCGAGCCTGATCTTAGTTATGTATTTGCGTGTTAAATCACATGAAAACCCCCTGTTCCTCAACTCATCCAAGCAAGCACCTATTTCTTCAACAACTTTTATGGCACCTATACACCAGGACCCTTGCACCTTTTAATCTCTGCACTGAGAGAGGCACTTGCTATAAAGAGAGATAATAAAATAATAAATGTAAATGCTTTGTAAATAGGAGAACCAATAATAAATATGTTCATGTTATTAGCACAGCCAATACTTCCGGTCCATGAAAAAACAGAGGTAGCGTTGGTACCTTACCACTTTCGACTCCCCTTTTTTATTTACCTTTAGATATTGATTGATCTATGCGAGAATCTTGTAGTATAGGTACTCCAACCTATGTCAAAACAGAAATGACAAGGGAAAATATCAGTCTTTGTTTCATATAGATGATGGCTTGAGATGTTTAGTGTAGATGCTCACTAAATGATAGGCAATAATAAATATTGTGCATCCTAGAAAAACTAAGCAATGCTGAAGTAAAGAAAAATCAATACAAGGTAACACTATACGAATCGGGTACTTTGCCGAGTGCCTAGGACACTTGGCAAATGGTTTGCCGAGTGTAGCTCTCGGCAAAGAGCCATCAGCAACCCAGCTATCAGCAAAGGGCTCTTTGCCGAGAGCCTTTTATCGGGCACACGGCAAAGGATTTGCCATGCCAGACTGGACCCTTGGTAAAAAAAAGTAGCAGTCACCGTGACCCATCCTAACGGCGGGCTTTGCCGAGCGCCCCCTATACTGGCACTCGGCAAAGAAAGTAGAATTTGTTTTGAAAAAAGTTTGCCGAGTGCCTTCCTCCCAAGCACTTGGCAATGAAAAAAGTTTTTTTCCCAAAAAATCTTTGCCGAGTGCTTTGGTCATAGCACTAGGCAAACCCTTCTCCTTTGCCGAGTGCTATGGTCATAGCAATCGGCGAAGCTGGGAACCCCGACCCTTCTATTCACCAGCTTTTACCGAAAAGTGCTATGACCATAGCACTCAGCAAAAGCCCCCTTTGCCGAGTGTTACACTCGGCAAAGTGACTTAATTTTTTTCATTTATTTTTGCATTTCAACACGACAAAAACAGTATATATATATATATATATATATATATATATATATATATATATATATATATATATATATATATATATATATATATATCACAACCATCACATATATCTCACATATATCACAATGATCACATATATCACAACCATCACATATATCACACACAACCATCACATATCACACAGAAATCACATCCATGTATATGTCTCAAGTACATCATAAATCCATAAATAACTTAAGTTGATCACAATGAGACAAGGGCATTATTGAAAAGATAAAGACATCCAACTCACTGTCTACCCTGCCAACCTGGCCACCCTGTCTATGGTGAAGGCTGTGGTGAGTGCGTCATAGGCCAAGCCGGGTTCGAACAACCCGCCGTCTGTGGCTGCACAAAAGAGATCGAGTTAGTGCGTGTGATGACTAAAGATCAAGTGAAAGCAATACATATTTATACTTATAGGAGTCCCAAAAACAGGAGGCTGAGGCTGAGGCACTAGTGATAGAGCGAGTAGCGTTTCTAGGATCTCCATCCCCAAACGTGCCCCTATCTGGGAGACGAACGCAATGAGATCCGCCGTCCACTTCGACCTTCCGCTGGTCCCTCTCGGCTTTGAGTTGGGCCTGCACTGCCTGGTGCGGCTCCAACACCGCCCTCCTTTCTTCTTCCATCTTGGCCTGCAGTAATGCAAAGGAGGGGTTAGAATAGTCAAAACGTAATCAACTGAAGCTTAAAACAACAGGAATAACCTCGAGTGTGGCGTAAGCGAGTTGTCCAGCCGGCGGCCGTGGGCGTATGGGCACGCTTGCGCCCGTGCTCTGTGCTCGCAGTTGGGAGAGAGTGGGAGTCGAGGCCGTGTCGATGATGTCGTCGCCCATCCAATACCGCCCATGCTTCTTTCTCATCCCACCCTCATGATGATCTCTGGGTCAAGGTCTTGGGAGCTCGGATCGTGGTCTTCGCCGTGTACCGTCCTCGCGCACGGACGTGTACTCATCGCTTGCGTTTGTGTACGCCTTGGGCGGGTCCTCTGGGTCGTACGAGATGTCGGATGTCGCCTTGCCCTTGTGCGCCATAGCATATGCCTTGAACGTGGGGGCAAGGCATGCCACCATGTGCCTGAGACTACAAGAAACAGAGTTAGGGAAGAGAATCACAAGTTAGAACAGATCAACAAATTCGCTTACCCAGGCGTGTGCGTATCCGGTGAGGCTGCGGCTGCCTTGATGGTGCGCTATGCCAGGCATCATCAAACGGCACTCCCGTTTCGCATCTGGTCTGCCTACGATCCGGCGCTAGGCGGCGGCACTCGGAGAGGCCGTCCGCGGCGCCGTAGCTGAGGGCAAGTCATCCATGCTGTCGTATTTGGAGGCAAAGTGGTCTGACATGCCGCCTGCGTGTCTTTGACTATCAACTTAGAGTGCCACCTACGCAAAACCAGGTACCAAAACCATTCATGAATAAACTGACAGGTTTAACAAATTTTAGTGTGTCAATTGTCTAGATTTGTAGGTTAGATGATTAAGTAAAGGGATTAAGTAACCCACCCGCACATGACATGTTAGAGGTTTTTTAGACTTTTACAAATCCAATTTGTATGGGTTGCTGGTGTTATCAACTGCCCCTAATCGTTTGAACTTCAGATTTGAAATTGTTGAAAAACTCTCATTTTTCTTTTCAATCTCTAGCTAAAATTTATAACTATTCTTTTTCCTCGTACTAACATCAAATCTGATATTTTTTCTAAAAAAAATTTAAAATCATTTTGTATCAACTTATGTGTTGTTACATTTACTATTTTACCATCTTTTCATGTGACTTCGGTTCATCAATTAAAAATTTGAATTTCAAGAAATGGCAACTTGAAACAATATTTTGAGATACTATATGATTTTATGTGAAAAAGTCATAAACATAAATGTTGTACAAGTCATCAAGATCAACAACTTTTATTTTGATCATTTCTTCATTTGACAAAGTGAAAATAATATTATTCACAAATTTTACATATGTCTCTTATACTTTATGAAACTATGCGAGACAGATGTATAATTTATGAACATGTTAATATCATTTTGCCAGATAAAAAAAATGACCAAAATAAAAGGTATAGATCTTGATGTGTTGTACAACTTTGTTATTTAAGAACTTTTGCAGCTGAACTCATTTACTCTTTCAAAATGTTGTTTGAAGCAGTCAATTTTTTAAATTTAAATTTTGAGTTGATAAAACAAAGTCACATGAAAAGATGATTAATATCAAAGTCATAGATCTCTGAAAGTTATAAAACTTTATAGTTGACAACTTTTTTATTTAAATTTATTTTATCATGAAAAAGTATGTTTGAATTTCTCAAATTTGAATTTTAAAATTTTCAAGTGACCTCGGATGGGCTTTAGGAAGACTCCATTCAGGGGGAGTCCTTCTCAACCAGACTCCTAGATTTATATACCTATGTAAATACCAAGTGGATGTCATTTAAGGAAGGATTAGCTACTGAGGAGCTGCTTGATCTTTTTGGACTACCCATGTCTAGGTCAGCTTATAATCAGTTCCTAGTTTTTAAGGAGGAATTAAACAACCTCAGGGATGGCACCGATCAAACTGACATATGGATCTGCAATTGGAATGGGGGTCTTTACACATCTGTGAAGTACTATACTTATCAGTTTGTTCAAATCATAGTGTCTAGGCCTTTTTGCTGGATATGGAAAGCTAAAAGCATGCCAAAGATAAAATTCTTCACTTGGCTGCGGCTGGTAGGCAGATTAAATACTAGATATATGCTTAGAAGAAGGAAGCACTTAGAAGAGGGTTACAAGTGTGTCATGTGCCCAGATCAAATTGATGAAACATCAAGTCATCTATTTTTTGAATGCTCATCAGTAGTTGCTCGGTGGTTTGCAGTTGGCATTCAGTGGGACCATCAACACAATGTGTGTGACATGTTGATCCAGCAGAAAGAAGTTAATGGAAGCCCCTTCCTTCACGGACCTGTTCATGATCACAGCTTGGTGCATTTGGAAAGAGCAAAATGGTCTGGTCTTTAATCATAAAGTCCCCTCTTTGGACGCCGTCTTAAGAATGAAGTTAAGCTTCATCTCTTTAGAGTACCATCTGCAAATTATAGTTTAATTATGGATTGGGTCAATTCTTTGTAAGTGTTCTTCCTAGCTGCTTAGAGGCTGCATCCCTCACTATTTGAGATCTTTAGCCATAGGTATTTGTTCCTTCTCTGGTTAGCTTCTTGCTAACCTTTTTCTGTACTGTTCTTGGTTTAATATATTCATGGGAGGCTTTGCCTCACAGTTTCTTTCAAAAAAATGATCTTGGATAGTAAAATAGCCAAACTAAAAGTTATAGATCTCAAAACATTATATAGCTTTGCAGTCGATAACTTTTTAATTTGGAATTATCTCATTAAAGAAAACTATAGTTCAATTTGTCACATTTTAAATCCAAATCTTTTAAATGAAAACAATCTAAATGAAAGTTATAGATTTTGAAAAGTTATAAAACCTTTTGATTTGAATTTATTTAGAATCTCAAATACAAAATTTAAACTCGATTTAGTATAATATAAGGAGGTCCAAAATGAATTGTGGACACAAGTAACAGAGGATGGAGTGGTAAAAAAGGCTACACGTGAGGGGAGGTCGAGGTTGTGGGTTCAAATCCCATCAGCCACGTAGTGTGTGATTTTATACGATAAAATATGCGCTAATGTATGTTTGCCATTTTTTTTTGAAAAATCTGGGAAATTGATTTGTAAAGATGGTTACACAGGGATGGCTAGAGAAACCACCCATACAAATCATCTAAAACTAGTCTGACAAATCTATTATGTTGTAGTGAGCAATCAACCCACGAGAAACAATGTATTTTGGCTCTTCTTAGATTATCCCCTAAGAATAAAAGCTATTGTGGAGCATCAAAGATGATAGTTTTGGCAGTGCGTCAAAATTACGAAATGAACAATAATATTCTAGTATAGTAGGCTAATAGCAACAGATAGGTCCTATAGATACTCTTTTCCTTAGAGTAAAATTAATTTATGATTGGCCATCGAACTTTCAGAAGTATGTCCTGAACTCAGAATACATGCCATTTCGGTTATTAAACTTTGTTTGGATCTCCTATCCATCCAAATAGATATAGGGCCTACATGTCATTTGAGTGCTGTAATTTGGGGATCCAGAGTTAGGGTTACTGTTTGGGTTCTTCGGTCTGTCAATGTTGCACTAGCACTTCATCCTTGGTAGTCGCCTTCATGCATTTGACGGTTGTGCTATGTCGGTGTTGTCAACCATATGCTGCAGGCCGCTGAATCTGGACTGAAACGAACAGGAAACACATGATGCAAAACGAGGAACAAAGCGACATTGCTGAGAGCTCAATTTGCTGCTTGAAAGTTCATATATATTCGTATGATAGCAGGCACATCAAAAGAATCAGTAGCTTTTATATATTAGTACTAATTTGATTATATTATCTTCACTGGTCATGAGAGAACCTGCTTTTTTTTAAGAACGAGAATGTAGCATACGCAGTGGAAGGATGGGTTTGGGGCTAGTAGATTGGGAGGAGAGGAGGGAGGAGGGGGGGCGCCCACGCAAGGGCAGCGGCCGGCGGTGACGTGGGGCGGCGCTGGTATAGGAGGCAGCGGCTGTTGGGGAGGAGAGGGAGGTGCGGGAGATTACAGTGCTTTGATATTTATAGTCCCAAGTGGACTCTAACGGAAAAGTTCTTATCAAACATGGACTTTAGTTTCCTAATCTTAACTGCCTAAATAATTATTAATAATAAAAGGTAACTCGCGGTGAAGATCGTGGCGGCAGCAGGGCGGCAACTGTGGGGCCCGCGGCCCCCTGCCCGTGCGCCTAGGGTGGCGACGGTGGCTAGGGTGGCCGCCGCCCCTACCGGTGCTCCATGCCTGCTAGGGCAGGCCGTGGGGCCCATCCATCCCAACTAGATCCTCCTGGGGGTCGTTTTGGCCCGTCAGCTCCGTAATTTATCACCGTCTTCATTTAACGTGTGACAAAGAACCTCTAGTTAATCTCCAGAAATATAGCTATAGATATGATCATCCTGAATATGCTAAACTTATTCAGAGTTTGAATTGTTTATTCTTTCCATTGCAGGTTACTGCTGCCATGCCACTCGACTTTGCTACTACTTCACCTAGCAGATATGGTTGCCATGAAGACTCGCTTGGCACTTGCTAGGCATTGCTCAATATTCTGAGGAATGCAGCTACAATGTCAGGTGAGGACCTCGGAACTTACTTTGCAATAATCTGACCAAAGCTGTCACTTTTAGTGCTCTGCATTATATTGAAGCTGATTTGAATCCTTTATGTGTTGCCACCCAAGAATAAGGACCCCATATTCAGATTACTACAAAAGCTGTTTTTGGCTGATGACAGAATATTTTCAAAAGCATTAAAATAATTTTAATACTTCATATATATGGTTTTGTTATTATTATGATTTGTCAAGAGTTGTTGCCTTAACCTGTTCTACCTAAAATTTGTCTGCCCATGAGTTTATTAATCCTCTACATGTATAGCATCTAAAAGCTAATGCCTGCACCTACAGAGATATATATCTACTAAGTTCATTTTCTATCTTCTAATTTTCCCAGCCAATTAATTGTTTCTGCCATTACTCCATGGTACATCAGTCTTAGAATTGTTGCTGATCCAGCCTTTTTATGTACATCTTTTCCCTCCCACATGCCTCTAACTATGTTTCTTATAATGTTCTATTTTTGAATGACAAATCATCAGCCTACCATTCATAATTCCATAGCATTTTGAGTACATGATGCCACTCTGTGGGGTATGACCCCAGATACCCATGGTGCGAGACATAGGCCGCATCACTAGGGCGTTCTAGCCTGCAAGACGAAAGCTTGCGGCGCACGGCACTCTCGGCGCGCACCGCAAGACCGGCAGTGACGATATCCTAAGATCCTATGTAATCTGTTAGAATATAATTAGATCCGTGATTTGTGTAAATATTTTTCTCTTGCTGATTGGTCTCGGATAACCCTACCCCCATATATATACGATAGCCAATACAACTCTGCAAAACAAAGGACTAACCTTACTTTCGTGTCTCTATTGCCATCTCATTCTTAATTACGCCCACTGTACCGTACAAATCTATCTTCATGGGTATCTTTTTGGAAGACTGCCGACCAGATTTCATTGCTATATATTTAGCGCGAGGAGTATATGCATGCTGTTTCATAGCATTCTAAATGGAGATTTTTCTTTGCTATACCTGCGAAATAGGAAGAACCCACTAATTTATTTGGATGCGTACTTCAGCGAGAACGGACGAGACCACCACACGACAGGTACCATTCCTTGGTCCAGCCACGTCACCATGTATTCTTTGGACCCACCACCAACCATTCTCACAGTGCACCTGCCCCTGCGCACCAAAGGAACATGTGTGCATGCGTTCATGTCGTATGGACTTCTCTGCCACCACAATGCAGTCATGCGCCAAAAACGAAAAGCCATGGTCAAAATTGCCACTTTGATTCCTGCGCCGCTGCACCACCACAAATTCACTGAAACTGCAGCAAATGCAGTACGTGAAAGAAGCCCAACCATCGTTGGTGTTCGCTGCCTTCACATTTAAATAAGCCATGCGTACTGCTATCATCAGACATCGATCATGGAGGCAGCAGTCCCGGCACTCCCGGAGAAGGACAAGCCGCTCGCGGAGGCTCCTTTCGGCATGCGGCGCTCGCGGAAGAGAAGGATGATGTTCTCGCGGCTCACCGCACTGGCGGAGACACCCTCGCAGCCGGTGGCGCTCGCAGGGGTCCCTCACTGCCTGCGGGCACTCGATTTCTTCAATCCATTTCTCTCTGATACCTATAAAGCTCTCTAACTCTCAGATCCATGGCTGGCGTAGGTGTGCACCCTATTGTGACGGATCCGTATGGACATGGTAAGATCAATGGCGAGGTGAGATGAACTACGACATGCATGTCATGGATAAGGCAGACAATGCAAGATCGATGTATCCATGTTTTGTGTAGAAAAAGTATCATTGTTTTCATAATGTATTCATAATTTGAAAAAAATATGACAGTGACAGGAAAAAAAGATCCTGATGACAGTGGCAGGTGTATATATATGTAAGTTTTGTTTGTGATTTGCTTGCATGGTGAAAATTTTCACTTTAGCATATATTTTTCTCTAACTTAGAATCCGGTATTTTTGTGATTACAGTAAATTGTCTAGCAGTGTCGACTTTCAGTTGTGTATTTGATATCTACTACAAACCAAAGTATTATTAGTTAGTACTAATATTTCAATTCATATGTCTAAAGTAACTAGCTGTTCAGTCATATATTCCTCCTATGCCCGTCTTCATAACTTGGCATTAGAATTGTTTACTACTGGCAATTTTATAATTTCCATATTTCCTGCCAACCTTTGTATACATATCATGAAATTCATTATGTTTCATCAAATGTTCAAATAAATATAAGGCGCTATAAATCTCCGCAGCAACGCGCGGGGTATCATCTAATTAAGATAGCAAGGCTCGACCATGCATGTACGTATGGCGCACGTGGATATACACTTTCTTATTCGTCGTCTTTTACTCCACTCGTCTTCACCATCAATCAAACAAATCATATTTTTAATATATATATTTTTTAAAATATTTTCAAATCTCATATATCTCCAAATGTTTCTTCAATTTTGTCCATATTAATACATCTTTGAGATGACATTTTTATCCACCGACTATTACTCACAAAAACAAAACTTAATAAAGGAGGTCACTTTGCATTTTTGAAGGCAGGCAAGAGCAACAACCCCCAATGGAATTTCAAAGATCCTGCCCGTCTCAGTTAATCAAAATAAAAAACAAAAAGGAAAAGCCACCGCCACCGCCGTTACGGTTCCTTGATCCCGGTACCCTCGTGACAAGCCATCAGTGACAAAACATCGACAGCTCATGCGCCAAGTAGGAGCTTTCGACGAATTCTTTCTCGAGAGCTTGTCGACCGCAACTCCAACATGAGCTTCGCCGCGGGAACATGCTTCGTCTTCGGATCATGGATCTGCGAGATAGGCCAGGACAGACAACTTCATGGTTGCCTTCTCGACGAAACAGAGGCAGAAGATCAAGACCATGAAAGAGCTCGAACTCGCCGAGAACATGACAACACTCATAATCTTTGACTCCGCCCAAGAGCTACAAGAAGGATACAAAACCGATTTAGAGAAAGAGATGGGGTCTTATCCTAACTTAATAGGTAACACCCCAAATCTTTTCCCATTCGAATTTAAAAATTCAGCCGAGATCATACAAGACTACTACTCCGGTCAACACTGGCAAAGAGAGAACAGCCATATGGCAAGAATCACCGCAAAGTTATGTGGTCCAACAACCGGGTTTTTTTCTTCAGTATCACACACCAAGATGGCTACCATAAAGAGCTTCCGTATCAAGAAGGGAAAGAACTTAGTAGTTCAACTACTAACACCTCGGAAGAAGACAAGCCGAGACATAGGCATAGAAAAACCCTGAGAACAGTCTATATGGCCGAATCATCGTTACGACCGCCAAAGAATACCAGATATAAGGTCATCAGATGAATCAAAAACCAATATCTCCCCAGATGAGGATTCAGAGGACAATAAGAATGAAGAACAAAAACAAGCCAAGATCAGAAAAATAAACTGAAACATGGATAAAGCAACTGCGTGATCCAAAGGAAGTGGATCTGGAACAAATACAAGACAGATTTAATGGAATATAATAGAAACAAGAAAGAAGAGGAAATAAAGAACTCTGGCAGACAAAGGATTCAAATTCTTACCAAAGAACTAGAAGAACTCAACAAAAGAGAGCGGGAAAAAGAAGCTGAACTAGAACGAAACAAAGCTGGCAATATAGAAAAAGAACACGAACTAGAAAACCAATGACCCACCAGGAGATCGGTTTTTCAGCGACTAGGAGGAGAAGAAAGCAGTAATATTAATCTCTTCAGAAGAAAGAACAAGGAGCAGATTTCCTGATAGAGACAATATAGAAAGAAGAAACAGATCTGATAACAGGACATACGACAAAAGACAAGGCAAGAAAGCGTAGTAGCAACGACAAGTAATAGAAGAAAGTACTCAGAAAATGAAAGCAGAGAGTACAAGGAGAGAAAGATTAAAAACTTTGAAAATGCCACATGTTACTTTCATCCAAAATCAAGTCACAAACTTGTGGATTGCGTCATCTTCAAAAATCAGTACAACAGAAAGAACCAAGAATACCACAAGAAAATAGAAAGAGATGAGATAAATCCTACAAAAGAAGAAAAGAAGTCTGAAGGAGATTATCAAGAAACAGAAAGACAAATAGTAGGAGTCATTTATTCAGGCATTCCCAACACAAGAAGCAAACGGCAAGAAAAGTTAGCACACAGAGCAGTAATGGCAGCTGAACCTGCAACACCAAGATATTTAAATTGGTTAGAATACCTGATATATTTCTCAAGAGAATATCAGTGGACTAGTGCGGCTAATGCAGGATGCTACCCCTAGATTTACAGTAACCAAAGTACTCATTGATGGTGGAGCAGGACTCAGCATCATATTTTCAAAAACACTGAGAAAGATGAAGTTGAATTACAAAGGACGGATGGCATCAACGAGTACCCCTTTTTATGGAATTATACCAGGAGGAAGATGAAGTTTATCATTACAAAATCTTATCATCCGTAGATTGAAATAATTTTAAATACTACCTTTTGTGGACGTAGTATTCAAATAAGTATAAGAAGTATCATCAAGATAAATTTAAAATAATGAACACAAGAAAAAAAAAAAAACTTCAACTCTTTTTTGCAATATCTCTATTACTTTTCTTATAGTTGACAAAACAAGATCATTAATTAACTTTGTACCTCTTCTTATCTTATTGTGGTCATGAAATTAATGGCATAAAAGAACCACTAATCATCTTCTTAGTCTGTTAGGGAGAGCATCTTATCATTTCCTTTGAGTTGCATTAGGTTATATGTATCCATAATGGCCCACTATTTTGCCTCCATCAGAATTTCTTACTATCTTCAAAATTGCATGGATGGTGCTAAAAGAGATTAGATTATTATTAACTTATTAAGTTACTTTGGTCATTCCATCAAATTAAACTTAATAAATTACTTAGCAAAGTGGATTAATGTAAAATTGCATCACCTGAGCTCAGATTATGAGAGAGCTAAATCCACACAAGAGAGATTCTCTATCTGTGTGTGTTTATAACACTAAATCTTGCTCACATTCATCTGGTGGAATTGTGGAAATAAAGAAGTTGTCTGCGAAATCAAAGTCTTGAGATCTCTTGCTCTGATCTGATTTGTTTTTCTCCTTCCCTAGCCCCCTCTTTACTTTTGGTGGTTTGCTCTTGCTTTGATCTCTTCCATGAATATTAGCTTTTGAGTTTGTTTTGGATGGATACATGCTAGGACCCTTGGAGAACATGTCTAGGACCCTTGGAGAACATGTCTAGCAACTAGATTTGGTAGTTTCCACACGAGCACATATTTTAAGTCTTTTGACGGAAGTTGAGAAACCCCAAATAGGGATATGGATTTCTAGATCCATGGAATTTCCTTGATCTTTTGGAGTTGATCTTTCAGGATAGTTTCTAAATTCTTGAAATATCTCTACAAAACTTGAGCTCAACAGACTTAGTTTGATTGAATTTTGCCTTTTTTTTCTTTTTTTTTTTTTTTCGGGCTCTGCTGAAACAGATCAGGTCGACCTAGCATACTGCTTAGATCAACATGATCAACATCCTCCGAGCTTCTATCTTGGCTAGGCCAGATTTACCACTAGAGGGGAGGTAACGACAGGCCCGACTCCTAATATTCGAACAGTTTGTCAAGTCCTCCTACCACTTGAGCGGACGTTGCCCATAGTGACTGACAAGTGGGTCACAAAATATGAGGACCCCCACGAGATAGAGTACAATGTGCTCTCTCCCTCCACCATTCACGCTTTCTCCAACTCATCAGACGTTCGTGGGCACGCGCTGCTCTATTCACCATTCATGACTTCTTCATCATGAATGTGACGGCAAGGATGATGTGTTCCGCACGACTTGTGCACGCACCTAGAGTACCATTTTGGTTAATTATTTGTACACGCTCCGTTTGTAGAATGCATACGAAGCCACGCACTGTGCAAATGAACTGCTGTTATTTTTTAGAGTACAGGATTGGAGGGAATTTTAATATCAGAATATAGCATGATATATGATACTAAATTGATTTTCTATTCCACCTTTAGTCATGACTCATGAAGCCCTAAACAAAGCGTTTACATGTTTCTCTTGATTAGTTGCCAAGGACGAAATTTTGGCAGGTCTGAGTCTGACAGAATCCTTTCGGTGCACGTCATTGAATTTATTGGCCGTGATAATATATCAGTGCAAGTGTCCTGTTCTGCAACTATAATATATCAGTGCAAGTGTGGTCTGTTCTTCAACTACAGCTTTATATTGTAGATTCATCAGCTGTCTGGTATATAGTTTTAAAAACAATGCATCGTCCTATGTGTTATTATATAATAAATATAAACAACGATATAGTACCTCAGATTTTGAGTTCGACTCCCTATACAAAAATATATTTTAAGATTTAGGCTTCTTTTGGTATGGCTCCTGCAACTCTGGCTCTGAAAAAAACTCTAAAAACACTACGTTTCACTGCTCATGGGACAGTGAGAGTGGGAGCCATAGCTGTCGAAGCCATGCGTGCAAAGGGGGTCTTAAAATACATCCGGGCCAGGTGGGGTTGGATAAAAAGCCCGACACACCGATCCGAATTCCCTGAATCCTGCAGTCTTAGCACCGACAGCCGAAATTACGATGCACCAATTCGGCTACAACGCCACTAGGGCCTCTTGTTGCGCCTCGGCAATCTTAGCACCGCACATCGGCGCACCCCTTCTGGAAAAGGCCCAATCGCCCCAAAAGACTAGTCCGATAGGGGAAGGGTGGCTCTCCCTTTTAAGGTGGCTTCCTCCTCCCAAGCTAAGCAAGGTGGGATTATTTAGAAGCTCACACGGTCGCCGTCCGACTACAACTGGGCCACTTGGCCCATTTTTGTTGCGTCTTTGCCAGCGGGTAATAGTGGAGGATGTCCTCATCATTCCCACCCCCTTAAACAAGGGCCTAGCTTTGATACCAAATGATACATCCGGCCCAGGTGGGGTTGGATGAAAAGCCCGACACACCGATCCGAATTCCCTGAATCCTGCAGTCTTAGCACCAACAGCCGAAATTACGACGCACCGATCCGGCTACAACGCCACTAGGGCCTCATGTTGCGCCTCGGCAATCTTAGCACCGCACTTCGGCGCACCCCTTCTGGAAAAGACCCAATCGCCCTAAAAGACTAGTCCGATGGGGGAAGGGTGGCTCTTCCTTTTAAGGTGGCTTCCTCCTCCCAAGCTAAGCAAGGTGGGATTATTTAGAGGCTCACACGGTCGCCGTCCGACTACAACTGGGCCACTTGGCCCATTTTTGTTGCGTCTTTGCCAGCGAGTAATAGTGGAGGATGTCCTCATCATTAACAACGTTGTGCTTTCATGGGAGCCAAGGGAGAGTGGGAGTCGGAGCTACCGGAGCCGTGCCAAAGGGGGCCTTAACAGCATTGCACTTTTAGTAGTAGACGATGTTCCTGTCGATGGCGAGACACCTACGGTGGTTTCATCACTCAAGGATTTGTTGATCTAACCTTCAAATAATGCATATAACGATAGGGTTTGCGTGCGTACATGCGTCCATATGAGTGAGTGTGCATGCTTTGTGAGCGTCTACGTTGTAACGTGTAATTTTTTTAAAAAAAGTCTAGTACAGTAAACTCAAAAGAAATCTATAATATATTTTGCATGGCTTATTGACTTTAGAAGTTAATTAGGTATATCGGAGAAAGTAAAAGAATAGCTCACTACTATATTAACATCATTTTCATCGCTGGTTCGTGGCATTGATAATACTACAAATTGACGGTGAAAATGGAAATCATTTCTATCGCTGGTCCGGAACACAACTCGGACCTAAAAATTTCACTTATAATAGCCTTCTCTGTCTCTCTCTCCTTCTCCACTTATCCCCTTTCTCTCTGCTTATATCATTCTGACCCTCAGAGTGGCGATGATGGCACAAGGGTCCACCATATATGGCCTCACAGCAACCTCGCCCTCACCCCACCACTGCAGCATAAGGGCATATACAGGCGCAATTCCATTTTAATGAACGTTCACGAGTTTGGATTCTAGCGAACGATCAGACCAAGGCAACCTTTCCCACCTGCTCACGTGATGGACCCCACTCATTCTCTTTTCCAGTGTCCTCATCTATTCCGTGACTTTCCCTTCCAGTTCCTTTCTCTATCGCTTTTTATTTTCTCTCTCGACTTCAGCCACCAGCGCAGGCAGGAAGGCAGTGGGTCTCGGCCACCAATCCGGCCATCGGCGACCGGAGGCAGCGGATGTCGCCCACCCGTTTGGACCTCGACGACTAGGCGGCGGATCTCGACTAGCCGGGGCACCACCAACGCTTGGAGGCGCGGCAGATCTCAACTGCTCATCTGGCTATCGGCGACCGGAGGCGCTTGGAGGCAGAGTATCTCAGCTGCCTGCCATGGCACGAGCGCTCAAAGACGGCAGATCCTAGTCGCTCGTCGCATCACCGACGCTTCGAAGGCTGTGGATCTCGGCTTCCCCTGCTCACCACCAGCGCTAGGAGGCAATGGATCTCGGTCTCTCGTCCAACGATTGGCTCCCGGAGACGGTGGACATGGGTGCCTATCCCACCATGGGAGCCCGAAGGTGGCAGATCGGTGAGTTTCAGGAAACTGATGAGATCTGATCCCTATGTTCCTTTTGGTACCATGTTTCTGAAAATAAAATTTATGATGTTTATGGGTTGTACTTACATTTATTCATCAGTTGTATTGAAATTTGCAAATTCTAGCCAATCGTTGATAAAATTTTTGCTTACTTTGAACAAATCTATCGAAACTGATTATATATAGCCAATGGTTTATGGTGCTGGTACTTTCAAGGTTTGCTTGCAAAAGCGTATAACCTTCGTCATTCACCATCTGTATTGTTTATATACCGGATCCAATCGGTAGTTAGTGACTGTATGCAATGCTTTTGGTTGGTTCTGTGAATCGGTAGATATAGATGCTTGTGATACTGTTGCTGCTGCTGCTACAAATTTGATTTTCAGTGATTGTTTGGAATTGCATTGCATTCTTTCTTAATTCATTTGGAACTAACAGGCAGACTAGTACAGTGTGTGGAAGCACATTTTTGCTCTAGTTTTTTCTAGTGTATGTGTGGGTTCACCCACTTATGCAAATGGAAAATACACTAGGTTTGCTTGAGGTGAAATTGTTGCTACTCCTGTTGTTGCTCATCACCTATCTATTGGCATGCATTTGGTGCATTTGTATATACACTGACCACAACTTCTTATTGGAGCCTTAACCATGCAATGCTTTGAATGGCTGCTGCGTTTTCACTTTCTAAGAATTACAAATTGCTGATGTGACCAAATAATTCAGGTATCCATATTATTCAGGGAGAATAATCTTATTGGTCTTGTTTGCATCATCTCTGCCGGATTTGCAGGTTTTCGCGGGATGATGGGATGTGGAGCATGAGCTTTATAAGGATTCTGGAGGAACTCAAACTTCATGTAAGGGCCATTGTTCGAATAATTCTGAACATGCCTTTATTCGCGCTTCCTTCCTTCCGATAATTACCATTAGCTTGTTGCTTGTGCTTGTGTATGTTTTAGCTGAACCTACTTCTAGAAATCTGCAATCAAACCAAAAATCTCAAGTGCAGCGAAGGATTGCGGTTGTGAAAAAAATCACCGCTTTCAGATCTTTAATCTTCCATTCAGACGGTTGGAGAAGTATGAAGAGCCAACAAAATTTGTTTTAGATTGGCTATCAATGAGGAAATCTACTTCGTGATTTCCATTTATGCCTAGACAAAAGCCGTTAATAGTGTAGTTGTTGTGTAAATTAGAGAAACACCTAGTCCAAATTTTTTGTGGATGCATTTTCTGATCAGATCATAGAAACAAGAAATTTGTAGTCTATGACAGGTTGACGTCGTGCAGAGATGTGTATGTCGACCTTGATGCTGCAGCCACTGGTGTTGCAGCAGCATGTTAGAGACAGACCTTCTTAAGACAATTGGGATTTTTTTTTCAGGCTCATTTGCTGTTTATAATAGTTGTATTTCTATAAGAACATACAAAATTGGTGAATACTAATTATAAGTCTTGGCCTTGTTATGTACTAATTATAAGTTCTGTGTTTAGTGACTCTAAATATTTTTTTATGAAATGCATTTGGTTTCAGATGGCTGATGAGGTTCATAGTGATTCTGATATAGCTAAATCCATATCAATTGAGGAAGTGGAAGATTCTTCTAACTTAGGTGACTAACTTATGCTATAGAGTTACTCATCTATTTTTTTGGTTTTATGAGTTTATTATCTAACTTAGGTGATTAACTTATGCTACAGAGTTATATTTCTAACTTGTGTTTTCATGAGTATGCTACATAACTTATTTGATCAGTTAACTTAGTGTAGTGAGTTATATATGTAACTTGTGTTTTCATGTGTATGCAAACTTATTTTATTTATTTACTTTTCCGAGGTATGTATTTAATTTGTGTATGCTAACTTAGTGTCCAGCCATCTGCGATTGGAGATGGTGGACCTCTGCCTCCCATCTGACTATGAGCTCCTAGAGATGGCAGATCTCGGCCACTTGTATGACAACAGAAGTTACGAGGTGTCCTGTCGCCAGCTTCAATCATTGCTATGCTCGTGGATACGGCAGAGACCTCTACGTCCCCGGCAATGAGTAGCTCGTCCCCTGTTCCTCTAATCTCTGTCTAAATCTGATTTCAATTTTCTATTCACCTTGGGTTTGTGTTTGGATTTGTAGAGGAAGGAAGAGTTACTGCCTGTGGAGAAAAAGATCTCGACAAGTATCCATCGTTCCTGCCTTCTCGTAGGTTTTACTTTACTGTTTCTCTTGGGTGCTTGGTTTCCATGCTAGCATAACTTACTGAAGACCACATATCAGCATTTGCATCATTCTTCTCATAGATAGAGCCTACCAAATTAAAGTTTCACCAAAAACACTCGAGCTAATCCTCCAAATTTGAGAATCAGTTGTTAAACAACTACTGAATCGAAGTAGTGTGGTTAGCAATTATGTAGGAGTGAATAAATTTATTGTTTTTGTTCTAACATTGTTGGGTTGCTCTATTGAAGATGATTTATGATTCTATAAACCAAAACACTAATTCTTTTCATATCATTTTTCTTATGTTTTGAACTGAGAGTCACCTAAACATGCTATTCTTTGTCTTCAGCATCCCTGGAGAAAACTTATACTAACACCACTCTTGTTCCAAAATCCAAACGAGGGATACAATTTGCTCTTCTGGCTATACTTATGTCTTGCAGGCGAATTCCACTGTTAATTGCCGCTTTTATTCTTCAATTTGGTAACCCTAGTCAGGTTGGTAATAAGCGATAAAAAGGGCTTTGTATAGAATTTTTGTGTTTTGACCTTTAGAAATAAGCGAGAATGGCTTGTTAGATTTATCTTGAGTTTGGCAGCAAATAACTTTCACCATCTCAAATACTTCATCTATTTTACTCGTATTTCATTCATAATTCCCAGTACATTGCTCCAAACAGAGAAGATTGTTGTCATCATATATTTATGTCTTTTATCCCTTGATACATTGATCCCAGCTAAAGTTTTCAAACATTTTTATTCCTTGTTTGCTCCCTATTATAGTATAGTAGGATTGGTATCCGAAATAGAATTAAGAGCAAATTTTGAGTCGCATGCACAAAAGTCGTTCTAGGATGATGACTTCCTTTACATTGTAGCAATATGTTAAACAAAGTTCTACTAGTAAACTTGAGCCATTAAGTTATACTACTAACTTCTGAAAATAAGTTATTCTGCTAATTTAATCAACTAAGTTATTGATGAGGACATTACACATTCAGATACAACCATTGATTATAAGGTGAGCTTGTTTAGTGATTTTTGGTGTAACTCACTTGGTTCCACATATACATGTTCCTATTTGCTTGTAGGTACAAATATTTCTCAAAGTGCGGGGGCAATCAAGATTCATCGGTGACCCGATAGTACCTCGTTGGGAAGGCCGTAACTCAACCATCCGGAGTGTGATTGAGATCAATGAGTACTTGATAGAAAGCTTATTTGATAAGCTTTCAAATAAATCAGGTCCTATCTCAATATCACATTGGCAAGGCCTCCAAATTATCAAGACATTCTGTCACTATTGCTGTCAGGAGCTACATCATTGTCATGGGCTGGATATTCACACTTGGGACCCTGGCCCAAGTTGGAGCACGTTCCGAGAAGATGGAAAACACACCAAGGAAGTCCTTGGACGTCCTCCTCCTTGGCCACCACCTTAGAGGGCCAGCAAGGGCGTCCAAGCCAAGCCAGAGGCCCAGTCCAACTCGAGTTCGCGTCAGTCTCAGCCTTCAGGACCAGCGAGCGAAAAATCAGACGCCCAGGACACATCCGAACTCCGTTTTTGATGATCCATATATGGATGGAAAGATAATTTCATAAGCTAACTAATGGCTTTGGTTTGAGGTCCAAATTCCATCGGAGTCAACGGGAATCATCAAAACAAGTGAGCATCCAGAATCTGTTTAGGCGTTGCATTGCTATCTTTTGGGCCGTCGGGCCATGTAACGTATAGGCCCATGAGGAGGACGTGAATGAGGGTGCTTGCACGTCCCTTAGACCATATAATCAGTAGCCACCGCCTACGTTAGGGTTTGGGTTTTGCTTTAGATTAATCTGTCATCGAATAGTCGCCGTTATCGGTTTGTGAGACCCCAACTCGTGATCTTAATCATATATCTGCAATTGTCACTTTTCTTGAGTTGCGTATTATCTTGTTCTTGCTTGTGTTCTTCGATTCGCAGCAGGGATTAGCCTTCTTGGCGAGGTCAACCGGATTGTGACACGGTTAATAACCAGAGGAGACGTGGTGCTAAACTTGCAGGGTTCGGGTCTTTGTGATCTGAAGCCGGATCGGTGTGTCGCTCTCCGACTAAATCGATAGTTATCTTGAACCTGACGGAAGATCGGGAATCACGTCCCCATCAAGTGGTATCAGAGCTTAAGGTATACTATCAGGTTCGAAGTTATCCCTTAGTTTGTGTTTTATCTTCATCCCATAATCCACGGCCATAATTGTTTCCCATCCTAGAGCCAGCCACGCCATAGCCTTTGCATAATTTAGTTTCAGAGTTCGCTGTATTGAGTTTGTGTCCTAGGTCAACGTCTTATTGCTGGTTTAGATCGTGTTCTTCTCTAATTTGTGTTGATCCCTCCATCCGCAACCATTATATATCATCATCGATTTGCATCTTGTGTCCACATAAAACTCGATTTGGACAGCCTACCTTAAAAAGATCATAACTTTTTTTTCGTCAAACTCAAAACGGGGCGAATTTTATATCTACGGAGAACGCCAGAAAATTTTAGATTTGTTTCATCCCAGCAACGCTGGGTTCGCAAAAAAATTAGATTTGCGAAATTCAATCAACAAAATCGAGTTTTTGGGCCCACAAATTTTGGTGTTATTTTGAGAGCACAATACTTATTTTCTATACACCACATCTTTTATCCAATTGAGCTCAAATTTTTTATGGTTTGTTCTTGTGTGCTCCTTACTGAGAAAAAAAATATCAAAAGATCAAAAAGTAAAAGTTTGTATAAAAATAAAAAAATAGTAAAAGAAAAGAGAAGAGAATAGGAGCACATAAGAAACAACTAATTGCTCTATTTTGTGTGGTGCCTTTGTCTTGTTTATGTCCATTGGTTTCATTCGTAATTGTTCCTTTTATCCTTGTTTCACTCCCTTGTTTATCATAATTGGTGCTACGAACACGCATAGGCCAGCAACTAGGACAAGTGCTTTGGACGTTTATTCAATATTGCTATCTGTTACTAAATTGTGTGCCACATATATAAATTTGTTTCTTTGTGTGCCTTCCAAGCTCCACATATATACTTCAGATTAGTACAGAAAAAGACCCTTGCAATTTTGGTGCCACATCCTCACAGTTATCACGAACCAGCCACCGGTTGTACCATTTACTGTCTTGCTTTGGTAAGAACACTTGTAAGAATTTGGTAAGACGTGTGAGAGCGTGCTTCCACTGACACATATTATAGTTGATAGGGCTTTTGATTTCTAACAATACCAAACAACAAGTTTCTTTTTAAGTGTGAATTGCAGGTCATCATGGATCAGCCGTCTTCCTTCATAGCTGCAGCGACATCATCACAACCACTTTCTACATGCACCACAGAGTTTGCACATCAAGTGCTCAGTTCCCAAATGGAGAAGGCAGAGCAAAACCAGTTGAACAACGTGTTCCAAACATATTTTGTTGTGAATGAGGCACGTTGTCGTGTTATGATCGATGGTGAGGGTTGCAACAACCTTGCAAGCTTAGAGTTGGTTGAGAAGCTTGGTCTCACCACAAAGCCACATCCACATCAATACTACATGCACTGGGTAAATTCTTGGGATAAAATAAAGGTAACTGAAATTGCACACATTAAATTTTCCCTTGGTGTTTATAAGGATAGTGCAGATTTTGATATAGTACCTATGCAATCTTGTCATTTATTATTTGGTAAACCATGGATATCTGAAAATAAGGTTATGCACAATATGATTGCTAATAAATATTCATTCAAATACAATAGTAGAAACATTACTCTCATACCTATGACCGCTGCTGAAATTTTAAGAGAAGATCTTATGAGAATGGAGAGAAGAAAGAATAAGCCTTTTAGAAAAGAATGGGTTATTTCAGATGTTAAGATATCTTCATCTAAATCTGAATTTTTACAAAATAAAGATATTGCTTTGTCTTTTGTTGAAACTAATAGTTTGCAGCATGTATCCAAGAAAGAGGACAAGGTAATAGAGAAAGAACAATGTAACTGTCTCGGGTAAGAGTTCTCTTGAGATGCTGAATTTGCCCACCAATGATGCTATTAATGCAATACTAGAACATTCCCTTGATTTACCTTTACTAAATGATGATTCTACTGATATTTATGATGAAGAGAAGTTGCATGATAGCACTTTTGTTATTCCTATGCCACCACTTGTGAAAAAAATTGATTCTTATATTTTGGAACAAAATGTACTGTTGCTGCAAGTAAATAAATATTTTCTTCCCATTACTACTGAAAATGATGAGCTAAAATTATTATCTTCTTTAAATATTTTGGGTTATATTGAGTTTGATACTCTATGTGCTCTTAATATTTTGGAAGAAAAATTTAAATATGCTGAATTGCCATGGTTATCTAGATGTATATATCACTTTGTTAGCAAATATAATTACAAAGGAGAGTATATGGTGCATCGTGTCTATATTTGTTTAAATCTGAAATCTCCTTTTACTATACAAAAATATGATCAACTAGAGGGCTGCAATAGCTATAATTTTATCATGTCAAGTGCTTCTAATTTTGTTACAAAGAAACAAGTTAAATTTCAAGAAGGGAAGCTATGTTGGCTACTACCTACAATCTGTCCTGCACCTAACCTCAAACCGAGGACGGTTTGTTGTCAAGAAGGGAAGGATGATGAGGACATGACACATTCAGATACAACCATTGATTATAAGGTGAGCTTGTTTAGTGATTTTTGGTGTAACTCACTTGGTTCCACATATACATGTTCCTATTTGCTTGTAGGTACAAATATTTCTCAAAGTGCAGGGCAATCAAGATTCATCAGTGACCCGATAGTACCTCGTTGGGAAGGCCGTAACTCAACCATCCGGAGTGTGATTGAGATCAATGGGTACTTGATAGAAAGCTTATTTGATAAGCTTTCAAATAAATCAGGTCCCATCTCAATATCACGTTGGCAAGGCCTCCAAATTATCAAGACATTCTGTCACCAATTTTTGTCGAGCTACATCATTGTCATGGGCTGAATATTCACACTTGGGACCCTGGCCCAAGTTGGAGCACGTTCCGAGAAGATGGAAAACACACCAAGGAAGTCCTTGGACGTCCTCCTCCTTGGCCACCACCTTAGAGGGCCAGCAAGGGCGTCCAAGCCAAACCAGAGGCCCAGTCCAACTCGAGTTCGCGGCCTTCAGGACCAGCGAGCGATAAATCGGACGCCCAGGACACATCCGAACTCCGTTTTTGATGATCCATATATGGATGGAAAGATAATTTCATAAGCTAACTAATGGCTTTAGTTTGAGGTCCAAATTCCATCGGAGTCAACGGGAATCATCAAGACAAGTGAGCATCCAGAATCTGTTTAGGCGTTGCATTGCTATCTTTTGGGCCGTCGGGCCATGTAACGTATAGGCCCATGAGGAGGACGTGAATGAGGGTGCTTGCACGTCCCTTAGACCATATAATCAGTAGCCGCCGCCTATGTTAGGGTTTGGGTTTTGCTTTAGATTAATCTGTCATCGAACAGTCGCCGTTATCGGTTTGTGAGACCCCAACTCGTAATCTTAATCATATATCTGCAATTGTCACTTTTCTTGAGTTGCGTATTATCTTGTTCTTGCATGTGTTCTTTGATTCGCAGCAGGGATTAGCCTTCTTGGCGAGGTCAACCGGATTGTGACACGGTTGATAACCAGAGGAGACGTGGTGCTAAACTTGCAGGGTTCGGGTCTTTGTGATCTGAAGCCGATCGGTGTGTCGCTCTCCGACTAAATCGATAGTTATCTTGAACCCGACGGAAGATCGGGAATCACGTCCCCCATCGCTTATGCTTTGCTAACTTATTTTGCTAACTTGTGTTGTGTAACTGTTTTGATATTTTATATTTGTAAATACATTGATTTTGCTAAAATATTTTGGTATTTTATAAATACATTAATTTTGCTTTTCTAGATACATAATAAACTAAATGGATTTAGAAAAGCTAAAATGTCTTATAATTTAGAATAATGGTGGGAGTAATTAAGTTTATAGAATAACTTATGTACATAAGTTATATAGCATAACTTTTTTGCATATAATAAGTTGCGTTTCATTGTTTTTTTAAGTTATGCTATAACTTAGATATTCTAAATTATAACTTATAACTTAGATAGTCTAACTTATTTCAGTAAGCTAGAAGTTACTTGTTTGATTTTTTTGCTAACTAACTTAGCTCAGTAACTTGGTATGCAGTATGCAGAGTTATGTAATATTTTGCTAACTAATTTAGTTTAAATAATTTTTAATATTAAGTATTTTGTATTTCAGCTACTAGTGTTATGTATGAAAATATTCCATAGATAGTTATATATGTAGCTTACTTCACTAATTTATTTCAGTAACTTAGAAGTTACTTGTTTAGTTTTCTTGCTAACTGACTTAGCTCAGTAACTTGTTATGCAGAGTTATGAAATATTTTGCGAACTAAATTGTTTTAAATAATTTTTAATTTTAATTATTTTGCATTTCATGTACCTGCAAAATGCAATGCTGAGAGGGAACAATATAATCATCTAGTCCAAAAATCTCCACTTCCAAAAGCATAGGTTTATTGAACAAAAGATGTTTTTTCTTTGTTGGACAATTCATGTTGTCCATGTCTGGAATCTGATTCAGCACATGGTGTGAGCTCCCCAGTCTCCTCTTTTTCTTCATTGATTGATGGGACAATTCCCTATTATACATGTCTGGAATATGCTTGAGCATCCTGGTTTTGATCACTCGGGTTGGTGAAGATTACAGTATTTTGTTAGTCCATTGGTGCATGTTGCATTGCCCTACTTTTATTGTTAACTCTTCTGAATTTGCTTGCAAGGTTCACACCACATTCATGGAAATCTTAATCTTCAAAATATCTCTGGTTCATTAGCACCTAGAAACAATTCAATGGCAGGCATTCCGTCTCTAGGGGTTCAACAACCCAGTGGTGGTATTTCCAGTGGCCGGTTCCCTTCAAATAATCTTCAAGTTTCCTTGTCTCAGGTTTTTTCCTTGGCATCCACAGCTTGTTCCTGTTCGCACTGAGTGGGATCTTTATGCTTCGGTTCTCATTTTGCTTGACCCCCTTTTTTAGATTCCTCATGGGCACTCTAGGATTAGCAACAGAGGAGGTATGAATGTTGGAGGAAATATTCTATAGATAGTTATATATGTAACTTCACTAATTTATTTCAGTAACTTAGAAGTTACTTCTTTGATTTTCTTTTTGCTAACTGACTTAGTTATGTAACTTATTATGTAGAGTTATGGAATATTTTGCTAACTAACTTATTTTAAATAATTTTTAATATTAAGTATTTTGAATTTCAGTACTAGTGGTATGTATAAAAATATTCTATAGATACTTATATATGTAACTTACTTCACTAATTTATTTCAGTAACTTAGAAATTACTTGTTTGATTTTCCTGCTAATTGACTTAGCTCACTAACTTGTTATGCAGAGTTATAGAAATTTTCAAGTCACAGAGTAAATGAGATGGATCTTAGAGTTACACAAGTTACTTATGATGGATCTCAGGAGGAAATGAGAAGGATCTCGGAGTTTCTAGAGTATTTTTTGTATTTTGTGATGTAAAAATTACTTTTATTCTACTCCCCCACCCTTTTTTTAAACCCTTTTTCCATGTTCCCGAAATACTAGTTTCTGAAATGAGAAAAAAATAGACATGAAGCCTAAAGAAAATGTTATTGCTGCCGAGGAAATGAGAAATATAATGTTACATAATTTTGCGCTCTAAGTTATTTCTCTAAGTTAGGCTGTGGGACTATAATATGCTGAGCTAGCACTTAGCGGTGTGCAAAAAGAGAACGCACGTGAAAAAAAGAGAAATCGTGGCTTTCAGCGTGCTAAAAGAGAAAATTTGGTGCGCCTGCCAAAAAAGGAAAGAGGTGGGAATGTAGAATACTAATTTGGGAAAGGAAGTGAGTTGTCGGAACGTTTGCTGGTTTCCTATTTGAGTGAACGTTCGCTAATTAGCCACGCCCCAAATACAGGCGTCGATTTGTGTCGTCTGCATCTCGCAATTTTTACAGAAAAACCCTCAGGCACGGCTCCCAGGGCAAGGTCGTCGTTTCGCGAGACGACGATGACGTGCCCGTGCTCCCAGGTGTACTCGTCATGAGACGCCGCGCTGTACAGGTCGTCGTCTCTAGGCGATGCGGTGCGAGATCCAGGCGCGCAGGACAATCCAATCCAAGAAAGGGCCCCACCAGTCCAGTAGGCCACCACGCGCGAGCGCCACTGGGCCGCCGTCACGAGTGCCGCTGGCCGCCACACGCGAGCACCGCTAGGCCGCCCGTCACGAGCACCGCTGGCCGCCACACGCGAGCACCGTCGGCCGCCCTGCTTGCGTGTGCTTGTGTTAGGCATTCGGGCCCTGAATCTTTCGCTCCAGATAGATATGTTGCAGAAGTATACACTAGCGTATTTTATCCTTTGCAATTTGCATTGCTCCTCTCTCTACTAGAGATCGTATCTATGCTGAAACTTGTGTTTCTTCCTCATGTGGTTCATCAGTATTTCTCATCTGCAATGCTGAAATTTGCGTGGTTATAATACAGTCCGTCTTGGAGATACATTAGTACTAAATTGAAAAGGCTTTTGTTCTTCCATCCTGCTTGTTTGGTTCTCGGGATACGTGTAGATCTTATTTACAATTAATCTAATGTGAATGCATGCATTAAATAGCTTACAAAACAATTAAATAGACGATCCATTGTACAACTTATCTATTTAACTGTTTATATATGGCATACAGACAACAAGCCGATTGTGGGTTGTACATGCCCTAAGAGGAGCAATAGGTGCGCCCTACAATGGTAGTCGCTGGAGCTGTTTTTTTATTTCACTACAAAGAATCTGGATTTGTATGATGGTTTTTGATTGATAGAATGAACACTTATCTGTCATAAACAGGCTCTAGGTCCTATAGCAATTTTGTTACCAATGCACTGTCCACAGTGAGCGAACAAACAAATGGGAGACATGCATCTACTGCTGTACACAGGATTGTTACATATATTTTTTTTAACGTTTCTGTAGTGCTGAAAGCAAAGCCACGGAGACACCTCGAGCCTGCCAGACACATTAGTTAGCCATGCCGTAGCCCCGTAGCCGCTGCCGCGCTCGTGAATCCGTACTGCACCTTCGCTCATCATCGGCGGACCACCGGTTCTCTAGCTCATCATCACTGATCACTTTCACCTCCGACGAGCAAAACTAGCGGTGATGGCGTGTTTTAGCCTGGCGGTGATGAAGTTATTGTAGTGACTATATATACTTTGACATTATATGGATGGCATTATTAAAATATTTTACCTACAATTTGATACATATATCATTATTTTCCAAAATGGGTCTTATATTATTGATTTTGTGATCAGTTGCAGTTGGTATCCAATGCAACCGATCGATTACTCAAATACATGCTCCATATTATACTGTTGTGTCCAAATACACACTCTTATTCAATTTCTATCCACATTCAATTCTGAAAGTACTGTCCTTTATTTTCTGAAACAACTGTACTACAGTGCTGAAATTTATTGTCCAGCAGATGAGCGCACCGGACACGCGCTTTACATCAACTTTGCCTTTCCGATGTCACCAATGATAGCATGCATTACACAGTGCGTATATACTGACGCTGCATGGATGCAAAATGCAAAGTGCCGCAACTGACGTAACCCACACAACTCTAACAACTACCAACCGGCTGGACATGATGAATGGACAGACAGAGATTGATCAACTCAAATGGACGGCATTAATTCCCGGCCCGTCTGCAATTTCGGCGCCCAAATTATGTGTGTGCTGGAGCCCCGCTCGAACAACCTCATGATCATGCGTGCATGGCATGTGAGATTGAGCTGTGTTTGATCAATGCATAGGCCTATATAAGGCATTGCGATGCATTGCCTCTTCTTCATCTCATCGATCGAGTCATCCATCTATCCATCCAAACATGGCAGTGGCACTTGGGAGCCTTCTCCCCAGCGTTTGCGCCTTGCTGATGGCAATCGCCGTCGTCGCAAGCGCTGCCTCCAGCGAGGCGTCGTCCTCGGTGGTCGTCGGCCTCGCCAAATGCGCCGACTGCACAAGGAAGAACATGAAGGCCGAGGCGGCATTCAAGGGTATATATACTACGAGTACACATGCATTTAATTACGCTATAACGTTAACAGTGCATACTTTAATTTGAATGCTTCGCTGAATAGTAACTTGGCCAGAAGCTAGCTACTAGTAGGTGCTGGTACTGATGACTGTGTGCTTGCTTTTCGATCGATGCATGCATCATTTCAGGTCTTGAGGTGGCGATCAAGTGCAAGAACAGCAAAGGCGAGTACGAGAGCAAGGCCACGGGCAAGCTAGATGGCTCCGGTGCCTTCAGCATCCTGCTGAGCACGGACCTCCACGGCGCTGACTGCGTTGCGCAGCTCCACAGTGCCGCGGGCACCCCGTGCCCCGGTCAGGAACCTTCCAGGATCGTGCCGCAGCAGTCGTCCGAGGGCAACTTCGTCGTGCTCCCTGGCAAGACAGACTACCCATCGGCAGAATGCGCGTCAGCGACCCTGTGCGGGACGATCAAGAAGCACTTGTTGGACCATTTCCACAAGAAGCCCGTGCCGCCCAAGCCGAAGCCAGAACCCAAGCCCAAGCCAGAACCTAAGCCTACACCAACATATGTATCCCCGACTCCGATCTACCATCCCCCTTCGAGGCAGTTGTCTGACAAGGACGACCTGTTTGATCACTTCCACAAGGGTCATGACTACCACAAATTCTTCGACCATTTCCATAAGAAGCCTGTTCCGCCGAAGCCGAAGCCAGAACCAAAGCCGAAGCCAGAGCCCAAGCCAGAGTACCACCCTCTGACTCCAACGTACGGGTCACCCACACCAATCTACCACCCTCCAGCTAGGCATTTGTTCGACAAGTTGCTCGATCACTTCCACAAGGACCACGACTACCACAAATTCTTCGACCATTTCCACAAGAAGCCTGTTCCGCCGAAGCCAAAACCAGAACCAAAGCCGAAGCCAGAGCCCAAGCCGGAGTACCACCCTCCGACTCCAACGTACGGGTCACCCACACCAATCTACCACCCTCCGGCCAGGCATTTGTTCGACAAGTTGCTCGATCACTTCCACAAGGACCATGACTACCACAAATTCTTCGACCACTTCCACAAGAAGCCCGTGCCACCGAAGCCAAAGCCAGAGCCAAAGCCGGAGCCAGAGCCTAAGCCTGAGTACCACCCTCCGACTCCCATCTACCACCCTCCAGTTGAGAAAGGAATGTCTTTTGATAAGAAACACTTCTTTGATCACTTCCACAAGGGCCACGACTACCACAAGTACTTTGATCACTTCCACAAGAAGCCTGTGCCACCGAAGCCCAAGCCAGAGCCCAAACCGAAGCCTGAGCCTGAGTATCACCCTCCGACGCCAACATACGGATCACCGACTCCCATCTACCACCCTCCAGCCAAGAACTGATCCATCGAGTCAAACGACAGTCAGTCGTCAGCGTTGCTAGCTATGCAAGGTCTAGCTAGCGCGGTTTGCAGTCCTGTTTTCTTGTTTCTACAGAATAAAGTACAGCTACGTTTTGAGTGTGTATATTTATTTGCGCATGTATTGCGATAGTGTCATATACATGTAAGATTCGAGTGTACGTTGTTTTTAATATGGATGTTCTATGATGTTCTTTATTCCTCTTTAATTAATATATATAGAAGTTGAAAGATGTACATTGTGCTTTGCTTCTTTGCATGCTACAAGATCTACCTGATAGGTTAATATGTGCCCGTCGCGCTACTGGACACGAAAATTTTTGCTATCGGTTTGTCTCGAACCAACAGGAAAATTATGAATTTTTCTGTTGGTTTTCATATTTCGCAGTCCATTTCACACCAACTTCCAGTAGTATCGCGATATGTGATGTGGAGTTATTATAGATTAGGGACATGGGCTGTCCTAGATGTTATCTGCGAAGAAAGCTGGCTTGCAATTTGCAAATAAAACCAAATCACGCCATGCTGCTGCCACATGCTACTAGCTGCGTAAATAATGATCGAGAGACCTTTTTTTTCCTACCCACAATCTACATAAAGGTCGAAATTGTACTATATAGAACCGATAACTAGTGACGACATAGTTATTAGTGACCCGCATATTAAACACATATAAGGTTCAGATCGAGGTCTTCAGTGTTTACCCTAGCTCAACTAGTGTGACAAGATGATACAATTTGAATCAAGCAATTCAGATAATGTTTCAATAAAAATGACATATGTATTCCTATTTATATAAGGTGATCCACATAATTAATCCACTGATTCATTAAAAACTAATGGAGCCATGTAGACCGCAATCTCAAGCTATTATGGACCCAATCTAAAAAACGTCATTTTTTTGGGACAAAATGAATAAATATTAGATATATTCATTCTAAGTCAAGTTTGTCTAACTTTGACTAGCATATCTACCGCAAAATACATCAATATTTGTAACATCATATTTGCTTCATTAAATTTTCTAGAAAATATGCTTTGACATTGCGCTTATTCAAACTATAAATGTTAATATTTTATAATAGTTTGGTCAAGCTAAAATAAGTCTGATGTGTCTGATGTGACGAAGGCAAAGTACACTATAAGTCGATGAAATTATATATGTAGTAAACTTATTACCACTAATAAGCACAATCACTATTGGAAACCAAGAATTTCCTGTCAGGTTTTCTTGAACCAACAGAAATAATTTATATTATTCTATTGTTACTTACATACCAACAAGAAAAATTAAATACCGACAGAAAAAATGTGTATTTGATATTTCAGTGTCGGTTTCATACCGACAGAAAATTTCTAGTTTCCAGTAGCGAATGTGTTTGAAACATTGTTCCTCTTTGGTTTCCTTTGTTTGAATTATACTGTAGGTGAATATATTTGTTTTACTACATCATCTTTGCTAATTTAATTACACTAGTATCAATCGAGTAAGAAATATGGAGCCTACATACAACGAATAGTCCAGCCATGAAGAAAACACACACATCGGACAATCAAGGTGGAATCTGGCCACGGAGTGTGTGAGAAGAAACTGTTCAATTAGAAGCATGGGACAGTCCGGCGAGAGGCACAACAGAGCCTCAGACAATGAATGATCGAACATTCAACATAGACTAGGGTCTTTTTAGCTTGGTGAAAATAGACAGAGTGAACTGTTTGACTAGTAGAAAATGTGAGCACCAGATTATTATTCATGACAGAAGTATTTGGACTCGAGGTTGCATTTGGGCACATCGTACTATCTAATGGTGGGGAAAAAGAACAAACTTTTCTCGGTGATGTCGCCATTGCAAGTGTCCGATCCATAGTGCACTATGCATTTGCATGCACCAACTATACAATGTGCTTATGTGTACTGTCTGATCAATGTATCTGGGCTATATACCCTCTTGCCCAACCATCTTGAGTACGTTGGAGCTTGGAGCTTGAGGAAGCTATAGTTGAGTTGATACTCAAAAATTTGTGCTCTAGCCACCATATGTACTTAAAAGTAGAATGTAATTACACCTTAGGCGTTAAGCTTGAATTAATTGCACAAGCGTGGAGGAGACGACAGGAGTTTATTCCTCTGGTTGAGGGATTGTATTATATTATATGGGTTTGAACTGCTGCTTCTAATTTGAAGTTTTCCGTACGTTTGTTCTTTCGGTAGTTTATCTTGTTCGATTATATATATTCCAAGCACCATCATCTCCTCAAAGAATGCAACTAATATTTGATAAATATTAGGAGTATTAAATATAGAGTAAAATATAGACTATTTATAAAACTAATTACATAGATTTAGCTATATATTTTGTGAGATGAATCTATATATTGAACCTAAATAGTCTATGATTAATTTGATAATATAGTGCTATAGTAAACATTCACTAATGAAAGATTAACTAGTTTTAATAGATTCGTCTATGGTACTTATGTGCCATTAGTTCTTTAAGTAGCTTATGTTTAGTTCTCCAAGTTATTAGTATCTGAATGTCCGATGTGACGGGCTAAACTTTTGTCATTGATTCAAACACGCTCTTAGTAGAACTACTTTGATACATGATGAGGACACTTTAATTAGAGCCACTTTTGAAGCGTGTGCCACAAGTCCACAACAAACGTGTGTTGTTGATCAATACAAAATATAATGGACGACGAATGCAGCATTAATGTTCACTAGTACACAAAAGATCAATGCTGGCGGTGGTAAACACATTAGCACTGGCGGATCTCAGAGCCGCCAGTGCGAAAGGCCAGTAGAAATCGATCATTTCCACTGGCGGTTTCTTGAGAACCGCCAGTGGAAATGAAATTTGTACTGGAGGTTGGTTAAGATAACCGCCAGTGGAAATGCTCCATTTCTACTGGCGGTTCACCTCCAAAACCGTCAGTAGAAATGGTCCACTTTCACTGGCGGTTGACTTACCAACCGCCAGTAGAAAGTTTCCCGCCATTTTTTGAAATTAAAATGGAAACCTATTTATTTATATTGAAACTCATGATAACATGCAATTACACTCTATCATACATCTATTTACATCAATATAGATCTTTGTACATCAAAATTGTATTATATCATACATGCATACTTCAATATAAATCCACATCACAAATATTTCATACATATATACACATCCACATTTTTCTTTTTTTTTAATTGGGGAAAGCCTTAATAATTGTTTCGACTAAGATTGAGACGCCTAATATCGATTAGCGGTGCATATTCTGGCTTTCCCAATTCACTTGCTACATCGTAATATTTTCCCCGTTGGTGGAATGGCTTCTTTCATGATGAATGAGCAGAGATCTTCAACTATATTGTATAATGCTTTTTCATTGAAATTTTCTATCGGATCTTCTGCATAGGCCTGGTAAGAAAGTATGTTTATAATTCAACATTATATATTTTCATTTGGTAACCAATCTGTACAGCATTAATGATAAAACTTATAAATGACAGCTACTTATACATTATCAGGGTTTCTGATGTATCGTCCTTGGTCTCTCATAAACTCGCACACGTAGAACCCCACAAGTGCAGCGTTCCCCGCTGGTTGCTTGTGGCACTATAATATATAGTCAAGTGTTTATTTAGTTTTTGAAATGTACTATGTACTAATTAAACATGTATGATATGCACTTATAAATTTACATACCGGCCAGTTGTGAAGTATATCCATTAGTTCTCCAGCTTTAGAAATGTCATATGGACCTTTCGAAATCTTATAATACCTATATGCCCTGTGATCTCGAATAGAATCACTTAGTTATTATATAATTCTTATAGATAAAATAAAATATGCATATATATAGGCTTATTACCGTTTTAAGATTGACAAGAATGGTCCATAAGATTCACTTTTGTAATGCGTGGAGTCTAGTACCAGTGTCCTTCCTTCTCTAGGAAAAATTAAAAAATAGATCCAATGGTCCCTGCAGGATCAAATTTGTAATGAGGCATTGTCATTGAATTCTTGACTTGATATATGTAAACTCATACTTACCTAAAGTAAACTTGATGTTTTCACTATCTCAAACACTCTGTGACCTTTACTGCTACCCAATGGAGCAGTTGACTTTAGTTCATTTGAATTGTCAAAGTATCTATCCATCTTTCTTAAGCGGTACCTGTGTCCTTTTGATAAGTAGCGCCGGTGCCTCATGTACACTAGCTTGTTGGATGCACTGAGGAACACATAAAAGGTTTCATCTACGCATACTACACAACCAACCTTTCCCTTGAATTGACCTGATAATACAAAGAGAGCAGGATAATCCTTGATTGTAACAAAAATAATTGTTGTCAGAGTGAATGACTCTTTCCTGTATTCATCCAACATGTTAACACCTGTATCCCATAAAGTTTTCATTTCCTCCATCAAGGGCTCCAAGAATACATCCATGTCAACACCATGTTGTGTAGGTCCAGAAATAAGAATGGTTAGCAGAAGATATTTACGCTTCTGCAACAGGTGTGGAGGGAGGTTGTAGATAGTGAGGATCACCGGCCAAGTGCTGTGCTTGCTGCTCCTTTCGGCAAAGGGATTCATTCCATCAGTACATAGTGCAAACCTAACATTTCTTGCATCCTTAGCAAAGTCTGGGTGTTCTTCATTGAATTTTTTCCATTGTTTGCCATCAGCTGGATGTCGAAGCTTTCCATCATTTTTGTGCCTATCAGAAGCATGCCAGGTCATAAGCTCTGCATCCTCTGGGTTAGCAAACAAACACCTCAATCGATCAACCACCGGAAGGTACCACATCACCAGAGCAGAAACTCTTCTCTTGGCAAAATAATCTACTTCTTCTTTTTCTTTGTTGCTTGGTTTTGAACCCTGTTCGGTCTTCTTTCTCTTATTTCCTTTGGAAACTGAAGTTGCATTTTGTTCTTGCAGATAGTCTTTTTTTTGTCTTGTACCGACTTGCACCACAGTTTGGACACTTCTCTAAGTCTGCGTAATCACCTCGATATAGGATACAATGATTTCTGCATGCGTGGATCTTCTGTATACCTATAGTAAGCGGACTGATGAGCTTCTTGGCATAGTAAGTGTTAGCAGGCACTTTGTTCTCTTTGGGAAGCATATCTCCAAGAGTACTCAATAATGCATCGAAGCTAGCATCGAGACCATCCAAACCTAGCTTTCAACATCAACAACTTTAGCACGACACACTAACGTCGTGAACTCTTTGGTACAACCCTTTGTCTCATCATACAATGGCTCTGTTGCTGCCTTCTTTAAGCCCTCCATACCTTTCATAAAGAACATTGATGGATCAGTATGACGACGCAATAGTGCAGCCATGAGTTCCAAGTCTTCACACCCTTCATCTTCCACTTCATCCACCACTTCATCTTCAACATTTGGCATATCAGGTTGACTCTGATCTTGTGTCTCATGTATGAACTGGCATCCGTCGTCAACAAGCATATCAGGGCCATTGGGGTTGATGTTCGTAGGGGTTGTATCTGGATATGAGGTAGAGCTACCCTCTCCATGCTTTGTCCAAATCAAGTAATCATTCATAAATCCTCGACGGAGCAGATGAGAAAATATTGTTTGTATGTCGTCAAAGACCGCAATATTTTTGCAATCTACACAAGGACAAGGTATGTGCTTCGTCTGTATTCTCCATGCATGCATCTTAGCGGCATCAATAAAGTTTTTGACCTCTGGTATGTATGATGGATCAACTCTTGATAAATTATACATCCAGAATGATCTCTCCATCGTTTACCTATATATATAATGAATTCATTATAATCTATGTATTTTAATCAATAAACCTTTTGAAATGTGGTATGTATGATGGATTTACTAACCTTTTGATGATCAATAACCTCCTCTCTCAGTAATTAGAAAACCTCGCCCTTGTATATTTACCAAATTATAGATGTTGAGGCCTAAGGTTCCCTAAGTATGAGAGAGGAGACATGGCAAATAATTAATCAAATCTACTAATTAATTGGAATCCAATACGAAATTATACATAGCTACTTAATTGGAATCCAATATAAAATTATACATGGCAAGAAAGAGTATTTAACACTTCTTCTCTCTAAATAAATTTAACACTAGTAATTATCTAAGCAAAAATAATTGAAATTAAATCTAATAAAATTGAACCCTAGCAATTAAATAAGAAACAATCTTCAATTTTCTTCTATCAAAATGAACATATTCATGCATGACACACTAAATCTATAGTGCAGGGGATCCTTTAATTCAAAAATAATTATGGTAATAGCTAAGAGACATAAAAAAAAATCCATCTTTAATCACCATATGTAATAGAGAGAAAACCCTAAGTATAAAATAATCAAATAGAGAGAAAACCCTAGCTTCTTCCCCTCTCACTCATGGTGAAACCCTAGATCCAAAAAAGTGGCTACAAATAAGCAATATTGGCTAAAAAGATGCAAGAGAGGCATAAACTAACCTTTTTAGCAACCTCCTTCCAAGATTTGAAGATCAAAACATCCCCCCCTTGTATTTTAGGAAATCTGGACCTCCAAATCGCCAACAATGGAAGGTTGGCGCCGGGTTACCGTGGGTCGGGAGGAAGAAGGGGTATTTATAACAGACCTAGCACCGGCGGTTGGCTCGATAACCGCTGTGCTTCCACATCAACACCGGCGGTTGGCTAAGCCCCGGCCGCCCAATGATGATGGTCCATTATCACTGGCGGTTGGCTTGGCCAACCGCCAGCGATAGTGCACATTAACGCTAAGCCACCCGCCAAGTGTTAATGGAGCCATCTGCACTACTGGCAGTGGCTTAGCCAACCGCCAGTGTTGTTGTGTTTCCACTGGCGGTTCTGAAGCTGGGCCCACGTGATTTTTAATACTGGCGTCCTTTAAGCTGAACCGTCTGTACAAATAAAAACATGGCGCCAGGAGAAATCATTTCTGTACTAGTGGTTTGCATGCATCTGCAAATTCGGCACCAAACTAATTAAGGTTATGTGCGGGACTGCAAGCCACATGCACGTAGGTAGGTTTCGGTCATGGTCGTGGATGATCGATCTGCATAAGCAATCAGCTGATGATCACAAGAATATGGCCAGGCATCATATTGGTACACGCGCGCTAGTCGCTCCTTCATGCATTCATGACAGTTGACAGCCGAGAATCTAAATACGTACGTACTATAGCAAGCCTAAAGTTTTGCCGCCGTTGCCATTATTGACCTCCAACGCGACGTAACGAGAGCATTTATATGCCACTACACGGTAGTACGCACCAGCCACGACGAACTCAACATAATTGTCATGAACAGTACTACTGTTTGCTTTAGCTCCGATCCTAGCTAGCCAGCGATTATAGCGCCGATACATATACCAAACAAATCAAATCTAATCGATCAATAATTCAAGAGAAGGGGCCAAAAATTTAAAATACATTTCATTGCTCTTTCCAGTTTGAGAAACCACACCGGCTGGAATTAACCATAAGCTAGCTTCGTTAGTTCTCCAATATTACTGCCAATTTCCGCTAGCTGCCGTGGCCCGTGGCCGTCTATCGATGCCGTTCCCGACCTCCCTACGAAGTACTTCTAACAACTAACAGCATCTTTCTTTAGCCGAAAACAAGTACTAGCAGCATCTGATATACCTATAAGCTTCGGACCTGGGTTGCTGTTAGCCTAGCCCTGGTAGACATGAATATATTTCGGCATAAATGCTCGGCTTGGTTAGCCGTCATGATGAAGTCCTTGCGACATGAGGACCTGGACCGAGTGGCTGTCAACATTGTAGGCAATTTGGTACTCCCTCCGGTCCCTTTTATAAGGCGAACACGCAAAACAAGATTCAAACTTCACAATCTTTAACCAATAATTTGGTGGACTACTTTTAGATAATATAATACAAACTTAATATGGTCAAATTCATGATCAAATATACTATCCAATGATTATAATTTTATAACCATAAAAATTATAATGTACAATAAATGAATGGCCAACTTGTGATTTTGATGACCGTGTCATATTTGACTACGCCTTATAAAAGGGACAGGAGGGAGTACCTACTAGTGGAAAGCGCGCGCCATCGCGCGCCTACAGTGTGTAGAGAGTCTAAATGCACAGAAGTAACACAGAGCTAGACAGCTAAAGCATCATTTGGTTACAAAGTCAATTATTACACATAACCTATTTAACAAAGAGTAGAGGCAACAATATGGCAAATGTGAAACTGGTTATAAATCACATTCTGAAACATGAAAACTAATAATGGAAAACAAACAACCTTTTGTTTCTGTGACACCCCTTCGTCCATAACTCCACGTGACCAACAAAATCGTTGACATATGGGAGCTATAAAATAGTGTACCTGAATAAAAATTATAGTGTACCTAAAACGGTGAGCATCAATGTTGATCTTACAGAAAGATAAGTCAACATAAATCCTATTTTATTAATGTTTTTTTTTTTTTTGACAAGGAACAAGAATTTTATTTAACAGCACGCAGCTGAAAGTATGTGTACATTGTTCATGCTAATGGAGTGCATGATATTCCTGATGGAACAAGGGGCGCTGTGATCAGCGGCAATACAAGTAACCTCAGACAAGTGAGGTAATTGGAAACTATAAGGGAAAGCCTGAGCAGCCAGCGTATGGGCCGTCTGATTCCGTTGTCTATCGATCTTGTAGACTGTGGAACCTGTATTTGCAGTAATATTAAGAAACTCCTGGGTTAAAGGTTTGATGCGCCAGTCCGTGGATTAGAATGATCTGCAGAATTGAAGAAAAAGAGCTAACTGTTGATTATCAGTTAGAAATTAGTGTGTTGTAGTTGCATCCTGCTTGTAATATGTGCAGCTAGCACCATTGCAGCCGCTTCCGCCATTAAGACCGAGGTGCAGTTTATCATCTGTGCTTTGATGTATACGCTGTTCACCGTTGAGTCCTGCAAAATTAAAAGAAAAATACCTAGACCTGCCCGCCGTGGCTGCATAGTAGGGGAGTCCGGAGTAATGGAGGCATCTGTATAACATCTATGACCTGGTAGCAGGGCTGGTATTGCTGCCAAAAAAGGAGACGTTTGATGTAGATGCCCTTGCTGTCCCGCCATCATGGTTCCCATGGATCCTGCACGGACAATGTGCATACCTTCATTCCGTTGAGATGCTTGTTGTTGAGTGGAGTAGGAGTGGATATGGGCCGCTACCGCATTATGTACCTGCCTAGGCGTCCATTGTCGGTGTTGAAACCTGTGATCATTTCTAGCTTTCCAAATATACCAAAGGGTTACTAAAACTTTAGTAAAGTAATCATCAGAACAGTTGGCAGGAATTAAAATTGGTAAAATAGATTGGACACCATCAAGAACAGTTGGCAGGAATTAAAATTGGTAAAATAGATTGGACACCATCAACTTCCGAAGGGAAGGAGAAGGAGTCAATAGGAGGTTGGAGAGATAACCAAACATCTTTAGGCAAGTTACATTTGAAGAAAAGATGGTCATCAGTTTCCAATAAGCCACAAACAGAGCACTGTTTATCAATATGCTGAGTATACCGTGAAGCACGTTCTGCTGAAGCCAGAGCCCTTCTTATTAGGCGCCACAAGAAGGTTTTAATGAGAGGAGGTAAGCTCTTGTTCCTCCAAGCCCTCTGCAAAATAGAGTTAGCAGCTGGTTGTATACTACGAGAACCCTGGGTAGGTAGGCTAATCAAGTTCTGGGAACTAAGATGCCTATAGATGTTCTTGGTGGAGCAACGGCCATCCTTCGCCGGGGTCCAAAGGAGAGCATCAGGATGATGTGAATTAACAGTAGTAAGATTGGTAATAATTTGAGTAGCCTGATCATCAAAAATATCAGTTAAGAGATTATTATTCCAGGAATGAGTATTATCAGTCCAAAGCTGAGATATAGTGGCTGGAAGAGGTTGGATAGTGACAGGTAGCTTTAGGTGATTATGAATAGAATGCCAAACAGGGCACCAAGGGGAAGACCAGATAGAACTATTACCTGCCTGAAGTTGAAGTTGAACATTGGAGTGTAGATCATTCTTGACCTGCAAAATAGAAGACCAGAAAATAGAGTGTGGACCATGAGCTGTAGCAGTCCAGAAGGATTTGTTGTGAAAATATTTTGCCTTGAGAACAGCCGACAGGAGGGGGTTTTTATTGGTGGCTATATTCCATGCAGCATGTATAAGAAGGCTTCTGTTAACCAAGCCTAGGTCTCTGATACCTAGGCCACCATTCTGGGAGGGTTGACAAATGTCATCCCAAGATCTGAAAGCAATTGGGGAAGATGGATTATCGTCCTGAACTCCAGCCCACTAGAATCGACGAATGATTGTATTAATTTTCCCTACAAAAGATTTAGAAAAGAGCACAGTAGACATATAGTAGATAGGTATAGAAGAAAGCACAGACTTGATATATGTCAAACGACCTGCATGATTAAGTTTATTAGCTTTACTATTTTATTAATGTTAGCTCTGTGTAATAAGATATAGTAAGCACGTAGGTACCTTCTTTTAAAATGAAAAGATACAATTTAATATAGGAGAAGCATCAATGTTATTTTTAAAATTCTAATATTCTATCATAAAGAGTGGTGACCATTCTTTTATTGTATAGATGAGTTCGTGGATCTGCGGCACGGGATAGTAATAGGAATGGTGAATTCATAAGGTAGGATCATCCGTTCCTCAGTTTTGATTCACGATCAAAATACTATTTTAGTAGGCAAATACATTTCTTTTAAATAGAAATGGCACATGACATATACTGAGTACCAACACTAATCACTAATGAACTCTGCTTCTTACCAGTCACCACAAATTCATTAGGTCTGTTGTATCAAAGATGAATATATATGTAGCTGCAACCTCATTTTTCTGTAAAGGGAGGAGGTTTACCACAAGCTGAGCACAGACAAAAAAAAAACAGCAAAACACAATTGTAGGAGCAGTCACATAGACCAGCCATGATAAAAGAATCCATATATTAACTCATGCTGCAGCAAATGGAGGCAGACCCGGTGACTCAAACTTACGAACGAACCGACTGGAAATGTAGACATTTAAGAACCTATAGAATTACCACTTTAGTAGAATTTAATCTGACAGGACACACAGAGGCACCATACAATTAGCCAACTCCGAAGGTATCATACAGAGCAAAGAATGTGGTTTCTTTTAGCAAAGTAGATGCCAGTGCATCCTATCAAGATAATAGCAATGTGGCTTTGAATTATGTTGTTATCTTAGAATCAAACCCCAACTCTGAAGGCATCATACAAAGCAAATAAGGTGGTTCTTTTTTTTTTTATTCTTCAGCCCCAACAGCCCGAACCAGGCACCAAAAGTAGTCTATACATCATGAATTCCTGACTGAACAAACACAAAAGTGTAGCCCATGTGATTCAAGCATCAAGGTCTGTCGTTCCACAGGGTCTAGTCTAAGTAATCATCAATCTACTATAGTTTAGCCCAAAAGGATTTTTTTTTAAAAATTATCAACCATAAGTTTGAAGCTCATTTTTTTAATGACACCAGCTAAGTAGAGATCTGCTATTTGAGCTACTAATATGTTTTGAGCTTATTTAATCGTAGACATGGCTTCTTTAGTTCTTTTAAATGCACAGCAAGAGGCAAACAGAAGACAGAGGAGGCCACTGTAACCTTGGCAGCTTCCATCCCTGTAACCTTGACAAGCAATTCTTTATGGACACCTTGAGATATAGCTAACTAAAATGAGAATCACCACATAAACGCAAATTAATAGAGAAGGACCTACCTTGTACTTTAGGATTTTCACTTTGCCACTGTGAAACTCTCCATCATCATCCTTTTTTTGAAAGCTAGATCCTGCACATAGGAATCTTCTCAAATACATGGAAGAACCTTAAGAGGTACCTAATGATTTATTTGTGCAGAATTAGCTCCATCAAAATCAAATAACCGGTATAAAATAATATATTCTTATCCGTGCAAAAGGATCTAATACATGGAAGATATTAAATATGTAGATAATGAACACAAATGAGCTGTTATCCAATCAAAAGTTTTGGTTGGATTAGGTTCATGAAAATCAGCTGACAGTTCTCACCTCGAGCCTGAACAATGAGCATTTGATTCTCCATTCTGACCACATAGCTGCCAGGAAATACCAATATTGCTGAACCCATTTTAACCAATGAATATGCAATATTTTTAAGCACAAACTGAATACAACGCTACCATGGTTCTATTTAGAGCACTCAATGATGTAACCTGATGTTGTGCAACGGCTCGATGCATGACAAATTGTGCACGTGCAGCGGACGATGCAGAGCCAGTGATGAAACCAATCCCTTCTATGTCTGGGAGCTTTCAGTTCAAACCCATGTTGCAAAAAAATAAGGGGGCTCCGTGGTCCCGCACCGATAAAGAGGACCTAACCATGGCTGCTCCACTAATCCATTATTGAAGCCAAGATGCTAACCTGGGTGACTGAAGTGGAGAAAGGGCATTGTCGCTTTGGACCTCCCCTGTCGCACACCCAAACAGTTGTAACATGTTGCAACTTGCTTCCTTTTTAGAGGATTGTCCAGCCCGTTTTTTCTGTCGTAACACAGCAAAAAGTGAATTAATCTAAAAATGGTTGCTGCTTGAATCTTCATGAAACAATTTAACTGGACATAGATGATGCAAGTAGAACACCTTGGGGTTTTTTGAATATATGAAAATGTCTAAATAGTCAAAGACAAAGTTTGCCACATATCCTTCAGGTAGGTAGTATGAATGTAATCAGGATGGTACGAACCAACAGTTCGTGCTAGTGCGTCTGAGTTTGCATGTTAGAATTAAAAGACTGATACTGATATATTGGCTAGTAACTGTGGAATTGTCAAAGGCTCCGTCGTTCATCTGTAGAGAGATTAGGAAAATAATGACCCGTCACATGTGCTATTTTTGTCAAATGTTGATGTTCTAGCTGGAGCAAGAAACCAGCATCCACCTATCTGACCCCATTGAACAAAACGAATTGCTTCTGTAATATCATAGCCATAGCCATTTGTCGAGGTGGTTGTCATTTTGTAAAAACAAAGGCATTATTTTGGTAGTATGGGCAACCTTTATAGCCATAGTTGGGACTTTATCTACACTTGTTGCTGTGCCTTTTTCTATTTAATACTTAATTCAATTGTTACAAAGCAACGTACAAGCCTAACAACTGGGACCTGCAATAGAACAATTAATAGCACAGGTCTATGTAGAAAAGGTTAATTGAGAAATAGATCTATAATCATAACCATCAGCACCTATCTTGTGACAGCAACTAAAATTCTGAAAACTGCAGATTTTACCAAGTACCTGTCCTAGAGTTGCTGCTCCTTGAATGTCCACTCTCAGAACAATGTGACAGCCTTTAGCCATGTGGAGACGAATCTAGAGAAAAAAAGTAACATGTATGAGAACCCTATGTAGTCAGACCACATCAGTTTTTGCCCGAAAGAAACACTTCTTCAGACATGTGTACAATTTATATATACATTACATGTGAGATAATAGTCTATATGTAGCCGATTTATATTTGGATAGTCTTGAAAGTTGGGAACCCCAACCACTTTGTAGGGTTAAATGCCGCTACTAATCAGATCGCTGAGGTTTTATTTCACAGTTGACAAGAGGAATGGCAATATAGTTTAAAATTAAACCTGAACAGAACATAGGAAGAGCATGTTTCGTTGCAGGAGACAAGCAACAACATCAGCTATGAAAATGACAATGATTCAGTAGTTGACAGAAATCAAATGGTGGCTTCTGTTACTAACGAAAAATTATTTGCTCACTAAGGATATTTCTATTCTATTAGCAACATTAACATTCAGTGCCATAACATGCAGGCAGCTTATATTTTCGGCAATAGCAGATCAGCTATGAAAATGACAATGATTCAGTAGTTGACATATTGCTTGGTCAACAGAAATCAAATGGTGGCTTCTGTTACTAACGAAAAATTATTTGCTCACTAAGGATATTTCTATTCTATTAGCAACATTAACATTCAGTGCCATAACATGCAGGCAGCTTATATTTTCGGCAATAGCAGAGCACATATCAGGTCTGTGTACATAAAACCCTATAGATTAACATTCTGAATTACCAACCTATTCTTTTATAGCTTACTTTCTTAACTGAAAAGGCTGAAAATTAGAGAACGATCATAAACTGAATAGCCAAAGGTGACAGGTCATAAGTATTACCTCAATCATCATTTGGACAAGAAACAAATAACAAGAAGACTGAACAAACCATAAATTGTTTGACATGAATGATAAATCCCTCTGCCCCTGTGATTATGATTAAAACAAGGTCATAAGTATTATCTCAGCAATCGTGTGGAAGAGATGAGGATAGGCGTCTAGGGTTTCGTCTAGCACTGAAGGACGGCCGGTGACGGAGAGGCGGAACCCTAGGCCGGTGCCTCCGCAGCACTGGGCCTACCGTTGCCCCACCCGTGCGACGCGAGGGGGCGTGGAGGAGGAGATCGGCGGCGGCCGCCACCGAGGGCTGGCCACCACAGAGGCCCACTCGCGCCGCCGCTTTGACTGCGTCGATGGAGATGGGGAGAGGAGGAGAAGAGAGTACCGGGACTCACCTGAGCGGAGGAAGAAGGGGGGCGCCGGTACGCTACCGGTGGGGTGCGTCGTCACCCCGTCGCCCCGCTCGTCGCCATGTCGGGATAGTTCGAGAGGGAGGGGATGGGAGGTCGCCCGTTTTTTTTTTTTTTTTTTTTTTTGGCAATGGGGTGGGACAAGAGGAATGAGAAGCTGAAGCCACCGTATATATTTACCTGGAGCGGAAGCCCGTGGAGCAAACAAAGAAAAGCTAAAAGAATCAGCTTCAAGTAAGAAGCGCAGCAGAATCAGCTCCGGGTCAGAAGCGGCTCCAGGCGCTGCAGGCCACACGATTGAAGATCAAACGGCCGTCCACATTTAAAGCGACGTGGGCATCGTTTCTATGGAGGAGCCCCCCGGCTATTGTAGGGAAGAAAGAATGTGAGAAGAAAAGTTGTTCATGAAAATATCTATTAAAGCCCGCTCTCCACACATCAGTTCGTCGCTAACTTTGTGACAAATCTCCAACTTTTGGTAAGCCGCAAGGCAGGGCACGGCTTCAAGCACAAGGAAGCCTGGTTCGACAGATGTCGGCCCCACCAAGTGGACTAATAATGAAGATAAATGTTGACACTGCTTTGGCCAACAATTCAACAAAGGTCGTCGCAGCAACTATTGCTCGAGATTTCAATGGAAAAATTCATTTGTGCCTCCGCTGTGTGGTTCTGTCCACGAAGGGGAGCATGGGCTCCTATAGGCATGTTCTCCAGGACACGAGTTTAGTTTTGTTGATTTTGTCCATGAAGATAGGTAATCAAATGTTGATGCTCATAATTTAGCTAGAAATAGTATTTATGTTGATTATAGTAGACATATTTGGTTTATTTATTCTCCTAATGGCATTTGTACTTTTTCTGAAGCTCAATAAAGGTCTTCTACTCAAGAAAAAAATTGCCAAAAAAGTATCTCCCTTGTTCTAAATTATAAGTCGTTTTAACTTTTTTGGTACATCTAGATTGTAACACACACAGTGGGGAGGGTGGTTGGGCATGGTGGAGAGGAAGGAGAGAAGGAGGAGGAGGGGCAGCGGGTGGCGTGCTGGCGGCGGTTAGGGCGGCGGAGTGCGGCTAGGGAGAGAAAGCGCGCGAGCACGGAAGATTGGAATAAAGGACTCTCACCTAATTACTTTTTTGAGACACTCACCCAATTATTTTTAAGTAATTTGATTACAATTCTTTAGTATTTATAGTCCTAAGTGAACTCTAATGGGAAAGTCCTTATCGAACACGATCTTCCCGTTTTTCCTATTGTTAATTTTCTACTTAATAATAATAATAATAATAACAACAACAACAACAACAATAATATTATTAGTATTAGTATTAGTATTATTAAGGTTACTCGCAAATAAAAACGGCAAAAAGGGCAGATGATGGCGGCGCGTGTGGCCCACGCCTCTTCTCTCGGCGCGACAAAGGTGCCAGCGGCACCCGCCACCCTCCCCTGGCGCTCCCACATTGGCCCCACCCTAGGGCGGGCCGTGGGGTCCATTATCCTTGGTTGCATCCTTCTTGGGGGTCCCTTTTGGTCTACGGACTCCATGATTTATCATCGTCTTTATCGGACATGTGACATATATTTCTCAAAAAAATTATAATCCTCCTTTATTTATGAGATATTAACAGTTAGGTATGATCTTTTTTTTTGAGAACATGCATGTTGCATGTATTTCATTAAGCAGAAGCAGAGTTTTTTCCAACCATTACACAGTAAGCCGGAGCTTACCGAAACATCACCACCACCACCGCCCCCTAGCACACGGGATTGTGATTACATGACCGAACCTTGTGCACAAACGGGGCCAACGGGATCACGGCGTCACCCTCCTAGCCACCAGGGCACTGAGCCTGTGAAACCCCGTGGCCATCCAAAGATCCGCCTCCTGCAGAACCTCTGCGACGAGCTCAGCCACTGTCCTGCAGGACCCTCCAAACGTCCGGGCATTCCTCTCCTTCCAAAGCGTCCACCCCACCAAGAAGAGGAGTGAATCGAAAGCGCGGTGGAGCACTTTGGGGAGCGGTCTCTGGCAGTCCAACCACCACTCCATGACTCCCTGCTCGCTAACCTGGACAAGCCCCTGCAAGTGGTGCACCGCCAGACAACGCGCCCAAAGCTCTCGGCTGAAGACGCAACCTAGGATGATATGATCGATCGTCTCATCAGCTTGATTACAAAAGATCCAAGCACATGCATCCTGAAGGCCATGCCTCCATTGACGGTGCGCCGTCCAGCACCTGCCGTGCATAACGAGCCAAAAGAAGAACTTGACGTGTGGTGGTGCCGAGGTTTTCCAGATGAGCGTCGCCCCGGCCGGCCTGGAACAGCCAAGGAACATGGCACCATAAGCCGACGCCGCCGAGTATCCGCCGTCCATGAGAAACGCCGAGAGAAACGTGTCCCGATGGCCCGGGACAAAGCGGGCGCTTTCCGAGCGGTATGACAGTAGAACGAACTCCGCAAGCAGTCTCGCGGAGCGCGGGCCAGTAATGTGGTGCACCCACGCATTCTCAGCGAGCGCGTCCGCCACTGAACACTTGTGCCGCCGCTTGGGCACCGCCTGGAAGACCGTCGGAGCGAGGTGGCACACGCAGTCCCCCTGAAGCCAGGCATCCACCCAGAACAGCGTTGTCGCGCCATCACCAACCACCGAGGTGGTTGCCGCATGAAAAAAGGCCATAACGGCTCCTTCCTCGACCTCCGCCAACCCATTCCCAGCGCGGCCCGGTCCGTCCCCGGCCGGCCAAGGCCAGCCTTGCCCGCGGCGGCATCCCCGCCCACCCCGAGATCCGCCATGCCAAGCCTACCTGGCGGTCGGCCAAGGCGACAACTTCCCAAGCCACCTTACAACGGCCACCAGCAACCGCAGCCGCACCACCCCAAATGAAGCCTGTTGACACCTCTTAATGTTATTTCTAGCAACGGCGCTAAAAATGCTTGTAAGTAGAGCATCGCTACTAGAGTGCCAAGTTGTCATCCCCAGCATAACACCAAGGGGTGCGGTATTAAATCATGCCACCATATAGAATATAGAAATAGTATCCGCAAGCGCACAGATCAAATACCATTGTAGCATTTTACCCGGAGTATTACGGGTTCTCATTTATATTTTTCCAAAGGAAGGTCTACATGGCTCTCGTGTAAAGGTAGCGTGTTAACCTAGAGTATAATGGATAGGCATAACCACGTCCTCACTACTCAATGCAGGGGTAAGTCACAAGATAAATGATAAGATAAGTATATAATCATCAGTATAAACAGATAGAGACTCCTAGCTATATCATTAGGGTTACTAGTAGAACATCAAGAGATATTCCTGTATTATTCCAAGCAACATGTCAATGCATATTATGGTTAGTGCAGTACACTTAGTAGTCATAGCTAAGGTTAGCATTATATCTATTCATAGTGGACATACTAGGGAAGTTTAAGAACATAGCACGCCCTTCCTTCGTACAAAAGCCCTACTGTGCCTATAAACGGGGTTTGAACTACATAGGACTCAACAGGATTGTCACACCCGCGATCTACCAAGCCCGGCCTATAGGGTGCATTGGCAGATAAACAATGTATAAGCACCATGCTTACACAATGTTTACCACTCACCCAACGATCAATTAGATGAGCGCTATACGAACCTATGGATAAGTATAATGTCAATCGAGCTATACTAAGCATATAACCACAATAGACAAAGAACAATATAACTATGAATATAAGTAGATAAGTATTCATCAATTTAATTGTAGTAATCATATGACTATACAATAAAAGAGAACAAAGGCGAGAGGAGGTAAGAACTATACCAAATCCAAGCTCTTGATGGCTCCGGAATCCAAGCCTTCGCTTGCCTCCCTCTAGTTCTAACTAGCTATCTAGGCCCTAGCTAAGGAGATCTGATTAGGGTTTCTGGCTGATAATCGGACTTTGAATGAGGAAGGAATGAATGTGCCTTTTTCCGTGGGGGTCCCGCCCTCCTTTTATAGCCCCGGGTGATGATCGTGAGCCATCGGATGAAACCGACCTTGACATACGGCTAAGATTGACCCTCAAAGGCGGTGGAGCGAACCGTGCCACGACCGGGCCCCGGGCCGAGCCGGCCGGTCTGGGGTGCGACGGCCGGTCGGGTGGGACCGGCCGGTCCCACGATGGCCGCCCCCCCCCGGCTCAGCGTGGTGCCTTCTCGTCTCTTCTAGATTGTTCCTGTGTTGTCACGGTGTCCGTTTTCCCGTTCTACGTTCCGATAAGCTCTCGTGGTTGCGTCTTTTCCAGTTTACGCCTGCAGAAACAGTGAAACACCAAAACTCGTGGAATTTTGTCAGTGTAAACCCTATATCTACTTTGGTGATCACAATTGCATCCTTTTCATGGCTAGTTGACGGTTGGTTTCGTACAATAACGACCGTCAACAACTCCCCCAAGCTTAACCTTTGCTAGTCCCTTAGCAAAGAAAACTTAGAAAAGTTATTGCAAGATATATATATGTTTAAGCATTGTAGCCATCTCGGAGCAACTCCTTAGAAGTATACCTGCAGTCAGACAGAAATTTTTCTCCAAGTTATGCAATAACTGAGCTGATTTTTAAACTTACCCATATTACCTTTGACGTGGGGCTTATTAGCTCTTCATCTTGAGTACTTGACAGACAGAAAGATCCCATCTAAGCACTATGTCTCAAGCTCTTCGATCAACTATCATTCTGGAGTATTTAGAGGTTTTCAAATAAAACTCAGAGCTTCCCATGTATGACACTCTCAAGTTTCTCAATATATGTGGTATTTGTGGATTCTCACCAAGGCAGTGATGATGGTTGCCTTTCTTTTCATCCTATAACTAAAGCTTATGTGGAGCTCATAGGTAAGGAGAAAACATGAAAGAGCAAACTTGCAATGCATATGTTGTAAAGTCAAACAATAGATCCATGGAGGAACAAGTCATGCAGTCGAATCAAGATGTATAGGTGGATGGATATGGTGGATATTTGGTGGAACCTAATTCTACTCAGCTTCTTGAATGCCTATCTCTCTCTTGGACTTTGAAAACTGGCTAGAGATTATGAGCTATATTTTTCTCTCTTTTTCTCAGGGAGTCGGGCATCTAAGTATCCATTGTTTTAGCACTGGGACACTTCTCTATTTTCTTTTCTTCTTCCCTTTTTTTCAAATATCTTTTTGCATAGCTCATAGCACTCCTTTTGGCATTTATAGAATTTAGAGAGATAACAACATGAACATGGAGCATTTATTGGGTGGCTATCCTAATAGAATATTTTTGGTGTTCCCTCCCAGTGTAGGAGAAAAATATTTTTGGAATGAATATAGGTGAAATGGCATGTTGTTGCACCTACTCCAGTGTAGAGTAGTGCATATGGAGGTGGATCTTGATTCAAGAGCATGACAAATTTCTCACCAGGGTCACAAAGGTTGATAAAACTCAATGCAAGACAAGCAGCATGTATGTGGAAGTTTAACTAGCCTATTTCATCATGTTTGGCTCTGGTGGGAATGTAAGCTTTGTCATATAGGAACTCATCATGTTTTTGCATTTTTCAAAAGATAAATCTCCAGAACTCTAGTGTCACTTAGAACAAGATAGATAGCAGCTCAGACTTTCTCAATCTTATCAATCAGGTACCTAGACTTAGTTCAAGCGTATACAACCCACAAGTTTCAGGCTCAGAGCAAATTCTCATGTTAAAACAGTTGGAGCTAAAACTCGGGAAAACTTTTGTCTAAGCTCTAGGCATTTCAAAGGTGTTGTAACAGAACAGCTTATCATCAATTCAAATCATCTCAAGAGCTTTCTTTTTATTGACTCTAGACAGACAAACATTTTTATTTGGTTTTTTTCATTTTTCAAAGACTCATACTATATAAGACTCTAAAGACTCTAAGGACTCTTAAAAAGCATGGACCTTCATGTGCCCATATATTTTTGGTATTTTTAAGTTTTCTTAGATACTATGGTGAACCTTCATGTGCTCACATATTTTTGGTATTTTTCATTTTTATGACTGACTCGATAATCGCGTAGGTACACTTACCTGGGTACCTAGGGGATGCCTTCCCCAAGTTGGTTGTTGTCGTGGTTAAGCATTGAAGCTGAGCGGTCCTCTCGATGGAGCTCATTCTTGCAAGAGCTAGTGTAGCCGGGAACCTTCATCTTATCCAACCAAGAAGTTGCTTCCTTCACACAGTGGTTAGCTTTGTGTAGGGAAGGTGTACTTCGAGTGATGTAGATGATGATTCTTGGGTGGACTAGCTCTTAGAGTCATCCTGCAGCAAACATCTCATAAAACACCAAAACTCGTGGAACGGATTAGGATAAACAGTTAGTGGTTAGCCGTTTCGCGAACTTGGTTATTGTGAGGGGTTTTCAAAGGGTGTTATAGTGCATATAGTGCAGCAAGATGCTCAATGATTATTTTTTTTGGATTTTTTCTTTTATCAAACAGAAATGAAATATACATGCTAATTTTTATTTTTAGGCCACCACAGTGAACACTCCTTTAGCTTGCACTGCAGGTATGTCACATGGGGCTTTGAGGTTTTCCAAATGTTTTTGTGATTTTCTATAAGGATGATGAAAAATAACTATGAATCAAAAGTGCAAGAAAATAAATAGATAACTACCATTGTTGCCTTATGGCAAGGGTTCGGAGTTTAGAGTCCTCCAGACAAGACTTCTCGTTGTCGTCACTCCTGGGATGCTTCATCGGATCCCGAGGATTGGGACCCTAACGTTGGACCTCCTAGTGATAGTGACTCAGTTGAGGAGGTCACCTTTTCTTTCCATACCTTTGTAGGTTGTTGCTTTGGTGTTGTAGGTTCTTCTTTAATTGCCTCCTCCTCAACATTGCTCTTTTGAGAGCGATTCCTCTGGCGCTGACGTCTCCTCTTGGACAGGGTGAAAGCTGCTAATCCAGGAGAGTTATAATTTTTAAAATAACAGCGTACCTTCTCTCCTGGGAATTGGAAATGGAATTGGCCTGATCCATTGTAGATGATAGCGTTGGTGGTGCTGAGGAACGGCCTCCCAAGGATGATGGGTGTCTCATCTTTTTCTCCCATGTCCAGTATCATGAAGTCGGTCGGGACGTAGTGAGTATGGATTTTAACCATGATGTCTCTTGCTACTCCCTCCGGGAATCTCGTCGTGTTGTCCGCCAGCTGCAGCTGCATATAGGTAGGGTATAGAGGTGTATCGAACAATAAGTCATATACCTTTTTAGACATAATGTTGACAGCTGATCCGGTGTCGCAGAAAGCATTATAGAATGAGCACTATCCAATAGTGCAATCAATGGCTGGCATGCCTGGATCCTCCTTCTTGATTAGGAATAGTGAAGCTAAGAGGTGGTCATGCTTGTACTCGACAGCCTTGACTACTTGGACTTGCTTTCTCACTTGCCTCCTGTTCTTGTTTTTTCTCTTCCCATTTGATTTTTTCTTCTTGGCATCTGTAATTGTTGGCTTGACCGGAAAGTAAGCTCCTCTTGGGTCTATACAAGCTTCAAGGGTCTTGTTCTTGAAACTAAACTTCTCTTTATTGTCCTTGATGGTGAAACAAATCTTAGCACTGTCCGTGTAGATGACAGCCTTTGCAGTACTCAGGAATGGTCGGCCAAGAATGATTGGACTTTTGGGATCTCTGCCGGTATCCATGACTACAAAGTATACAGGGGCATATGATCTCCCGATTCGTATGCACACGTCATCTAAGATTCCTTTAGGGTGCTTAACCGTCTGGTCTGCAAGCTGCAAACACATATTCGTGTACAACAAGGATGCCCATGGAAAGACTTGGTCAAAGATTACCTTAGGCATGATGTTGACACCGGCGCCTAGATCGCAGACAACTTTAGGAAAGTCATGCTGCCTAATAGAGATGGGGATCACGGGTCTCCCTGGATCTCCTCTCTTGAGTGGTATGGACTCATCCTTCCATCCCCCTGATGATGCTTGTTGGTATTTCTTATGCACAATTAAAATATGAAGGATTCCGCAAGCGCACAGAAAACCATTGTAGCATTTTACCGGGAGTATTCCAGGTATCGTTATTTATATTTTACCACTGGGAAACATTGGTTAAAGATATTGATAGTTCACTATCATGTATCTACTAACTTAATACACCAATTAGACTAAAGTAGGGGGTAAATGATAGATGATAGGAATTATGCATATATGACACACACAGGAGAATTCTATGATAAAAGAGTAGATAGCTAAAGTGAGAGGACAACGGGAGAGCTCAAGGTTCCTAAATACTTCTCTATTACTTTGGTTCTATATAACTAATTCATGGTAGATAAAGCAATCACACGATAACACTTTGGAGCAATAGTACCTTTCCAACTCTCGAATAAGACTGGGAAGAAGGTAGTCGGGGAAGGCTGCCAAAAGCTCTACGAAACACCAACTCCGACGTGGTGGAATTCGAAGGCCTAATAGAGCTGTCACCTCTGAGGCTACCACAACTAACCGTAAGAATTGGGCGCAACCTCAGGTAACCTATAGCCTAGACTCTATGTCTATACTACCGATTACTACTCTAGTCACGATCTATAACTAGAGCACCCGATACAGGCGGAGATCCCATGCCAAAGTATAACAACTATACTAACCAATTAAATGCTAGGCATAAAAGTAAATAAAGAAGATAAAATATATTAAAGCATAAGTCTTACAAGAATAGATACAAAGATATACTAGAACTCTGATGACTCCTCTGAAGACTTCTCTGGAACTCGGGCATAGCTCCGCTCTCCCTAACTCTCAACTAGAACTAATCTACTACATTAGAAAGTCTAGCCCTAATTCTCTAGAGGTGAGAGGTCATCCATTCGAGGGACACATCTACATCTCCATAATAATGTGGTGCCCTCAGGGAGGAGGGTCTGTCTCTTTATTTATAGCCCCGTGGGATGAACGTGCGCCGTTGGATCAAACCGACTTGGGCAACGGTGGAGATGCAAACCCTAAGGCGGTAGGAGGCCGCCCGTCGAAGCGGGCCCCTCGAATGGGCTCCGGGAGGGCGCCCGGCCGGCCCCGGGTGGCGCCGGGCGGCCCCACCCCTCAGACAGTGGGCCCCGCCTTCGGTGGGTCGCCTTCTCGTGTCTTCTAGAGTCTTCTAGTGTTGGTTTCGTGTGGAATTGATATCTTTTGACTCCGGACTCCAAATAGGGCAAACCATATGTCCGTTTCGATCGTCTCGATGAGCCCGTCTCAATGGTGCAGTCTAATTGCTTATTTAAGATACTTTTATTTGATGAAAATTGCATACTCCTGCAATATAAGTGAGAACACCAAAACTCGTGGAACTCGTTAGAATTAAAACCTACAACTATGCTTTATGATTCATTTTATATTAACTCATGCAATAATTGATGGTATAAAATAGGCATTAAGGACCATCAACAATGCTTCAACATAATAACCTGCATACACATCAATAAGATTCGCGGTCTCGGGCTCTAGAGGTTGCCCTGGAATCTTACCTTCGTTGGTCGGTGGAACAGCGGCCGCCAGCTGAGCTAGTTGGTATTCTATCATTTTATTAAAGCTAAGCTGGTTCTTAACAGCAGAGGTAAAGCTATCCATTTTAGTATTTATATTTTCTAGCATTTTGTCATTGGATGCTACCTTCCTAGATAAAGTTTCCACAATTTTATTTTGGTTGGAGATCACTTCTCTCAAAGGCAATTGAGCATAGCTATTGTAATTAGTGCCTTGAAAGTTACCTAGGAAATTACCTTGGTAGTTGGGCCTTTGCTGATTCTATCCTTGATTTTGAGGACGATAATTATTGTTGTTGTTGATGAAGTTCACATCCTCACGGGTCTCAGGGCAGCTGTTGCCTGAGTGTCCCATATTGCCGCACACTTCACAAGTCATGCATGAATCATTAATGCGCATGACGTCTTGTCTTTGGCTGGCCTTGTCTTCTAGCTTCTTCATGAGCAGATCTATCTTGGCAGACAGCATGTCTACCTCCTTGAGCTGGTGCATTCCTCCACTCCTCTTACGGGTTGTCTGGTGCTCTTCACTCCAATCTTGATTGGAGGCCATCTTCTCCATAAGGACAGTAGCTTGTGGTATGGTTAATGACATAAATGCACCTCCAGCAGCAGCATCAATGTTGTTACAAGTGCTGTTGGTGAGCCCATGATAGAAAGTTTGCATAAAGAGCCAATTCTCCATCCCATGATGAGGACGTTCTGATATATAGTCTTGAAAGCGTTCCTATGCCTCTGGGACTGACTCGTCATGTTGTTGCTGGAAACTTGAGATCTTCCCCTTAGGGCACTTGTCTTACCCATAGGAAAGAACCTTGATAGAAAAGCTGTGGAGCACTTGTCCTAAGTTGTATGATTGTCTTTGTTGGCGTAGAACCATTGCTTTGCCTTTTCCAACAGTGAGAATGGGAACAGACGCAGCAGAACGGTGTCTTTTGGTACATCCTTCAGCTTGAAAGTGCTACAAATCTCCAGAAAGTGTTGGAGATGAGCACTTGCATCTTCGTGTGCTTTTCCACAGAACAAGTTGGCTTGCACCATGGTGATAAGAGCGGCTTGAGCTCGAATCCATTCTCCCCAACTTCGACGTTAGGTCCAAGACGGATGTTGTTGGTGGTTGGAGCGGAGAACTTCAGCGCAGCAAAGGACTTATCGACCATTTCCTCAAAAACTGGTGCTAAGTTGCCTTCTTGTTGCTCTTCTTCTTCACTTATAGGAGCTTGCTCCTCCAAAGAACGAACCTCGGCCGTGGGTGTCTTTGATAGAGATTCAAAGATATCTCTCACTTGCTAGAATTTCCTTCTTCGAAAGAGTTTCTCAGCATTTTTAACGTAGTTATCTAGCAGATCAAAACCACTCATTCATTACCCTGCATAAGATATCACAAAGATAGAAAGCACAAGGGTAAGCCTGCATTGAGTAGGGGTCTATGGTTTCCTCTATCTCATTAGTTTGTTAGGCCTATCGCTATCCCTTTAATCGCCAATTGCCTTCCCCGGCAACGGCGCCAAAAATACTTGTTGACACCTCTTAATGTTATTTCTAGCAACGGCGCTAAAAATGCTTGTAAGCAGAGCATCGCTACTAGAGTGCCAAGTTGTCATCCCTAGCATAACACCAGGGGGTGCGGTATTAAATTATGCCACCATATAGAATATAGAAATAGTATCCGCAAGCGTACAGATCAAATACCATTATAGCATTTTACCCAGAGTATTACGGGTTGTCATTTATATTTTCCCAAACGAAGGTCTACATAGCTCTCGTATAAAGGTAGCGTGTTAACCTAGAGTATAATGGATAGGCATAACCACGTCCTCACTACTCAATGCAGGAGTAAGTCACAAGATAAATGATAAGATAAGTATATAATTATCAGCATAAATAGATAGAGACTCCTAGCTATATCATTAGGGTCACTAGTAGAACATCAAGAGATATTCCTATGTTATTCCTAGCTACATGTCAATGCATATTCTGGCTTGTGCAGTACATTTAGTAGTCATAGCTAAGGTTAGCATTATATCTATTCATAGTGGACATACTAGGAAAGTTTGAGAACAAAGCACGCCCTTCCTTCGTACAAAAGCCCTACTGTGCCTATAAACGGGGTTTGGACTACATAGGACTCAACAGGATTGTCACACCCGTGATCTACCAAGCCCGGCCTATAGGGTGCATTCACAGATAAACAATGTATAAGCACCATGCTTACACAATATTTACCACTCACCCAATGATCAATTAGATGAGCGCTATACGAACCTATGGATAAGTATAATGTCAATCTAGCTATACTAAGCATATAACCACAATAGACAAAGAACAATATAACTATGAATATAAGTAGATAAGTATTCATCAATTCAATTGTAGCAATCATATAACTATACAGTGAAAGAGACCAAAGGCGAGAGGAGGTAAAAACTATACCAAATCCAAGCTATTGATGGCTTCGGAATCCAAGCCTTCGCTTGCCTCCCTCTAGTTCTAACTAGCTATCTAGGCCCTAGCTAAGGAGCTCTGATTAGGGTTTTTGGCTGATAATCGGACATCGAATGAGGAATGAATGAATGTGTCTCTTCCCGGGGGGGTCCTGCCCTCCTTTTATAGCCCTGGACGATGATCGTGAGCCATCGGATGAAACCGACCTTGACATATTGCTAAGATTGACCCTCAAAGGCGGTGGAGTGAATCGGGCCACGACTCGGCCCTGGGCCAGACCGACCGGTCTGGGGTGGGATCGGCCGATCCCACCTGGTGGCCGCTGGCCCCCCGGCTCGGCGTGGTGCCTTCTCGTCTCTTCTAGATTGTTCATGTGTTGCCGCGGTGTCCGTTTTCCCGTTCTACGTTTCGATAAGCTCGTGGTTGCGTCTTTTCCGGTTTTACGCTGCGAAAAATAGTGAAACACCAAAACTCATGGAATTACGTCGGTGTAAACCCTATATCTACTTTGGTGATCATAATTGCATCCTTTTCATGGCTAGTTGACGGTTGGTTTTGTATAATAACGACCGTCAACAAAGCCTCTCCTGATCTTGTCGATGTGCTTGATCGCCCATGGGGAGAGGCACAATGCCGTTGCCATGTGGACTGGAACAGCCGAGAGGGTTGCCCGAACCAGCGTCGCACGGCCAGCGGCGTTCATCATGTGCCCCCTCCAGGCCGGGATGCGAGCTGCAATGGCATCGATCAATGGTTGCTCGTCGCTCCTAGTCAATCTGAAAATGGAGAGAGGGATCCCCAGGTACTTGCCGGGGAACTACTCCACCCGGCAAGAGAGGGTGAGCAACACCCTGGCAACGTCATCCTCCGAACAGCAAATCGGAGTGGCCACGCTCTTGTCCAAGTTAGCGAACGCACCTGAGGCCGACCCTAACACCGTGAGCACCTGCCTCATGCACAGCAGATCGGGCATCTTGGGTGCCAAGAAGACAACAACATCATCCGCATACAAACTGACCCTCTGCATGACATTGCCCTGCCCGAGCTGTGAGAACAAGCCTCCCTCGTCAAGCCACTTGAAGGTGCAGTTGAAGGCCTCCATGACCAGCACAAACAACAGTGGCGACAAGGGGCCCCCCTGCCGGAGACCTCGCGCGTGGCAAATGCGTCTTCCCCGGCACCCCATTGAGCAGTATCTTGGTACTCGCCGTACCAAGGATTGCCGCCATCCAATCACGTCACTGTTGGCCAAATGTAACAACCCGAATTTTTTTACACATCACAAAAAAATCCCAACTACAAAATTTTTTGTTAAAGTAACCCATGCTTGATGAGTGGCATTTAGTAAATCCTACCCTAGCATGTATTATAAGGAACCAAAATATGACTTTTCCATTATCATATGCATATCTATATTTCCACATTGTTATTTTCACATGTGAAATGGATCTTGCTTGGATAAATATTTGTACAAACTGTATAATAACATGAAGCGGTGTGATTTGAATCTTACTTGGATTTTATGTTGTGCTAAGAATAACTAAATAAAAATAATTAATGAAGGATCATTAATTATTTAACCTAAATAAAGCCTACACTATATATAAATATATGAAAAGACTAATGTTATCTAATAATATAAATATATGCATATGCTATTACTACATATATCCCAAAAACATGGGAAATGACCCTAGCCTAGGAATGAACACCAATGGATTATAGTGGACCAACCTTGATAACTAAACCCTATTTACCTTGTTAAACCATTGGCTAAGCTTTAGTTAAAAGTGAAAACCAAAATAGAAAAGGGTAAGAAAACGTAAAAGAAATAGAGGAGGAGAAAGAAGCCCACGCGGCCCATCGAAACCTGCCCCACCCCCCACTTCCTTCCTTCCTGCGCGCAAGACGCGGCTTCGCCCAAAAGCAGGCCCGCAACAGCTCAGCACCCACACGCACGCAGAAGACGCCCGGCCAAAGACGCGACCGCCGCCAGCGGGCGACAACCCGAGCCCGCTTGTCGGCCGCTCACGTGCTTCTTCCACCTCCAGTCTTCCCCGCAATGCGACGCGCCACGCCGCGGCGGAGTGCCGCGCTGGCCTTCCCGCGCACCACACGCCCTCCGGCCTCGCCCCCACCGCACCAGGACCCACGGGTCACGCGAGATGCGTGGGGCTGACCCGCAACGCAACCCGCAAGCCCACCGCTGCTCCATGCATTTGCCGTGCCGCCCCCTCCTCTCTTACCTTGGCCGCGAAAAATTGGCGAAGCCACTTGTCATTTGGGACCCGCACGAGCTCGGTGACGACACCCCGCACCAACCCGGGCCGCTTGATCGCTTGGATGCCGTGATCACCGTTCACCATCGGCAACGGAGACCGCCCGGTTATATAAGCCCAACCAAGGCCCCTAGGGTTCACCAACCACACGCCGCCGCTCGGTGGCGATCGCCAACGCCCGCCAAGCTACGAGGAAGGGAGAAGAGGGGAGAGGAAGGGAGGAAGCAGCCGTCGGAATTCACTGGTGGTCGCCGGAGGCCGCCGGACTTGGAGGGGACGAACTCATCCAATGGCGACAAAGCGGATCGGCACGGCACTGCTCCGCTTCTTCTCGGCAACAGCACTACACTGCACCGCTATCCTCTCGTCACCAACACCGAGGTGAGCGCGCCGATGCCCCTTGCCCAACCTCGACCTGCTTATCGGCCATGGCGCCCCGCCATGGGAGCGCGTAGGCCTGAGCCACCACCGGCTCTGGACACACAACTGCACGCACACGCACTCGCCCTGCCTTAGCCAAATTGGACCACGGCGTCAAGAGGACGCCGGGCTGGAGGCGACCGCCATGTCCCCGCCATGAACGCTGCAACCACGGAAAGCCGCCGTTCCGGCAGACGCTGACGCCTATGCCCCGAGCCGACCCACGGACCTTGCCCGCCGTGCCATGGCACACTTTTTCGCGTCCCAAAGAGACCCCCTGGCCGAGCCTTTGGATCGAACCTCGCCGTCGCGGTGCGTTCCCCCTGCGCTTGACCGCCCAGCGGAGCGCCGGCCGTGGCCGTCGCCGTTCCCGGACCCGTAGGCCGTCGCTGACTGCGTAGAAGAGCCGTCCCAGCCTCGCTGGGACAAACCGAGTCGAGCCACATGCCGAACCGAGCCAGATCGCCACCCGATGCCTGGCCGCCACCGCATCGCCCGAGCTCCGCCGCGACTGCTAACCAAATGGATGGCCCGCCCGTGTGTTTTTATCGCCACCGGCGAGCCAAGGAAGTTGCCCGAGCCTCTAATCGGCCGGTTGCTAATTGGACCTAGGAAGGCCCCTAGACACGGCGCCGTCGTGCGCCATCGCCGAACCCCCGCCACCGTGGCCGCCTTGCGGGAAAGCCGCCGTCGCCGTCGGTGCCTCGCCCCGCCGCCAAGACCTCCCCCGGTGCGTCGGAAGAGCGAGAGCCACTTCTGCGGCGCGTACAGCAAGCTCGTTGCCGGCCGTCTTGCCGCCGCAAACAGGAGGAGAGAGAGGAGAAGTAGCCGCGAAGCACTCTGTGAGTTCGCCATGACCGCCCGTAGCCGTTGCGCTAGAATACGGGGCTCGGACCCGAGCACCACCGTAGCGCCCAGAAAGGGGTGCTCGCCGCCGGCGGGCGCCTCACCATGGCGAGACAGAACAGAGGGAGGAGAGGAAAGAAAGAAGGTGTTGTGCACCTAGTGCACGTGAGCCAGAGAGAGGAGAAGGATGGCGTGAACCTGGTCCATCGCAGACCATTCCTATGGTCCATAGACCAACACTAGCCGGGTCCACCATGCACCCGCCAGCGGTGCATTAAGCCCCCAAACCGGATCCACTTGGAGACGTGGCGGTGCCCGCAGTGACACGTGGCGGGTCCGCCCGCCCATATCCGGCCCACCAGGCCCGTACAGGCCCACCAACAACCCGCCGCGACGTCATCAAGACGTCATCTTGACGTCTGCCCAACACAGAGAGCCAACCAGCTGCTGACACATGTCATCCTGAGGTTTTTTCGGCCTTTTTCTTTTTCAGAATATGAATAAACTTTGAAAAATCATAACTTCTTCATACGAACTCCAATTTTGGTGAACCAAGTCTCTAAATTCTTCTAAAATCAAGCTCTATGCAATGGAGACATGTTTGTGTGCATTTGGATCTTTTGGATTTCATTTGTTCTTTGTGTCTCTATAGTTGTCGCTAACGCGACCGATTTTATACCGTTTCAGAGTCAGAGGAGGAACGTGCCGAGTACGACCGCGACTACAACGAGGAATTAGGAGACGACCGTTCCGAAGGTGCCACATTCCACCCATTTCTCGTAGATCCCATTACGCATTGCAAATGAGTAGTACTGCTAGTGCTTTATTTACTGTTGCTATCATCTGATTAGGGTTGCATGGTAGTACTTCTTGATTGCCATTATCTTGATGCAACCTTTCCCCCTGCTCACCCGCTGTTAGACTAGACACACGCGCTTGCTATCATGATTACTATTTGATCTCTACTACACTTTATATCTTGATGTGATGTGTGGTGGAAACTGATACATATATGACTAAGGCACGTGGTGCCAACCTAAACCTGATGGATGGTGAGTGTGCTGTGTGTGTCTTGGGTGAGTGGAGGGTGAGGGTTGCGTCGACCAAGCTGGAATGTGTGACGAGCTAAAGGCGAGTCTTGCCGTGTGATGTGACCTAGGCATCCTATGAGATTAATACCTGTGGCGGGTATATGTGATGTGATGTGTGAGGTGGAATCCTGGGTGTGAGCCTGTTGAGAGGTGGAGCCAGCCCGGATGACAGGTGCTGTGGTGGCACGTAAAATGGTAAACCTGATGAAGATATCCGGCTTGGTCAACCCTAAGGACTTACTAGTATCCAGACTCACCAGGAATCCTTTGTATACCACTCGCTCTCTTGTAATGGGAGAGACGGTTGGACTACTTGGTAGAGTGATGCCATTACTGCTAGGTTGTGAGGTGATAGGGTGGGCGGTAGGATGAGAGATGCCCATACCGTCCCTAGACGCCGGTACCACTTGGTGGGCCCGGTACCATGCTTCCCGTCTCGGCTATGCCCGAGAGGTTGTCCGGATGTTCCTAGGGGCTGAGTGGTAGAATGGCATCGTCTATCGGGCAAGCGGCGGGATGTGCCTAGACAAGGCATTGTCGAGGATGGTTATCTCGTGGTATGTGAAACCTCTCGCAGTGTGTTATGGTTGATCGATCGATACATATCTTTGACTTGTCGGCTATGGACCTTTCCCCGGGACCTGCTTCACTAGATAGGAGAGGTGTCTTTCTTTTCTCCCCCGTGTTGTGAGATAGTGCCGGTCGAGGACCGTTGAGGCAGGCCGAGTGGGAGTTGGCCTGTCGACACGAGTGAAAGGAGATGTGGTGGATGGGGTGGATGGGTGGTATGGGATGGATGGATGGATGGATGGTGTGTGTGTGTATGGATGTGATGTTAAATTAAATACATACTTATTATACATATACTTGACAGATTGTGCATAGGAATCCACAGCCAAATATAGGTTCTTTTGTTATAGCCTTATTGCATCCAGTTCCACAAAGCATTGCAAAGCATAGGGTGGAAATGTGGCCAGTACATATCGTACTGATACTTTGGCACGCAGGTTCTGAGGAGGCTTACAACTCCGAAGGATTCGATGGTTAGGGGTTTCGTCGCTACGCTCAAGTCGTTGGATAGAAGTCGCTTCCGCACCTTCAAGCTGTTCCAGTTGATGCTACTCTGTGATTCGCGCCTGTTGGCGTTGTAATAAGTTATTAAACCCTTCTATTTGCACTCTATTTATCGTTGTATGGATTTGATTATCGACTGGAATACGGGTAATATGATTTAAAAGGTCGTATTACACTTCGACTGTGTGGATTTTCCCTTCGTGGAAAATCGGGTCGTTTCAGTTGGTATCAGAGCCGTACTTGACCCTAGGACGAAACCCTTAGAAATGGACGATAGAAACAGGATAAAACAATCCTCTCTTCGGTTATATACCGACCCTGCAACACTTTTGCTTGCAAGGCTTATCTATTGTTGACTATCTTGTTATCCAATGTCATTGAAATATTCCAACCCCTTAGAAATATAGGTGGCCTATAGGACATTCCCCAGACTTTACTCCCTAAAAGCCACTTTGGAAAGAAGTACTTGAACAAGACCCCATGCTGCTGCAACTCAAGCACCCGTCTGCACCCATTGGAGACCTAGTCGACTTAGGAGCCAGATGAAACCTTAGCTACACGGGCCACCTATACTAGGCTAGACAACAAGATTGGAGCTACAGACAGTCGAGATCCTACGTAGGATACCTCCCCAAACAAGATCTAGTGCAAAAGAACCTTACAAAGACCTTAGTTGTGACCTGCCATGAGATAGGTTGAACTCTTTTAGAGAAGAACCTAGACTTGGCTAGACGTCAACTTGGTACGCATAGTACGATCTTCGCGAATCCTCTAGCGTAGCTGCTAGGGATATCGCTGTGTAGCAAACTTATGTAATGAGTGAATCGGTTCTTAACGCGTCTTTATGGATTTTAATTGCTTCTTTGATTGCGTGTAGGATAGAAAATTATTTTAAACTGATTAAGCTCTTAATTACTATTGAAATAAAGTTGCTATAATCCATGTCACGTGCATTAAAATACTTTTATGGCTATGACGCAGATGTCTTCACGACGTTACGCTGCGCTGAAAGGCCGCCGCGCCCCATCCCCTGAACCAGCCTTGGGGCGTGGAGCCGACCGCAACCGTGGTCGTGGTCGTGGTCGTGGACGTGGACGTACTGAACACGTTCCCTACGACCAGGAGGTAGAAGACGTCCGTCAACAAACCCCTCCTACCCATGAGATTCCAGTTGCCCACGAAGTCCCTGTTGGAGAAGCACCACCCCCACCACCTCCGCCGCCTACGCTTGCCGAGGTGATGGCCCAACAAACTCAGCTCCTGGCATCGCTCGTGGAAGGAGCAAATCGCCGCTATGGAGGTCACCACAACGACTTCCAGCGGAAAATTGAGGGATTCATGAAGCTCAGGCCGCCCACCTATGACGGCTCTGACCCTGATCCACTCGCAGCTAGTGACTGGCTCAAGGAAATGGAGAAGAAACTGGACATGACCACTTGCACCATCGATGAAGAGTGTGTCGCCGCCGCTACGCATCGGCTCACGAGTGCTGCTCGTGCACAGTGGGATAGCTACGGTGATGCGCATGAGGACCCCGCCAACATCTCTTGGGAGGAATTTGTGGAAGCTTTCACCGAGTACCACATCCCGAGGGAGTAATGGAAGCTAAAGGCGAGGAGTTTCGCAACATTGAGATGGAGAAAGACAAGTGTGTGTGAATACACCACCCGCTTCACCAACCTACTTCGCTATGCACCCAACTCTATCGGGTCCTCCGAGAAAGAGAAGATCTACTACTACGGGAAAGGGTTGGACTCCCGCATCAAGGTGAACCTAGGAGGCACCAAAAGCCACACTTTGCGCGACGATCGACCGCTCCCGTCCAAATCGAGAAGGATCGAAAGGAAAATCTTTGGAGAGTCCAGGAGAGAAAGCATAAGTATGAGGGATCATTCCACGCTCTGAGCACAAGAGGTACCGCAGTGAGACGCCTTCTTCAGAGGCCGCAACCGCTACAACAAGAATGGTGAATCCTACCACACCGGTCACTCTCGCTGCTCCCGCACCGCTACAACAAGGATCGCTCTACCCATCCACGCGTCTCGTATGAGCACCCCACGCAAGACCAAGTTCCACCAAAAAGCCGACAACCGAAGACCCCTGCACCAACACACTGTGATGCGCTTACCACATGCTATGGGTGTGGACAACCGGGGCACGGGGTAGCCTATTGCCCTAACAAGGTCGCTACACCCGCTACAAACCCCGGAAAGAAAGTTACGGGTCACATGAACCACGCGTGCCGAAGATCCACTCGTTGGCGCCTCAACCACTGGGCGCCAAGGACGCCGCAAGCCACACCAACTTCGGGAGTACGGTATGTTCTAGTTTGTGGCATTAAGCAATAGTCCTTTTAATTCTAGAAAGGGCTTGATCACATAGAGCATCAACGTAAAAGAGACTGATCACCAAATACGGCAACCCCACCCCTTAGAGGAGTATCGTCACACTTTAATCTCGGGGGCGAGATCCTCGATGAGGGGTAGTCTTCAGAACAACCCGAATTTTTACACATCACAAAAATCCCAACTACAAAATTTTTTGTTAAAGTAACCCATGCTTGATGAGTGGCATTTAGTAAATCCTACCCTAGCATGTATTATAAGGAACCAAAATATGACTTTTCCATTATCATATGCATATCTATATTTCCACATTGTTATTTTCACATGTGAAATGGATCTTGCTTGGATAAATATTTGTACAAACTGTATAATAACATGAAGCAGGTGTGATTTGAATCTTACTTGGATTTTATGTTGTGCTAAGAATAACTAAATAAAAATAATTAATGAAGGATCATTAATTATTTAACCTAAATAAAGCCTACACTATATATAAATATATGAAAAGACTAATGTTATCTAATAATATAAATATATGCATATGCTATTACTACATATATCCCAAAAACATGGGAAATGACCCTAGCCTAGGAATGAACACCAATGGATTATAGTGGACCAACCTTGATAACTAAACCCTATTTACCTTGTTAAACCATTGGCTAAGCTTTAGTTAAAAGTGAAAACCAAAATAGAAAAGGGTAAGAAAACGTAAAAGAAATAGAGGAGGAGAAAGAAGCCCACGCGGCCCATCGAAACCTGCCCCACACCCCACTTCCTTCCTTCCTCGCAAGACCTGGCCCTGCCCCAAAAGCAGGCCCGCCTTGCAGCTCAGCACCCACACGCACGCAGGAAGAGCGCCCGGCCAAAGACGCGACCGCCCGCGGCTGGGCGACAACCCGAGCCCGCTTGTCGGCCGCTCTGTGCTTCTTCCACCTCCGGTCTTCCCCCGCAATGCGACAAGGCCACGCCCAGCGGGTGCCCTGGCCTTCCAGCGCACCACACGCCCTCCTGGCCTTCGCCCCCACCGCACCACGGGACCCACGGGTCACGCTGATGCGCGTGGGCCTGACCCTTGCCTTACCCGCAAGCCCACCGCCCGCTCCATGCGGCTGCCGTGCCCCCTCCTCTCTTACCTTGGCCGCGAAGCAAAATTGGTGGCCACTTGTCATTTGGGACCCTTGCAGCTGGGGTGACGACACCCCGGACCAACCCAGGCCGCTTGATCGCTTGGATGCCGTGATCACCGTTCACCATCGACACCGGAGACCGCCCGGGTTATATAAGCCCAACCAAGGCCCCTAGGGTTCACCAACCACACGCCGCCGCTGGTGGCGACGCTAACGCCCGCCAAGCTACGAGGAAGGGAGAAGAGGGGAGAGGAAGGGAGAAGCGACCGCCGGAATTAATCGGTGGTCGCCGGAGGCCGCCGGACTTGGAGGGACGAGCGGAACTCAATGGCGACAAAAGCGGATCGGCACGGCACTGCTCCGCTTCTTCTCGGCAACAAAGACTACACCGCACCGCTATCCTCTCGTCACCAACACCGAGGTGAGCGCGCCGATGCCCCTTGCCCAACCTCGACCTGCTTATCGGCCATGGCGCCCCGCCATGGGAGCGCGTAGGCCTGAGCCACCACCGGCTCTGGACACACAATCGCACGCACACGCACTTCGCCCGCCTTAGCCAAATTGGACCACGGCGGCCAAGAGGACGCCGGGTTGAGGCGACCGCCATGTCCCGCCATGAACGCTGCAACCACGGAAAGCCGCCCGTTCGCAGACGCCGACGCCTATGCCCCGAGCCGACCCACGGACCTTGCCCCCGTGCCATGGCACACCGTGCGCCGCGATCGCGTCCCAAAGACCCCTGGCCGAGCCTTTGGATCGAACCTTCGCCGTCGCGATGCGTTCCCGTCTTGCTTCTGGACCCCGCGGGCTTCCGCGCCCGTAACCGTCGCCGTTCCCGTGAGCCGGACCGTCTCGCAAGCTGCGTAGAAGAGCCGTCCAGCCTCGCGGGACAAACCGAGTCGAGCCACATGCCGAACCGAGCGGATCGCCACCCCGATGCGGCGGCGGGAGCACCGCATCGCCGAGCTCCGAGCTCGCTAACCAAGTAGATGACGCCGCCCGTGTGTTTTTGTCGCCACCGGCGAAGCCAAGGAGTTGCCCCAGAGCCTCTAATCGGCCGGTAGCACGCCCAATTGGACCTAGGAAGGCCCCTAGACACGGCCGTCGTGCGCCATCGCCGAACCCCGCCACCGTGGCCGCCTTACCCGAAAGCCACCCGTCGCCGTCGGGTGCCTCGCCGCGCTTCACCAAGACCTCACCTCTTGTCGCGCTGCTGGGAAGAGCGGAGAGCCACTTCTCGCGTCGCAGACGCGTCTCAAGGGGTTGCCCGCGCCGCCGCCGCCAAACAGAGGAGGAGAGGAGGGAGAGAAGTAGCCGCTGAAGCACTCTGTGAGTTCGCCATGACCGCCCGTAGCCGTTGCGCTAGAATACCGGAGCTCGGACGAGCACCACCGTAGCGCCGAGTGCGGTGCTCGCCCCTTGGCCGGGCCATGGCGAGTGAGCAGGTGGAGGAGGAGAGGAAAGAAAGAAGGTGTTGTGCACCTAGTGCACGTGAGCCGAAGAGAGGAGAAGGATGGCGTGAACCCGGTCCATCGCAGACCATTCCTATGGTCCATAGACCAACACTAGCCGGGCCCACCATGCACCCGGCCGCGGTGCATTAAGCCCCCCAACCCGGATCCACTTGAGACGTGGCGGTGCCGTAGTGACACGTGGCGGGTCCGGCCGGCCCATATCCGGCCCACCCGTGCCCGTACAGCCCACCAACAACCCGCCGCTGACGTCATCAAGACGTCATGCTGACGCCTGCCCAACACGAGAGCCAACAGGCCGGCGACACATGTCATCCCGAGGTTTTTCGGCCTTTTTCTTTTTGTAATATGAATAAACTTTGAAAAATCATAACTTCTTCATACGAACTCCAATTTTGGTGAACCAAGTCTCTAAATTCTTCTAAAATCAAGCTCTATGCAATGGAGACATGTTTGTGTGCATTTGGATCTTTTGGATTTCATTTGTTCTTTGTGTCTCTATAGTTGTCGCTAACGCCGACCCAGATTTTATACCGTTTTTTGAGTCGAGGAGGAACGTGCCGAGTACGACAGCGACTACAACGAGGAATTAGGAGACGACCGTTCCGAAGGTGCCACATTCCACCCATTTCTCGTAGATCCCATTACGCATTGCAAATGAGTAGTACTGCTAGTGCTTTATTTACTGTTGCTATCATCTGATTAGGGTTGCATGGTAGTACTTCTTGATTGCCATTATCTTGATGCAACCTTTCCCCCTGCTCACCCGCTGTTAGACTAGACACACGCGCTTGCTATCATGATTACTATTTGATCTCTACTACACTTTATATCTTGATGTGATGTGTGGTGGAAACTGATACATATATGACTAAGGCACGTGGTGCCAACCTAAACCCGATGGATGGTGAGTGTGTCTTGTGTGTCTTGGGTGAGTGGAGGGTGAGGGTTGCGTCGACCAAGCCGGAATGTGTGACGAGCTAAAGGCGAGTCTTGCCGTGTGATGTGACCTAGGCATCCTATGAGATTAATACCGTGGCGGGTATATGTGATGTGATGTGTGAGGTGGAATCCCGGGTGTGAGCCTTTGTTGAGAGGTGGAGCCCGTGACAGGGGGTGCCGTGGTGGCACGTAAAATGGTAAACCCGATGAAGATATCCGGCTTGGTCAACCCTAAGGACTTACTAGTATCCGCACTCACCAGAATCCTTTGTATACCACTCGCTCTCTTGTAATGGGAGAGACGGTTGGACTACTTGGTAGAGTGATGCCATTACCGCTAGGTTGTGAGGTGATAGGGTGGGCGGTAGGATGAGAGATGCCCATACCGTCCCTAGACGCCGGTACCACTTGGTGGGCCCGGTACCATGCTTCCCCGCCTCGGCCTATGCCCGAGAGGTTGTCCTGGATGTTCCTAGGGGCCGAGTGGTAGAATGGCATCGCCTATCGTGCAAGCAAATGGGATGTGCCTAGACAAAGCATTGTCGAGGATGGTTATCTCGTGGTATGTGAAACCTCTGCAGAGTGTTATGGTTGATCGATCGATACATATGCCGACTTGTCGGCTATGGACCTTTCCCTCGGGACCCCTTCACTAGATAGGAGAGGTGTCTTTCTTTTCTCCCCCGTGTTGTGAGATAGTGCCTGTCGAGGACCGTTGAGGCGGCCGAGTGGGAGTTGGCCCGTCGACCGACACGAGTGAAAGGAGATGTGGTGGATGGGGTGGATGGGTGGTATGGGATGGATGGATGGATGGATGGTGTGTGTGTGTATGGATGTGATGTTAAATTAAATACATACTTATTATACATATACTTGACAGATTGTGCATAGGAATCCACGACCAAATATAGGTTCTTTTGTTATAGCCTTATTGCATCCGGTTCCACAAAGCATTGCAAAGCATAGGGTGGAAATGTGGCCGTACATATATATCGTCGATACTTTGGCACGCAGTTCTCGAGGAGGCTTACAACTCCGGCGGATTCGATGGTTAGGGGTTTCGCCGCTACGCTCAAGTCGTTGGATAGAAGTCGCTTCCGCACCTTCAAGCCGTTCCAGTTGATGCTACTGCGTGATTCGCGCCGTTGGCGTTGTAATAAGTTATTAAACCCTTCTATTTGCACTCTATTTATCGTTGTATGGATTTGATTATCGATCGAAATACGGGTAATATGATTTAAAAGGTCGTATTACACTTCGACTGTGTGGATTTTCCCTTCGTGGAAAATCGGGTCGTTTCACCAAACCCCATGTGTTGAAGCACATCTAACAAGAAAGGCCAGCACACGGAGTCGAAGGTTTTTGCAATGTCCACCTTGAGCAAGAGGCTCAGAATTTTACGCTTGTGCAGGGTCTTACACGACAGGCGCACCGCCCTGAAATTATCCTAAATGCACCTCCCCTTAATGAAGGCGCTCTAATTGGTAGCGACGAGTCCACCCACCACCCTGGACAGCCAGTTTGTGAGGCATTTTGTGAGAAGCTTGCTGAAGCTGTGGATCAAACTGATCAGCCGATAATCCCCGAAGCACTCTGGATGCTGCTTCTTTCGCAAAAGGATCATGAACACACCATTGAGGTGGTGTAGGCTCCTAGAATCCAAGGCCCAGAACGCATGGATGGCATTCATCACATCTCCTTTAATAATTTCCCACGCTTTCTTGTAAAAGAGCCCCGTGAACCCATCGGGGCCCGGGGCCTTCTCGCTTGGCATGTCCATAAGCGCGGCCTTGACCTCCTCCTCAGTGAAAACCGCCTCTAGCTCCCTCAGATCCGCCGAAGGGAGACCCACAGTGTCCAGGCACAGGCGCCTGGCATGTTCAAAGGGTGTGCCTAGCAGCTGGTTGAAGTTGTCGAAGACCGCTTGCTCCATTTGTTGCTGCACCGTGACCTCATCTCCATCGATGATGAGAGAGGAAATGGTGTTTTTCCTCCTTCTGTGATAGGCTTGGAGGTGGAAGAAGCACGTGTTGGCATCTCCCTCGGCCAAGAAGACCATCCTAGGACGCTGCCTAGCAATCATTCGTGCCAATGATGCCAAGCCCAGCGTCCTCAGCTTGAGCCCTCTACGCAGCACTTGCTCGCACGGCTCGAGCGCTCTAGACTCCTGCGCCTCGTCGAGACGCAACACGACCTCCCTTGCCAAGGCGAGCTGCAGACGCACGCTACCAACCTTGGTGGCGCTCCAGCTTTGGAGGACCCGCGCGACGTTACGTAGCTTGTAGTCCAGGGTCCGACACGGGTCCACCGTGCCCGAGGGATGCGACCAGGCGGCCTGGACAACCTCCAAGAAACCCGGTAGCTTGGTCCAGAAGGACTCAAAGCGGAAGCGGCGCGGCGACGAGTCGAGCAACATGAGAAGGGGGCAATGGTCAGAGCAATCCGAAGACAGCGGGCGCAGGCAGTGGAACGGGAACATCACGAACCATTCGGAGACGCAAGGACCCGATCCAAGCATTCCAAGGTCGGCACGTCCTAGCCGTTGGACCATGTAAAACGTCTGCCCAACAGGGACACGTCCTGCAGGTGCGCGGAGTCAACGAAGGCCCTAAAACGTCGCATGCTGCGTCTATCAATCCTGTCATTGCTCCTATCCACCGCCTGCAAGATCATATTGAAGTCTCCGCACACCATCCAGCCCCCCCGTTGGTCGTCCTAAAGGAAAGGAGTTCGGCAAGGAACTCAACTTTCTCTGCATCGAGCTACATCCCGTATACCGCTGTGAGCCACCAGTAGTCCACCGACCCAAGGGGCACCACCTTCACGGCCAGGGAGAAATGACCCCTGTGGACCGCAGACACCACCCAAGCGTCCCGCCGCCAGGCCACGAGCAGGCCACTCGCTATACCGATCGCCGGTCAGAAGTCATAATCAAACCCTGAGCCAAACAAGTCAGAAGCGAGAGCTGCTGGGACATCTACCAGCTTGGTCTCTTGAAGACAGATGAAGGACGGAAGATGAAGCAGAACAAATTCCTTGATGACATCCCGACGCGCCCAGGCGTTGAGGCCTCGCACGTTCCACACAAAACAAGACGGTTTTAAGGCCATGGAAACACCTGGGGAGCACACCAAGACACTGGGGCCGCGTCAGAGCTACGCAGGCTCCTCCTCCAACCCGAGCATGTTCAGGTTGAACGCGACCGGGTCAAACTGCGCACCCAGTAGCGCTTGAAGATTACCGTGGCAAACGTCAGACAACGACTGCTGAACGCCCTCCGGCATAAGTCGGCAGTGCTCCCTGCCGCTGGGGGGAATCTGGCCTGTTCTCCTAGCTTTTTCAGCAAAACCAATTGTGCCTGGGCCGTCATATTAGCCTCCCTCGGAGCCGCGGCAATACGCGCGCTACGACGCAGGGAAAGGCCATGGATGGGTGTCCTGGCCCGACGTACTCTAGGTTGCCCACGGGATAAGTGGAGTCTGGAGAGGAATGCATAGTTGTTCCTCGAGCCTGGCAAGCACCTCAGGCGAATGGGGCGTCCCGCCGCTCCCGCCCGGGCAAGACGGCACGACGACCGGGGCAGCATCGTCCAACGACAGACTCCCCTCATCGGGAGCCCCCAGCACCGCGAGCCCAGGCGACGCACCGGGGGCCGGGACACTGGCTCGCCGAGAGGTGGCGCGTCCCTGGCCACGCACAACACAACATCCTGGGAGTAGAACTCCTGCATGATCAAGTCCCCCCACTAGTCGACCGCCTGCACATCAGGAAAGCACGGGCTATCTGGAGCGCTGCGACGCGCAGCCGCATTGACGGAGTAGGCAAGCTCCCCATCGACACCAGCGATCCACCAGTCCACATGCATGTCTGGCGGCGAAGTGGTGCTTCTTCCATCCTGAAAGAGCAACGGAGCCGTGCGTAGGAAACGGCCTACAAGGCCAGTGCACGGGGAGCTCCTATGAACCGATATCGACGGGGACACAAGCCGCAGCGGGGGTCCTGGGGTTGCCGTACAAACGATCAGTCGCCGCCCCTCCCCACTTGATACGGCTGCATAGGATTGGCCAGGATGGTAACGGTTGCAGTTGCTGTCGGGGGTGCCCTCCGAGTCACTAACACGCCTAGGGGTGGGGCAGTCCTCCACCTCCCCATCCCCAAAAATGGGGTCGTCACCTGCCCCATCTGCACCACCATCATCTTGCTCATCATTGTCGCCACCATCGCCATCCCCACCCCCAGGGGAGGCCGGAGGCGTGGACCAGTCCTGAAAGGCCACCAAGCGGATGCGCACAAGATACCATAGGCCCGGGAGGTGGTCCTCCATCGGGACGCCCGGGACGTGCGGCTCGGGGATGTAGATCACTTGCTGCTCTTGAATGTAATCAGGGAAACGAAAAATTCTCGGTCATCATCCGCTGGTGTGTCCCTAAATTATGAAACCTCAAGCTCAGCACAAGCAGGCCCTAGGACCGTTTGCGCTACCTCCAAGCTCCTTGCATGCAGTGGAACACGTGAAAGGGCCACGATCACCCTGAACCTGAACTTGGCCGCGAGGCCCTGCGCGTTCCAGCGCCAGGGCCTCCAGATCGAGGGCAAGAAAGAACCTTCTCGGCCTGGCTGCCAGAACCCGCTCTCTATCAGCGCCATGGCGAAACCGGACGATGAAATCTTCAGGGAAGTGACGGCGAACGTCGAACTCATCGCCCTCTAGGCCGAATCTTGTACGCAGTAGCTCCTGAACCATGGCGACAGACACCTGTGGCCTCGTTGCCCCGACCGTGGCCACCAGCGCAAGACCCATCGCGTCCTTGGCCGCCTGGAGCGCTGGCGTCCGAGGAACGATAAGGAACGTAGAGCACGTCCGAGGAGGTGGCGCGCCCGCCAAGGCGCACCCCTGCGAAGGGGCGATCCGCCCGGCCCCGTGGTTCGGGACCAGCACGACCTCCGCAGCCCACTTCCAAGCGGGACGGTTGGGGGGCGGTGGCGGCAGAGGGTCCGCCCGGGCCGTGGAGGGCGGACGGCGCCGCGGCGGCGGGGCGCCGGGCGGGGTAGGCCGGGCGCGACGAAAGGTGCCGACATGGAGCAGCCTTGCCGACACCGAAAGTGCCGACACCGTAATCCCCGCGAGGCGCGGCTATGACAACCCGTGTAGGGACCCGCCGGCCATCCGGCAGCCCGAGGGAGAGCGCCCCACTTGGAGCCAAGGCGCCTGGGGCGGAGGGAGAGGGCAAGCAAACGCACGGTGGCCCTCCCTGCCTCGGCGGTAGCATCTCGGGGAACCTCAAGGTCGCCTTGGTGTGGTTGGGGAGAGGCACTGGGCACCTTCGAGCTCCGGCGGCACCCGGCGGCGACATCGGGGGGCGCCGACCACCCGAAGCAGCGGGGCTCTGAACGCGGAAGAAGCCCTCACCGTCCGGGCGACCCCGCGCCCGGCGGGTGCGCCGCCGAGGCCTCTGGCGCCGACCGGCGCGGCAGAGGGGCGACCTCGTGGTGGAGAGGCACCTCGCCCGGGCAACATGTTTCCGCGGTGAAGGGTGGCGCCGGGCGCTGGCCATGAAACCCGGGCGCCTGGCCGACGATGGCGGCGTCAGCGCTGGCGCGCTTTGCCTCCTGAGCGCCACCGCTTGCCTTTCCCTATCGGGGCGCGGCGAAGGCGACCCCTCCGACTCGGCCAGATCCTCTTCCGAGTCACTCGAGCCACATCGCTCGAGGAGCCCGCAGTGAGGACCTCATCGAGAGTCCGGAGGAGCCGGCGAAGAACTCAAGGGGCGGAGGAAGGGCCTCGTCCGCCAAGTCCGCCCAGCGCGCCGCGGGGCGAGCCAGCCTCCACAGGCCCTCCAAAGCACGGCCGAGGGCCTCCTGAGGAGGCGGCTAGGCGAGCCGGACTCTAGGGCCCACTCCAGATCTCCTCCAAGAGCGCCGAGCCAGCCGAGTCCCCCTCCATAGGTCGAGGGCAGCGACGGATCTGGATTCACTCAGCCTGCTTGCGAAAACCAAAGCCCGCCAGCAGGGGAGAACCAAGGGGTGGGCCGGGGAGGACGGGGGGGGGGGGGGAGGACAGATCTGGCTTACCTAGCGCCGGGGTGGCCAGGGGAGGGGCCATTGCCGGCGGCCGCCGCCATCACCCATCGCCACTCCCGGAGAGAGACCCCGTGGTTATACCTCGTACCTACGGTTAGGTATGATCTTGTAATTGCTGTGAACAAGTCCTCCAAACTTAGACCCTTGCTTGTCCCAAGTAAAGATCAAGACTTAGGTTCGGTGGATCAAGATTTACTATTATGTTATATACATCATATAAGTACGTTGCATGCAATTCAAAATTATCTTTTGATATTAAATATGTTGGCACTTTATATGAAACTCACCCATATTACCTTGATCCTCATTTGGCTTATTGGCTTTTTCTTGTCATGGGGTGGATGAGGAAATATAACAGCTTGATAGAGCACTACTACCATTCCTTGCGTAACCATCATTCCGAAGGTTTTAAATCTTTCTGCAAATGAATTTAAGTTTCCTGAGTGATACTCTCGGATCGTTAAATGTGTATGAATCCTTCCAACGCCTAGATGCTTTGCCTTCTTTCCTACGTACAATTGGCTTATCTGGTTCTTTGGGTAATAATACGAAGAATGAAGCATTCGCGTGCATTGCATGTAGTGCTAAATCAAAACTTAGATCCAAGGAGGAAAATACCGTATACTTAGATCAAAATGTGCGTGTGTGTAGAAAATGATCACAGTTACTTTACTTCCTTAACACAAATGCTCTGCATGAATCTTTTACTTTGATAGCGTGGCTATCTTTTAGTTTTCTAATATTTCTTTTATCATGTTTATTATTTTTTTCTCATCATACTTTTTCTCCTCGTTTCTTTTGCATATAGCTTAGGCCAATATTTTGAAGAGAGATTATATTTACAAAATGAGTATTTATTCATGGAAATGGAAGGCATACTTGTTGTTTGCTTCTATTGTTGAAGTAGTGTATATTTGGTGGCATGTAATTGATCTTGATCATGAGAGCATATGATAAATTTCTCAATAAGAGCCAATGAGCCTTAACAAAGCTAAATAGAAATGCCAGCAGTATATGTAGAAACCTTTCATCATGTAAGATCATTTTTTTGGCTTTGGTACAAAATTATCATCATCAAGGAACTTATTATTTTCATTATTTTCAAAATGAATAACTCTAAAGTTATAGCTAATACATGGTAAGGATGCATGGTAGGAGCTCCAATCTTACTATATCATGTCTCATAATAACAACTTATACATAGATTAAGCACTTGCATCGCACAAGTTTCAAGCTCGTGATGATTCCACTTTCAAGTTGAACTCTAGGAACAGGAAGGAAATAGAACAAAGCAACTTTTCATCATCTTCAAAATGATGAGTTAAACATTCTCATAACAATGGGAAATATATTTTCTGTTTTTATATGTTTTTTCAGTTTTCTCTTCTTTTTACTTTTCAGAGACACAGGAAATAAATTAAAAGATGCAACTCACCTTGTGGGGGCACCTCCCTAAATATATTCTTTGAACAAGGATTTTTCCACGCTGGGTTGTAGCCCATGAAGTGGAAGAAACCTTCCCAATTTTGAGCATTTTGTCAAGCACCGTTATGGGCTCCTTGGTAGTGTTGGTTCATTACATTATTGTTATGGTCTAACGTTGTTTTGTATTTCATTTGTCCTTATTCTCAGATCAACCGGCCCATTTGGTGTATGAGATTAGTGATGTTGTGTTTCAACTCGTAGTAACAACCTCTACTGAAAAGGAAGAAGTCCGCTTGACCTGGAGAAGTATTCATTGTCGGCTGAAGCTTGATAAGATGATTCTGTGGGTTGTGCCCATTGAGCAGAGCACTATTATTCATACTTCCCCAGACTGATCCTCGTGCTTTCATGGCATAAAGGGGGCAGTAATATTGATCCAAGCTAGTCGTGCCAGGTTGTTACCAACCAGTATGTGCAGCATATGCAGTGGCGGAGCCAGAAATAGAACATAGGGGGGGTCAATTTGTCAATTCAATCTCTATGTACGTAAGTGGTGAAAAAAACAATGTTAGTATTTATAATTAAGTCACACTACACAAAAATACATTTGATAACAAAATAGTTGAGCATAAAAATTCTCTAAAAACGCAATATAAGATCTAGATTAACAATAAAATATTACTCAATTAGCCACTTCTATTACGCACACCATGTAGATTTTATCGATTGAAAAGTTAGAAAGAAAAAAGTCAACAAGACTCAAAATGGCGCATAGCAATAGAAGCAAAGAAAACAGGGTGATGGAGTAACGACTAAGCCCAATGGTGAGAGCACTACTACACAATTGCTTTTTTATTCTTTTTAGATGGAGGGAATGCTACACATTGGGTCATGCATGTCGGTCACTGCTACTTGCAGACTTCACAGCGCATGCAGGGACAGCGGCACAGTAGTCAACCTTCACGAAATCACGGACACAGCGTTCAAGTACAGAGCTGTAGAGGCCTAAACGATGCACGGGAAGACAGGTGGGCTTCGTGGCCTACTTCTACGGGCACGGCAGACAGCAGGCTCGATGAACGGGGACAGCCCATCGAACAACAAGCCAGAAAGGGCCACAGACAACGTGTGAGCGTGCAGGGAGGCAGGGGGGGGCCATGGCCCAGTATGGCCCCCACCTAGCTCCGCCAGTGAGCATATGGTTGCCCATACGAAGAATGGTGCAGTGGTTGCTGTTGTTGTTGCTTTTGTTTCTGTCATTGGAGACTGGATGAAGTGCTCTTCTCCCAAGTGCACCATGATTAGCCAGGAAATATTCAATTGAGGCATTATCCAAAACACAGACCATCACTGACTCATCAAATGACCAAAGATATACACTTGATTACACCCAATATTATATTAAAAACATATGAACATTGATTCATCATGCATTCTATGCGTGAAACTTGGATTCTCTTTACCATGGCAAACATCACTTGTACCATTTATAATTCAACAGGAAATGCTCTTACTGGAGAATTGAAAAAAAAGAAAGTAAGTAATTCTCTTTAGTGTGCTAAGCGTCACCAGTAACGTCTAAGGAAAACACCAGACATACAAATTGCAGTGAATTTCATCGTCCATGTGGTTATTCAAGTAACTATTTTCATCATCCCTTTAGCTATTAAAGACATAAAACATAATAATAGAAAATAGAACACCCATATCAATATCACTGACACACTGAACTTCTGTGGTCTGCAGCGATGTTTGATCCTGAATCAAACATTTTTCAGCTTTGTACTAGCCGAAGTGAAAATTCCTGGGTTCCAGAAAGATTGACAAAAAGGATAATGTCTGGAAATACATAAGTATGTTGGGCCATTTTTTAGGAAGTTTATGTGCTACCTTGACGATGATTTTACATGAGGCCCCCTCAAATTACTGAACTGTTGCTCAATGCATTGTCTGAGATAAGATAGTGAAATGAAAGAACTACAGAAAAATCCTGTATACCATCGCACAAATCTCACAAGGCAATACAGAACCTTGCTCACATGTTTGTGCATGCAAACCCAGTTCTGGTTACAGGTGGCGCTGGTGGCCTGTATTTTTAATACATGTTAAGGTGAGGCTGATTTAATTTATTTTTTATCAATCGTGATTATATTCCTTGTGCCACCAAATTTTGAAATTTCTGGAAATTTTATTCACTGCCTGCTGGTAACATGAACCGGTGGGGAAAATCTGTCATTACATCCGGTTCTCAACCGGCGGTGATGATTTATCAAAAACAAATTTTACTGGCGATGGCCAAAACCGGTGGTAACGAGAGGTCTGGAGCCGGCAGTGATTAGCATTGACACTACCACGTTTACTAGTTACTATAATAACATAACATATTTGTTTTCTCTATAATAAGAGACCCAATTCCCACTGCAATTCTTGCAAAGAGGAATACTGCAAAAACTTATCTGACTGACCGGTAACAGATAACCAATGTCATAACACTGCTAGAGACATCTCTAGACACTTACTTTTCTATCTTCAACAACATGTTCACTACCTCCCTCATGGAAGGCCTAGACTGGTAAGCCACCTGCGTGCATGAAAGCGCAAGGTTCAGCAAGCTCAAAGCCTTTTCTTGTTCATCTTCAGGCCAATGCGTCACCTCCTCATCCATGAGACTTATGATGCTACAGCGATCTTCATGCTCCAGGTTGGTTCTCATCCATGTAACAATGTCAATACCATCTCCAAACGATGAATCCAAAGGCGTCTTCCTGCATAGGAGTTCAAGTAGAACTACTCCATAGCTGTAGACATCACTCTTCTCAGTTAATCTTGTAGAGTATCCATGCTCTGGGTACACATAATTAATACAGAACGTGTCAACCCTGAAGTTCAAGTAGGGATGGTGTGATGTGATCAAACAAATAAACTTTGAAAGAACCTACCTGGAGCAATGTAGCCAAGGGTACCAATGATGGCAGACACAGTTGCATCGGCATTCTCATCACAGACAATTTTCCCCATGCCAAAGTCTGTGAGCTTGGGTACTAACTCTGCATCCATCAGTATGTTGCTTGATTTGACATCCCTATGAACAATCATGGGTACACAGTCATGGTGCAAATAGGATAGAGCTTGTGCTACACCAAGTGCAATCTGCCACCGCGCCATGCAGCCAAGAGGCAGTCGAGGCTTCCTTTCATGCAACAGGTCGAAGAGTGTTCCCTCGGGCATGTACTCATACAGGATTAGGCCGACACTACCACGAATGCAGTAGCCATCCATCCTGACGATGTTTCGGTGCTTCACTGTGTTTAAAATTTTCATTTCAATGGGGAATTTGCACTGGGACAGATCAACTGTCTTGACTGCCCAGTCTTTACCAAGTTTGCATTCCGTCCGGTAGACTGTACCATGCCGGCCTCTTCCAATGACATATTTCTCACTCCAGTTGTCTGTTGCCCGAAGGATATCTTCATAGGTCAGGTCTTCAGGCAATTCCTCTGTTGTGTCCAGGCTACGGACAGAGGCATGACTTGCTGCCAAGTGACGTGACCTCTTCACAATGTAGTAAACAGCACACAAGCCAGCAACCATGAGAGCCAGAGCTGACACTAGCAATGCCACAATAATTCTTGTCTTGCTGTAGTGTAGTTTCCCAGCAGGTTGCTTGCTGGAGCGAGGAGCACAAGCCGACTCGACGCATAACTGAGGATTGCCCACAAAACCATCAGGTGACTTCGCTGCAAGCTTAGCCCAGCTTCCAGGGAGCGCACCAGATAGCTCATTGAACGAAATGTTCACAACCAAAAGTGAGACCATGTTGCTCAGTTGCGACGGGATTGGGCCAGACAATGAATTCATTGACAAGTCAAGCAGCTCCAGATCTTGAAGGTTGCCAAGGCTACTTGGAATTTTGCCGCTCAGTCTGTTGTGGCTAATGTTAAGAACTTTGGACAGGTACTGAAGGTTGCCGAGGCTGTGAGGAATTGCTCCTTCCAAATGATTGTCACCAAGCTGCAGCTCAATTAAATCCTGTGCTGCAGTGAAGGAATCCGGTATTGTTCCCATGAGGTTGTTTGCGCCAAGTAGAAGACTTTGCAGGCGACCAAGTGTCGTGATTTCTGCAGGTATACTTCCGTTGAGAAAGTTATTTCCAAGATCCAAACGGAGAAGATCCCTGCAGTTTCCTAATTCACTTGGTATAGGTCCTGTAAGCCTGTTTGACGACATGCGCAGAGTTTCAAGTTTGGTTAAAGCACCGAGCTCATGGGGTATTGGTCCTGAGAAGAGGTTATTGGAGATATCAAGCATTGTTAGATTGTTGCATGAACCAAGGACAGCAGGTATCTCACCAAGGAGCAGATTACCACTAATGTCCATGTAAGACAGTCCTATGTTTGTGCCGAAATTTACAGGTATGTTCCCACTGATGAGATTGTTCTTCAGAATCAACCTCTGGAGAGACTCACATCTAGCAATTTCAATAGGTAAGCTTCCATTGAACTGGTTGTATCCAAGAACAAGAATGCTGAGCTGGCCTCCGGTACACAGACCAGGTGGAATTTCCCCGTGAAAGTGGTTGCTGCTGAGGTCGACCTCAACAAGTCCAGGTGTAGTGTTCAACCCCAGGGTCTGCGGCAACACTCCAGTGAAGTTGTTGCCGAACAGGGAGATCTCTCTTAGCTTCCTCATTTGAGTGATCTCTGCAGGTAGCTCGCCGCTAAGGCTATTATTGAAGAGGTAAAAGGTCTGCAGTTGGCTAAGCCTACAAATCTCAGCTGGTATTGTCCCGGACAGGTTGTTGTTCTGGAGCTGCAGCTCAACCAACTCCTGGCACTTCCCAATTTCAGGTGGGATTCTTCCAGAGATGCAATTGTCAGCCATAGAAAACTTCTCTAGCCTGCTAAAATTGCCGACAAACAGCGGAATTGAGCCGGTGAAGTTGTTGCGATCCAAGTAGAGCAATGTCAGTGACTGACACTTCCCAATTGCATCTGGCACGGTGCCGGTAAACCCGTTGTTCGACACCACCAGTTGTTCCAGACTCACAAGCTTACCGATGCTCTCTGGCAGTTCCCCGACAAACTTGTTGTCGTCAAGATAAAGCATCTGCAAATTCGGCATGGATGCAAAGAAATCTGGCACCTTTCCGCCAATGCCGTTGTAGGACAGGTACAAGGTGGTGAGGTTGCCGCAGTTGGCGAGGCTCAGCGGAATCGCGCCCGAGAGCTGGTTGTAGTAGAGGCTGAGGTAGACGAGCCAGCACCGTGCGGGGAACTCCGGCACTGGTCCAGACAGATTGTTGGCGCTCAGGTCCAAGTAGCTGAGCGACGGGAGCGCGGCGAGCTCCGGCGGGATTGCCCCGGAGAGCGTGTTGACGCTGAGGTCGAGGTACTCGAGGACCGGCGAGCCCGAGCCGGAGATCTCACCGGCGAGTGCGTTGTAGCTGAGGTCGACCTTCCGGAGCTGGCGCGAGGAGAGGAGCTCCGGGGGAACAGCACCGGTGAGGTGGTTTCTGCCAAGGAGGAGCGTAGCGACCACGGAGCACGCCGTGAGAGCTGCGGGAACGGCGCCCGTGAAGCGGTTCTGGCTGAGGTCGAGCGCGGTGAGCGCCGGTAGAGCGCAGAGCCGAGGCGCGGACGCCGCGAGCGCGCCGGATAACCCCGCTCCGGAGAGGTTAACTGCCGCGACCGCGCCCCTGGCGGTGCACTGGACGCCCAGGAACGCGCAGTGGCGCGGCCTGCCGTCACTGGTGGTGGCGTTCGTCGCCCTCCACGACGGGCGGAGGACGCGCCGGGAAGCTGGCGGCAGGGACGCGACGAAGGCGCGCAGGACGGCCGCTTCACCGGCGCCTTGAGACGGCACCGGCGTAACAGAGAAGGCGAGGGTGACGAGGAGCAAGAATGCGGCGGCACAAGACATGGGAGGGAGCTGCACCATGCTGCCTTGAGCCTTGAGGAGGAGTCCGCTGCTGGTTTCTTGGACGTGCCGCGTGCGGAGCTTTGAAGGGACTAACGCGAACAGAGGGAGATGGCTGGGCCATGGCGGCTGCGGTTGTGGCGGGTGGGCTAATGGCGGCAGCATCAGGAATGGAAGTGGAAATGGGCCCCGCGCCCACGCCGGGTCGCTGCTGCTGAAAAGGAAGCTGTTAGTGTGCGGTGGTGCCCACACAGACAGGTGGCGGCGCCGGCGGCCGAATTCGATCGGGTGGAAGATCTCCTCGGCGGCGTGGTGGGTGCCACTGCAGGGCTGCAAGGCTTGAGAGGTTGCGCGGCGGGCTGCCACGACTGGAGCGGCGGCCTAGGTTGCGGCGTGATCATGTCGGCAGGCAATGTAGCTATCAGTTGTGTGGATGCTTTACAAATTAGCTATAATAATTAAAGAATTTAGTTGCCCGACGTTATGCCGTGGCAAAATACGATTTCTGCTATATAATCTGTATCCATTCTTTCAAGACTTGGACAATTTGTATGGTTTTGTTATCTACTCCTCCCATCCTAGAATTCTTGTCGTCGCTTTCGGCTTGACAAACAACTGCCCGAAATTTTTTTTATAAATAATATCATCAATTAGTATTATCGAAAAGATTTTTTGATCTAGTTTTCTAACAAAATTATTTGAAGATATAAATATTACACATAATTTTTATAAATTGAGTCAAACTTGTGGTGCACACTCCCTAAACGACTATAATTAGGTATTAAGACAAAAATTGCTGCTTCAAGTTAATCCATTATAGTCCTTTTAATATTTCTTTGTTTTCATATGTGTTTAGGGATGAAAATTGGGTTGGATACGGATACTGAATACGGGTAGTTTTTTTTCTATGATTGTCGTATATGTCGAATATTTATATCTATCATATATGTACTAGAAATCTAGTTTTAAAAATTCCTTCGTTTCATCAAATTACAAGTCATTTTTAATTTTTTTGTTACCTAGGAAGTATCTAGGAATGTGAATATCTAGGAATTTGCTATACTTCCTAGATACATTGGTACCTCTTCTCTTTTTCCCTATATCCATTATAGTCCCTTTAATATTTCTTTGTTTTTTCGTATGCGTTTAGGGATGAAAATTGGGTCAGATACTAATAGATATTACGGATACTGAATATGTGTAGTTTTTTCTATGATTCCAAGTGAAAAATAGATCATGTCGTATCGTCGAATATTAATATCTATATCATATATGTACTAGAAATCTAATTTTAAAACTTCCTTCGTTTCATCAAAGTGATTTTTAATTTTTTGGTACCATGGAAGTATCTAGGAATTTGCTATACTTCCTAAATACATTGGTACCTCTTCTCTTCTTCCCTATAGGTGGTGGTCGGTCAGCCCTTCACATCTTCCCCATGGCCAAAGATTGATGAGCCCTTCTCTTCTTCCCTGTGAAGTTGTGACTGGTGGCTCATCACCTTTTCCTAACATCGGCACCAATTTGTAGGATTCCAAAAGCCAATTCAATAGTCATCCAAACAATAGAATTGTATTAAAGCTAATTTTAATACCAAGGCTACTATGATAAGGATCCCAAATCTATTTTATATCCCTAAATATCTATATCCAAATGACATTAGAGGACAATCAAATCTGCTATGACATGGAACCGAAGCCAGAATAAAATTTAGTGTTAAATAAATATTTGTGTACATGAAAATCTACGATGTAATCGACCATCGGCACCACCATCAACAAATAATAATAATAATAATAATAATAATAATAATAATAATAATAATAATAATAATAATAATAATAATAATAATACCTTCATTTCAAATAATAAGATATTTTAACTTTTCTAGATATATAGCTTTTGCTACTACTACCTCCATTCCAAATTATGAAATGTTTTAGCTTCTCTAGATACATAGTTTTTGATATACACTTAGATATACACTATGTCTATATACATATAAAGAACAATGTACCTAGAAATATAAAAAGTTCTTATAATCAGTATTATTATACCTCGTTTCCCTCAAAGGATCGCACCACCACCATGTACTTAATCCAACCTCATTATTCACTATTTCATTCCTTTTAGAGCTCAACCATGATATCAGTAATTTCCTCCCAAATCATAAGCTAATAAGCTATCCTCGGCTTCCCCTATCAAGGCAGTATGGGGCAATACTAAAGGAATTCTAGGCACAAGTATTGGGTCCAAGAGAACTTACTGCTAGTAAGTGCATGGTTGATAAATTTCAATGATCCAGCTAAAGACATTAAAACAAAAAAAAATTGATCACTATTGGAAGGAAGTCACTAGAGAATACAACTAATATTCTCGGAAGGACCGGTGATAGGAATATGCTCTGTATCATCAGTAGATGGGAATTGTTGTAACTCATATGAGGTCAGATCATATGTCTGGGTCACAAAAGAGACAGAGAGTGTGAGTGCAGTTTAGGAGCCCGACACAAAAGAGACAAAGAGCGTGATGAGTACATGACACATTCAGATACAACCATTGATTATAAGGTGAGCTTGTTTAGTGATTTTTGGTGTAACTCACTTGGTTCCACATGTACATGTTCCTATTTGCTTGTAGGTACAAATATTTCTCAAAGTGCAGGGCAATCAAGATTCATCAGTGACCCGATAGTACCTCGTTGGGAAGGCCGTAACTCAACCATCCGGGGTGCGATTGAGATCAATGAGTACTTGATGAAAAGCTTATTTGATAAGCTTTCAAATAAATCAGGTCCCATCTCAATATCACATTGCCAAGGCCTCCAAATCATCAAGATATTCTGTCACTGTTGCTGTCAGGAGCTACATCATTGTCATGGGCTGGATATTCACACTTGGGACCCTGGCCCAAGTTGGAGCACGTTCCGAGAAGATGGAAAACACACCAAGGAAGCCCTTGGACGTCCTCCTCCTTGGCCACCACCTTAGAGGGCCAGCAAGGGCGTCCAAGTCAAGCCAGAGGCCCAGTCTAACTCGAGTTCGCGTCAGTCTCGGCCTTCAGGACCAGCGAGCGATAAATCGGATGCCCAGGACACATCCGAACTCTGTTTTTGATGATCCATATATGGATGGAAAGATAATTTCATAAGCTAACTAATGGCTTTGGTTTGAGGTCCAAATTCCATCGGAGTCAACGGGAATTGTCAAAACAAGTGAGCGTCCAGAATCTATTTAGGCGTTGCATTGCTATCTTTTGGGCCGTCGGGCCATGTAACGTATAGGCCCATGAGGAGGACGTGAATGAGGGTGCTTGCACGTCCCTTAGACCATATAATCAGTAGCCGCCGCATACGTTAGGGTTTGGGTTTTGCTTTAGATCAATCTGTCATCGAACAGTCGCCGTTATCGGTTTGTGAAACCCCACGTTGAGATCTTAATCATATATATGCAATTGTCACTTCACTTGAGTTGCGTATTATCTTGTTCTTGCTTGTGTTCTTCGATTCGCAGCAGGGATTAGCCTTCTTGGCGAGGTCAACTGGATTGTGACACGGTTGATAACCCGGAGGAGACGTGGTGCTAAGGTTGCGGGTTCGGTCTTTGTTATCCGAAGCCGGATCGGTGTGTCGCTCTCTCCGACCAAATCGATAGTTATCTTGAACTGACGGAAGATCGGGAATCACGTTCCCATCAAGTGGTATTCAGAGCTTAAGGTATACCATCAGGTTCGAAGTTATCCCTTAGTTTGTGTTTTATCTTCATCCCATAATCCACGGCCATAATTGTTTTCCCATCCTAGAGCCAGCCACACCATAGCCTTTGCATAATTTAGTTTCAGAGTTCGCTGTATTGAGTTTGTGTCCTAGGTCAACGTTTTATTGCTGGTTTAGATCGTGTTCTTCTCTAATTTGTGTTGATCCCTCCATCCGCAACCATTATATATCATCATCGATTTGCATCTTGTGTCCACATAAAACCCTGATTTGGACAGCCTACCTTAAAACAGTCATAACTTTTTTCGTCCAAACTCGAAACGGGGCGAATTTTATATCTACGGAGAACGCCAGAAAATTTTAGATTTGTTTCATCCCAGCAAAGCTGGGTTTGCAAAAATTAGATTTGCGAAATTCAATCAGCAAAATTGAGTTTTTGGGCCCAAAATTTTGGTGTTATTTTGAGAGCACAATACTTATTTTCTATACACCACATCTTTTATCCAATTGAGCTTAAATTTTTTATGGTTTGTTCTTGTGTGCTTCTTACTGAGAAAAAAAATATCAAAAGATCAAAAGAAAAAGTTTGTATAAAAATAAAAAAAAGTAGTAAAAGAAAAGAGAAGAGAATAGGAGCACATAAGGAACAACTAATTGCTCTATTTTTGTGTGGTGCCTTTGCCTTGTTCATGTCCATTGGTTTCATTCATAATTGTTCTTTTTATCCTTGTTTCACTCCCTTGTTTATCATAATTGGTGCTAGGAACACGCATAGGCCAGCAACTAGGACAAATGCTTTAGACGTTTATTCAATATTGCTATCTGTTACTAAATTGTGTGCCACATATATAAATTTGTTTCTTTGTGTGCCTTCCAAGCTCCACATATATACTTCAGATCAGTACAGAAAAAAAAGACCCTTGCAATTTTGGTGCCACATCCTCACAGGTATCACGAACCAGCCGCCCGGTTGTACCATTCAACTGTCTTGCTTTGGTAAGAACACTTGTAAGAATTTGGTAAGACGTGTGAGAGTGTGCTTCCACCGACACATATTATAGTTGATAGGGCTTTTGATTTCTAACAATACCAAACAACAAGTTTCTTTTTTAAGTGTGAATTGCAGGTCATCATGGATCAGCCGTCTTCCTCCATAGCTGCAGCGACATCATCACAACCACTTTCCACATGCTCCACGAGTTTGCACATCAAGTGCTCGGTTCCCAAATGGAGAAGGCGAGCAAAAACCAGTTCAATAACGTGTTTCAAACATATTTTGTTGTGAAAGAGGCACGTTGTCGTGTCATGATCGATGGTGAGAGTTGCAACAACCTTGCAAGCTTAGAGTTGGTTGAGAAGCTTGGTCTCACCACAAAGCCACATCCACATCCATACTACATGCACTTTGGGTAAATTCTTGGGATAAAATAAAGGTAACTGAAATTGCACACATTAAATTTTTCCTTGGTGTTTATAAGGATAGTGCAGATTTTGATATAGTACCTATGCAATCTTGTCATTTATTATTTGGTAAACCATGGATATCTGAAAATAAGGTTATGCACAATATGATTGCTAATAAATATTCATTTAAATACAATAGTAGAAATATTACTCTCATACCTATGACCGCTGCTGAAATTTTAAGAGAAGATCTTATGAGAGTGGAAAGAAGAAAGAATGAGCCTTTTAGAAAAGAATGGGTTATTTCAGATGTTAAGATATCTTCATCTAAATCTGAATTTTTATAAAATAAAGATATTGCTTTGTCTTTTGTTGAAACAAATAGTTTGCAGCATGTATCCAAGAAAGAGGACAAGGTAATAGAGAAAGAACAGGTAACTGTCTCAGTTAAGAGCTCTCTTGAGATGCTAAATTTACCCACCAATGATGCTATTAATGCAATACTAGAACCTTCTCTTGATTTACCTTTACCACATGATGATTCTACTGATATTTGTGATGAAGAGAAGTTGCATGATAGCATTTTTGTTATTGCTATGCCACCACTTGTGAAAGAAATTGATTCTTATATTTTGGAACAAAGTACTGTTGCCGCAAGTAAATATTGTCTTCCCATTACCACTGAAAAGGATGAGCTAAAATTATTATCTTCTTTAAATACTTTGGGTTATATTGAGTTTGATACTCTATGTGCTCTTAATATTTTGGAAGAAAAATTTAAATATGCTGAATTGCCATGGTTATCTAGATGTATATATCACTTTGTTGGCAAATATAATTACAAAGGAGAGTATATGGTGCATCGTGTCTATATTTGTTCAAATCTGAAATCTCCTTTTACTATACAAAAATATGATCAACTAGAGGGCTGCAATAGCTATAATTTTATCAATAGCTATAATTTTATCATGTCAAGTGCTTCTAATTTTGTTACAAAGAAACAAGTTAAATTTCAAGAAGGGAAGCTATGTTGGCTACTACCTACAATCTGTCCTGCACCTAACCTCAAACCGAGGACGGTTTGTTGTCAAGAAGGGAAGGATGATGAGTACATGACACATTCAGATACAACCATTGATTATAAGGTGAGCTTGTTTAGTGATTTTTGGTGTAACTCACTTGGTTCCACATGTACATGTTCCTATTTGCTTGTAGGTACAAATATTTCTCAAAATGCAGGGCAATCAAGATTCATCAGTGACCCGATAGTACCTCGTTGGGAAGGCCGTAACTCAACCATCCGGGGTGCGATTGAGATCAATGAGTACTTGATGAAAAGCTTATTTGATAAGCTTTCAAATAAATCAGGTCCCATCTCAATATCACATTACCAAGGCCTCCAAATCATCAAGATATTCTGTCACCGTTTCTTTGTCGGGGAGCTACATCATTGTCATGGGCTGGATATTCACACTTGGGACCCTGGCCCAAGTTGGAGCACGTTCCGAGAAGATGGAAAACACACCAAGGAAGCCCTTGGACGTCCTCCTCCTTGGCCACCACCTTAGAGGGCCAGCAAGGGCGTCCAAGCCAAGGCAGAGGCCTAGTCTAACTCGAGTTCGCGTCAGTCTCGGCCTTCAGGACCAGCGAGCAATAAATCGGATGCCCAGGACACATCTGAACTCTGTTTTTGATGATCCATATATGGATGGAAAGATAATTTCATAAGCTAACTAATGGCTTTGGTTTGAGGTCCAAATTCCATCAGAGTCAACGGGAATTGTCAAAACAAGTGAGCGTCCAGAATCTGTTTAGGCGTTGCATTGCTATCTTTTGGGCCGTCGGGCCATGTAACGTATAGGCCCATGAGGAGGACGTGAATGAGGGTGCTTGCACGTCCCTTAGACCATATAATCAGTAGCCGCCGCATACGTTAGGGTTTGGGTTTTACTTTAGATCAATCTGTCATCGAACAGTCGCCGTTATCGGTTTGTGAAACCCCACGTTGAGATCTTAATCATATATCTGCAATTGTCACTTCACTTGAGTTACGTATTATCTTGTTCTTGCTTGTGTTCTTCGATTCGCAGCAGGGATTAGCCTTCTTGGCGAGGTCAACCGGATTGTGACACGGTTGATAACCGGGGAGACGTGGTGCTAAGGTTGCGGGGTTCGGTCTTTGTGATCCGAAGCCGGATCGGTGTGTCGCTCTCCCGACCAAATCGATAGTTATCTTGAACCTGACGGAAGATCGGGAATCACGTCCCCATCAAGGAAGGACGTCCAAGGGCTTTCTTGGTGTATTTTCTATCTTCTCGGAACGTGCTCTAACTTGGGCTAGGGTCCCAAGTGTGAATATCCAGCCCATGACAATGATGTAGCTCCTGACAGCAACAGTGACAGAATATCTTGATGATTTGGAGGCCTTGCCAATGTGATATTGAGATGGGACCTGATTTATTTGAAAGCTTATCAAATAAGCTTTTCATCAAGTACTCATTGATCTCAATCGCACCCCGGATGGTTGAGTTACGGCCTTCCCAACGAGGTACTATCGGGTCACTGATGAATCTTGATTGCCCTACACTTTGAGAAATATTTGTACCTACAAGCAAATAGGAACATGTACATGTGGAACCAAGTGAGTTACACAAAAAATCACTAAACAAGCTCACCTTATAATCAATGGTTGTATCTGAATGTGTCATGTACTCATCAGAGCGTGAGTGCAGTTTAGGAGCCAGACGAAAGAAACTCTCCACTTTTCCGGATAGTTAAGGGGGGATGAACGAAAAAAATGTGGGTGGAAAGAAATTTTACCTCTTTTATATAACATATAGATATAATCAAACTTGAGGTTGGTCGACTCGTTGAAAAGTGAGATGTATTTTTTTTAGGACTCGGGGAGAGAGAGAGAGAGAGAGTATCTTTAACTTAGGGTTTGTATGATCGACTAAGATTAATTTTTAGCAAGAATCAAGAACTAAAAATTACTAGTTAGCTAGTGATTGTTTATTTAGTCTACATATTAACCCTCCTGTTTAGACTCAGTTAGGACTATTTTAGCCGTTAATAATCAGTCCTCATTATCAAACATCTATCCTTTTTAGACAATTTTTCATGAACTAAAAGATGGTCTTTTTTCAAGATAAGCTCTTCCATCAAACTCCTATTTCCTTGGACAATCCTCAGCTACCTTTCACGGTGATTTGTCAAGGGTGGGAGGATTTAACGCATCTAAAGTACATAGCCAGAAAGGTGTGCGGTGTGTGTGCGTGTGTGGAAGTATCTGGCTTATATATTAAAGGCATAGAGTTTCAGCAGAGTATTTGACATGCTGTTGGGTCACAGGACAAGAGTGAATCCCATGGACTTTTTGACACTAACGAAGATTGACACAAGTAACTGGCCAAGGGTATGACCATCTACGCGATGAAGATCAGCTCAGAGACTACAAAAAAGTTTTCGGAAAATCAGTCATCTGATTCCTTCAAAGAATTAATTTTCTTGTTCTTCAGACACAGGTGCCAAACAAAAGCTGTCTTAGATCGGCGTTTCAATCATGTTGTTAAGATTTAGGTCCAGCTTTTGTGGTCATTATGTCATCCAATACTACAGTTAACTTAAAACCACCTTCTTTGTATCTTGTAAACTAGCAAGTAGCAAACGTGTTTATATGTTGCAACAGAACCTAATATATCTCAGAGAATTTTTATTATAGCTGTCAGAGAATGGACGGCTCACGAGTAGCGATCGAAAGGCAGAAGCACCAAGAGACACCAATTAAAGAGGCACCAAGTGCATACTAAATTGTGGGGGCCATAAGCACCTGGTGCATATTAAAATCTGCTGAGATCAGCACCTTAAAAAAAAGGGCTCATGATTCTTTTTTGAATTTTTTTATGTGATTAAGGGTAGAATGGTAAATGTATAATAGAAAAAAATAACTTTTAGGGATGATTGATTTTTTTTAATAGTTGGGAGATGAGGCAGGATGGACAGGCAACGTGGCTTCCATCTCAGGGATCGCGGGCACCTCGCTGGCGTCCAGCACGAACGGTGCCCTTGGTCTGGTCGCAGGCAAATCAGTGCCGCAGCCGACGTCGCCGCATCTTATCGCCACAGCGGCACATCGAGAATTACAACAGGCTGATCAGCTCGTCCACTGAGGCGGCGGTGACCGTGTCGAAGGCGGAGGTGCACGTCATCTCGGGCCCGGCGGCGGCTTGCGAGGCCACGGTGATCGTGGACAGGGCAAGCGAGCTCACCTGAGTGCAGTGCCTGCCTGTGCCAGCCGTTTGCGACGACCAGCATGGAGGACCCGCTCTTCGATCCGCCGTCCTCACCGCCGTCCTACGCCGCGCTGCCGTACACATCCTGCTGCGACGCGCTGCAGTTGGCCGTGGGCAGCATGTCGGGGTCCGCCGTGTGCACCGATCCGGACCACTGGCCTGCAACTATACATGCTCAGCTATCACGACGGCTCCTACATGGACAACACAACTCTTGAGGTCCTGCCTTGAATTACCATACTAATCTTGAGCGTAAAAATTAATTAAAGATAATATCTTGCCTAGGCACCAAGAGGCACCCAAAATCACCCCCAACCACCGTAAAAGATCTCCTTATCTTAAAATCAGACTTAGGATCATCGTGATGTGAGTTGCTCTAATTCTTCTTTGAAGCACAGATTGTCAGTCCTGGTGACATATTGAAAACCGGAAGACGTGAGGGCATTTGGAAAAGTAAAAATGATGAAAGGAGGATTTTAGGCTTTCCATATGTTGTAACAGAACCTAATATATCTTAAAATCAGACTTAGGATCATCGTGATGTGAGTTGCTCTAATTCTTTGAAGCACAGATTGTCAGTCCTGGTGACATATTGAAAACCGGAAGACGTGAGGGCACTTGGAAAAGTAAAAAATGATGAAAGGAGGATTTTATGCTTTCGAATATTAGGTAGAGTAAAAAGGTATGCTTTATTTCAACTAACCCACAGGTGACTCTAGGGCTAAGTAATAAAGCTGGGTTCTTAATTAATGTAGGCCTAGTTTAGTCAGAACACAAATATGCACGGCCAAGGCATTTCAAATTACAAGATAATCTTTTAGTGGAGCACAATAGAAACCTTTTTGAAAGTTCTCATAGAGTTGCCTCAGATGGCCATCATTTGTATTTTTCGCCATTTTGTATAGGCACAAATGAAACGTGTAAGATTCTCCATTGTCCACAAAGAAAATCCGTTAAATTGTTGCATGTGGTGAAGTGGCTTCAATAGTTATCTGTTCAAGATGGTTAGCTCTGCGGCTATGCCTTCAGTGGAGCACTTGCAATAGTGATTTTTTTTTATTTCAAGTAGATCAATGGCCACCATCTTACTTGAAGGTAGTTGGCAATTTACTGGTCCTTGGTGGATGAGGGTATGCATGAGTTGGCATTTAGAAAATTTCAGCTTTACGCTTTCTGTCACACGCAAATGAAGACGGTGACAAATTGTGGGATTGATGGGCCAAAGGAGGAGCCCAAAGAGGACACAGCCGCAGCTAGCGGGCCCCATGGCCCGCCCTAGAGAGCGGCGGGGCGTGGGGGCGCCACGTGTGGGTGAGCGGCGGCTGCCCTAGCCGCCGCCACCCCTACCCCCTTCGCCGGGGGGAGGCTGGGGGGCAGCGCAGACGCTTCGCCGATGCCATCACCGCCGTCGCCGCTAGTTACCTTTTATTATTAATTATTATTTTTAGAGAATTAAGATTAGATAAACTAGAAAGTCCGTATTCGATAGGGAATTTCCGTTAGAGTCCAATCGGGACTATAAATACTAGATGATTGTAATCAGTTGAATTAAGAAAGTAATTGGGGTAATTCTCGTTATTTCCAATCTCCCGCGTCCGCCCCTCCTCTCTCCCTCCCCCACTTCCTAAGCCACCGCCCCTTCCTCCCCCCGCCACCGCCACCCCCTTCCTCCCCTACGCCGCCGCCACTTTAAGCAAAGCGGCCGTGTCGCCGCCCTTTAGGGCTGGTGCCGCCCCCCCCCCCCCTCCCCCTCCTCCTCCTCCGTCTCCTCCCAACCCACTAGCCAAATGCACCCTCCCGTTGCGTGTGTCACAACCGGTATCGAGAACCAGAAGTAAGCCATGGCTTCCACCACCACCATGGCTGCGTTCAAGATCCTCGATTCCTTTAGCAACACCTTCGACGAGCATGTGTGTAACACCCTAGGTGTTAAGCATGCATTAGGCATAATTAATTAACTTCTAATCGTCATTAAGCATGGCATGATCATCAAGAAGCATAAACCCTAACTTGCATGTCATCATTTCATGTGTTTGCCTTTCAATTTTAATCTTGTTTGTCATGCTTGCTAATTAGTTAATTAATTACCTTGTCAAATGCTTGTTCAAGTTTGGATCTCAGTGCCCAGCATTTTGAAATGATTTAACAAATTTTATTGCAAAAGAATTGGTGCAATTTGAAGGAAAAAGAAAAGGATTTGGAAATTCCTTTTTAATGCCCTTAATTAAAAATGAATTTATAATTCAAAATCTGCTTGGAATTTTGACTTGGCCCCAAAATGAAAGTTTCTCAGTTTGAAAAGTTCTACAACTTTTGTTTTTGGACCATTTCATGAAAAAAGCGTGCAAAATGACCAAAATTGTGCTTTTGTTCGGTTGAAAAATAAATTCAAAAAAAAAGAGAAAAATCACACCGCAAACGGCCGGGCCCAATTCGCCCACCGCCCGGCCTGCATCGCCCTCCCGCGCGCCCGCCCCTGCCTTATCTGTGCCAAGGCCAAGGCCCGGCCGACCGCCAGCACGCGGTCGCCCAGCAGCCATGCCTGGCCGCACGCCAGCCGCGTGGCCGCCGAAGCGCAGCGGAGTCCCACCACGGCCGCCCGACCGCCATCACCCCGAAATGGAACGCCTCGCTCTCCACTTCCGCACACCACTCGCACCGCCCGCTGCGCTCTCCCCGCGACGCATGCGCAGCCGGCAATACAAGCACCGCGACGCCATTGCCGCTGCCGAACTCGCGCCGCCGTTCCTCCGCCCACCGCTGTGCTCCCGCATCGCCAAATACGCACGAGCTCGCGCCACCACTCGCTACCTCGCCACGCCACCAATCGCTCGGTAAGCCGCTAGTCCGGGGCCAATTTGGCCTTCTTCTTAGCGGCCGGCGGGCGCCGAGCTCCACCGGAGCGCGCACCATGCTTTTGCCGCCGCGTCACCCCTCCTTCTTCCTTCCTACCCAGCCCGAGGGACCCCTAGAGCTAGGGTTAGCCTAGACGAGCTCGCTTGAGGCCGATTGGAGCCCGCTACCGCCGCACCTAGCGCCGCCGCTAGGAGTCACCGCCGGTGCATCCAACACCACCGGCGGGTGCGCGCCGTGCGATGGGGAGCACGTGGGTGCCACCCCCACCGCCGGCCGTCTCACCGCCGGCGAGCTAGGGGCGGTCAACCGCCGTGCCCTGCCCCGGCCGGCCGACGGGTAGGGTCAACTGACCCCGGGGCCCACGCGTCAGTGGCCCACGGTCCGCTGGACCGAGCCCATGTAGTTTAGGGTTTCGGTTTTGTTTTTTATTCTTTTCTAGAAAATAGTTTAAATGCTTTTAAATTCATAACTGGTGCATAAGTGATCCAATTTGAGTGAAATTTGTTTTGCTAAGTTCCTAGTGATGAGATCTATCTGTGAAAATTATGAAATGCATTTTTGGTGATACTTTTCTGTGTAGAATTATTTAATTGCTAGAATTGCTAAAAATTATGCAATTGCATAGTAATTTGTATACTGCTCAGAAAAATGTGATTCTTATTTTGTTAGACTAGTTATGAAATGTAGCTTCCGGAAAAAATATGTACCATGCAGTTGCTATGTAAAATATTTAAGTTGTGAATTAAATGCATTAAAGGCTGATTTCTTGTTTATTTTGTAGTAATTAAATTATTTGGTGAAAAGTCTTGTAACTTTTTATGACTGCTCTTGTGCTAAGAAGTTCTAAGGAAAAATATAAAATCTATTGTTTAACACTTTTCACTATACAAAGTTATTAAATGTGCATTTCTGTCCTGTTATTTCATCTTTTGTGTAGGTTGTTATACTCCATGGAATGTGATGAAATTTTTATCATGGCTCTATTTTTGGCATAATGTAGCTACTGTAATTTTTGTAGATTTTTCTGAACTGTTTAGACAGAGGTCACAGTTTCGGCCTTTAATTTCACATGAAATGATAAGGCTTTGGATTAATTGTTTTAATAAGTTGATATTGCCTTTTTGAGCACTTTTAATTATGATATGCTTGTAGGTTATGTTATGCAGTACCACAGCTAGTATGTAATGTGTGGTTATGAGTAGTGCTATTCTTTCTCTGTTGTGCATGTGTTGTGTGTGTGTGCATACACACACCCACCTTTTTTTATGCATTTCTCTAAGTGATTAGAGAAGAGATATGTACATACTCAGTAAAATGAAATAGGTTATTAATAGAGAGGAGATATGCACCTACTCTATCAAATAAAATGTTATTCATCTTCATTCATAAGCATCGCACATATGCATTACTTATGCTTATATCCGTGCATCGCATCATACAGGTTCGCAGGAGGGCCTCCTAGTTTCCCAGTACAAGGAGAATCCAGTGGAGGAGCAGCAGCCCAAGGACCCCGAGGAGGAGCAGGAAGTAGGAGAGGACGACCTGCCCGAGTGCCCGAATCATCACGCCAGCGACTTTGAGCGAGGCAAGCCCCGGAGCATTTCCTCACCTATGCTTTCTAACAGTCTAATTATGCTTTATGATTGATGCATTAAGAATAGGAGTTGTGTGAAACCGTTGATGCATTATATCTTTGTTTACCCTTGATTTATCCTGCCTTGATTACGCTGCTAGTCTAGGGCGAGTTTATTGCTTAGCTTGCTTAGATGGTAAAAGTCGGGTGATTTCCTGTCATCCGCGAGCATAGTTGGTTACTTATGAATGAAGGAAAAGCTCTATGTTGATATCATTTGGTTATTGGTTACGGCTGTGATAATTGGAGATTGGACGGAGTCTTATGGGGTTGTTGGACCACAGTGATTCCGTCTGTGTCGATTAAGGACCGTGCCGTTGCGCGTCCCTCGAGTCATGTTGAACGCATGCCTCACACTTAGCTGGTCGGATAAGTCTTTCCGACCGTGAAGCCTAACACTATCCAGGCTGGCTCTCGATCCGTTTGTACCGTATTGGAGATGGATGGGGGACCACGGGGGCGCGAAGAGTAAGTCCGAGGCCCAGCATGGCTGGCTAAGGCAGACGGGCGGTCCCCGGGTACGGTGGTTCCGGTCGAAACCGCATTTTGTTCCCGGGTATGTGCCACGGTGACCTGTAGCTCACTTTAGCGGGTGAGTGTGGTTTGTGTGAGGAATACCCCCTGAGCTCAGTAGTAACCGATTCGAATCGCCATCGTTCCTAGACAGTGAACACTTGACTGGAGCTACGCCATCATAGTAATAATTATAGAATGTGGTTAATGATGATGATGAATTAAGCTGTTATGATTATGGTTACTACTTGATTGCTTAATCATGATTAATATGTTATAATGATACATAATATAGGTGCTCACCTAGCATAAATAGGAATGATTAAGCTGAGCTGTCACTATAAAATGGTTACTACCGCTTTTCCGCAAACGAGTCGAGCTATCCCCTGATAAAGCCTGTTATACTCCTTGGAGTCTTTTTATTTAAGTCAGACGGGTAAGTCTAGCTGAGTACCTTCTCGTACTCAGGGTTTTATCCCTCTTGTTGTTTGTGCAGACAGCCATACCTTCCACGGGTATTGTGAGACTTATCTTTATCCAGTGGATTAAAGGACCAATGGGCATGGTCATTCCTAATATTCTCTCCAACTACTTTTGGTGGATTGACTATCAAGTCGGGCAATCGTACTAAACTTTGAGTGTGTGTTGGATTGAGCTTTTAAAAACTACTTTGCTTTCGCTACTCGAATCTGAGACTTGGTTTGTAATAACTTTTATTTCTACACTCGATATTATTGAACTATTTGCGAACTGTTGTAACATGTGAATGGCGACGCTAAACTTGTATGATCTTGGTTGATGATGTTTGGTTTGAAATCCTTCGAGATTTCCGGACTACCGGGTTTATAAGGGCTTAAGTGTGCTAATTACTTGCGTGACGAGTGGTTTTTGCACTTATGCTTTTATAAATTGGGCGGTTCTATTACAGCTGGCATCAGAGCAAGGTTTAGCGATTACTGTTTATATGTATATTTAAAACAAAAGAATTTGGTTTTAAAACTGAATTTTTAACTTATAGATCTATAAGTCTTTCGAGAAAATCTTATTTTGTAAATTACGAGTGTGCCAGTGGTCATATCCTTTATGCCCAATTAAAGACACTAGATGGCTATTTAAGTACTAACTTAGGGGCTTGCATCATATTTTTTTTTTACCGTTGCCCATGCAGCAAGGTAATTGTATGGGTGCCATTCACTTGAATGGTAATGTATGGTTCAAAAGCCTCTACGCCTCGGTAAGTGGGAGTTGTGAGAGCGTGATTGTCCAACCGGCGATCTAGGGGAGTGCTAGTGTGATGCTGGAAGTACTTACATGTCAAAACTATGTATTTACCAAGGTGTTTAATTGTGAGTTGTGCCGTCTGTTGAGACGATGCCGTCATGAGGACGAGGACTGGGTAGTTGTACTACATGTGCGTGTATTTAGGAATGCACGTATATGTGAGTACATAATTCTTAAATTCCTGCAATGCATTATAATCATACTGTTGGGATGGGCTGAAGTGGTTTTTTCTGCAGGTACATAACAGCGCTTTGTGTAGAACGTTTAGTTATACGCTATGAGAGAACGTTGTATGCCACCGTTTATACCGCTAGAAATTATTTTTGTTAAGTTTGTGAGAACGTAAGTCACATGCATACATCATGTTTGTTCATCCCATGTCATTGCATTCATTCTCTCCTTATAAATTGATTATTTCTATTAAATAAAATTTGATAATTAATAACTTATCTCATTTGGGTTAATTTTCCAACAGATGGCCCGCACCAAGCAAACTGCGCGTAAGTCCACCAGGGGCAGGGTACCCCGCCGACAGTTGGCTCCCCGCACAATTATCAGAGAGGACCACTTTTGGGAGAGTTTGGCATGCCCACTTTCCTCTGGAGGGTGCTTAGCCACGCCGGCTACACCGAGGGGGCGGACACCTGTCTACTCCTAGGTCACTTTCGGGGAGCCCAACAATGGAGATGATATGATACACGTGGAGGTGACAGTTCCACCTCTTGCTGAGGATTCGGAGTGGACCGGTTGGCGTATCAGGGCCAACGGTGTCACACCTCAGGAGGGCGCTAGCAGGGCTGCGTTCTTTGTCCTACGCTCCATCATGGACACCTTCCCGCTGAGTCTGGCACAGGCTTTGGCAGGAGTCTTTCCGAGGGGTGATCCCTTGGATACCGTTAGGGAGCAGTCACCCAACATGTCCCACTGGCCTGGGGTGGATGAAATTGAGGATAGCGACAATGCCGCTATGAGCGCAATGTATGCTATGATGAAGACCTATGATGCCACCCAGTCGGCTATGTACAAGGTGGGTGACTGGAACAAGGCTATGCAGAAGGATATGAGGAAGATCGAAAGGAGGCACGCAGCTCAGGTTCAGCAGTTAGAGGAGCAGGTGAACATCGCAGCTGACAGGGATCATGCCCTGAATAGAGAGGAGGCAGCAGGTCGTGAGATCAACCGCCTACGCGCTCAGGTCGAACGCCTGAGAGAGGGCGAAAGGAACAGCGACCGCATGATGGGACGCTTGGTTGAGGAGCGGAATGAAGCCCGGTACGAGGTGCACCAGTTGGGGCATATGCTCTTCGACAGAGAGTACTACATCGAGCAGCTTCACGAGGAGTACCACGAGCTGTACAACCAGCTCCACCCCTACCACCAGCCTAGAGCTACAGAGATGGAGCCTGGAGACGTTGCTGCTGACGGAGGAGAGGAGGACGCCGACCAACCATCAGCCCCTGCACCTGCAGGAGACGCCGTCGTCCTCGACACTGTGTCTAACGTAGACGGCGAGCACGAGTAGGCCAGTAGCTTCACCGCTAGTCTTAGATGTGCTTTTGCTTCTTTTGTTGTTGTCATGTAACCTTTATGAGATGCGAGACACATGTGTTGGATTCTCTTGTATGTGGTGATATCCGAACGCCTAAAGTCCAGTGTATGTATGCTGGCAATTTTGGATGTTGTATGCCACGGATGATGCTCTTAAGTAATATGATTAGTGATGTTATGAATTGTGGAAATGAATCTTTGTGCCTTTGTGTTGTTGAATGAATTTATTTTCTTCCAATAATTCATTGGCATGACTATTACATTCACTTACAATGTTGTAACATCACCTAATAATTGCTTGTTGCCGAAAAATGCAGATGGTGGGAACACGCCGTACCGCTAGTGGCAATGTGATTGATGAGGGCACTGCCGCTAGTGGAGGTAACGGTGGAGACGGTGGCAATGGAGAAAACGGAAGCAATGGTGGAAACCCCAGGACTGATCTACCACCACCACCACCCCCACCGTTGACCGCGGAGCAGCTGTTTCAGCAGTTTCTTGGAAGTCAACGCAACATGGAGGCCACGCTGCGTGATATCGCAGCCAACACTAGCCAGGGAGGCCATCGGGGTCAACCTGTCAATCAATACAGCACATTCAAGAATTTCCTCGACACCGATCCACCAAAGTTCTTGCAAGCGAAGGAACCTCTCGAAGCCCTTGAATGGATCAACACTATGGAAGATAAGTTCCCTTTCCTTCGTATGACTGAATCCTTGAAGGTTGAGTATGGGGCTCATCAGCTGCAGGGGCCAGCTAGAATCTGGTGGTCTCATCAGCGCACCACCTTCCCACCCAACGCTCCTATCATGTGGGACCAGTTCACTAGGGTGTTCCGCAGCACCTATGTTCCCCCTGGACTGATGGCTATGAAAATGTCTGAATTCATGAAGCTTACACAGGGCAACAAAACTATGACTGAGTATCTCCATGAATTCAACAACTTGTCCCGCTATGCTCCTGGCTATGTTGATACTGAAGAGAAGAAGATTGCCAGTTTCAAGAGAGGCCTCAACACTAAAATGGCCAAAACAATGGGCATCAACCGCAGTACCACGTTCAATGAGCTTGTTAGTGACTGTCTGACTCAAGAGAACAACAACAACCTTCACGCTGCCTCGAAGAATTGCAAGAGAAGCTTTGAGGCAGGATCTTCTTAGTACAGAGCTCCTATGGCAAATCGCCCACAATATCGTTCTCCGGCACAAGGTTCTAGGTTCCGAGCACCAACTCCAAGGAGGAACCCGTTGCTCCACCATCTCCAAAGAACCAGAGGGCATACAGGCCTCTAGCACCTCAGGCTCGTGCCAAGACAGGTGGCTCCACGGCAACAGCACCAGCCGTGAGGGGCCCATGCTTCAACTGCAACCAGCCTAGGCACTTCGCCAAGTACTGCCCCTACCCCAAGAAGCAGACTACCTACCAAGCTCGTGTGCATCATACAACTGTAGATGAGATTCCTGAAGGAGAGCCAGTCACAGTGGGTACGTTTCTTATCAACCAACACCCTGCAGTTGTTTTGTTTGATTCTGGATCATCGTATTCTTTTATGAGTCAAGCATATGCACGATCACATGAGTTAGAGCTTAAGCAACTAGAGTATGGATATCGTATAAGTTTCGCCAGTGCGGAAGTCATATCTAATCAGTTGCTTGAGGGAGCAGTCCTTATGATGGGCAGCAAGTGCTATAGAGTTAATTTGGTAGTCATGCCCGATTTAACATTGGATGTTATCTTGGGAATGAATTGGATGAAGGATAAGCAAGTAGTGATTGATACAGTAAATAGAACAATTACCTTGAAGGACCCTGAGGGTGATGGCACTTTTCAAGTGTTATTGCCTCGGGTAGCAAACATGGCAAAGTTGACTTATGCTATTCAAGCTTCTTCCCTTTCTGAGATCCCAGTGGTATGTGAGTTTCCTGATATTTTTCCTGAGGAGTTGTCTGGGTTATCGCCTGATAGGGAGATTGAGTTTGCAATCGACCTTATACCTGGTACAGCACCGATATCCAAAAGACCCTACCGTATGCCGCCCAATGAGTTAGCAGAGTTGAAGAAGCAATTGTTCGAGCTTAACAAGTTAGGGTTCATTAGACCAAGCACCTCTAAGTGGGGTTGTCCTACTCTGTTTGTAAAAAAGAAAGATTAGTCTTTGAGGTTGTGTGTTGACTATCGGCCACTCAATGCCGTGACAGTCAAGAACAAATATCCTCTTCCGAAAATTGATATTCTGTTCGATCAATTGTCTAAGGTCAAGGTGTTTTCCAAGATTGACTTGAGATCAGGGTACCATCAAATCAAGATTCGTCCGTCAGATGTGCATAAAACTGCGTTCGTTACTAGATACGGGTTGTATGAGTATCTCGTTATGTCTTTTAGCTTGACGAATGCTCCTACATATTTCATGTATCTAATGAACTCAATCTTTATGCCAGAATTGGATAAGTTCGTGATTGTATTCTTAGACGACATCCTGGTTTACTCTACAGATGAAGAAGAACATGCTCAGCATTTGAGAGTTGTGCTAACCAGACCTAGAGAGCATAAGTTGTATGCTAAGTTTAGCAAGTGCGAGTTTTGGCTAAAGGAAGTTCTTTCCTTGGTCATATCATCTCTACAAGTGGTATCTCAGTTAATCCAGATAAAGTACAGGAGGTTATGGATTGGAAGTCACCGACGTCAGTTCACGAAATTTAGAGTTTTCTTGGAATGGCAGGGTATTATCGCCATTTCATTCTAGATTTCTCTAAGATTGCCAAGCCGATGACTAGTTTGCTACAGAAAGATCACAAGTTTGGACAGAGGAGTGTGAGATAGCTTTTCGCACCTTGCGAGAGTTGCTAACCACTGCCCCTGTTCTGGCACAGCCGGATATCGAGAAACCTTTTGATGTGCATTGCGATGCATCGAAGATTGGTTTGGGTTGTGTGTTAATGCAAGATGGTTGAGTCATTGCTTAAGCTTCGCGTCAGCGGAGGAAACATGAAGGCAACTATCCAACGCATAATTTAGAGTTGGCTGCAGTTGTGCACGCATTGAAGATTTGGAGGCATTATCTTCTAGGAAATGTGTGCAATATTTACACCGATCACAAGAGTCTCAAGTATATCTTTACTTAGCCCAAGCTCAACATGAGACAGCGAAGATGGTTAGAGTTGATCAAGGACTACAACTTGCAAGTACACTATCACCCTGGCAAGGCAAACATAGTTGCCGATGCTTTGAGCCGCAAGTCACATCACCATGCTGTAGAGCCGTGGTTTGAAGATGGGTTCAATCTGTTGCATCCTGCAGTCTTGCACAATATCCAAGTTTAGTGTTCCCTAGATCAACAGATCATTGAAGGCCAAAAGACTGATCCTGGTATCTATTACCTCAAAGAAAGAATGAAGAAGGAACCAATTCCATATTCCAGGCTTAATGATAATGGTGTACTTTGGTTCGACAACCGTCTTGTCGTACCGAAGGACCGTGAACTCAAGAACAAGATGATGGATGAAGCTCACCTCTCTAAGCTATCCATTCACCCTGGAAGTAATAAGATGTATCATGACCTGAGACCTCGTTATTGGTGGACCAAGATGAAGAAAGAGATAGCAGCTTACGTGGCTCGATGTGATACTTGTTGTCGTGTCAAGGCCATTCACATGAAGCCAGTAGGATTACTGAAACCTCTGCCAGTTCCTGCATGGAAATGGGATGACATCAGCATGGATTTCATCACAGGGTTACCAACTTCACAAAAGGGAAATGATTCAGTTTAGGTGATTATCGATCGACTTACCAAGTCAGCTCATTTCCTACCTGTTAAGACTACCTATAGACCCCCTCAATATGCTGACCGCTACATTGCTGAGATTGTTTGTTTGCATGGTGTGCCCAAGACTATCGTGTCCGATAGGGGACCGTAGTTTACTGCTCACTTTTGGACTCATCTGCATAAAGGTATGGGAACTCAATTACTCCACAGTACTGCTTATCATCCTCAAACTTTGGGTCAGACTGAAAGACTGAACCAGATTCTAGAAGATATGTTGAGAGCGTGTGTTTTGTCAGCTAAGGGATCATGGGAATCTTGGCTACCTTTGGCCGAATTCTCTTACAACAACAGCTATCAAGAGAGTATCAAGATGGCACCATTTGAAGCTTTGTATGGCAGAAAGTGTAGAACTCCGTTGAATTGGGTCGAAGCGGAAGAAAGAAGATACTACGATATTGACTTTGTCCCTAAAGCCGAAGAAAAGGTTCGAATTATACAAGAACACATGAAAGTTGCACAGTCCCAACAAAAGAGTTATGCTGATAAAAGAAGAAGATCGCTTTCTTTTGAAGTAGGTGACTATGTCTATCTGTGAGTTTCTCCAATGAAGGGTACACAATGGTTTAGGGTTAAAAGGAAGCTTGCACCCAGATATGTGGGACCGTATCAAATCCTTGAGAAGAAGGGCGAAGTTGCATACAAACTACAGTTGCCTGAGTCCATGAGCACTATTTTTCCGGTCTTTCACGTCTCTCAATTGAAGAAAACTTTGCGTGTGCCCGAAGAACAAGTTGAAGAACAAGAGCTAGAGTTAGAATCAGATTTAGTCTACAAGGAAGAGCCTGTGAGAATTGTGGACAGCAAGGAAAGAGTCACTCGGAATCATTTAGTGCGGACTTACAAGGTCGTGTGGAGCTACCATGATGATCGAGATGCATCATGGGAAACTGAGGATTATCTGAAGGAAGCCTACCCCGAATTCCATAAAACTTGGTTAGTAACCCAAATCTTGGGACGAGATTTTCTTAAGGGGGGAAGGGCTGTAACACCCTAGGTGTTAAGCATGTATTAGGCATAATTAATTAACTCCTAATCATCATTAAGCATGGCATGATCATCATCAAGCATAAACCCTAACTTGCATGTCATCATTTCATGTGTTTGCCTTTCAATTTTAATCTTGCTTGTCATGCTTGCTAATTAGTTAATTAATTACCTTGTCAAATGCTTGTTCAAGTTTGGATCTCAGTGCCCAGCATTTTGAAATGATTTAACAAATTTTATTGCAAAAGAATTGGTGCAATTTGAAGCAAAAAAAAAAATGATTTGGAAATTCCCTTTTAATGCCCTTAATTAAAAATAAATTTATAATTCAAAATCTGCTTGGAATTTTGACTTGGCCCCAAAATGAAAGTTTCTCGCTTTGAAAAGTTCTACAACTTTTTGTTTTCGGACCATTTCACAAAAAAGCATGCAAAATGATCAAAATTGTGCTTTTGTTCGGTTGGAAAATAAATTCAAAAAAGAGAAAAAATCACACCGCAAACGGCCGGGCCCAATTCCCACCCACCCCCGGGCGCCGCCCCTCCCTCAAGGCCGCCCGCCGCTGCCGCGCAGCGCCGCGTCGTGGGCCGACCGGCCGCAAGACGCTGTCGCCACGCAGCGCCCATGCCCGGTCATGCCGCCCGTGGCGGCTGGGCGCTGCGAAGCGGGTCCCACCACGGCCGCTCCGACCGGCCATCACCCCGAAATGGAACGCCTCGCTCTCCACTTCCGCACACCACTCGCACCGCCCTGCTCTACTCTCCCTCACGCCGCACGCAGCTGCCCGACGGCCGCGCCATTGCCACCGTGAACTTCGCGCGCCCGTTCCTCCGCCACAGCGCGTGCTCTGCCTGCTTGCCAGCCGCGCATGAGCCTCGCCACCACTCGCGCTACCTCGCCACGCCACCAATCACCTGAGTAAGCCGCTGGTCGGGGCCAATTTGGCCTTCTTCTTCGCGGCCGGCGAGCACCGAGCTCCGCCGGAGCGCGCACCACGCCGTTGCCATTGCGTCACCCCTCCTTCTTCCTTCCTACCCACAGCGCCGAGGGACCCCTAGAGCTAGGGTTAGCCTAAACGAGCCTCGCTTGAGGCCGGTTGGAGCCCGCTACCGCCGCACCTAGCGCGCCGCTAGGAGTCACCGCCCGTGCATCCAACACCACCGGGCGGTGCGCGTGCTTGGGGAGCACGTGGGTGCCACCCCCCACCGCCGGCCGTTTCACCGCCGGGCGAGCTAGAGGCTGCCCTGCCGTGCCTCCTCGCCGGCCGACGGGTGGGGTCAGTTGACCCCGGGGCCCAGCCCGTCAGTGGCCCACGGTCCACTGGACCGAGCCCATGTAGTTTAGGGTTTCGGTTTTGTTTTTATTCTTTTCTAGAATATAGTTTAAATACTTTTAAATTCATAACTGGTGCATAAGTGATCCAATTTGAGTGAAATTTGTTTTGCTAGGTTCCTAGTGATGAGATCTATCTGTGAAAATTATGAAATGCATTTTTGGTGATACTTTTTGTGTAGAATTATTTAATTGCTAGAATTGCTTTGAAAACTGTGCAATTGCATAGTAATTTGTATACTGCTCAGAAAAAAATGGGATTCTTATTTTGTTAGACTAGTTATGAAATGTAGTTTCTGGGAAAAATATGTACCATGCAGTTCCTATGTAAAATATTTAAGTTATGAATTAAATGCATTAAAGGCTGATTTCTTGTTTATTTTGTAGTAATTAAATTACATGGTGAAAAGTCTTGTAACTTTTTTATGACTGCTCTTGTGCTAAGAAGTTCTAAGAAAAAATATGAAATCTGTTGTTTAACGCTTTTCACTGTACAAAGTTATTAAATGTGCATTTCTGTCCTGTTACTTCATCTTTTTGTGTAGGCTGTTATACTCGATGGAATGTGATGAAATTTTTATCATGTCTCTGTTTTGGAATAATGTAGCTACTGTAATTTTTGTAGACATTTCTGGACTCTTTAGACAGAGGTCACAGTTCAAGCCTTTAATTTCACATGAAATGATAAGGCTTTGAATTAATTGTTTTAATAAGTTGATATTGCCTTTTTGAGCACTTTTAATTATGATATGCTTGCTGGTTATGTTATGCAGTACCATAGCTAGTATGTAATGTGTGGTTGTGAGTAGTGCTATTCTTTCTCTGCTGTGCATGTGTTGTGTGTGTGCATACACGCACCTACCTTTCTTTATGCATTTCTCTAAGTGATTAGAGAAGAGATATGTACATACTTAGTAAAATAAAATAGGTTGTTAGTAGGGAGGAGGTATGCACCTACTCTGTTAAGTAAAATGTTATTCATCTTTATTCATAAGCATCGCACATATGCATTCCTTATGCTTACACCCGTGCATCGCATCATACAGGTTCGCAGGAGGGCCTCCTAGTTTTCCAGTACGAGGAGAGTCCAGTGGAGGAGCAGCAGCCCGAGGACCCCGAGGAGGAGCAGGAAGCAGGAGAGGACGACCTGCCCGAGTGCCCGAATCATCACGCCAGCGACTTTGAGCGAGGCAAGCCCCGGAGCATTTCCTCACCTATGCTTTCTAACAGTCTAATTATGCTTTATGATTGATGCATTAAGTATAGGAGTTGTGTGAAACTATTGATGCATTATATCCTTGTTTACCCTTAATTTATCCTGCCTTGATTACCCTGCTAGTCTAGGGCGAGTTTATTGCTTAGCTTGCTTAGACGGTAAAAGTAGGGTGATATTCTGTCATCCGCGAGCATAGGTGGTTACTTATGAATGAAGGAAAAGCTCTATGTTGATATCATCTGGTTATTGGTTATGGCTGTGATAATTGGAGATCGGACGGAGTCTTATGGGGTTGTTAGACCATAGTGATTCTGTCTGTGTCGATTAAGGACCGTGCCGTTGCGCGTCCCTCGAGTCATGTTGAATGCATGCCTCACACTTAGCTGGCCGGATAAGTCTTTCCGACCGCGAAGCCTAACACTATCCAGGCCGGCTCTCAATCTGTTCGCACCGTATTGGAGATGGATGGGGGACCACGGGGGCGCGAAGAGTAAGTCCGAGGCCTAGCATGGCTGGCTAAGGCAGTCGGGCGGTCCCCGGGTACGGTGGTTCCGGTCGAAACCTCATTTTGTTCCCGGATATGTGCCACAGTGACCTGTAGCTCACTTTAGCGGGTGAGTGTGGTTTGTGTGAGGAATGCCCCCTGAGCTCAGTAGTAATCGATTCGAATCGCCATCATTCCTGGACAGTGAACACTTGACTTGAGCTACGTCATCGTAGTAATGATTATGGAATGTGGTTAATGTTGGTGATGAATTAAGCTGTTATGATTATAGTTACTACTTGATTGCTTAATCATAATTAATATGTTATAATGATACATAGTATAGGTGCTCACCTGGCATAAATAGGAATAGCTGAGCTGTCACTATAAAATGGTTACTACCGCTTTTCCGCAAATGAGTCGAGCTATCCCCTGATAAAGCCTGTCATACTCCTTGGAGTCTTTTTATTTAAGTCAGACGGGTAAGTCTAGCTGAGTACCTTCTTGTACTCAGGGTTTTGTCCCTCTTGTTGTTTGTGCAGACGGCCATACCTTTTTTACACGGGTATTGCGAGACTTGTCTTTATCCAGTGGATTAAAGGACCAATGGGCATGGTCATTCCTAATATTCTCTCCAACTGCTTTTGGTGGATTGACTATCAAGCTGGCCCTGTACTAAACCTTGAGTGTGTGTTGGATTGAGCTTTTAAAAACTACTTTGCTTTCGCTACTCGAATCTGAGACTTGGTTTGTAATAACTTTTATTTCCGCACTCTGATATTATCGAACTATTTGTGAACTGTTGTAACATGTGAATGGCGACGCTAAACTTGTATGATCTTGGTTGATGATGTTTGGTTTGAAATCCTTCGAGATTTCCGGACTACCGGGTTTATAAGGGCTTAAGTGTGCTAATTACTTGCGTGGTGAGTGGTTTTTGCACTTATGCTTTTATAAATTGGGCAGTTCTGTTACAATGTGGATGAGGTACACTGCCGCCTCGATGACCTCAGCGATCGCCTCTAGATCGTGGACGAACGTCATGCTGCAAGGAACGGATCTACACCGACATCGCTAACCCCTTCAACACCCATTAATGGCACTGGCATAGATGGGAATTTGCACGTCATGCGAATTTAGGACTTCCTATGGCTATCCCGACACCGGCATCAGCACTACGCAAAGAGGCGCGGGTAGCAAAGGAGAAAGTTGCGGCGACGATCATAGAATGCGTTGTTCCGGAGACTCCACTCTAGCGCCTGCCATATAGCATCAGCATGGTTGCGCCGGCATACAATGGCGCTTCAGATCCGTTGCCATGGATGCCCATGACGGAGCTTCTGTTCTATCTGTATAATTTCCCTAGGGAGGAACAAGTAATCTATGCAGCTCTCCATCTTACAGACATCGCACCTGTATGGTTTATGAAAATCTCAGCAGTTAAGGCCATTGATGATTGGGAGCTATTCTTGTGGATCTTTTGATGTGAATTTGGTCACCTCCGGCCATCTGAGTTTGCAGATTGGTGGCGGCAGATTGACACAGTGGATGGCTACATTGAGCGATTCAGTGCACGTGAAAGTCAATCCACCAATGTCAGTAAGTTTGAGAGACTCCACATCTTTTTTCCGGATTATCACCTGTACTGCACCATCTTCTAGATTCATCTTCTCTGTCATCGCTGGAGGTGGCCAAGCAGTTGGCTCTTGAGCTCGAGTAGCAGCAGGTACTTTCTCCATGGTCTGTAAAATAGGAGACACGAGCTTCCCCAACTTCAGTTTTGGCAGCAGCTGATCTCTCAGATTCAGACACCACAGTTCCTGACGCCTCTGGCAGATGTCAGCGATAGTAACGACCAGCCAGACAGGGACACACGCCAGGTGATATTAGCATTGCTAGCTCCGTAGTCGGATGGCACAGACCTCGACTTACTGGCTACTCTATGTCAGGCAGCACTAGATGATAGAGAGCTATAGGCGATTGGCGTGACCATCAGAGTCGAGAGAGCAGCACCTGATTGGTCGGTACGTGATGGAGTTGTTTACTACGATGATCGCTTTTACATCCCAGCTACATCCTCACTACTTCGGGAGATATTTGCAGCGTTTGAATTATTTTTCTCAAAGTAGTTAGTAGTAGGATTTCATTTGCCTACCTCGATGCTATCTATTCAGACATTCCCCTCTAGCATCCTATTTTTGCAGCAGTGGCCGACCCATGAAACAGATGATGGCACAGCTATTTTCTATGATGACAATGGTCAATTGATCATTTAGGTGGACAGAGTCATGATGGGATTAGCAGAGGATGGAGACTGTGTGGTGTCTCCTAACGACTACACTTTAGGTGATCTTCTTTTTGGTGAGATGCATCACTTCTACGTAGCACCAGTAGTAGTGGTCAACTCGGCTATGCGTAGACATATTAGAGGACAAGTGGATGTGGAACAGACATATGAGATCACAAGCCCACCAAAGATGATGCAGAATCTATACTTGTCTGGTATTCTTTCTGATACGGGCCTTGGAGATGGCAGAAACCATATGGTCGGGAACTCTGGTGGGTTCGAATGGTATGTTAGCGACTACTGTGAAAATCTCAAATACTGTTTCTGTCACAGCAAACTGTGATGCAGGTTCCAAGCGAGCTTTGGGGCACTTCCTTCTTTAGTTGTGGAGCGGAATCTGGAGCAGCAACCACCCCTTTGCGGCGTAGCTGATTGGACTGAAATTCAGCGCGAGGACTCGTTGATCAGAGAAGAGAGGAGTTCTGTCACACGTCAAATGAAGATGGTGACAAATTGTGAGATTGATGGGCCAAAGGTGGCCATGGAGGACACAGCGACATCTAGCCAGCCCCATGGCACGCCCTAGAGAGGGGTGGCGTGGGGCGCCACATGTGGGTGGGCGGTGGCTAGTGTGGGGACACCGCGTGTGCCCACGTGGCCGCTTTCCCGCCGCCATCACCGTTGTCGCCGCCAGTTACCTTTTATTATTATTATTTAAAGAATTAAGATTAGATAAACTGGAAAGTCTGTATTCGATAAGGACTTTCCCGTCAGAGTTCAATCGGGACTATAAATACTAGAGGACTATAATCAGTTGAATCAAGAAAGTAATTGGATTAATTTCTATTATTTCCAATCTCCCGCACCCACACCTCCTCTCTCCCTCCCCCACCTCCTACGCCGCCCCCCTCCTCCCCTAGCGTCGTCGCCCTTAGGGCTGGCGCCGCCCTCCCCTCCTCCTCCCTCTCCGCCTAACCCACTAGCCAAATCCACCCTCCTGCTACGTGTGGTACACTTTCTATTAACCTAATCCAAATAATTCAGATCCAAATCTCACAATAAAAGCATTATATTTTATTCTGCCATACGTAGGAATGGGTTGACAAACGTGTAGTCCCTAATTTGGAGGTTCTATGCTAGGAACGATAAGATTATAAGCTGACCCTCACCATCCTAAACTTCTAAGCTAGTACTAAACCCATCAACCACAATCATATATATATGTTACTTGGACCATATGGACCAACTTCACAACTACTTTTTAGATAAAGGATAGTTAATATCCAGCTTCATCCATCAACTAATAGAATCAGGCTAATTATTAAAAAGTTTCGCCCAATGGGCATAATCTCAGACTGCAAAAAAAAGTTTACAAGCACCAAATGGATAACTCAGACTAAGATAAGGTTTTGACTAAACATGACCAATATGCCTAGTAGATAACCATCCATTGGAATTAAAAAACTGTAGAGCCGACATCTCCAAATGTTGTCCAACTGGGTCAGCTGCTCCCCTAGATCATCATGCCACTGCAATTTTGCCCATTATCGAAGCTAGTGTGTTCCCCTGAAAAGAACCTACAAAAAAAATTGGTCAGCATTTGTCTAAAAACCATCTGGTTTCTTGTTATCCATACTGCCCAATAAAGCGCGGACGCTGCTATTAATAACAAAGAATTGTACTTTTCTGTCTGCTACTTTTGACCACCGAATGAACAGGTCATTTATATCTATGGGAGGTGAAATTTGAAAAAGTATATATACAGCATGCCATAAAAATTTAGCATAAACACAATCCAAAAAAGATGTTGTATGGTTCCTTGAGAACGGCAAAAGCAGCATTTCCTATCACCATTCCAGTTTCTACAGGCTAAGTTATCCTTAGTTAAAATCACACCTTTTTTAGATACCACAGAAAAACTTCTATTTTCATCGGTACTTTAATTTGCCAAATATCTTTTGACACTCTAACCCCATTATTAATTAATGCAAAGATACATAGGCTTGACCGTAAAACTTCTAGATGTGGTTAGAGCCCAAAGAATGAAGTCTCTTTCCTCCCGTAAGTTGACATCCTGTAAGGAAGCAACAATTCTATGTCATCCCTATGTTCATGCCCACTAAATTTCATCGAAAAGAAATATTTAGTAGAGATTAACTACGCACTTGTTTCGTAGAATCTTGTTTTCTTATTACAATATTAAACACCAAAGGAAATTTATCTTTAAATAGTTTATCTCCTAACCAACTGCCAGTCCAAAATCTGATTTGTTCATCTTTCACTTGAAATGAACCAAAGTCCATGAATAAGTCCTTGATATTCACTAAACTTTTCCAAAAATGAGAATTTGTTGGTTTTCTAACACAATTTTCTAGAGTCTTATCTTTGATGTATTCCTTACTAGTTCCTGCCACATTCCATCTTCGTTCAATAAATTAAACTACTATTTGCTAAGCAAACACTTGTTCTCAGATATCCAAGATTTGTATGCCTAAATTGCCCTGATCTTTGTGTTGACATAAGATTTCCCATTTGGCAAGTCTATACTTCCACTTATGCTGGTCATTTTGCCAATAAAAATGTGATATGAAACAGTCTATTTTTTTCTAACATGCCTCTCGGCAGTTCAAAAAAAGATATCATAAACATCAGTAAACTAGAAAGCACCGAGTTCATCAAGATCAATCGTCCCCCCCCCCCATTGAAAGCATTTTGCCTTCCCATCCACTAAGTCTCTTTTCTATTCTGTTCTCAGTTACATTCTAGTCTTTGTTGTTAAGTTTTCTAGTATTCACGGGAAGACCAAGGTAATGGAAAGGATATTTACCAATCACACAACCGAACAGTTGCGAATAAAACACTTCATAATCTTTGGCTTTGCCAAAACAAAAAATTTCACTTTTGTGAAAGTTTATTTTAAGCCCCAATAGTTGTTCAAAGATAGTAAGCGGTAATTTCATATTTACTACCTTTTCAACATCATGGCTCATGAAAATCACTGTGTCATCCGCATACTGAAGAATAGACAGGCCATCTTAAATTAAATTGGGGATGACCCTTTCCAACCGCCCTGCTTCCTTAGCTCTAGCAATCAGTATGACCAACATGTTCGCCACTATATCAAATAGTATTAGTGACATGGGGTCACCTTGTCGTAAGCCTTTATGTGTCTCGAAGTAGGAACCTAATTAATCATTAACTTTAATATTAACGTTACCCCCTGTGTGAATTTTTCCACCCATGCACACTATTTCTATGAAAATCCTTTCATCCTTAACGTTTGTTGTAAAAAAAACTCCACTTAACCTTATCATATGCTTTTTCAAAGTCTATTTTGAAGATAACCCCATCCTATTTTTTTGAATGAAGCTCATGTAATGTTTCGTGAAGGATTACTGCACCTCCCATTATATTTCTTCTTGGAAGAAAGGTCGTCTGTGTTGGTCTAATTATCTTTTGGGCCATGGTAGATAGTCTATTGGTTGCAACTTTAGTGAAGATTTTGAAAGACATTCAACAAACTGATGGGCCTGTATTGCTAAATCACTTTTGTATCCTTCTTTTTAGGCAATAAAATTATATTTCCAAAATTCAGGTAATTTAAGGGTAGAGATCTGTTGACGGTCGTTATCGTATGAATTCAACTGTCAACTAGCCACGGAAAAGGATGTAATTGCGATCACCAAAGTAGATATAGGGTTACATTAACAGAATTCCATGAGTTTTAGTGTTTCACTGTTTCTGCAGGCGTAAACTGAAAAAGACGCAAACCCAAGAGCTTATCGGAACAAAGAACAGGAAATCGGACACCGCGGCAACGCAGGAACATTGTAGAAGAGATGAGAAGGCACCACGCCGAGACAGGCTCGAGGCCCCCGTGCCGCACGGGCGGTCTAGGCCTGGCCCCGCTGGCGGCCCGCTTCATCCAGTTTGCTCCACCGCCTTAGGGTTTCAATCTCAGCCACATGTCAAGGTCAGTTTGATCCGATGGCTCACGATCATCGCCCAGGGCTATAAAAGGAGGACAGGGCCCCCCCCAGAAGGAGGCACATTCATTCATTCCTCATTCGAAGTCCGATCATCAGCCAGAAACCCTAATCAGAGCTCTTTAGCTAGGGCCTAGATAGCTAGTTAGAACTAGAGAGGCAAGCGAAGGCTTAGATTTCAGAGCCATCAAGAGCTTGGATTTGGTATAGTTCTTACCTCCTCTCACCTTTGTTCTCTATCATTGTATAGTTATATGATTGCTATAATTGAATTGATGAATACTTATCTACTTATATTCATAGTTATATTGTTCTTTGTCTATTGTGGTTATATGCTTAGTATAGCTAGATTGACATTGTACTTATTCATAGGTTCGTATAGCGCTCATCTAATTGATCATTGGGTGAGTGGTAAACATTGTGTAAGCATGATGCTTATATGTTGTTTATCTGCGAATGCACCCTATAGGACGGGCTTGGTAGATCGCGGGTGTGACAATCCTGTTGAGTCATATGTAGTCCAAACCCTGTTTATAGGCACAGTAGGGCTTTTGTACAGAGGAAGGGCATGCTATGTTCTCAAACTTCCCTAGTATGTCCACTATGAATAGATGTAATGCTAACCTTAACTATGACTACTAAGTGTACTGCACTAACCATAATATGCATTGACATATAGCTAGGAGTAACACAGGAATATCTCTTGATGTTCTGCTAGTAACCCTAATAATATAGCTAGAAGTCTCTATCTGTTTATGCTGATAATTATATACTTATCTTTATTATTTATCTTGTGACTTACCCCTGTATTGAGTAGCGAGGACATAGTTATGCCTATCCATTACACTCTAGATTATCACGCTACCCTTACACGAGAGCCATGTAGACCTTCCTTTGGGAAAATATAAATGACAACCTGGTAATACTCCGGGTAAAATGCTACAATGATATTTGATCTGTGCGCTTACGGATACTATTTCTATATTCTAAATGGTGGCATGATTTAATACCACACCTCTTGGTGTTATGCTGGGGATGACAACTTGGCATTCTAGTAGCGATGCTCTGCTCAAGCATTTTTAGCACCGTTGCTAGATATAACATTAAGAGGTATCAACAAGCATTTTTGGCGCTGTTGCCGGGGAAGGCAATTGGCAAATATAAAAAGGAATAGCGATAGACCTAACAAACTAATTTGATAGAGGAAACCATAGACCTCTACTCAATGTAGGCTTACCTTTGTGCTTTCTATCTTTGTGATATCCTATGCAGGGTAATGAATGAGTGGTTTTGATCTCGCCGGATAACTACGTTGAAAATCCAGAGAAACTCTTTCGAAGAAGAAAATTCCAGCAAATGAGGGATATCTTTGAATCTCCATCAAAGACACCCACCGCCGAGGTTCGTTCTTTGGAGAAGCAAGCTCCTATAAGTGAAGAAGAAGAGCAACAAGAAGGCAACTTAGCACCAGCTTTTTTGAGAAAATGGTCGATAAGTCATCACAAGAAGTTTCTGCTCCACCCACCAACAACATCCGCATTGGACCTAACGTCGAAGTTGGGGAGAATGGATTTGAGCTCAAGCCAGCTCTTATCACCATGGTGCAAGCCAACTTGTTCTATGGAAAAGCACATGAAGATGCAAGTGCTCATCTCCAACACTTTCTGAAGATTTGCAGCACTTTCAAGATGAAGGATGTACCAAGAGACACCATCCTGCTGCGTCTATTCCCATTTTCATTATTGGGAATTGCAAAGTAGTGGTTCTATGCTAACAAAGACAATCATACAACTTGGGACAAGTGCTCCACAGCTTTTCTGTCAAGGTTCTTTCCTATGGGTAAGACAAGTGCCCTAAGGGGGAAGATCTCAAGTTTCCAGCAACAACATGACGAGTCAGTCCCAGAGGCATGGGAACGCTTTTAAGACTACATATCAGAATGTCCTCATCATGGGATGGAGAATTGGCTCCTTATGCAGACTTTCTATCATGGGCTCACCAACAGCACTCGTAAAATGCTACTATTAGAGGTGCATTTATGTCACTGACCATACCACAAGCTACTGCTCTTATAGAGAAGATGGCCTCCAATCAAGATTGGAGTGAAGAGCACCAAACAACCCGCAAGAGGAGTGGAGGAATGCACTAGCTCAAGGAGGTAGACATGCTATCTGCCAAGATAGATCTGCTCATGAAAAAGCTGGAAGACAAGGCCAACCTGAAACAAGACGTTACGCGCATTAGTGATTCGTGTATGACTTGTGAAGTGTGTGGCAATATGGGACACTCAAGCAACAGCGGCCCTGAGACCCATGAGGATGTGAACTTCATCAACAACAACAATAACTATCATCCTCAAAATCAAGGATGGAATCAGCAAAGGCCCAACTACCAAGATAATTTCCCAGGTAACTTTCAAGGCACTAATTACAATAGCTATGCTCAATTGCCTTTGAGAGAAGTGATCTCCAACAAAAATAAAATTATGGAGACTTTATCTAGGAAAGTAGCATCCAATGATAAAATGCTAGAAAAATAAACACTAAAATGGATAGCTTTACCTCTGTTGTTAAGAACCAGCTTAGCTTCAATAAAATGATAGAACAACAGTTAGCTCAGCTGGCGGCCACTGTTCCACCGACCAATGAAGGTAAGATTCCATGGCAACCTTTAGAGCCCGAGACCGTAAATCTTGTTGATGTCTATGCAGGTTACTATGTTGAAGCATCATCAAGATGGAAGAATGAGTCCATGCCACCCAAGAAAGGAGATCCAGGGAGACCTATGATCCCTATCTCTATTGGACAGCATGACTTTCCTGAAGTTGTCTGTGATCTAGGCGTCAGTGTCAACATCATGCCTAAGGTAATCCTTGACCAAGTCATTCCATGGGCATCCTTGTTGTACACGAATATGTGTTTGCATCTCGCAGACTAGACGGTTAAGCACCCTTAAGGAATCTTAGATGACGTGTGCATACGAATTGGGAGATCATATGTCCTTGTAGACTTTGTAGTCTTGGATACCAACAGAGATCCTAAGAGTCCAATCATTCTTGGCCGACCATTCCTGAGTACTGTAAAGGCTGTCATCTACATGGACAGCGCAAAGATTTGTTTCACCATCAACGGCAATAAAGAGAAACTTAGTTTCAAGGACAAGACCCTTGAAGCTCCTGTAGACCCAAGAGGAGCTTACTTCCCAGTCAAGCCAACAGTTGGAGAAGCCAAGAAGAAGAATTCAAATGGAAAGAGAAAGAATAAGAGTAGAAGGCAAGTGAGAAAGCAAGTCCAAGTAGTGAAGGCTATCGAGTACAAGCATGACCACCTCTTAGCTTCACCATTCCTAATCAAGAGAGAGGATCCAGGCATGCCGACCATCGATTGCACTATTGGACAGTGCTCCTTCTACATCGCTTTCTGCGACACCGGATCAGCTGTCAACATCATGTCCAAAAAGGTATATGAGTTACTATTTGATACACCTCTATACCCTACCTATATGCAGCTGCAGCTGGTGGACAACACAACGAGATTTTCGGAGGTAGCAAGGGACATCATGGTCAAAATTCACACCCACTACGTCCTGACCAACTTCATGATACTGGACATGGGAGAGGAAGATGAGACACCCATCATCCTTGGGAGGCCGTTCCTCAACACCACCAACGCCATCATCTACAATGGATCGGGCCAAGTCCACTTCCAATTTTCAGGAGAAAAGGTACGCTGTCAATTTAAAGATTACAACTCTCCTAGATTAGCAGCTTTCACCCTGTCTAAGAGGAGATGTCAGCACCGGAGGAATCGCTCTCAAAAGAACAATGTTGAAGAGGAGGCAATTAAACAAGAATCTACAACACCTAAGGAACATCAACAACCTACAAAGGTATGGAAAGAAAAGGTAACCTCCTCAACTGAGTCATTATCACAAGGAGGTCCAGCGTCAGGGTCCCCATCCTCGGGATCCGATAAATCACCCCAGGAGACGACAACGAGAAGTCTTCTCCGGAGGACTCTAAACTCCGAACCCTTGCCATAAGGTAATAATGGTAGTTATCTATTTACTTTCTTGCATTTTAATTCATAGTTAGCTTTTATTATTCATATAGAAAATCACAAAAACATTTGAAAAACCTTAAAGCCCTATGTGACATACCTACAATACAAGCTAAAGAAGTGTTCACTATGGAGGCCTAAAATAAAATAAAAATTAGCATACATATTTCCTTTCTGTTTGATAAAAAAATCCAAAAATAATCATTGAGCATCTTGCTACACTGTATACACTGTAACAATCTTTGAAGACCTCTCACAACAAACGAGTCCGCGAATGGCTAATCACTAACTGTTTATCCTAATCCGTTCCACGAGTTTTGGTGTTTTGTGAGATATTTGCTGCAGGATGACTTTAAGAGCTAGTCCACCCAAGAATCATCATCTCTATCACTCGAAGTACACCTTCCCTACACACGCCTAACTACCGTGTGAAGAAAGCAACTTCTTGTTGGATGAGATGAAGGTTCCCTACTACACCGACTCTTGCAAGCATGAGCTCCATCAAGAGGACTACTCAGCTTTTTAATGCTTAACCACGACAACAACCAAATTGGGGGAAGGCATCCCTTAGGTACCCAGTAAAGTGTACCTACACGATTATCGAGATAGTCATAAAAATAAAAAATACCAAAAATATATGAGCACATGAAGGTTCACCATAGTATCATAAAAAAACTTAAAAATACCAAAAATATATAGGCACATGAAGGTCCATGCTTTTTAGAGCCTTTACAGTCTTAGATAGTATGAGTCATGAAAAATGAAAAACCAAATAAAAATATTTGTCTGTCTAGAGTCAATAAAAGGAAGCTCTTGAGATGATTTGAAATGATGATAAGTCTGCTCCTCTGCTACAACACCTCTGAAATAACTAAAGTTGAGACAAAATTTTTCTCAAGTTTTAGCTCCAACTGTTTTGATTTGAGAATTTGTTCTGAGCCTAAAACTTATGGGTTGCATATGCTTGAACTAAGTCTAGGTACCTGATTGATAAGATTGAGAAAGTCTGAGCTGCTATCTATCTTGTTCTAAGTGACATTAGAGTTCTGGAGATTTATCTTTTAAAAAATGCAAAAACATGATGAGTTCCTATATGGCAAAGCTTACATTCCCACCAGAGCCAAACATGATGAGATAGGCTAGTTAAACTTCCACATACATGCTGCTTGTCAAGCATTGAGTTTTGTCAATCTTTGTGACCCTGGTGAGAAATTTGTCATGCTCTTAAATCAAGATCCACCTTCATATGCACTACTCTACATTGGTGTAGGTGCAACAACATGCTATTCCACCTATATCCATTCCAAAAAAATATTTTTCTCCTACACTAGGAGAGAACACCAAAAATATTCCATTAGGATAGCCACCCAATAAATGCTCCAAGTTTCTGTTGCTATCTCTCCGATCTCATCAATGCCAAAAGGAGTGCTCTGAGCTATGTAAAAAGATATTTGAAAAAAAAGAGAAGAAGAGAAAAAGGGAGAAATAAAAAAAAGATGGACAAGTGTCCTAGTGCTAGAACAATGGGTACTTAGATGCCCGGCTCCCTGAGAAAAAAGAAAAAAAAGATAGCTCATAACCTCTGACTCATTCTCAAAGTCCAAAGGAGAGATAGGCATTCAAGGAGCTGAGTAGAATTAGGTTCCATCATATATCCACCATATCCATCCACCTATACATCTTGATTCAACTGCATGACTTGTTTCTCCATGGATCCATTGTTTGACTTTATAACATGTGCATTGCAAGTTTGCTCTTTCAGTTTTCTCCTTACCTATGAGCTCCACATAAACTTTAGTCATAGGATGAAAAGAAAGGCAACCATCATCACTGCCTTGGTGAGAATCCACAAATACCACATATATTGAGAGACTTGAGAGTGTCATACATAGGAAACTCTGAGTTTTATTTGAAAACCTTTAAAAACTCCAGAATGATAGTTGATCGAAGAGCTTGAGACATAGTGCTTAGATGGGATCTTTCTGTCTGTTAAGTACTCTAGACCCAAGGAAGAGCTAATAAGCCCCACAGTCAAAGGTAATATGGGTAAGTTCAAAAGTCAGCTCAGTTATTGCATAACTTGGAGGAGAATTTCTGTCTAACTACAGGTATACCTCTAGGGAGTTGCTCCAAGATGGCTATAATGCTTAAACATATACATCCTACAATAACTTTTTTCTAAGTTTTCTTTGCTAAGGGACTAGCAAAGGTTAAGCTTGGGGGAGTTGTTGACGGTCGTTATTGTATGAATTCAACCGCCAACTAGCCACGGAAAAGGATGCAATTGCGATCACCAAAGTAGATATAGGGTTACACTAATAGAATTCCATGAGTTTTGGTGTTTTACTATTTCTGCAGGTGTAAACTGGAAAAGACGCAAACCCAGGAGCTTATCGGAACAAAGAACGGGAAATCAGACAACTGCGGCAACGCAGAAACATTCTAGAAGAGACGAGAAGGCACCACACCGAGGCGGAGGCTGGAGGCCCCCCCGACCGGCCGGTGCTGGCCTGGCCCGGCGGCCCGCTTCACCCGTTTGCTCCACCACCTTAGGGTTTCAATCTCGGCCGCATGTCAAGGTCGGTTTGATCCGATGGCACACGATCATCGCCCGGGGCTATAAAAGGAGGGCAGGACCCCCCCGGGAGGAGGCACATTCATTCATTCCTCATTCAAGTCCGATCATCGGTCGAAACCCTAATCGAGCTCCTTAGCTAGGGCCTAGATAGCTAGTTAGAACTAGAGAGAGGCAAGCGAAGGCTTGGATTCCGGAGCCATCAAGAGCTTGGATTTGGTATAGTTCTTACCTCCTCTCACCTTTGATCTCTATCATTGTATAGTTATATAATTGCTACAACTGAATTGATAAATACTTATCTACTTATATTCATAGTTATTGTCGGGGACCAAAATAAGGGCCCCCTAAGGAAAGCCCAACAAACGTAAACCTTGGCCCAACAGGCCTCCCACTACTCTACTTGGGCCATGCTCCGGCGCACCAAAGGCAGTGTGAACCTCCTCCTGCCCATCCGAGCCCACCCGCTAAGGGCTCGGGGCGAGAGCCAATTCTCCGCCTCGCCCGAGCCCCCATTGCCGTGGCCTCGGGACGAGCTTCCATTCTCCGCCTCGCCCGAGCCCCCAACGACAGGGCCTCGGACGAGCCTCCAGCTTCCGTCCCGCCCGAGCCCCTGGCAACCAGGCCTCGGACGGGACGCGCCGCCCAGAGTCAGAGACCGTACCACCGATTTGACGCATATCCACCACCGCCCGTCCACAGCCCGTGTCAGGAGCGCTCCATGCTCTGACAGGGGATGGGCATTGCCCCGTCGTGGCCCACGCCGGCGATCATGCTTACGCCAGCCTCCACGATGGAGGCCACGCCCGCCCGCGATGGGGCACCGTGCCGCCTAACCCCTCTGCCGAGTCCCATCGCCGAACTCCAGGCGCCATCCACCACGCCAAGGCCCACGCCAGCCGACGTCACCCCATCGTGCGGGAGTGGACTGAGCCCATTCCATCAACCAACGGCCCACCTCGTGAGCCCCGAGCACGGGATGGGCAACCATTGCGCCGGGCGATCGTCCGCGGGCTGTTCCACCCACTCCTCGTGCGGCGACAAGCTCCGAGGCCCCCGAGCCTCGGACTCCAGGCGGGTCAAAGCTGGGGCTCGGCACCCCCTCCATCGCACTCCACCAACTCCAACAGGGACGTCCGTCATTCTAGACAACAGGGGCGAGGAGACGACGTCGCACTGCCTCGTCACGGTCCAGGACAGTCCGCCCCCCTCCCGAGCCTCGGATGAGGGAGGACGGAAGCCCATGACCCAGCCACGAGCACGATCACCTCTTGTAAGGCCCTACCTTCCCCTTGCGGCTATAAAAGGGGAAGGCAGGGGCCCGTGGGAGACACACACAAAAAGCCCGATATTGGCACCTCACTCAATCACCACGAGACTTGGGACCCCGTCCCTCTCTCACTTTAACTTGTACACCCTACCTACGAGCACTTCGGTGCAGGATAATACAAGAACTCCTCCCCCCACTGGACGTAGGGCCTTCTCTCGCCCGAACCAGTATAAATCCTTGTGTTCATCTTGCACGCCATCCGGAGTTGGGAGCACGCACCACAAATTCACTCGTTGGTGCTAGGGCCACCGCCCAAAGCACCGACAGTTGGCGCGCCCCGGGTAGGGGAGCTGTGCGTGTTTAAGCCTCTCTTCCCGCCAAACCTTCGGATGGCCCGCAGACGCGATAACACTTCGGGGCGGCCTCTCAGCCCCAACTCTCCTCCACCCTGGCCACTGGAGCCAGGGACCCTGATCCGGTTCGGTGAGCTTGAGTTCGTGTCGACTGGTGTCTAGTACGACATGGAGCTCCTCCCGGCCGGAGTTTCGGGGACCTCCCGACGAGGCCCCGGTGGGCCCATCACCGCCCGGCGCAGAGGCACCGTGGCACTCGCTCCCGCCCGTGCACGACGGACTCACCACGACGCCAGCGGTCCGGAGGAGGACCTTGCGGCGCTGCAGCTGGGCGACGTCTCCCGCGGGGACACTCAGCCGCCGTCGCCGCCGACAACCATTTGGCTTGGCCAATGCCGCCGCCACGAGCGGGCGTTGGTCTCCACCACCATGGGAGCCGGAGGAGGCGTCCCACGTCGCCCAGCGCCCCACGGAGCCCCCCGACGCGACATCCCCGACGGATCCATCCACGCCTTCGGGAGTACCTGATCAGCAAAGGCGGAGTGGAGCGACCTCGGCACGCGCTACGCCCACCCGATTCGGCGCTACCTCGAGGACACGGAACCTAGGGGTTCATCCCGAGCACGCCTTCGCCTTCGGCTACCCCGACTCCGACTCCCCGGACGACATGTACGACCCGACGCGCGAGTGCTTCCACGTGGAGGTTCGTGACCTCGGCGCCGACGGCCGCGACAGCGACGACGAGGATCAGGATCGTAACCCCAGGCACACCGCTAGGCCCGCCCCGGTGGTCGCAACCCCATGGATCCGGGGCCTCCCGACCCACGGGGGAGCGGGACCCCCCGGCCTGCGACTACCCCGAGGGCGGAGGGATCCAGCAGCCACGCCTCGGGAGCCACGACGATACACTGTAGAGCAGATCCGCGACCTCAGGGCCAAGCTCGACCACGACCGTCTTCAGCTACGGCAAAGGAAAGACACGCTCGAGCAAAGGCGCCCGCGGCGGTGCTCAACCCGAGCCTCGCGGCACGGCAAAGCCCGGCGTCCGGCGGAGGATCGTCAACGACGAGGGGGCGAGCATCCTCCGTCTTCCAGCGTGCGAGCCAAAACGTCGCGGCTGCGGCCCTTCTGCTCCGATCAATGCCGGAGCCCTCCACCCCGGAGGGGCGTCGCATCCGCGACGAGCTGCGAAGGCTTCATTGAGACCGCCAGTCCAACAGGCCGAGTTCGTCCTCGCCTTCGCGCTTCGAAGGATGAGGAACCCGCGGGCGTCCCCGGGGCTTGCCGTGGCCTTTGTCCACCATCCCGGCGAAGGCCGGCTCGCGGCGCATCGAGACAACATGGCAGCCTCAACGGCGGCGACGCGCGCAATATCGTGAGGGAGGCGAGCGCGGGACGAACTCGACCGCCCGGCCCGCCCGGCAGAAGCGCGGCAACGACGAGGACCGCGACGACGTGGACCCCCGGGGCCTCGCGCGGTCAGGAGATCCGCGGCGCACGGTTCCCCTTTCGGTTCCGCCCGCCCGCCAACCTCACCAAATACTCGGGTGAGACGAACCTCGGGGTTTGGCTCAACGATTACCTCCCTCGCCAGGTGGGCGGGGCGGACGACGACAAACTCATCATCCGCAACCTTCCCTTCACTTGGGCGGCGCCGCTCGGGCCTGGCCGAGCACCTTCCCGCCCGTCACGATCTTTGACCGGGCCGACCTGGTCAAGGTCTTCGTGGGAAACTTCCGGGGCATATGTGCGCCTGGAACTCCTGGGATCTCCGTAGCTGCCGCCGGAAGCCCGACGAGTCACTTCGTGACTTCATCCGCCCTTCTCCAAGAAGTGCACCGAGCTGCCCAACGTGGCCGGCACCGCCATCATCGGTAGCGTTCCTCGACGGGACAACCTGCAAGGAGCTGGTCCACGAACCGGGTCGGAAGATGCCCTCCACCGCCAACGAGCCGTTTGAGGTGGCCACAAATTTCGCCTCCGGCGAGGAGGCGTTGGGGGCCATCTTTCGCGGGCGCCAACGACAAGGACAAGCGGAAGAATGAAGAAGCCGGTGGAACAACAACCCGCAACCAGAAGAAGAACAAGAGGGGCAAGCGGAGGGGGGAAGCAAGGCAAGAAGGAGGAAGACTCCGAGGATGATCTCGTCCGCTGCGGCCGATCCGCGAGACACACCCCCCCCCCCTGGCCCGGGCGTTCGACGACATGCTCAAGAAGCCATGCCCCTTCCACAAGTTCCCCGTCAAGCACACCATGGGGGAGTGAGACTTGGCCCGCCGATTCTACCGAGAAGCCCCCCGCCCGAGGACAAAAAAGAAGAAGGAGAAGGAGGATGAAGACAAGGACGACGGGTTCCCGAAGGTCCACGATGTCTTCATGATCATCGGAGGCCTCCCGGCGAACCTTTCTCCACGTCGATCAAGCGCGAGCGCCGAGAAGTATTCTCAGGGCGCCCCGCCACGCCCCCAGATACCTGCCGTGGTCGGCCAAGGCCATCACCTATGGCCTCGACGACCACCCGCTCTACGTGCCAAACCCCGGGAGATACCCGCTCGTGGTGGATCCCATCGTCGGCAACGTTCGGCTCACTAAGGTGCTGATGGATGGCGGCACCGCCCACAACATCCTCTACTCCGACACCCTCAGCCTGTTGGGGATGGAGCGCCCCCACCTCCGACCCTCCAACTCTCCCTTTTTAGGGCATCGTGCCGAGCAAGCGAGCCCGGCCCCTCGGCAGATCGATCTCCCCGTCGTCTTCGGGACGCCATCAAACTACCGCAAGGAGGTCATCACCTTCGACGTGGTTGACTTCCGAGGAACCTACCACGGCATACTCGGACGTCCCGCGTACGCGAAGTTCATGGCGGTCCCGAACTACACGTACCTCCTCCTCAAGATGCCGAGCCCCAACGGCGTCATCACCGTTGGCTCCTCCCTACGAGCACGCTGCTCAATCTGCGGCGTGGAGGCCATCGAGCATGCCGAGGCCATGGCCATCTCCGAGGCTCTCGACTCCAAGCGCCACGCCGGCACCTTCGAGCCGTCCGATGGGGTAAGGGAGGTCCCACTTGACCCCTCCACCTCGTCCCAAGCAAGACGATGAAGATCTGTGACTCCCTCGACCTAAATAGGAAGCCGTGCTCGTCGACTTTCTCCGCGCGAACATCGACATCTTCGCGTGGAGTCCCTCGGACATGCCGGGCATTCCGAGGGATGTCGCCGAGCACTCCCTTGATATCCGGGCCGGGTCCAGACGGATGAAGCAGCGACTGCACTGATTCGACGAGGAGAAGCGCAGGGCCATCGGCGAGGAGGTGAACAAGCTTTTGGCGGCCGGATTCATCAAGGAGGTGCTCCACCCTGAGTGGTTATCTAATCCTGTACTGGTTAGGAAAAAGAGTGGGAAATGGAGAATGTGTGTAGACTATACTAGTTTAAATAAGGCATGTCCGAAAGTCCCTTTTTCCTTACCACGTATCGATCAGATAGTCGACTCTACCTCGGGGGTGTGAGCTCTTATCCTTCCTTGATGCTTACTCCGGCTACCACCAAATAAAGATGAAGGAGTCCGACCAGCTCGTGACGTCCTTCATCACCCCGTTCGGCATGTACTGTTACGTGACGATGCCCTTCGGGCTCAGGAACGCAGGGGCCACGTACCAACGGTGCATGCTGGGCGTCTTCGGCGATACCGTAGAGGCCTACGTCGACGACATCGTGGTCAAGACTAAGAAGGCTGACGACCTCATCTCTGACCTCAAGATCGCTTTCCAGTGTCTTAAGGCCAAAAGCGTCAAGCTCAACCCCGAGAAGTGCGTCTTCGGGGTCCCCCGAGGCATGCTCCTCGGGTTCATCGTCTCCAAACGCGGCATCGAGCCCAACCCGGAGAAGGTGACTGCGGTGACGAGCATGGGGGCGATCAAGGACCTGAAGGGCGTACAGCGAGTCATGGGCTGTCTGGCGGCCCTCAGCCGCTTCATCTCACGGCTCGGCGAGAAGGGCCTGCCCCCTGTCGCCTCTCCGAGAAAGTCCGAGCGCTTCTCACCACCGAGGCCCGGGGAGGCCCTCGACAAAGCTCAAGGCTGCCCTCACCCGTGCCCGATCCTCGTCCCGCCTGCCGAGGGTGAACCCCTCCTCTTGTACGTCGCTGCGACCACCCGGTGGTCAGCGCGGCCATCGTCGTCGAGAGGCGGGGAGGAGGGCCACACCTTGCTGGTCCGAGAGGCCGCCTACTTCATCGGCGGAGGTGCTGTCTGAGACCAAGATCCGCTACCCCGCATCCGATCACCGCTCTATGCGGTGGTCCTGACTCGGCGCAAGCTCCGGCACTACTTCGACGTCCACCCCGTGACGGTGGTCTCCTCCTTTCTGTTGGGAGAGATTCTCCAGAATCAGGAGGTCTCGGGGCGGGTCGCCAAGTGGTCCGTCGAGCTCATGGAAGAGACCCTCTCCTATGCGCCAAGGAAGGCCATCAAATCTCAAGCCTTGGCCGACTTCCTCGGAGTGGATCGACACCCGGCTACCACCGCCCCAGCTCCAAAGGAATGTTTGGACGATGTACCGACGGGTCCCCGATGAAGACCGGAGCCGGCGCCCGGCCTCCTCTTCGTCTCTCCCCTCGGGGTGCACATGCGGTACGTGATCCGCCTTCACTTCCCAGCGTCGAACAATATGGCAGAGTACGAAGGCCTGCTCAACGGGTTGAAGATCGCCGTCAAACTTGGCGTCAAGCGCCTCGACGTCCGAGGGGACTCGCAGCTCGTCATCGACCAAGTCATGAAGGACTCAAGCTGCCACGACCCCAAGATGGACGCGTACTGCAAGGCGGTGCGCGCCTTGGAGGACAAGTTCGACGGCCTCGAGCTCAACCACGTCATCCGGAGGCACAACGAAGCCGTCGATGAACTCGCCAAGATCGCCGCTGGGAAAGCCCCCTGTTCCCCCCGACGTCTTCACCAAAGACCTCGCAGCTCCCTCCGTCACGCTCGGGAGGCAAGGGGAGGCCTCGGAGGATCATCCCGACCCCCCTCGGGGGCTGGGGGCTCGTCCGAGGCCCCCTCGACATCCGAGACCCCCTCGACTTCCGAGACGTCCTCGGCATCAAATGCCGAGGTCATGGAGATCGACGGGGGGGATCCAGAGGCCGACCCCAAGCCGGACTGGAGAAAGCCATACCTCGACTGGATCATCCGAGGGGTCCTTCCCGAGGACTTCAACCAAGCCAGGCACATCGCGAGAAGAGCGAAGTCCTTCGTCGTCATCGAGGACGAGCTCTACAAGCGAAGCCCCTCGGGGGTCCTGCAGCGATGCATCACGGTCGAGGAGGGCCTCGCCCTAGTCCACAAGATCCACGTCGATGTCTGCGGCCACCACGCCGCTCCCCGCTCCCTCGTCGGCAGCGCTTTCCGACAGGGGTTCTCTTGGCCGACCATGGTTCTTGACGCCACCGAGGTAGTACGCACCTGCGAAGGATGTCAGTACTACGCTCGTCAGACGCACCTGCCGGCTCAGGCGCTCCAGACCATCCCGATCACGTGGCCCTTCACCGTGTGGGGTTTGGATCTGGTAGGACCCCTCAAGAAGTCGCCCGGGGGCTTCACTCATCTGCTCGTCGCCATCGACAAATTCTCCAAATGGATCGAGGCGCGCCCCGTCACCAACATTCGGTCCGAGCAGGCGGTACTTTTCTTCACCGACGTCATCGACGAGCTGCCGCCCGCCTGGGCGCGCGAGGTCACCTCCGGGGGATCCAACCCCAGGCAGCGGCTCAGCTCGTCCTCGTCCCACTCCTCCTCGCCGTCGTCGTCGTCATCACCATACTCGGTGGTCTCCGACGGCGTCTCCTCCCGAGGGAGGTTCTCCTGCTCCTGGCGCCGCCGCAGCCGAGCCAGGTCATCCTTCTCCTTCTGGTTACGGACGTTACGCGCCGCGGTGCTCTCCTTCTCCTTCCTCTGCGCCTCCGTGCGGTCGCGGTTGGCCTTCTTCTCCGCGGCGAGCGGGGGCTTCGACGGCCTCAGCTTCTCCACGAGCCCCTGCAAGCGCGATGACCGGGATTAGCGTGGGAAAAAGAAGAAAACGGGGCGCACGTCGGAGCGGAGGGGCGAGCCTTACCAGACTAATGTAGTCCTTGTCCGGCCGCATCGGGATCTTGAGCGGTGCGAGTGCTCCACCGGCGCCGCCGCTTGCCCGTGCAGTCGAGGGCCTCGGCGTACCCTAGGTCCTCGGCCGCCATCCGGTGCCCTCCCGGGCGTTGCCGGGCCGCATGTCATACAGCGTCTTTGCCCGATGCATGAGCGGCAAAGCACGCGCCCGCTTGAAACCCGGCGATCACCGCCGAGGCGTCGGACCCGCCTTGGTCAAAAAGCGTGCCAAGGCGGAGAACACCCTCTTCAGCGGGGTCTCCTTCTCGACGATCAACTCCTTCCGCCACGACGGCGGCTCGGAGGTGAACACCTTCCCGGTGTAGGCAGGCAAGTGGTCGTAGTCGTTGCGAAGGTAGAACCACTTGTTTGTGCCAGCCCATGATTCGAGGTGGCAAGCTTCACCGGGATATACTCCCAGCGGTGCTTGGACGCGATTGCAGCGTCTTGCCGGCCCCTGCATCCAGACCTCTTCCCCTTCTCCTTTTCCTTCTCCTTCCCTTTCTCCTTCTCCGCCCCTGGCGGAGATTTCAGGAACAGGGTGGCCTCGAAGAAGTAAAGCCACAAGTCCCAGTGGGCGTCGATGCCGAGGTAGCCCTCGCACAGCGCCACGAAGACCGCGGCATGGGAGATGCAGTTGGGGGCGAGATTGTGGAGCTCCAGGCCGTAGTGCTCTAGGAGCGCGCGGAGGAAGCGCCCCACCGGCATCCCGAACCCGCGCTCGTGGAACGCCGTGAAGCTCACGACGTACCCCGACGGAGGGCGCGGGTACTGGTGGTCCGGCGGCGGCACGATCCACTCCGGCCGCTTGATGTCGGACCGGACGCGCAGGAGCCCCTTCTCGCACAGCGTCGCCAACTCCGGCTCCGTCACCGAGCACGACTCCCACTCCGCCACTCCGACGACATCAGCCTTGGGCGCCATCAAGGAAGAAGTGGGGATAAGCTAGAAAGACGGCGTGGGAGGCCTCTCTCTCCCTTCTCTCCGGCAAGCTCAAGTTCTCTCTCTCTGACGGCGGAAAAGGCAAGGGCAAAGAGCAGCAGCAGGCGTGGGAAGGAGGGCCAACGCGGCCGCCGCACAGGTATTTATACACGACGCGCTCCCCCACTTTGCATTAATTGCGTATCGGCCTCCGATACGCCCGTATCGATACACACCACGCCACGGCACGGGCGCCGGCGCCGCAGCGGCCGCGACCACACGGGCTCAGCGCACCACACACGCGTCACACGGTGCGCCTCCCGCAAAGGATCCGGGCCACGGCCTCCTGCCCGCCACAGCGCGTGGCCACAGCGGAAGCCGTGGCGCCCGCGGCGTCACATCCCCCGTGGGACCCACGAACACACTGGCACGCCAAGCGCCACGGCGGGGGAAAGTGGGGCCGCCACCGCTCACGCGGGCGCTCCACATCTCGCGCTGGCCGCCTAAAAAGACGCGCCCACGCCCCACGACAGGGCAAAACAGGGGTTCCTTTTCCACAAAGGAGCCCGGGCGTAACCCATTTACGATCGTAGGTTCGCAGTCGCCCATCTAAGGGTTCGGCAGCCCACCTCGGGCAACAGAGTCGAGGGCAGCTCGGACGGCCTCATACACAGGCCCCGGCCCCGCAAGCGGGGCCGTCCTTGCAAAGATCCGAGGCCGGCATGGCAGCGTGTAGGGGATCCCGTGTGGGAGAGCACCGAGCCCTCGGGACCCGGCGGGCGGGACCCGAGCCCCGCCTCGCACACCGTGCGTGCTCTTATGAACCGCGCCTCCCGGCCCAGCCAACCCCTAGCGAACGGGCACGAGGCGGTTCACTTGGATCCTCCCGTTAACAGCTCACCGGATCTAGTCGTGTTCGACACTCGTCGACGATAGCACGACGAAGTCCACCCTCCTCCCCTCAAGGAAGGGAAGCCGAGGTGCGTAAAAACCGACGGTTGAGTACCAATTGGGTTCCCCTCATCACTACGAGGGCTCGGGGGCTTCCCCAACGCCAAACCAATTCGGGAAAACGTCCTAAAACCTAGCCGAACCCCCGGACGAGCCGACGGGCCCTGGGGCTCGACAAAGCACGGACCGTTTGTCCGCCAAACACGCACAAGCCCTCGGGCGAGTGCCCTCACTCCTCCGAGGCCTCGGGGGGGCTACACCCCGGCGGGTGCGCTCGCGCCCCCGCCCGGTGAGCACGGCTCTCGAGATAAACCCCAAAACCACACCGTGCGAGGTAAAGTACAAGCCCTCGAAGGAGTCCCTCAAACTCCTCCGAGGCCTCGGGGGCTACACCGCCCGGGTCCTCAGCACGCACCCTGCGGAGAAGTGTCAATAGCAGCCGAGGGGCCACGCGACCTCTCCTCCTCCGAACGAGTGCACCCACTCCTTCGAGGCTCTCGGGGGCTCTTGTCGGGGACCAAAATAAGGGCCCCCTAAGGAAAGCCCAACAAACGCAAACCTTGGCCCAACAGGCCTCTCACTACTCTACCTGGCCGCGGCTCCGGTGCACCAGAGCAGGTGAACCTCCTCTGGCCCATCCGAGCCCACCCCGCTAAGGGCTCGGACGAGAGCCAATTCTCCGCCTCGCCCGAGCCCCCAGTGCCGGGGCCTCGGACGAGCTTTCATTCTCCGCCTCGCCCGAGCCCCCAACGCAGGGGCCTCGGATGAGCCTCCGCTTCCGTCCCGCCTGAGCCCCTGGCAACCAGGCCTCGGGCCGGGACGCGCCGCCGCCAGTCGAGACCGTACCACCGATTTGATGCATATCCACCACCGCCCGTCCCACGGCCCATGTCGGGAGCGCTCCATGCTCTCGACCGATGGGCATTGCCCGTCGCGGCCCGCCGGCGATCATGCTTACGCGCAGTCTCCACGATGGAGGCCACGCCCGCCCGCGGTGGGGCCTTGTGTTGCCTAACCCTCTGCCGGGTCCCATCGCGGAACTCCGGGACGCTGTCCACCACGCCAAGGCCCACGCCCCGGCGTCACCCCACGTGCGGGGAGTGGGCTGGGCGCCCATTCCGTCAACCAACAGCCCACCTCGTGAGCCCCGAGCACGGGATGGGCAACCACTGCGCCGGCGATCGTCCCGGTGCTTCGACCCACTCCTCGTATGGCGACAAGCTCCGAGGCCCCCGAGCCTCGGACTCCCGAGGCGGGTCAAAGCTACGGGGCTCTCGCACCCCCTCCATCGCACTCCACCAACTCCAACGGGGGGACGTCCGTCATTACGGACAACGGGGGGCGAGGAGGCGTCGCCGCCCTCGTCACGGTCGGGGCCCAGATCCGCCCACTCCGAAGCCTCGGATGAGGGAGGACGGAAGCCCATGACCCACCACGAGCACGATCACCTCTTGTAAGGCCCTACCTTCCCCTTGCGGCTATAAAGGGGAAGGCAGGGGGCCCGTGAACAACAGACACACAAAAAAGCCGATATTGGCACCTCACTCAATCACCACGAGACTTGGGACCCCGTCCCTCTCTCACTTTAGCTTGTACACCCTACCTACGAGCACTTGATGCGTGATAATACAAGAACTCCTCCCCCCACTTTGGACGTAGGGCCTTCTCTCGCCCGAACCAAGATAAATCCTTGTGTTCATCTTGCACACCATCCGGAGTTGGGAGCACGCACCACAAATTCACTCGTTGGTGCTAGGGCCACCAGTTCTAGCACCGACAGTTATATTGTTCTTTCTCTATTGTAGTTATATGCTTAGTATAACTAGATTGACATTATACTTATTTATAGGTTTGTATAGGGCTCATCTAATTGATCATTGGGTGTGTGGTAAACATTGTGTAAGCATGGTGCTTATACGTTATTTATCTGCGAATGCACCCTATAGGCCGGGCTTGGTAGATCACGGGTGTGACAATCCTGTTGAGTCCTATGTAGTCTAAACCCCGTTTATAAGCACAAAGTAGGGCTTTTGTACGACGGAAGGACGTGCTATGTTCTCAAACTTCCCTAGTATGTCCACTATGAATAGATGTAATGCTAACCTTAGCTATGACTACTAAGTGTACTACACTAACCATAATATGCATTGACATATAGCTACGAGTAACACAGGAATATCTCTTGATGTTCTGCTAGTAACCCTAATGATATAGCTAGGAGTCTCTATCTGTTTATGCTGATGATTATATACTTATCTTTATTATTTATCTTGTGACTTACCCCTGCATTGAGTAGTGAGGACATGGTTATGCCTATCCATTACACTCTAGGTTATCACGCTACCCTTACACGAGAGCCATGTAGACCTTCCTTTGGGAAAATATAAATGACAACCTGGTAATACTCCGGGTAAAATGCTACAATGGTATTTGATCTGTGCACTTGCGGATACTATTTCTATATTCTAAATGGTGGCATGATTTAATACCGCACCTCTTGGTGTTATGCTGAGGATGACAACTTAGCATTCTAGTAGTGATGCTTTGCTCAAGCATTTTTAGCACCGTTGCTAGAGATAACATTAAGAGGTGTCTACAAGATCCTTGATGAAAATCCATGAACAGAGCTATCGGATCATCCTTTATTACATTCCAAAAGATCTGATAAAACTCTAGAGGGAAACCATCTGGACTAAGTGCCTTATTATATTTCATTTGGAAAATCTCAGCCCTCACCTCCTCTTGAGAGAATACATTCATCAAATGCACATTTTCTAGGTTAGAAACTTGAGGGATATCCTCGGTTTGAGTCTCATCTAACATGATAAGAGAGTTCTCTAGTGGACCAAATAGATTTTTATAATAATTGGTAATATGCTTTTTTGAGTTGAGCATCACCACTTATTATATCGTTTCCATCCTCCAATTGAAAAATATGAGTTTTCCGATGTCTACCATTAGTGAGCAGATGATAATATTTTGTATTTGCATCACCTTCTAATAGTTGTTTAACTTTAGGCCTTTGGTACCATTTGAGTTCTTGCTCTCGTAGTAGCTCAGCAAGCCTTTCATTTAGCACATGTCTTAAATCCTGTTCAAAATCACTAAGTAAAATAGTTTCTGCCTTCTTTCCAATTCATCTAATTTATATGGAATGGTCATTTTTGTTTCTTCTGAGCACCACTCACATTTTTTGCCCACCCTAGATGTTGACGAATCCTTCTTAGTTTAGCTTGCCAATGCTCTATAGGTGAGCCTTCAACTAATGTACTTTGCCACACCTCACCAACCATCTCACAAAAACCATCTCTCAACAACCAACCCAATTCAAATTTGAATTGAGATTGATAAGATGAAGACAAATTATTTGAGGAAAAAAAGTAAAGGTGTATGATCAGAGATCTCTCTAGTTAAAGCATATATAATGGTGTGCGGATATTTAGACTCCAAATCAGTACAAACTAGGATCCTGTCTAATTTTTCAAAAGTTTGATTATGTAAATGATTAGCCTAGGTGAACTTCCTTCCTGCCATTTCAGTTTCTCTAAAATTTAGAGAATCAATGACCATATTAAACATAAATAAAAGGCCACCTATCATTATAGTTGTTATTATTTTTCTTATCTGGTCTCCGAATAATGTTGAAGTTTCCACCTATAACAATAGGTAAAGCTTCTTTTCAGCATACTCGAACTACTTCGGATAAGAATTTTGATTTTTGATCCATCTGTGCTGCCCGTAAACAAAGATTAGATTAAACTTAAAATCATCTTCTCTATGTCTAACCTTGAATCTAATAAAAAAGTCTCCTTCCTCAATTTCCCCGATGTCAAAAGATAACAAATGAATACCTAGAATCATTCCACTAGACCTACCCCTCAGAGCCATGCAATACCATAGAAAATCTCTACCTGTGCAAATAGTACTCAAAGTGGATTGCGGAAAATTAGCTCTACCAGTTTCTGATTTTGCAATGAAGTCTAGGTTTTCTCTTTTGTTAAATCTGATAGAAATCTATATTTTTTACTATCAGTGAACCTGTTGCAATTCCAAAATAAGCCTTTCATCTAGACTGATTCTGGTTTTTTCTTCCGGTTAGGGCGCGGTTTTCTCTTTTGTGATACAGGGGTTTGTAGACACAAAGGGTCGCAACTCCCATCACCTAGCCCTTCTGAAATTTCAGAACAAATAAGATTTAAAGCCTCAAGTCTATATTATCATCATTGGAACAAATCCTAGACACATCATCCACCAAAACTTTGCTATCCTCCACTAATTGTTTATTCTCAACTAATTTGTGCAGCTCTATATCTCTTAAAGACTTTAAAGAAAACGAAATATCTTGTTCACTATCCCCTAGAACAACACCTAAGGACTTAGTTGTATCTAACAAAGCTGAATCATCACGAGAAATAAAAGAGCAAGACTAGGGTACTGTACCTTTGTCAGACGCGGTGCCCAAATTCTTTCGACCCTTCAGCTTTGTTGCTTTCTCCATAGAATCTTGATCCCTAGATAATGCATTCCTCTTACTTGATCGCACAGGTGACACTGTCCCCCCCGTTTTGCACTATGAAATTATTAAGAAGCCCAGAGTTAATTTGTGAAGGCATCAAATTAGCCTTCCACTGGCCACTGCCACTTGGGGACATCTCATTATGAGAAAGCACTATCACTGGTTTTTTGCTTGTTTGCAATGAATTGTTTTGACGGACTATAGAACCAGCACCTGCATCCTCTTGCTAGACAACCCTGCCAGCATTGTGCTGTCTAGAGGAAGGTAGCTGATTACCGGGCTCCTTATGTAGAGCTGAATCATCCTCTTTTTTGCCATTCACATGCATGTTCTCATTATTATTTTTTTACCATTAGGATCCTGGTGCTCAGGATTTTCATCCTCCTTGGTAGAGTCCATGTCAATAACCTCTGGCTCACCATTAGGCATATCCCGCTCAACTCTGAACCGTAGCTCGTAAACAAAATCCCCAATAACAACATCCACTAGATTCAGGATGAGATTGGGGTCAAGCACGGCTCAATCATAGTATCCAGCAGGTTAGAGGATGGAAAGTTATGGATGAAGGCGTCATTTCCTTTCTCCTCAACCACCCATTTGTTTTTGTCTGGTAGTAGTTTTTCCAGTTCCACTGCCAATTGATCAGTAGTAAGGGAACCTTCCAAAACACGTGCCACTATAGATTTTTCTCTAAATTGACCTTAGGATTCTCATTAACTGGAATGAAATAAAACCCCAATCCTTCCACAGCATATCCACATGGTAGCAATAGTGTTCATTTTCTTCGTATTTGGGCAAATTTTAGTAACATGGTCACTATATCACAGCAGAGAACTACATTGCATTCATGAATGTAATTGCATCTGTTATCGCCTGAGTTGTTGTTGCTGTTGCTGCCGCGTAAGCCGAAGAAGCAATTGCAGGCGCTACCCCCATGGGATTGGGAGCAGCACCCACCGGTGCCTCCCCTGTCCCGCCTCTGTCGTGGTGGCCATCTGGAGCACCACCCCTTGCATAGCTGGGTTAGGAATCCCCTAAGACGAGTTAGGTAGAGGAGGTTGCCCCACGTTCACCAAGAGCCTCCACCCGTACTGAGCTCTGTTGGTTATGGTGGCCTCCACTAGAGGTCCCCTTGCTGGTTGGTTGCGAGGCCGGGCCACCCGCCGCAGTCACGCCCGCCGCCATAGCCACCGCCACCGCCATAGGGCCGACGCCCAACACTTTTATAGCCGCTCGAGTCAAAGCCGAATCCAAAACCACCGTGCCCTTAGCCACAACCTTGCGGATGGAAGTCTTGGCCTCTTCCTCTTTGGCCGAACCCTGGATCGAAAATAGGGTGAAAACCCGGGTTGAAGGAGTTGCCTCTGCCCCCGCCATGACTGCCAAACTTGCCGCCAGACTCTTGTGCTGCCATCCCGAACCCTCCCACACAGCATCGGCAAACGAGCGTGAGCGCAACATGGAGGACAATGGCGGCGGCTTATGTACGGATCGACGAATGGATTTGGTGCCCGTACATGAGAAAAGGGCGCATAGCCCCTTTCATAACCCGTCTGTTCTTCCTTCCTTGCCGCAACGCGCGCGACACGCTGGACCAAAGCCGACGCCGACGTGGCTGTAAGCGGAGGAAAATCCGGAAGGGAGCCCTGGACACTTGGTCTTTCAAATTTTTTGAATTATAAAAAACTCGACCGGGGCGGTTAAGACTGTTGCCGCAGCTTTCAAATTAAGAAGAAAGTGCCTTCTCACCCAGCGAGAAAACTCGCGAACCCCTGTTCTGCATCCTTACACGGTGGCTACCGTTGCCCAAGTGAGAATTGGGGTGCTCCCCAGTGCTTTGAGTGGAACAGACGAGGAGATTTTTTTAACCCAGTCTAAAAATTCGCTCCTACTGGGATTCGAACCAGGACCTGGGAGGTGCCGCTAGAGTGATTAGACCAACTGATCTAGCACCCTTTGGCAATTTTTTGAATTATTCCCCTTCCTTACCGGAGAACACATTGTCGGTGAACTTCGTTTAGGAATGTAACTCGCTGAACTTGATCCGCCATGATAGCTCGCTTTCCGGTAAGTAGCCATGGCTAGGCAGTCACCCAGTGTTCTCGGTGGTGAGACACGCGACGCGAGTAGAGGTCCCTGCCATGGCACCTGCGAGCTTCTTTTTAACCAACTTGGCGATGATCGATTTCGTATAGGCTTTTAATGGGCTAGGTTGTTACACCTAAGCCAACAAGCTCGTCTCCAGCGACGACGGTGACGCTTATAGCTGCAGGGCATGTCGCTCTGTGCTATGAAGAATGAAAAGAAGGATCAGGGCTTGCGGCTTAGGACTTGTGGAGGTGAAGGACACTATAAGGTTGGCCTGTCGTGGTGTACGTCACGCGCGTCGATTACACTTTGGGTTTGTTGAGTACCATATAATTCTTTCTAATCCTTGATTTTTTGGACGAATGAATAAAATCTATCTCCAACAACTCTTAAAATCACCTTTCAATCTTTTGGCACTTAGAAAAAAAAATGCCCCCTTGCGCATAAAGTTTTACGAACGGGTATCAGCTTTTTCTCATATTGTTCTCCTTCGTGCTATAGTTTGCCGTAAACTGGCCTGTCGGGAGACGCTCCCAGCCTGTTGTGGCCACCTGGAGGTGCGGCTGGCCGGCTGTGGCCTCCTGATCGTGGACATCCGTTGTGGCTGTCAGCTGGCCGGGAGGTCCTGACGGCTGTGGCCACCTGATCCTGGTCGTACGAGGATTTTTTTTTTCTGAGCAAATGGTTGTACAAGGATTGGGAAGGATTATAGAGTCCTTTCCGAGATCGCCTTATTTATTTCTGTAAATAATTTTTGATAGTTAACAAACACCATGTTTTTAAGAAAAAAATTGGAACTCAACGGTGGATACCATTCCCGTCCTTGACCCCTGTCCCTATCCAGAGTTCCATCAGTCCAAACGCCACCTGGAACTGGAAGTGTGTGCCTTCGGATTACTCCTAGATTGAGAAGATCCGGATCGAACGGCAGCACAAGCAGAAAAGCCGTTTTACTACTGTAACACTGTATAATCCCGCAAGCAAACGAATCGAGCTCAGAGCCGAATCTCCCTAACGGGCGTCAATGGCGGCCGAGCCCAAGATCCTTGAGCTCTCCAACGGCAAGATCACCGCGAGGATCTCCAACTGGGGCGCCACCATCACCTCCCTCCTCGTCCCCGACGCCCAAGGTCCGCATCGCTCGCTTTTCTCTTTGATTCGCATCCTCTGGGTTCTTCGATTCCCCGGTAACACATCCTGTTGGCTAAAATCGGCGCAGGGAGTGTCGCGGATGTGGTGCTCGGATTCGATGACCTGGACCCGTACGTGGTGAGAGACACCCTCTAATAATCCTCTCCATTCTCTACTCTAATCTTGGTTTGCTCGTCAGGTGTTGTGTCCTTTGACTTTTGGCTCCTGAGTCCTGAGTGAGTTGAACCGATGTTCCCTGACTAAATTGAAGCAATTTGTGCTTTATATTTAGAAACATAGTGACCGCAGCAGTTGGAACTATCAGCTTCTGCTTCTCTGATATTGCAGAAAATTGGCCCCAAAAATATTTTTCAGTACAGCTTCAGATGCAATGATAAGGGGAGAACTCCTCCAATGGAAAATTGGTAGCTTCCAGCGACACCTTAGGTGGCTATCCAGAATCGGATCGTTAGTCCTCAAAGATGGGAAATTAACCAAGTTCGCCTTTGAAACCTAGGGAATTTCCTGCAGAAAAAGGCTGTGAGTGACCGTGTTTTAGTTAGTTCGGGCCTGTTTGGTTGTCTGCATTAGCCTATATCCAGGCTAATGCAGTGCAGGTTTACACATATTTGGTTGCCCACAGAGCTTCTTATGCAGGCTTACAACACAGGGACGGAGCTCCTTAGTGATTACAGGGTGTCCCACAAAAAATTAAAAAGTGATGATGAGGACTAAAATTCACCATATATGCAACCCCTATGACATATGTTTATGCACCCACAAGGCAAGTGCAACCCTCTCCTAGTCTCTATTTTCCTCTAGCTTCGCCACTGCTTACATGCTCAAAGCAGGTTTAACGCTGCATTACCAAGTATGTCAGATTTGATCATATTAGATAATGCAGATTTGGATAAGCTGAAGGTGCGCACAAAAATGGAATCTCCTCACCTTCCCACCTCTTCTAGAACACAAGTTATCTACTAGCACATGGAGGTGATTACATGCAGCCTAATATGAGCAATCTAAACAGCCAAAACACCAAGGCTTGGATTGTGCTGTATGGGAAGATATTTGGTGCAAACCTCATCTTTGGTAGAATCGTGAAAACCCCTAGAAAAACATATTTGGGAGTTCTCAAAAATATTGAAATGATGCACATCCATAGTGCATCTGAAGATGTACATTGTCGCAAAATGTGGGATTCAGACTAAATCTAGAAAAAAATTTATGAAAATAACAAATTTCATATGCATATGTACTTTAAGATAAAATTCCTAGGCTTTCGAGTGAATATGCACCTGATTTTTTTTGTATGAGTTTCTAAAGTTTGAATCTCAAATTTTGTAGGAATGTACATCTATAGATGAACTATGGATGTACAACTAGAACATTTCAATTTTTTTGGAAACCCTGAAGTATGTTTTTCTAAGGGGTTTTCATGATTCTACTGAAGTGTAGTTTGCCCTGAATATTTTCTTGTAATGCATTAGGTCTTAATACTAGTTGAAGCAATGTATCACACCTTAAATAAATAAGTTGCAGATCTGTTTATCTCTGTTCTTAGTTTTGGTTTTGTTAACAACACCAGTGGTAGGTTCAAGATTCAAAAAGAAACTCAGTGGTAGTTTTGGTCTTCGTTACCAAGCAACCTGAAAGATATTTGGGTGTTTGTTACCACTTCTAAAGATGCTCCATCCAAAGGTGTCTGGACATAACTTGTTCAGTTCATGTCTATTGATTCGAAACAGATCTACAGCTGTGTTTGTACTCTGTGAACCACAGCTGAGAATCATTCCATAACCCAAAATAAAATAATGGTAGTCATTGAGATATTTATTGAATAATATGTCATGTTAAATTTTCATGTATATTGTTTTGAACTTCGAATGGTACTTAAATGATTAATTTTGATAGTTTATTTTTTCTACCTTTTTTTGCAGAAAGGCATGTCACCTTATTTTGGCTGCATAGTTGGCCGAAGTTGCGAATAGGATAAAGGATGGGAAGTTTAGACTAAACGAAGTTGAGTATTCATTGCCTGTCAACAATGGACCTAACAGCCTTCATGGTATGGTTTCGGTCACAGTGTGTGTGACTTTATTACAGTGACTGATTTTAGTGGAACACCATTGTCTATATGTAACAATTTCATTGATGGTCAGCAGAAAACTTTTGCATGCATATATTTATCATCAGCATGCTTTGTAGAAAATTTTAACACCCATCATTTGCAAATGACTAGATGAACGAATTCTATGGTCAAACCACAAATGATGTGTCTGGAGAACAAGAAAAACCACCTTCAATTCATCAGTGCTCGACATTAATGTTTGCATTGTGGTTTGTATTTATGTGATACACCTATAACTTTTCATTGTGTTGCTCAATTGCGAATGCCAGGTGGGTTGAAAGGATTTGATAAGGTTGTGTGGGATGTCGTAGAGCACAAAGATGGTGAATGCCCATCAATAACTTTTCAGTATCACAGCAAGGATGGTGAAGAAGGTATAGCACTGTTATTTTGATTGCAGATTCCATGCTTAACCATAAATAACCCAGGTAATTCAACATCCCTTAGGCTATCCAGGCGACGTAACCATTCGGGCTACATACTCTCTTCCTGAAGCTACTACTCTAAGACTTGACATGGAAGCTACACCAGAAAACAAAGCAACTCCTATAAGCCTGGCACAGCACACGTACTGGAACCTTGCAGGCCATGCCTCTGGTGACATCTTAAATCATTCAATACAGATATGGGGGAAGCACATCACTCCAGTTGATGAAAACACAATTCCCACTGGTGAGATAATGCCCGTCAACGACACTCCTTTTGATTTCACAACTGAACACAAGATTGGAGAGCGCATCAATGATGTTCCCGGAGGGTATGATCATAACTACGTGCTGGACTGTGGCGATGAGAAGAATGGCCTGAAGCATGCGGCCAAGCTGAGAGATCCATCAAGCTTGCGGACCCTAGACCTCTGGACTGATGCACCTGGCATGCAGTTCTACACTGCCAACTATGTGAATGGCATCAGTGGCAAAGGGGGTGCTGTCTATGAGAAGCATGCTGGAGTATGCTTGGAAACCCAGGGGTTCCCTAATGCCATCAACCAACCTAATTTTCCCTCTGTAGTTGTTGGGCCTGGTGAGAAGTATAAGCACACTATGTTGTTTGAGTTCTCGAACTGAGTAGTGACTGGACAGCACAAATGCCTCTAAAACATGTTGAGTGAACAAACAAGCAGAAGAATAAGATGTGATAATGAATGTATCTTGCTTGTCATGGAGGGAGAATGATCGCGGTAGATATATAAATTTATTAATGAGAATGGCAGTGAAACTAATAATTATGATCACTTGATATAGCGTCGCAGTTATACTCCGTCTTGTTCATTATCACAAACATCATATGCGTACCTAATACTGAAATGCCCCTTTACCTGGGTATTGCTATTCATTCAGATTTCAGGGACACTTTGAATCCGTCTTTCTTTTGCTCTACTTTCCGGAAAAGACACCATTTCATAAATCGTAAAGTGCATGCCGGGAATGATCAACGTACAAAATGCTTGAGTTCAAAGAGTGGTTAAAAGTAATGCATCACAAACAGTCGATGTTTTACCATTCAATACATGCATGTTTCCCTTAATAAGTGTTTTCTCAAAGTTACCCCAAAAAAAAATATTAATGCCGAAAAAATGACATGATTCGTCTCCATAGTTACATTCAAATGACAGAATGTTGCAGTGACGGAGGTTTCCTTACTTTCGTTGCCTGCTCAAATGAATATGATATCTCAATAAGCTTCGGCTCCGATCCTTTCAACCCTCCGAAGCAGATGGCAAAAGGGACGCCTTTTGCATCGTACCCAGCCGGAACAGTTATTGCCGGATAACCGCCAATGGCAAGCAGGCTGTGAGCAGCTGCACCTGGGGCTACAATTGCATCCAATTGATTATCTTGCATTATTTTCTCAAGGCCTCTTTTGCATAATTTGTTCAGTTTGAAAATGGCATGCTCCTCAGTTGGACCAATGCCATTGGTCGCTTCAGATTGTAGAAGGTAATCTTGTCCAAATTCAGCCATCCTTTCCTGTGACCAACAATGCAATAATTGTCTGTTTATGTTGAACCAAAATACCTAGGAAATTAGATGTGCATGATAATTATGTATGAAAATGAAGTCCTTCCTGTAACCAATATTTACCTCAACGGGGTGCTTCTTGTTGAACTCAATTATGTCTGATAATGATCTAACAGGTGAAGTGGCCAGCTCAGATAAGTAGGAGTTGCAGCTTGAATTCAGCAAGCATAAGAGCACGCTCGCCACTTTGTATTGCATCATTAATGACATTCATGCTTGGTATCTCAAGGTTGTCCACCAAGATGGCACCCATTTTACTGTCAGTTTTGTCACATTATTCAGGGTAAGCAAAAGCCCCTATATACAATAGTAAAGGATCATCAATAGCAATGAATGCACATTATATACCTATACAGTAATTTCTCCGTCAAGTAATTCATCATATTGATCATTTTTCAGATAAACAAAGCCTTATAATAGTCTTCACCCTTGATTAATTAATCCAATAATATAAGAAGCTGAAATAAGCTAACACAACAGACTAAATCCACGTGTTCTTCTATTGCTAACTCACCTTTACTCAAACAACAGGGCAGAAGTAACTGTCATCAAAGGATGGTTGACCTAGCCTCAGGGCAGAAGTTATGCTAATTGTAACCCTGAATTGGATGCAACCTTGTGACGTAGAATTTCATTCACTCGATTCAAAATGGAGATTTCAAGTGCATTAATATAGGTTCAAACAAGATCATTGTTGCTAGCACTGGTATATAGAAAATTTGTTTTTTTTCAGGTTGAATGAAGAGCATTGTTCCAGAAAACAATAATTTACTTGTATATAAAACATAGGGATCCCTATATAAAACATAGGGATCCCTAAAATATATGATAACTATATATGATTGAAATGTTGTGCCAAAGTACCTCATAACTTTAAAATGATCACTGAAGACCTGTTCTTGGACAGAACCAGATGGAAAACGGAAGAAATCCTTCCTAAGAATTCCCAGCCTCTTCCCTCTTAGTCCGTCTATGGTCAAGAATTGCTTGTATCCACCTTCTGGTATATATCGTGAAGCCATGCGAGTTGCCTCTGCATCTCGAGGGTCATAGCCAACAATTGTTTCCAACACATGCACAGCATCTGAAACTGTCCTAGTGATGGGACTGCAGCGCCAAAAATTTTAAGAAAAAGACTTGGTGTGGTCAGTGGTGAATCCAGATAGTGAGTTAGTGACACATATTTAAAGGGAAAAAACAAATGAACAGAAACAATGAACAGAAACACAAAATTCCATTGACACTTGGTAATGATCTTTCGATTAAATTCGGTAGCATTGTCAAGTGTATGAGAAACAACATACTTGCTTAAAATGTAGGCACGCATCAAAATCAGTTGAACAGGTTACTCACACAATTGTAATGTAGGTACGCATCAAATCAGTTGAACAGGTTACTCACCCAATTGTGTCCATCCTTGCTGAAATGATGATGACGCCGGCGCGGCTGGTGAGACCCACGGTGGGCTTGATCCCGACGACGGAGTTGTAGCTGGAAGGACACATGATGGAGCCATCCGTTTCAGTCCCAATAGTTACTGCTGCCATGTTCGCGGCCGCCGCAATCGCTGAGCCACTGCTGGAGGAGCATGTCGTCGCCGACGGCACATACGGGTTCTGCATCAGCCATCCAAAAGTCAATCGACGCCGCATTGCAGCAATGGTTCTTGGGTCTGCAAGAAACCAATTTGCTATGCAATGTGAGTGTCCAAGAAACCAAGGAAAAGGAGGGGACAGCAACGGACCCTGCCCTGGCCGCCGCGGGGGCTCCAGCCGGCGGGGATGCCGGGGCCGCGGAAGTTGCACCACTCGCTGAGGCTCACGGTGCCGAGCAGCACCGCGCCAGCGCGCCTGAGCCGCTCGACCACGCCGGCGTCGCGTGCAGGGCGTGACCCGACCATGGCGAGCGACCCGGCCGTAGCGTTCAGCACCCCACCGTCGCCGGCAGCGGCGATGTTGTCCTTGAGCAGCACAGGGACGCCGTGCAGCGGCGGGATCACGCCGGAGCTAGACCGGGCGGCGGCGTCGGCGCGGTCGGCTGCGGCGAGCGCGCCGCCCGGGTCGAGCTCGATGATGGCGTGGAGCGTGGGATCCAGGCACGCGATGCGGCGCAGGTAGAGCTCTACGAGACCGCGGGAGGTAAGCTCCCCGGTGGCGAAGGCGCGATGGATCGATTCGATGGTGGCCTCCTCCAGCTCAAACGCGGCGACCTCACTCCCCTGCCGTTACCGGCGAGGACGAGCAGGAGGAGGCAGCATAGCGACAGTGTCATTGCCATGGTTACTACTGTGCGTGGACTGAAGGCGGGTGGTATCAGAAAATTTGAGATGCAGAATTATGTTGTTCGATCGATGGGATCTGGTGGTTTTTGTTTCGTTTTTGCCTTATTCCCCCCTATACATCCCTGTTTGGACAGCTCTGTTTCATTAAGACTCCGTTTCCTCTGTTCCATAAAACTCCACTGTGGAGTTGATTCATCATCAAGTTGTTTATACTTCGGTGGAGGTAAACATGTTTGATTGTAGCCTCATTTCAGCTTAAGAACAAGAGGTTCCCAAGAAATGATCTAATTTGGATTGATATATTATAATTTTGACATCTAATTGAACTGATCAATTAGTTTTCTTTTTTCTCACACAATATTCTATTTATTTTAAGTTCAAAAAAATATGTTGCGTACGATAGATCGGCTCTTTCGGCCGCTGATAAACTGACTAATAAGGCGACGTCTATTTTGTACATATATAGGGGGTGTTTGGGACTGCTTTGTTCCATGTTTTCCTGCTCCGCTCTAGGTTTTTTAGCCAAACGGTTTCAGCTCCATGTATGCAACTCTATAAACAAAGGATTGAGTCGTGAGAGCACAAGTACTCCATAAACTCTAGGCTTTTTAGAGCTACTCCACGGTGGAGTTTATGGAGCAGAGTTTCATAGAGCAGTCCTAAACACCCCCATAGATTTAGTCCACATGGAAAAATGGCATAGGAAATTTGCCGCTGTGCCAACAACTACTTTATTCATTTCATAATTATATTTGTCATATTTGAAAAGAATTTCTATGTACTTTCTTCACAGTTCATTATTTAGTTTAATTATAGTATTTTGACAACTCAATTATTTTATTATTTAAAGAGTATGATTGTTCTGAACATGCACAATCATTAGAGGTTCTTTCATTTGTATTGGCATGAGTTTAAGCTCTCTATCATGCATCAAATTTTCTACATCTAGCTCACAATATCAACACATTGGTGATAACAAATCTCTTCCCAATAAAACTGAAAAAAATGATGAACTCCGATCCTGCTGAATCTCTTAACTGAAGCGCTGAAACTTGCTCTGGCAGAGCTGTTGCTGGTTTGAAAACTGTCATTTCAGAAGTACAAAATGAAGCAAGCAATGGTATAGGTTTCACGCAGTCTTTGTTAGATCAGACTAATAGGATGACAATATCAATCAAGTTTGTGTAATATCCGGTTTGAAAACTGTCATTTCAGAAGTACAAAATGAAGCAAGCAATGGTGTAGATTTCACACAGTTTTTATTAGAACAGACTAATAGGATGACCATATTAATCAAGTTAGTGTAAAATCCCACTAGTTTCCATGATCCTTGTAAAATCAATTATACAATGTCAATTCAAGTAGTTCCTTATGGCACTCAAGAGCAGGACAACAAATACAGGTTATTAATAAATTTTAAAAAGCTAGAACCGGCAGGTATTTGGAGCAACTAAATTCTTATATACATGATTTTATAACAGTCTGCTAATTTGCCTAATCCAAAAGGAGCACCAGGAAGGCAACAAGAAGACTAAACAGCCAAGGGGTAACAGATGCCACAACTGCCGCAAAGTAATATGTAGCAAATAAACAATTGGAACATGACATTTTAGAGTTTGTTGGCTGCTTTCAGTTTTAGGGACTGTTTGAAATGGCTCTTGTAACTCCGGCTCTGGCTTCGATAGCAGAATTGCACCAAACAACCCAGTCCAGAGGAGCACTTCTTTGTTCAAATGGATGAGGAGCTGGTTTTATGTACGGTAGGTGGAGCTCGGATTTGAGGGCTTCGGCAAAAGGGCTCCGGCTCCCGCACACGGGAGCACGCGAAGCGAAATTCAGCCAAATGACCCCTTAGAGCTTTCGCTTCTGAAGGACCGAAAACGGCGACCAGAGGGGGGGTGAATGGGAGCCTCAAATTTCTTTTGAAACTTTCGACCGCTGTCCCAAAATCGAACCCCAAAAGCAAAACCACAAGCGAGCGGTAAGATCACGACCTAACAGGTAGGTGGATACCCTTGGAGATGTCCAAGAGGTACAGCGGATCAACCGAGGAAGATCGGAGACAAGCACTCGACGAAACTCCAAAAGCAACGCACTCAATTCCTATGGAGAAGGAGAGAGGGGCCAATCCAAAATACTCAAGCCAACTTGTGACAAGAGTACTTGGATACGAAGCACGTGATGCTACGAACCCAACGCAACAAACGGAACTCAAATCGGAGCTCGGACGATCAAGAAGCGAATAAGTCAGCGAAGCAACCTTCAGGCACCCATACCGCACCTCATACCGGACGCATCCGGTATGCACCGGACCCCAGTTTCAGCATAGAGCGACTTTGGCAGAAAAATGGAAAACCCAATCAAACGGTGTCCAAAAATCGTAAAATTTTAACCCTAGAAACTAGACACACAGAAGAAGGTCTCCACAAAATTTCAGCTCAAAATTTCAAAGTTAAGTCTACCGGACGTGTCCGGTATTCACACCGGACGTGTCCGGTCTTTGCGGACAGAACCCTGGAAATTTTGATTTCAAAGTCAAAACTCAATCAAATCAACTCGGATCGACCTGAGATTTTGCAGAGGGGTTCACAAGGTAGTTCTAAGACTACATGAAGATCACAACCCCAAACTCACTGCAACTTCGAAAATCGACGAAATTCAATTCTAGGTCAAGTTTTCCCCGAAATTCTTGATTCTACTCGATCTGTGGATTCGTGAGGATTTGGATAAAATCCTTCGGTGGAAAGGATCAACCCACTACCAAGATCAAGTAGAAACAAGTGGTTTGCAAAGAGATGAACCACAGCTCGAGAAATCAACTCGGGAACAAATGGGGGAGGAGAGGAAAAACGAAGAATGCGAAGAACATCAATCAAAACGCGAATCAACACATCAATCCGACCCCACGAAAAAACATGGAGGATTCGGGACCTCCATTCCCTTCAACACGAGTTCGATTACACTAATGAGGGATTAGTGGACCTCTCTCACTCACAAGCAACTAGAGGAAGAAAACCCTAAATGAGAAAATGCAAATGGGAGAGGTGACGGAGATGGGGCTCCCTCCACCTTACTTATCGACCGGGCTTATTTCATTTTTCAGTTTTTGCCCCTGATACAACTCTGAGCAAACCGCCTAGCCTTAGGGACATTGCGGTCCAACTCGAACCGACTTCGATGCAATCTTCGATCCGACGGCCACCGTGCCTTCTCACCGTAGCTTCGCCTCGACGCGACCTCCCCCGATGCCGCCACGTCTTTGTCCGTCCGCCTCGGGACCTCCGCCCAGGGGTTTTGTGGCTCAACCCAAAAACCCGCCGGGTGGTTTTGAGGCCCAAACCACCGAAACCCTCTACCATTGGTTTTGAGGCCCAAACCAACAAACCGGCCCATGTGCTTGCACTTGTCGGCCAAGTGCCAAAGAACGCGATCCCGCCGCCAGCGATTCCGTGTCCTTCGGTCCCAAGTCTCGATGCGTCCCCGTCCTTTCATCGCTCCCCGGTCCATTCGGGCGTGGCCCGCCATCACTTGACCTTCACCTCGCCCGTCGGCCACCGTCTCCATGCTCGACACCCGCACAACACAAGCCAAGGCACATGTGGAACTCGTGGCTTTCACCACCGTCAGTAGCACCCTATCCGAGATGCTAGTAGTTGAATCAATCACTAATCATCACAACTGAACCACAAGTATAAACCTTGTGTTCGCAATATCCCCCTTGATGAGTGCATTGTTCAACACCAACACACCGCGGCTGAGAAAAAGAAATAGAAGAAGAAGAAAAGAAGAAAGCTCACCAAACGACCAAAAGCCAAAGAGAAGCCAAATGTGGTCATTTGAAACAAGCAAGACTTGGTCCCCAAAGACATGGGCAATGGCTCGACGCAACCAAGAAAAACATGGCTAGCCCTCAAGAAGAGGCAGAAAGCGGGCTCAACACCGCTAGCCAAGCAAGAAGCACTCGAAAACGCTAGATCCTCCAGAAAGAGGCAAAGGCTCAACACATCTAGCAAGAAGCAATGCAAAACAACTCCCCCTGAGCAAATGCATACATGAGTGCACACAATCTTCTCCCCTTCAACCCTTGAGAACTAGTCTCTCCCTCTGAGAAGACAACCTTTTAAGACATGTCAATCGACTCCCCCTTGACATAAGCATGTGATATGTCGCATGTGTGTGTGTCAAATTTCTCCCCTTGTTGAATAATGCACACAAAGAAGCCTAAAATACAATGATATGCACAAATGCGTAAAGCTTCGTGTATATAGCAATCAAAGTGAAAAAAATGCTCTAGCCAAGAAAACAAGTGAGTAAGGCATCAACAGATAAGTGCTAGCATATGCTCAAACCGATCAAATGATACGGAATATAAAGTGTAAGCGCTTTTGAGCAGATTGTAAGTTCTTCTAAAAGGGTTCACCACAAAAGATAGCACTTAGCAAATGCAAGTCGAAAATCAACCTAGTTCTAGTCATGTGAAAGCAAGGTGAACTACCCTAAACCATGATCACACATTATGTCAAAGACCTCAAACTTGTCAATTTTATCAGATTTTTAGAGTTGGCAGCAAATTACAAGTATGGGTCAAACATGTGTGTGCGAGAGATTATCCGTACTGTCAAGCCTAACTTTTCAACCAAGCGGAGCCTATGTCAGAAGACAATCAGGAGCTCAAGGCAATGGTTTCGGTCATCCACTACAAGGCTCAAGTTCATCCAAATATGCAATTGGAAGCAGTCTCGATACCTTGATGTGGGACAATACGGACCCATCTCCATCTTTACATTCAACTTACTTAGATTTCAGATTTTAGCACAAGTAAAGATCTAAGCAAGTGTGGGACTAAAAGCATGAGACATAGTATCCAAGCATGCACAATATAGCATAAAGGGATCTCAACATCCTACACATGCTAATTACCATCTCAGACGGTGAACATTTTTAATTTCAGCAAGTTTAAGCAAGTTCACATTAGAAAATCATGCTCAACTCATAACTTGTAGCAGATGATCAATGAGAGCCTAAGCTGACAAGCACCACAAAGTACTCACATGGCATACTAACAAGAGCATAGTTTCATTTCAAGTGTTATATACATGAAGCTCAAAATGCAAGTATATCACAAAATGCAATGCAAATGCACTATCATACAAAGACAAATCAAAACCTAAACTATAAAAGAACCAAAACTAGTGTACAACAAAACAAAGTGCTTCCCTCCTCTAAAAAGGGAAACACACACCCAGTTCTCCTCACAAGCGAGCAAAAGTCGCTTGATCGAGGGGCTTAGTGAGAAGATCTGCAAGCTGATCCTGGGTGGCTACGTGATGTAACTCAATGTCGCCTTTCTCTTGGTGATCGCGGAGAAAGTGAAAGTGAACATCTATGTGCTTGGTGTTGGAGTGAAGTACTGGGTTCTTAGCAACACTGATGGCACTAGTACGATCACACAGTAAAGGCACTCTAGAGAATTCAAGACCAAAATCACGTAGGGTAGCTATCATCCAAAGCAGCTGGAAACAACAAGCGGCAAAAAGCAATGACATACTCAACTTACGTGGTGGATTGTGCAATACTAGATCTGTTTACGGGATGATCAAGACACAAGAGACGATCCCAAAAAAACCGACAAGTCCCCGACATGGACTTCCTATCTAAGTGGCGACCAAAGAAAAATCAGCATCCGAATAACCGCAAAGAGAGAGTGAGAAAGAAGCGTAATACCAAAGTCCAAACTCGGGGGTAAACCGGAGGTACCTCATGATGCGCTTCACCGCTTGACGGTGAGAAGTGCGTGGAGAAGCCCGAAAAGCGTCTTGCGAGGGCATACAAAGAAATCAGTATGTCGGGTCTTGTCGCCGTCCAGTACAAAGAACGATCCGATCATACTCCGGTACTCCTTCCGATCGATCGCTTCTCCATCCTCATCGGCGTCGAGGGTCGTCGTAGTCGACATGGACGCCGAAAGAGGCTTGGCCTCGCCCATATCAAACTTCTTCAGGACGTCCTTTGTGTACTTGCCTTGATGCACGAACGTCCCATCCCGTGTTTGCTTGATTTGAAGGCCGAGGAAGAAAGTCAACTCGCCCATCAAGCTCATCTCAAACTTCCTGCTCATAAACTCTGCAAGCTTGGCATTCAAAGCATGAGAAGAGCCACCAAAGATAATATCATCCACGTAAATCTGAACCAAGAGAAGGTCACTGCCTTGCTTGAGGAGAAACAAAGTCTTATCTACCGATCCCATCCTAAACCTCTTCTTAAGCAAAAAAGTTTTCAGCCTATCATACCACGCTCTAGGGGCTTGCTTAAGACCATACAAAGTTTTGTGCAACTTGAAGACATGGTTAGGATACTTGGGATTTTCAAAGCCTGGGGGCTGCCTAACATACACTTCCTCCTCAATGTACCCATTCAGAAAAGCGCTCTTGACATCCATCTGAAACAACTTAAAGCCCTTAGCAAAGAAATAACACTAAAAGAATGCGGATAGCCTCTAAGCGAGCTACAGGAGCGAAGGTTTCCTCAAAGTCTATCCCTTCTTTCTGACAATACCCCTGAGCAACAAGTCTAGCCTTATTCCTAACAACCACCCCATCTTCACTCCGTTTGTTCTTAAACACCCACTTTGTACCTATGGGATGACACTCTGGAGGTGGAGGAACTAAGACCCAGACCTAATTCCTATCAAAGTTTTCTAACTCCTCATGCATAGAATTTACCCAATCAGGATCAGAAAGTGCGTGTCCAACATCTCGGGGCTCAAAAGAAGCAACAAATGTAGAATAAGCAAAGTGAGAGATGTGATACGACCTGGACCGCGTGACTCGCTGGTCAATATCGCCGATCATCGTCTGAGCGGGGTGGCGACGCTGAATGTGTCGAGGTGCCTCTCTAGAAGAAGTCGCCTCCCCCTCAACAGCAGCTGGTGCCTCCTCACGTGTAGTTGGTGTAGGCTGAGGAAGCTGCTCCAACGGTCCCCAAAAAGTGGAAGTAGAGGGATCTGGACCGTGAGCTGAAATAGTCGTCGCAGGCTCGATAGGGGCAGCCGGTGGAGTCAGCTCGGGATCACCCCAATCGGCATCGTCCCCCTCCTCCTCCACAAAAAAAGCTTTCTCCAAGCTCTTCATCACCGCACGCTCAAAGACAGGGGGTTGTACAAGGCATAGTTTCATCGAATGTGACCTCACAGGTCTCCACAACACGGTTAGTTTCAAGGTTAAGTACTCGATAAGCTCTAGAATGCAATGCATAACCAAGAAAGATACCATCGGAGGACCTGGACTCAAACTTATCCAAATTACCTTGTTTCAAGATGAAGCACTTACACCCAAACACCCTAAAATGACTCACCTTGGGTAGCCTCCCAAATCGTAACTCATAAGAAGTTTTCTTCGTAAAAGCACGGAGAAAGATGCGATTGAAAACATGGCAAGCAGTGTTGATTGCTTCGGCCCAAAACCTCCTAGGAGTCCTATGCTCATCGAGCATCGTCCTAGCCATCTCAACAAGGGTCCAATTCTTGCGCTCAACAATGCCATTCTGTTGTGGAACATAAGGTGAGGAAAACTGGTGCTCAAGACCCAAAGACTTGCAAAAGGTTTCAAAATGAGTATTCTTGGATTCTGTGCCATTATCACTACGAATAGCTCTCATAGCATTCTTAGGGAACTCATTTCTCAACCAAAGAATCAAATCTCGAGCATGTGAAAAAGCCTCATCCTTACTCTCCATGAAAAACACCCAAAAGTATCTCAAAAAGTCATCCACAATCACTAACACATACCACTTCCCACCTTCTGACCGAACTCGAGCTGGACCAACTGTGTCCATGTGAAGTAGCTCGCCGGGTTCCTTGGTCATAATTTGGTTCATAGGTGGGTGAGAAGCGGCTACCATCTTCCCGTGGCGACAAGGGTGGCAAAAAGATCCTTCTCAAATTTCAACTTGGGCAATCCTTGGATTAAGCCAAGTGAGCTCAACCTAGAAAGAAGGTCAAAGCTCAAGTGACCAAGTCTCTTATGCCACTTCCAAAGCTCAGAAGAGGATCCGGCCACCAAACAGCGGGAAGAGCCAAAAGAGTGAGAAAAATCAGCTCGAAAGACACGGCCAAAAGGGACAATCCGACACACAAGATCTCCCTGAGAGTCAAGAACTCGAGAAAAGTCATGTTTAAAGCGCACTTCAAAGCCGTCCTCAAGGAGTTGCGAAACAGAGAGCAAATTGAAATACAAGTTCAAGACCAAAGCAACATCCTTGAGAACAAAGCTCTCGTTAACCCGAATGGTTCCACGAGAGACCACTTTACCTTTGCTATTATCCCCAAATGTGATGTACTCCTTGTGTTGCACGGGGTCAAGGCTGAAGAACCATTTTGAACTTCCGGTCATGTGGCGCGAACATCCGGAATCAATGAGCCATGTGTTCTCCAAGCCTCCGTCCTACATCAATAGAAAGACATAGGATGAGCAAATGGCACACCACTGGGGTTAGTAAACTGAGAAGGATACCAATGATGCATCATTTGCCCTGAAAAAGTGTTAGGAAAAACATCAAACATGCCATGTCCCATTTGAGAAAAGCGATCACCACGAGAGGGAAAACGTGGTCCGCTAGAGCTGTGGGACACAAAAGCACCACCACGAGGTTCATAGTCATATTGACCACGACCTGAACCCCGCCGTGCACGACCACCATATGGTCTCGCAACCTGAGGCCTAGCACCTTGAGGCATTGCACCTCTAGGCCTAGTAGTACGTCTCTGAACAGGCGGTACATGTACACCATGGGGAGGATGGTACATGTTCCGGTTGTTCAACTCAAACTCACGCTTCTCATCTCTCTTCCTCCTAAAGCAAAACTCAACCAAGTGACCATCCCTATGGCAATATTCACAATGGTACACCTCTCTCTTAGGTGTTTGGCTCACTTTCTTGTGGGTATGGTTCACTCTTGGCGGTGGCTTGGCTTTAGGAAGGGGTTCCTCAGAGATGGAAGGGAGTGTGTCAAGTGGGTTCCTTACATGGTTCGGTTCTGGAATCCACACTTGTTTCTAGGGTGGAGCTCTTGGAGGTTCTTCAAACACTCCATCTTTGGTGGGAGGCACAAGTGGCTTAGGTGGAGTGATTTTGAGTAGCTTGGGAGTAGTGGAAGGTTTTTCACTCGGAGGCACACCACTAAACTCACCAACTTTGCTATAAAGATCATCACCCTTCCCACCTAAAGCAAAGCCTAATCCCGGCCCACCAATTCTCCTCCTGAATTGGTTGACCATCATGCCAAGTTGCGGCTCACTACAAGACACCCAACTCAAGATGGTCCGAAGGTATGTGTTTTCCTCCTCGGTACGCACCTTGTCATGCCGGCAATTAGCAATCTCCAGCTTCAAACCCTCACAAAGAGCACATTTAGCCACACTAGTGCTATCTGAGTTGGCCTTCTCAAGCAAGGCAAGCTTGGCATTCTTCTCTGCCAACTCAGATTGCAAGTCCGAGCAAGACTTGCACGCATCCAACAAGACAGGTGAAGCACGCACACTATCAAACTCGTCAACCAACTCAGCATACTTGGACTGCAGACTAGCAAGATCAGCCATGTAAACGCTACAAAACTTACACTCTGACTCGTCAGACACTATGGGAGTGTTCTTAACTAGCTCAAGCTCCTTAAGCGCATCTTCTAGCTTAGCCTTGTACTCTTTTCTATCACTAGCAAAGACGCTTAAGCAACTTATCTTGACGAAGCAAAGTAGCGGTCAAGTCATCAACCTCAGCCGACAAGAGCATCGACGGAAGGTGATACCTTAGATGGGTCATCGTCGCCGCCGGGAGCATCGCCATTGCCGCCCTCCACCTCGTCACCAAGTGCCATGGTGCGTAAGCCTCCGTGGGTGGAGTCGGCGAAAAAGCGAGTCCGCTCAGCCTTGTCCTCGACCTTCCTCTCGGACTCGCTGCCGCCAAGAGGAGGAAGCATGCTCGTCGTCGGAGTTGAGGTCGCTGAGGGAGGCGAGGAAGGCACGCTCTTTTGCCTTGAACTTCTTCACGAACTTGCGCTTCATCGCTTCCTTGTCAAAGCCTCCCTTGGATTTGTGCTTGCCGGAGGTGTACTCACGCTTCTCCTTGTGCTTGTCGGAGGTGGACTTGCCGAAGGAGTGCTTGTTCCGCTTGGGACAGTTGGCGACGAAGTGGTCGGGGTCGCCGCATCCATAGCATCCATCCTTCGGTCCACCCCACCAGCGATTCAAGCGGTTGTTGTGGAACCGCGAAAACCGGCCGATGACGAGAGCCACTCATCGCCTCCGAAAGCACGCCCAACCGCTCCCTCCGCCACCGTGATCAAGGAAGACAAGGCAAACATCGCAGAGGAGGGGTTAGCGGAAGAACTAGAGACACCGCTACCTCGACACCAACGCCATAGTCGGAGCGGAGGGATTATGAAGTTTGGCCTCGATCCGGTGGTCGATCTCATTTGACTTCAGCTTGCTGAAGAGCTCGTCCACGGTGAGGGTCTCGTAGTTCTGCGACTCGAGAAGAGCTTGCACCTTCGAATCCCAAACCCTCCGAACAAGAGCATGTAACAATTTCAAAGCTCTCTTGTGATCGTCATAGGGCAAGTTCGCTTTGTTCGCACGCATTTTGTTGACGATGGTCCGAAAGCGTGAGAACATGGAATCGATGGTCTCGCCATCAAGCCGCCGGAAACTCTCATACTCCCCGCTTGTATGTATCAAAGAGTCTGGTCTTAATTTGGAGAGTCCCCTCGTGATAGCTCAGTAGCTTCATCCGCATCTCTCTAGCAAGAGTCAAGTGTCCGACACGCCAAACTCGCACTCGTAAAGACTCGAGAAGAGGGCGTTACGTGCCTTCTTTGTTTGCATCGTGTTGTTCGATTTGCTCTTGGCCAACACGAGCGGGGAAGGACAACGTAATCGGCATTCTCACAGATTTCCCACACCCTCGTCTCGAGACTCGGAGATAGGCGGACATCCGAATCTTCCAAAGACGGGTAATTGGTTCCATTGAAATGCGGCGGCTTTCCCCGAACCAAGCTCCATGTCGCCTTCTAGCGGATCACGAACCGATTAAGGTGGAATGATCCTTAACCGCCTCGATACCAATTGAAGGACCGAAAAACGGCGACCGAGAGGGGGGTGAATGGGAGCCTCAAATTTCTTTCGAAACTTTCGACCGCTGTCCCAAAAATCGAACCCCAAAAGTAAAACCACAAGCGAGCGGTAAGATCACGACCTAACAGGTAAGTGGATACCCTTGGAGATGTCCAAGAGGTACAAATGGATCAACCGAGGAAGATCGTAGACGAGCACTCAACGAAACTCCAAAAGCAACGCACTCAATTCCTATGGAGAAGGAGAGAGTGGCCAATCCAAAATACTCAAGCCAACTTGTGATAAGAGTACTTGGATACGAAGCACGTGATGCTACGAACCCAACACAACAAACGGAACTCAAATCGAGCTCTGGACGATCAAGAAGCGAACAAGTCAAAAACAACAACCTTCAGGCACCCATACCGGACCTCATACCGGACGTGTCCGTATTCACGACTTCGACCGACACACTCAGCTCATACCGGACCTCATACCGGGACGCCGTATGCACCGGACCCAGTTTCAGCACAGAGCGACTTTGGGAGAAAAATGGAAAACCCAATCAAATGGTGTCCAAAAATTGTGAAATTTTAACCCTATAAACTAAACACACAGAAGAAGGTCTCCACAAAATTTTAGCTCAAAATTCTAAAGTTAAGTCTACCGGACGTGTCCGGTATTTGCGACGTAACCCTAGAAATTTTGATTTCAAAGTCAAAACTCAATCAAATCAACTCGGATCGACCTGAGATTTTGTAGAGAGGTTCACAAGGTAGTTCTAAGACTACTCCATGAAGATCATAACCCCAAACTCACTGTAACTTCAAAAATCGATGAAATTCAATTCTAGGTCAAGTTTTCCCCAAAATTCTTGATTCTACTCAATCTGTGGATTCGTGAGGATTTGGATGAAATCCTTCGGTGGAAAGGATCAACCCACTACCAAGATCAAGTAGAAACAAATGGTTTGCAAAGAGATGAACCACAGCTCGAGAAATCAACTCGGGAACAAATGGGGGAGGAGAGGAAAAACGAAGAACGCGAAGAACATCAATCAAAACGCGAATCAACACATCAATCTGACCCCACGAGGAAACATGGAGGATTCGGGACCTCCATTCCCTTCAACACGAGTTCGATTACACTAATGAAGGATTAGTAGACCTCTCTCTCACTCACAAGCAACTAGAGGACAAAAACACTAAATGAGAAAATGCAAATGGGAGAGGTGAGGAAGATGCGGCTCCCTCCACCTTACTTATCGACCGGGCTTATTTCATTTTCTAGTTTTTGCCCCTAATACAACTCTGAGCAAACCGTCTAGCCCTAGGGACATTGCGGTCCAACTCGAACCGACTCGATGCAATCTTCGATCCAACGGCCATCGCGCCTTCTCACGGTAGCCGCCTCGATGCGACCTCCCGATGCCGCCACGTGCCGTCCGTCCGCCTCGCGACCTCCGCCCGGGGTTTTGTGGCTCAACCCGAAACCCGCCCAGTGGTCTTGGGGCCCAAACCACCGAAACCCTCCACCGTTGGTTTTGAGGCCCAAACCAACAAACCGGCCCATGTCCTTGCACTTGTCGGCCAAAGCGCCAAAGAACGCGATCCCGCCCGGCGATTCCGGGTCCCTCGGTCCAAGTCTCGATCGTCGCCCTTTCACCGCTCCCGGTCCATTCTGTCGCGACCCGCCATCACTTGACCTTCACGTCGCCGTCGGCCACCGTCTCCATGCTCGACACCTGCACAACACAAGCCAAGGCACATGTGGAACTCATGGCTTTCACCACCGTCAGTAGCACCCCATCCGAGATGCTAGTAGTTGAATCAATCACTCATCATCACAACCGAACCACAAATATAAACCTTATGTTCGCAACGCTTCTTTCAGTTTTAAAGCTTTGTTATTCTTTTTAGTTTCGGTGGTTTAGTTTCTAAGCTTCACATTGATCGTAATTTAAACATTTCTCCTAACGATAACAAGCATTCATCTCAAAGAGAGGCTAGAAATTTGTGTTTTTTGGAGCACTCCTTGAGTAGCTTCATAGCAAAATGCAGGTGAGCACCAACTTTACGTTTTCTTTTCACTGCTATATCACCACTGCTCCACTGATGAAGGGTGTTTTAATTATGGGAACCAACAGGTTAGGCCATGATGACCTCTTGAGCGGCAAACTCGACCCTAGAGTGGCTCGACATGGGGAGGCCACTAGAAATTTTTCTGGTAATTTTGTGAGCTATTTTTTACCAAACATTCCTCTCAAAAATAGGTTCATGGTTGGATCTATTTTTTGTTTTCTCTCACAAAGGATGAAATGGGATGAAGAGTGGCTTTTCACAGCTTCTTCCTTATTTTCTTTTCTCATCCATATATAAAGCTGTTGGTGAAGCTGTTTTTGTTAAACACTTTTTCGAAAATAGCTTAGTTTCACCAAAAAGCTACTCATAAAGTAGTTTTTTTTAAAAAAATCACTAGTGAAACTAAACTGTGCCAAACGGAACCTTAATCTTTACGATAACTGAGGCATGAGAACACAATTGAATTGGCTAGAGGTGAGTGGACGACTTCACCGAAATTTTTCTTTGATTTTGGACCAACAGTGATCCATTCGGCCTCCTGTTCCAAGCACCAAAGCTCGTCTTTGCACCAGTTGGGATTGGGACCACATCAAGCAAACCATAATAAATTTACATAGGGAAGTACAATTACAACATAGAACTACATTAGCATAATAGGATTAGGGGTAGAATGACACTACTATAACACGTACGCATGAACGACACTATCAAGGTCGTCCATGGAAAAGTACTATCGGTGATAGCGAGTACAACATGGAACGACCAAGACTAGCAGAATAGGATAAGGTTTAGAACGACACACTAATAATGGCTCTATCAACACGTACGCATGAACGACACTACGTATAGTCAAGGCCGTCCATGGAAACCTACAGTAACAGCATAGATATTGCATTGAGTGAGATGCAATGCAACTCGTCGAAAAGATTACGGCAGAATGACAGGAATGGTCCTGTCGAAGATCCAGTTGATGGGGATGGGTGTGGGTTTCTTGTGTGCTTTGACCGCTCGATCGTGGGCCTTCTCTTCCATCCTCTGTATCTTGTGCGGCAGCGCGCACAGGTAGTCCCGCGCGCGCCTCCCCTCGCCGGTGAGCCCCGCCGCAAGCTCCTCCACGCCCCACTGCCGTATGAGGTGCTCGAGGATGGCGCGGTAGTCGGAGACCGTGTAGGTGCCAGCCCGCTGCGCGATGGCGATGAAGCGAGCGTAGAAGTCGCCGCCGCTGTGGCGGCCGTCGCTGATGAGGGCGGTGGGCATGTCGATCCGTCGCCGCATCATGTAGGCCATGGCGCGCACGGCGGCGTCCGGGTCGGCCTCGAAGAGCTTGGCCATGACGCGGGTGTAGGCCGCCTCGTGCCGCTTCTCGTCGGCGGCGACGGTGCCGCAGATGCGCGCGAGCGCGGCGTCCCCGGCGCCGCGCGCGCGGCGAGGCGCGCGGTGTTGCCGTGCGCGATGGCGGTGGCGCGCTCCTGGAAGGCGACGTAGACGAAGCCGTGGAAGGGGCTCGCCGGCGCGTGCACGCGCATCCCGTCGCGGATGAGGCGCTGCACGGTGCGCTCCACCTCGCGCATGTGGAAGCGGCCGGACAGGTGCATGTAGCGGTTGAGCACGTCGCCGTGGCGGTTCTCCTCGGCGGACCAGCCGCGGATCCAGCGCGCCCACGCCGTGGCGTCGGCGCCCGTGGCGTCGCGCACGGCCTCGAGGCGGTTCAGCCCGCTCGGGTACGTGGGCAGCGCCTCCTCCGTCACCATGTTGGCCACGAGGCAGACGAGGAGGTCGTCGGGCACCCCCGCCGCCGCCGCGCGGAGCTCCAGGCACGCGGCGTGGAAGCCGTCGCTGCCCAGAGCCGCCGGGTCCGGCAGCAGGTCGGACGGCTGCCACGACGCCTCCACCGGCTTGAGCAACGGGAGCACGTGCTCCTCCACCCACGGCTCCAGCTGCCTCAGCACCTCCAGCCTCTCCGGCGCCAGGTAGCTCCGCCATTCCTCCTCGCCCTCGACCACGTCGTCCTTCTTCTCTCCCTGGCGTCCGACGACCGCCGACACAGTCGTCTCTGCTCCACTAGCTGTAGCCATATTCCTGCACCTCCTGCATCATACATGGACGACGCAGGATGCACATATATATACGACGTCAACAATCAGGTAACTTATTTTGCGATACGTACTAACAACTTTAGCTTATTAGATCGAGGACGAGAACCATATATATAAATATGCTACTGTGTCTCATGCACGCACCAGTTGCTGCGAGTCATCGCTAGGGCATGGACACCATTGCCGCCGCCGCCAGCAGCAGCAGCAGCTGTAGGTGGTGCTTTGCATGTGCCAGGAGCAAACGACATGTACCCAAACCTGTAGAAGGCTGATGCCATGGTCATCGTGTTGAAGCAGCTGCTTGTTGCAGAGAATGAAGATCACTCACTACTCGAGCTCTCTACACCAGTAGTGGTAAATAAACCAGATGAGTTTTTTGTTGCTCACACCGTTGCAGGTCCTCAGGGGGGCGTTCTTTATAGCTCCAGCTGCGAGCTTGGCGCAGTTATAATTGCTGTTAATAAGGCGCGCAGTTGTTTGGTACTAGGAGTAAATGGCAAGAGTTATTCCAGTCTCAGAGCCTCAGAGGCGACCAGTACTGCAGTGGCACGTCTGTCTATCTACAAGTACGGTACCTCGTCGCTGTCCTTTCCTTTCAGATTCCGACCATCTTTCACATGCTTCTCATCAAGTCCCAATGAATGAAAGTATATATATTTTCCTTGCTGCCCCGGCCGGCAGTTTTTGGCAGGACCACGTTAAAAACGACCTGTGATTGTTTTCGAATTTGGCAGCAATAATTTCATCTGATGCTTTTACTCGGCCACGTGGGTTTGTTTGGCCTAGCTCTGACTGGCACGGAGCTGCAAAAATAGTTGCCTCCTGATTCACTTCGGCATAGAATTACATACTTTACGTATAGAGTTTAGCTTTGTTACTTTGCATGGGAGGCAAACCGGTCGTCAAAATTATTTACCGTAGGTACTATTAATTAAGAAAATTAATGAATCTACTAGCAAAACATGCCCGTGCGTTGCAACGGAAAAAAAATATCAAATTTTAAAATAAATATTACATATCTATTTAGTTTTTCCCTTTCTATAAAATTTACATATATAATTTATTTATGATGACAATGACATCTATCAATTAAAATACACTCTTGACATATCTTTTTTCTCCAGATGTAAGCTACAAAAAATTTTACTCACAACTTCAATTTTTAGATTGTCCATGTTTTGGTGAGTTAGATGTTGAGTTCTGTCATTCCTTTTAATTTTTACTTGGCAGCTCTCATTGTTTTATCAAAAATTGTATTGATATATCTCTTTGATCTGATTTGTGTGAGATAATAATAATAAATATAAAAAGAACTGAATAAGAAACCACGCATTGCATTTGATGGCAGCACTGGCGTCCACACCTCCCTTTGATGCTTTATTCTTCCCCCACAGAGAACAACAGAGTGGCAGACCATCTGCTCTTTACCACTTCTACTGCAGAATTTAGCGGTTGCCAGCGAGGGAGATCACAGCAGAGGAAGGGAAGAAAAGAATTGACCTTGTGAGGCCGATTTGACTTGAATTGTCCTTGTGATGTGAGGCCGATTTTACTTAGCTGCTCGTCAACACAGGCGAGGAATATCGGCGGAGGAGCTTCCCATCTCCAACCGGTGATTTGCATAGTAGAGCCCTTTAGGTACTTATTAGGTGCCCGACCAACAAGACAATCAGGGGAGGCGAGCTCGAGCCATTGTTTGACGTCGAGCATTAAGTTGGCAGCAGCATCGGCGGCGGCAGGTCTCTCCTTCAACTACTCTCTGTTTGGTCCTTGGTCATGAGTTCAACCGCTCGATGCCACCCTGAACACGCACTGGGAGTCATACCGAAACGGATTGGAGGAGCAGATTCAGACGGTTAGCCAGGCAACCGGCGTAGAGAATCCGATCCAGCCATCCACCGTGTCGGGAGTATGTGCTTCGGCGGGCCTCACGTCGTGGCTTCGAAGATGGCGCCATGTAGATGTGAGTGCATCTTTAGTGGCAGGCATCAGAGGCGCATCCATGGCTGTCGCCACCCGACATGCGACGAGTTGGAGCTGCAGCGGCTTCGGCAATCCGCACGTGCAAGGCAAGGGCAGCTCCAGGCCTCCAGTAGCTCCCTTGCGTGCGAGGCTAGGGCGGCTATGGCGGTGTTAATCAACTCCAAATCGCTATCGGGTTTCCGGCTCCTCCACGGTCACCTTTCATCGTGCGTACCTATCCTGTCAGTGCGCAACAGATCCAATCAATCCTGTGATAGGATATATGCTTAGCGCTGTTTGAGATGCCAACATCATAGGCCATCACCAAGAGGCAAGAGATCACGACGGCGTGACAGCCGATTCACGTAGCTCGAGCGCTCCAATGCCCTTTGCAGAAGCAACAGATAGGATCGCGGTAATGGCGGCTACCACGCGGCTCGTGTTGGTGCCATGCCACCCTCTGCCATCTACCTACGTTGCTCACGTGAATCTGTGGGTCAAGCCTCCTATTTCCGGTTTCCCTTTTTCCTTTCCTTTATCATGTTTTTCTGTTAGGCGTGTTGTATTTTAACTCCATTATGTACACATAATCTGCTACAACCAAAGCTGAACGCAAGTTGGACTCATGTAGAGACATCTATAAATTGTTATTGGAATATTATCTACTCTTTCGTCTAACTAAGAGATTGACTCGGTTTCTGTTTTTACATCTGATTCTAAAACAAATTTGTCCCGTTGTGTATATAGCATATGCAGGCACAGTTTCTTAATAAGGTAACCTAGAAAGAAAAGAATTCTAATTCTACTCCAAATAAATCTCTTCAATGGTGAGTATGAATAATTCAAATAAAAAATATCCTAATTTGAAACCACAATTGACTTATGTGGCTCTTTTTTTCCTTTGATTTGGCTGAGTCGGTTTTATTTTTTGTCCATTTCTTTTTTTTTCTTTTCATTTTTTCCGTCTTTTTCTTTAGTGTCTTCTCCTTTTTCTTTTCTCTCGGTTTTGTTTTCTTCCATCGCACGTCCGGAGAAGAAGTTAAGAGAATTTCTTTCATTCTTTCTTACTTAATCTGACCTTAAGCCCTCGCTAGCTGCGCATCCGCCGCGGCCAGGTCCAGTGCCCACCGCGACATGTTCATGAACGGCTTGAGCTTGTTCCTGCAGCGATCAAACTCACTGTAAACATGGGGAGGTGGCCCTTTTGGCCGTAGCACTGCCACCATCCTCGTGGCTGCAGCGTTGTAGCTCCGGTGCTCAGTCGCCTGCCTTCCCTGCTCCCTAGCGCACAAATGCCCACGCCGTCCTCACCGTCGTACCTTCAATCGTCCGGCTCGTCGCTCTCGCTTGCGATGACAAACCCAAAGGGTCATGAACGGGTATGCTCATGGATTAGTAAGATGAGAGGCTTAATTGCAATAAGATGCCACGTTGTTTGTGCTCTTGGACTTAAATGATATAAAAACTGAGATTATAGACCTAAGTAGTCGTTTAAGGATACACCCCAACAAGTATAAGGATCGGATATACACTTTGCTACTATAAGCTATAATCAAAGTTGAGATAGTTAATAAGCATCCTGCAGTGATTCTCTTTAGAGACGGAGCAGTATGGCACGTAGCTGAGTTGGTTGCTGGGCATTGGAGAGAACGTAAAAGAGGGTAGACCCGACAGTGATGAGCTAATACGTGATAGTGAAAACCGGTGGAAGTGAGAATATCTGCTCGTATTTCTTCCAAATAATTAAACACTGGAAACAACAAAATGGGCTATTGTTCCAAGAATTTGCATTAATTCCGCGGTGACGTTGACGGGTTGAAGTTGAAAAAGGTCCTTACACTACTGGAATGCCCCTCTTTGCTGACCGCCAAAAGCGTCGGCAAAAAGACCCTAAAAACAGTGGCAAAGGTTTTGCCGACCGCTTTCCACGTGGCGGTCGACAAAGAACACGCCGCAAAGAATTCGTCGGCAAAGAAACCTTTGCCGCCTGCCAAGTGGAAAAAAGGTCGGCAAAAAGCCTTTGCCACCTGTCAACATGGCAGTCGGCAAAGGAGACGTGCGCCGTCGTGAGATGACGGAGCGTTCCGTTTGCCGACCGCCACGTGGCGCCGGCAAAGGCTTTTTTTAATTTTTTTATAACAGAATTTCTTTGCCGATCGCCTTTGATGGGCGGTGGCAAAGGCTGTTTTAATTTTTTTTATCAAAAATTCTTTGCCGACGCCTTTATTGGCGTGTGGCAAAGCCGCCATGGTTCATGAGATTCCAGCTTTGCCACCGCTTTCCACGTGGCGGTGGCAAAACTGGAATAAGTAAATTTTTAGTCTGTTTTTTTTGTTTTTGCATCACAAAAACCAAATCACATATATGATTATATAACTGAAATTCACATATATCACACAGATCCACATATATATCACACAAATCCACATATATAGCACACATAAACCATAACAAAGGAGTCCAACAAGTCCATCATCCAACAAATCGTACTAATCGAGCATCCAACATCAAACATCCAACATGGTGTGCAAAACGAACATCAAACGTCCTGCAAAGTAGAAGAACCACATAGCCACTCACGCGTCCTGCGACCCGTCGCCACCGTGGTGTGAAGAGCTCCCACCGCCACGAAGGCCACGAGGACGGTCCAACTGCTTGGCCTTGGCCGCACACCCACCCGGATCCGATCTGGCCTGGGCAGGGGGAGGGTCGCTAGCCCACCCGAGGCCCCCTCCCCGTAGACCTAGGAGGAACGCCACCCGGCCACGAGAGCCGTGGGTCGAGGGGCAACCGCCCCACATGGCCCGGAGAAAGGCCATGTGGAGTCGGGTTCGAACCCACCGACAGTGGCTGCACAGAGGAGAAGCGATCTCATTAGTACCTGCGGGATGGCCGCACAAGCGAAAACAATAGAAAGACTGCTAGAAACTCACCGGAGTCCCTAAAGGGCTAGGAACAGGGGGTGGACCGAGAGCAGGTGGTGGAGCGAAGATCACGGAAGGCAATGGAGGACATCTGAAACCAGGAATCTCCAGGCCTGGAAAGAAGCTGGCAAACTCCTTCATCTGACGCGCCGAGTGCTCCTGGATAGCCTCCAACTGCCGGCGATGGGCCTTCTGTTGGGCCGCCAGCTGCTGCCGATGGGCCTCCTCTTGGGCCGCCTGTTGGGCCCGCAACTCGGCCAGCTGGGACTGCAATATTACACCCGCGATGTTTAAACAATGTATAAGGAAAGCTACATATGTAAAACCAATGAACGACGAATAGTTACCTGAACCGCCGCCATCATCTGCGTAGAGCTTGGCCGCCGAGGTTGTATGGGGATGTCCGAGGAGGTCGTGCTGTCTGATCGACGAACCTCACGAAGGGTGGGAACGGTGGCCGGGTCGATTACACTGTGGGCAAGAAAGTACCGGCCATGCTGCTTCCCTCCTCCCATCCTCATCAGGACGTCCGTGTCAAGGGGCTCGGCGGCTGGATCGTAGGCCTCACCATGGCGCTTGTGAACTGCCTCGGTGTACTGGACCACCTTCTCGTAGGCGTTCGGGTTGGTGAACGCGTCAGCCCCCTTCACCGGGTCGTAGACGTTGTTCGGATCTGTCGCTTTGCCCTGGTGAGACAGGACGTAGCCCGTGAACTCGTTGATCACCTGGCCACCATGCGACTGGGTCTGCGAGGAAAACACAAGAACGATTACACGTAATGAGAATGAATAAATAAATGAATGAATGAATGAATGAATAAATAAATAAATTAATAAATCGGTGTGAAGGGTACCCATGTGTCCATGTACGCTCCGAGGGGGCGGCTCCCTTGGTGGTGTGCTAGCCCTGTCCTCCCCTTGGCATGTCCGGACTTCTCCCTGCGCTTCACGTACGCCTCCGGCGTTGTCCACGAGTCCACAATCGCCTCCCAGCAATCCATGTGCATTTTGCACCAATTAGCAGGATACTACAAAAAAAAACGTGCATTTGAGTGATCACTCCTAAATTAGAATGGAATCAGAATTAATTTTTCCTACTTACCCGGAGGTAGATGTCCCTGGGGAGGTCAGTTTAGGGCGAGAGGATCATCGCCCTGGCTTCCGACTTCGGCAGCGACTGGCCAAGCACCTCGGCGTGGTAGTTGATGAGGACCTAGAGGTGCGCCTCGTAGTACATGTCCTTCAGTCTCTCCATGCAGACCATGTCCTGCACTTGCGACGCCTCGATCTCGTGCCCCAGCTCGCACGTGTACCACTCCTGCATACAGATATCATGTATCATTTCATTATTTCAATAACTTCCAACAAATGCATTGACATTAACAAAGCGGTGCGATGAAGACTCACCCGTAACTCCCTCTTGATCACGTCGGCAAGGGGGGGGGACCTCGTCTCAAGTCCCTTGACCTTGTAGAACTCCGGCCACTTATTGGGTGGCTTTTGGATCCCATCTATGGTGACAAGGCCAGGGTAGTGCTTCTTAACCAGGAAGCCCAGCATGCCATTAATATGGCGTGAACTGCCCCCGTTCACAAGCTTCCAGTTGCTGCACGAGTCATTAAGAACAACTGTTAGTCTAAAGTTTAATTTTCAACATGTCACATGAATTAGTTGTGAAAACATGAATGGTTACTTACTTTGGACCCTCGGGTCGAATCACCGGATGGTGGGCTGCCGCGAGCGGGGCGGAAGGGAGGCGTGATCCCACGCCGGTAGGGCTTCCTCGAACCCGAGGAAGACGTCTCCCCCCGGTGTCGCCCCGCTCCCGCCCCTGCTGCCCCGTCCTGGCCCCCCTCCTCCCCCCCCCCGCCTTCGCCGCCCCGTCCTCGTCGCCCCTGTCCTCGTCGCCCCCGTCCCCGGTCGTCCGCCTGGGGGAAAGAGCTCCCTCGTCGACGAGCGACGTGTTCGGGACCTCGCCGACGACTCCACCAACGGCGCCTTGTCCTCCGCCTCATCGTCGACACCGGTCAACATGTAGATCGAGGTGACCTTTCATAGCGGTCGTCGACGTCTACCTCCACCCGGTATTTTGTCCTGTACCTGAAATGACAAAGATTAAACCAATTAGCACAAATAATCGATAAGTACTTTTAAAGAGATGCAAATTGAATGAAACATAATTGTAAAGTAATAATAAGAACAATATAGTATTACATTAATTAGAAACCGAAGTCCTCATCATTTTCATTCTCCTCACCACCTCCATCGTCCTCAACACCTAGTTCGCGCCGAGCCCTCCATCGCTCAAGCATCATTAGGTCCTTAGCATCTTGCACCACTTCACCCTCGTCCTCATCGATGTCGTTGTCTACTTTCATGCCCATCAGTGAAAGAATGTCTATCTCCAAACGCCCTTCTAGCCCCTCAGGTTGATAGAACTCTCCGCTATCTGCCTTTGGGTCGAAGTTGTAATCATCATCGTTTGGGACAGGCGCTTTACCACGCGGCGATACCAATTGCACAATGTACCAACCCTTAGGCCTCTTGTCTTTTTGGCACGCCCATGGGAGATAATAAACTTGCGTGGCCTGTTGAGCCACAATATAGACATCATCTCCACTATAGATAGAATCCTGTCGAATTTCGACTAGTCCAATGTCATCGGCTCTTCTCGTGACATTAGGATCGAACCAATGGCATTTGAAGACGACCGGTTTTAGAGCTTTGGGGCCCGGGAACTCGAGCTCGTATATTTTTTCCACTATGCCATAATAGTCGACACCATCGTTGCCGGGCGTACAAACTCCTGTGCACGTGGTCTTTTGACCGGGCCGACTCTCCTCCTGGCTTCTTGTGCGAAAGCGATCGCCATTGACATCATAAACGGTGAATGCATTGACCCTACTGCTGCAGCCGCTTGCAACCTGTTTCAATTCAGCACTCATTTCCCTATCCGTGCGTGCCTGCAAGGTGAGGCCAGGTAGATCGTTACATTACTCGCTCCTAGGTGCAAAGTGGAATCGCAAAGTTGGAACGAGGTAAGTTGGATGGTACCTTTGTACGGAACCATGAAATAAAATCGGGCCTGGCATTTTTGAGGAAATCGTCTTCTTCTTGGACGTTAGGAGCCGTATTCCTTGTCCAGTATTCCTTAATAAACTCCCTGAAAAAACAAGAGACGAAGGGGGTCGGACCGATAGATGGAGGATATTGACTACGTATGTAACAAGTCCAGAATTGAGAACTTACTTTCGATAAGGAACCACTTCTTCAAGGTTCAACAACATGTAGAGCGTGATAGTGCGAAACTCATGTTGTTGCAACGTCTTGGGGGTACCTGTGCTTCCCCTTCCGAGTTGCCCTGTGAAAAGGCTCAGGGTCGATAAATTCTCGTCCTCATTGTAACGAGGGAGTGGGTTTCTGTTCGGAAGGTTGTCGGTATAGTACGCCTTTGTGAAGTTCGACACCTCCTCCACTCTTGCTGCCTCTGCCACGGAAGCCTCAATTTTGGCTTTATTTTTACACTTTTTTTGAAGAATCTTTTGACACCTCTCGATTGGATAGCACCAACGGGCCTGCACAGGACCCCCAGCCGTGCCTCACGCGGTAGGTGCAAGATCAGATGCTGCATTGGCGGGAAGAAGCCGGGTGGAAAGATCATCTCCAACTTGCAAATCAGCAGCGGTGCAAGACGCTCTAGGTCCCGAATCACTTCTCGAGATAACTCCCTGGCACAAAGCTGACGGAAGAAATAGCTCAACTCTGCCAGAACGCGCCAAACTGGCTCGGGGAGGTATCCACGGGTCATCGCCGGAAGGAGTCGCTCAATCCATATGTGGAAGTCATGACTCTTCATCCCTAAGACTTTCATAGTCTTAATGTTCACTCCCCTACTCAGATTCGCCGCATACCCATCAGGAAACATTAACGTCTTATCCACTCCAGCACTTCCTTCCTATCGCTCCTTTTTAGGATGTAATCGGCTGGGCCCCTTCTCCAATTCTTGCCCGGCGCAGGGGTCTTCATCAATAGCTTTGGTCTATCGCAGATCTCCTCCATGTCAAGTCTAGCCTTAACATTGTCCTTTGACTTCTGTTTTATGTCCATGAGGGTTCCCCAAAGTGCCTCGGCGATATTCTTTTCTGTGTGCATCACATCGATGTTGTGTGGAAGCAAAAGGTCCTTGAAGTAGGGGAGCCTAGTCAAGCCCGATATATAGGTCCACATGTGTTCCTTACCGTACCCAATAAAACTACCGGTGTCTTTGTCAATTTTGAGAGCCTGTAACTCGGCAAGGACCTGGGCACCGCTCTTCATCTCAGGAATAGGGTCGGTGACTTCAACACCTTTAGTGAAGTGTTGGGTGTCTCATCTCAATTCATGGTTCTCAGGTAGGAATTGACGGTGTTTGTCAAACGAAGAGTACTTGCCACCCTTCTTCAGCCAGGTGAACATCACAGATTCCATGCATACTGGGCAAGGGAACTTCCCGTGAACACACCACCCACAGAATATGCCATACGCCAGGAAGTCATGCATTGAATACTGATACCACACATGCACTATGAAGTTCTTCTTTGTAGCTCGGTCGTATGTCAGTACCCCCTTTTCCCAAGCATGTTCCAATTCATCCCACAGTGGCTGCATGAACACACCCATATTGTTGCCCGGGTGTCCAGGTATTATCAGTGATAATAACACGTTCTTGGGTTCAAACATGACGCCGGGGGGAAGATTGAGGGGGATCACAAATACGGGCCAACAAGTGTACGGGGCCGCATGTGTTCCATACGGGTTGAACACATCTGTTGCTATGGCTACACGTACATTCCGAGCGTCCTTAGCTTTGTCAGGATACTGCTGAAGGGTTGAGATGGCGGACTAGAGGGGGTGAATAGTCCTTTCTAAAATCTAATCGCAGCGGATGACCGAATAAAATGCGGAGTTAAAACTATCGGTCTAATCAAGACTTCACCCCTCTATCTATGATCAAGCACCTTACAAAGAAATCCTAGGTTGAGCCACTAAGGTGCAAGGCTAGGTAGTGCTCGCCTATCCAATACTAGGTTGCAAGGTCACACAAACCTAAGCAACTAGTACTCAATCAAACCGGGGAGCACCTACACATACTAGTGAGCAAAGCGCACAAAGCCTAAGCACACTAGTAGTTCTCACTAGCACGGCTACACAAGCCTAACTAGTGAGCTCACTTACTTAGCTACACAAACTAAGCAAAGTGACTAGCAAGGCGACACAAGCCAACTAGCCACGCAATCACTACTTCTAAGCTACACAAGCTAAGAAGGTAACTAGCAAGCTACACAAGCAAACTAGCTACTCAAGAGCAACACTACTCACTAGCACAAGTAATGAATGAGTAAGAACACGCTAGTGAATGCAAACCGACGAGAAGAGTAGACAAGTTGACACGTCGATTTTTCACCGAGGTTCACTTGGTTGCCACCAAGCTAGTCCCCGTTGTGTCGACCACTCACTTCGTGTTGCGCAAGCTAATAGGCATCCAAAGCCTAGACCTCCACGGCCGCCGCAAGCAACTACCCAAGTGAGGGTAACTCAATGACACTCTTTTACTAGAGTTGTTCTTCGCGATCCCCACGGGGTGAGCACAATCCCCCTCACAATATCACTCCACGTGACTAGCAATCGGAGCACCACTCAATCTCCGAGCGTGCTACACGATGCCCACAAGCCTCCAAGCCGTCTAGGAGGTGGCAACCTCCAAGAGCAATAAGCACCACCGGCTTGTAACTCTATCACCTAGTGCCACACCTTGCAATCTCTCAATGCAACGCACTAGCGATCACTCACTCGCAATCGGATGTAATCACTACAAGCATAAGTGAGTTAGAGGCTCTCCAAGCACTCCCACACAAAGCCACATAGGCCCAAGGGTGCTCATCTACCAGCCAAAGCCGGCCAAGGCAACAACTTATAGCCCCAAGGCCTAAAAAGAGCCGTTGCCACGAAACCGGTCAGCCCGAGGCGACCGGGGCGCTCACCAAGTGACGGCCGGGGCGCGTCCCGATCGCGGCGTCGGCCGCCCCCGCGACGCCACGTGTCCTCGCCTTTCAAACTAGCCGTTGGCGCGCAACGGCTAACTTCGCGCGCAGCCACGCCACCTTGACCGGGACGCGTCCCGTCCACAACTCGAAGAGCTCCCGAGAGGAGATTTTCCGACCGGACGCATCGATCGGCCAGATCGAGGACTCCCCGGCGTCCGGTCCACCTCTGCTCGCCCGGCGCCACGTCTGCGCAACCCGGCCGGACGCGGCACCGGAGCGTCCGGTCGCACGGCGTCCGGTCACCACCGAAAACCACCAGCGGCCAGCACTTGACCGGACGAGTCCGGTCCCTCCTGGACCAGCATCCGGTCGAGTGTTTCTCGGCGACAAACACTCCGACGACTTCGCCACCACTTCCGGCCTCCGGCGTAATGGAAAATGAGCACTTTCACTTTCACGAAAGCGCCGAATCCCGCCTCGCAAGCTCAGCGGGAGGGAGAGTGGATCCTAAACCCCTCTCTTCCCGGCAAACACCATCCCCTTTGCAAATGTGCCAACACCACCAAGTGTACATTACCATGTGTAAGTGTGTTAGCATTTTCACAAATATTTTTCAAAGGGTTTTCACTCCTTCTCACATCGCCACTCGATCCTAGCAACACGATGCAAAGTTAGATCGCTCAAGTGGCACTAGATGACCGATATGCAAACAAGTTTGCCCCTCTTGATAGTACGGCCATCTATCCTAAATTCGGTCATCAACTTCTCTACGCACCTATGACCGGTAAAATGGAAACGCCCTAGGTTATACCTTTGCCTTGCGCTTTCCATTCCATCTCCTCCAATGTCGATGCAACACATGCACCAACATCCACATGAATGATATGATTCACTTCATATCATCACATGGCCTTTGGTCCATCGATCTTGACCTCACTTGCTCTTCACCATCGCTTCGGTCCTTCGGCGCCAAGTCTTTGCTCAAGCCTCCCGACACTCGGTACCAACGGCTTCAAAGCCTCCAACTTGTCCTTCACCCTCACGACCGGTCCATCAAGCCAAGTCTTATCTCGATCTTCACCTCTAGCCACATGACTCCATGTCATGTATCATGCATTAAGCTCCTTCATCACCTGTGGACTAATTTTCTGCATATCTCACATAAACACAATTAGTCCACCTAGGTTGTCACTCAATTACGAAAACCAAACAAGGACCTTTCAATCTCCCCCTTTTTGGTAATTGATGACAACTCTACAAAGATATGGAATTTAAGCATTTTGGGATTTTATGCCACTTATCCAACATTTAAGCTTAATGTCTATGATTTCGATAAGTACCATAAAATCAATTTGGTAGTGTTAACTCCCCCTACATGTGTGCTCAAATGGTTTGGTTTCAAGCTTGCACACATGCATAAATATAAAATTTGTGGGAGTGTTAGCACTACTAAGTGATGCTAAGGTATACAAGATAGAGAATGAACCTTTATAGCGTGTATACCAATTTTTCAACATCCTTAGCATCAATCCTTGCTAGAAACAAGTGAAACTAGATACCACGTGAGATCAACATTATAGTCAAGGTTCTAGTTACTACTTGTTATACTAAGACTAGGCTCTAGATACCACAAAATATCAATCATCATCCAAGTCTTAGTTCTAGCAAACACTTGCACACAAGCATGTAGGGATGTAAGACAAATGCATCAAGCATGTATTCATGAGCTTGCTCCCCCTACCTGTGGACTAATTCTCTGTATATCTCACATAAACACAATTAGTCCACCTAGGTTGTCACTCAATTACCAAAACCAAATAAGGACCTTTCAACTGCATATCGAAGTACTGCCATGCCTCAGCATCCGATGGGTGTACCATCTTGTCACTGTATCTTTTGCCATTCTTGTGCCATGTCATACGCCCGCGGACTCCTCTCATGAACATCCGTTGGAGCCTCGGGGTGAGTGGAAGGTATCGGACGACCATCTCGGGGATCTTAGACTCCACCTTCTTGCCATCACCACCATCTACCTCCACATACCTAGAGGCCTTGCACTTTGGACAGTGCGTTGCTGCCTTTAGTTCTTCTCCCCTAAATAGGACGCACCCGTTAGGACAAGCATGGATCGATTCATACGGCATCTTAAGTGCACGGAGGAGCTTCACTGACTCGTACGTGTTCTTCGGGAGCGTGTGATCCTTCGGAAGCATTGTGCCCAAAACTGCCAACATGAGATTGAAGTCGTCTCGACTAAGGCTCAACTGTGACTTCAACCCTAGAAGGCGACCAACGGCATCCAGTTGCGACATTGTTGTCTTCTCGTGAAGGGGCTTCTGCGTCGAAGACATCATTTCATAGAACGCCTTTGCGGTTTCCTCTGGATCCTCCTCCACCAATCCTTTATTGCCATGTGCCTCGTTATAGTCTACCACCATGTCGGCCACCCCAGCATCTCCATCATACTCCTTGAGGCGTGCTCTCACCTCCTCCTCTCTAATACGCGCTTTTGCTTCACCATGGAAGATCCACCTCTTGTAGTTTTCCACAAATCCATACTTGAAAAGATCTTTGTATACCTCCCTCTGTACTTTTCTTTTTTGGTTCTTACACTCTCTACAGGGACACAACGTCCGATCCGACCCTTGAGCAGTCGGCCCAAATGCTTGCTCCAGAAAATTATTGGTCCCCCTAACCCATTCATCGCTCTTCCTCTTAGTTGTCCAGCCAGTGTACATCCACTCACGGTCATCCATCCTCTGTTATGCGCCAATATAAGCGTGTAATAAAACCAGCATTTACATCTACAAGGTGTTCCTACCATCTATTAGGTGAAGGATAGGTCCTAATCCCACCCGAGGATGCGTAGATGAGGTTAGCTTCCATGCTCCACTCCCGTCCGAGACGGAATTTCGGCAGCACCTCCCCGTTGTTCTCCCGATACACGTCCCGACGGGGAAAGTGTGTATCCGGAGAACAACGGAGAGGTGCAGCCGAAACTCTGACTCGAACGGGAGTGGAACATGGAAGCTAACCCATCTACGCATCCGCGGGCTGTCCAAAAAACGTGGACAATCCGAAAGAGATACTGTCGCAGATATGCACTGATCAGCATAACAACGACCACGTATCCCTTTCGGACGGGAGACGCCTAACTCGGCTGCGCAATCTACAACTACTATAAGGATGAGAGGTGAATTATACCTAGGGTAGCAGCACAAAGGCGGGTAGCAGGGCGGTGGAGTTGTCGACGCGGTGCAGGAAGACCCGCAGCACCTCCCACAGGTGATCCTACAAAAAGGACAAAAAAAGATTAGTACCCACTCAAAATTTTGGCAGCACGTCCCCTACACGGGGAGGTTCCGAAACCTGCAAAAAACAACGGCGCGTAGGCCGATAACCACCGCGGCACGAAGGCCGATAACCACAACGGCGCGAAGGCCGATTACCGCAACGGCGCGAAGGCCGACATCACAACGGCACGAAGGCCGACAAGTAGTGAAGGGGTTAATATACCTTGCTCTCGTAGTCGGTTCGACGACGGTGGAGGTGTCAGCGGGACGTACACGCCAAGAAGACGGTCGAGGCACCTCCTCACCATCTCCCGTTCTCTCTTCCTCCTTCTTCTTCCTTCTCCTCTTCTTCTTTTTTCTTCTCCTTCTTCCTTCTCCCTTCTCATTCTTCCTTCTCCCTCCTCCCTTCTCCTCCTTTCCTTGTCCTTCTCCCACTTCTTAGTGCCCGGGGGCTACGGGGCCGGGGGAGCCGGGTGGGCGCTGAACTGGGCGCCGGGTCGGAGAAGTCGGGGGCGCCGGCGGGCAGAGCGCCGGGCGGCCGGGGCCGGGCGGCAACAAAGAGTCGTGGGCGGAGCGGCCAGGCGGGGCTGCGTTGACGGGGCGCGGTGGCCGGGCGCTGGGCGCTGAGCGCGGGGCCGGGGGCGCGGGGCGGCCGGGCGGGCGGCTAGCGGGCGCGGCGGGCCGGTGGCGGGTGGCTGGGGCGGGGGCCGGGCGGGCGCGGTGCCGAGCGCTGGCTCTGGGGGCGCTGGGTGCGGCTGGTCGGCGGCGGGCGGTGCGGCTCGCCCGGCGGCGGCAGGAGGGAGGTTTGGCGCGCTGGCGGGGCCGGCGGGCGCGCGGGGCGGGCGCGCGGTGGGGAGGAGTGGGATAAGGATGGATTAGGCTTGTGGGCCGGGCCGGATTTTATTCTGGGACTGCCCCCAGACCGGCAGTCGGCAAAGGAGTTTTTCATTATTTTATCGGGGAGAGTTTTGCCGACGCCCCTAGACCGAGGCGGTCGGCAAAAGAATTTATGCTTGTGGGCCGGGCCGATTTTAGGGTTCCGGGCCTTTGCCGATCGCTCCCGGACCGGCAATCGGCAAAGGAGTTTTTCATTATTTTAATATATTGTCTTTGCTTGCCGCCCTAGACCGAGGTCGGCAAAAGAATTTATGTATTTTTTTCTCTATTTTTTTTCATCTGCAACTTGCTCCAAATTTTTTTGAAATTTTAAATATAGCCTCCACATGCAATAAGAGTGAACCTTAAAAGTTTCGTGATTTTGTGACCCTTTTTTGCTATATTTCGTTAATTAATTTCTTTTAATTGAATTTTCGGCCGCGAGAATCCAACTTTGAACTGCAGGTGCATGACATAATGAAACTTAGCCATTCGAAAAATGATATTCATGTTGGAGAGTCTATTTTAAGGCCGTGTCCGAAAACTCACCCAAAATTTTGAAGTCCTTGTCCACGGAACATGACCATCCGGGTGTGGTAGAGGTGCTTTTTAATTATATAAAATTCAAAGCGAAGTCGGAAAATTACGAAACTTGTCGAGGTGTCATGTTATCACATGTGGAGCCTATAAAAAAATTTAAGAAAGTTTGGAGCAAGTTGCGACGCCGAATGTCCAAAACCCAAACATCTCACGTCCACATGTGATCCACGTGTGATCATATGTGAGATGTCCGGGTTTTGGACATTCGGCGTCGCAACTTACTCCAAACTTTCTTAAATTTTTTTTATAGGCTCCACATGTGATCACATGACACCTCGACAATTTTCGTAATTTTCCGACATCGTTTGAATTTTATATAATTAAAAAGCACCTATACCACACCCGGATGGTCATGTTCCGTGGACAAGGACTTCAAAATTTTGGGTGAGTTTCTGGACACGGCCTCAAAATAGACTCTCCAACATGAATATCATTTTTTCGAATGGCTAAGTTTCATTATGTCATGCACCTGCAGCTTCAAAGTTGGATTCTCATATTAAAAATTCAATTAAAAGGAATTAATTAACGAAATATAGCAAAAAAGGGTCACAAAATCACGAAACTTTTAAGGTTCACTTTTATTGCATGTGGAGGCTATGAAAAAATTTAAGGAAGTTTGGAGCAAGTGACGACGCCGAATGTCCAAAACCTAAATTCAAATCTCAAAAATAAAAAATTACGTCTTTTGCCGACCGTCCGACGGCCTAGCAGGTGGCAAAGGGGACGGCGGTGGGCGCCGTTTCGCCCCAGCCACCTTTGCCACCTGCTTTTTTTACACCACCAAATGGCAAAAGAACGTCTTTTGCCGATCTACCGAGAGTGGCCGACGGTTCAGGACATAAGGGCGTCGGCAAAGACTCCTTTGCCGACGCGCCGGGGGGCGGTCGGCAAAGTGTATGTTTGCCGACTGCCCTGCCTTTGGCAGGTGGCAAAGGATACTAGCAGTCGGCAAAGCCGAAGTTTTTCTGTAGTGTTAGTATATAATACGCAAAAAGATTTATCTTTGGCGGCATCGATGCCAACAATGAGCACAACCATGGTTTGCATCGACAGAAGGCATCTCGTCGCTGCCCCAACAGTTCCATAAATTCCGAGGTGCCTCTAGCTAATCAGCTTCAAGTAATGTATATGCATATTGGACGACCGACGATGGCGCAGCCATTGATGGTCGAATATCCCGCCGCCGAAGACTTGATCCTGCTGAGGTGCTTCGACGGCGAGGAGTTCCACGTGCCGTCTGCGGGCGCGGGCGCGCCGGGGTTGTTCTTTGCCGGCATGGACACCGGCGAGCACGCGGCGACAGGGGCCGTGCCGCTGCCCGTTGGCGTCACATGGCCGGGTCCTCGCCGCGCGTGTCGCGTCTTTGGATCGGCCGCGATGCCGTCGTCGGCACCACTGGGGATCTCGGCGGTATGACGAGGAGTACGTCGCCGGGCTCAGTCACGGCGTGCGCGTGGACATCATCAACGCGGCGTTCCACCTGGCGAGAGCGGGCTCTTCGACCTCTTTGGCGGCCCACCGGTTGCCCCATGTGCCTGATTGTGATGATCAAGATGGCAAGTCGAGTGGGAAGCATGCTGGCTTTGGATTGCGTGTGTAGACCTCGGTGACGGTAGTCGGTGCCCGTTAGCGTCACTAGCCGTGCCGGTGTCCGACGGCGTGACTGGCTGCTGGGTCCTCGCATTGTTCTAAAATAATTTTAAAAAATGTTTTAGTCCTTCTAGATATATTGTTTTTATTATATATTTAGATATGATATAATATATTTAGAACTATTACTCTATAGCTAGCTACTGTAATAATTTATTTTGTAGCTACTTTGAGTAACAATAATTATTGTGGGCTATGAGATGTGTGGAAAGGCTATTTATTGTAAGTTATATGTTGTAAAAAAAAGTTATAAGTGTTAAAAACTATGAAACCTTTATTTTTCTTAAAAACAACTATAAATCAAAACAATTATGAAAAAAACAGAAAATTTTAAATCATTCTTAAATTTCTTATATTAATAAAGCAAGCCAAGATAAAAGAAATGATATTTTATAAAAAATTTAAATAAGACAAGTGGTCAAACTTGGTAAAAACAATCAAACGTCTTATAAATTAGGATAGAGAGAGTACTACATAAAAGTTCCTAACAGCGTGAGGATCGTGCGACCAGAATATGAGGCTCTCTGCACAAGCAGCTTGTGCTCTCCAAGCAGAAGCATGCCCTCCGCTTGGAAACTCTTCGCCAGCTAGAGGTACTTCCAAAAACTGTACCTGCTGATCGAACTCGAACATAATCCTTTTTGAGCATGAAGTGTTGGAATGATTGCTTTTTACTGCATGGTTTGTCATGCTTGCGATATTCTTCATCTTGTACATGATTGAATTCATTGAAGAGAAAAGTACGAAGCTGCTGGAAAATATTGGTGTACCGAACATGCTATTCTGTAGTAGATTGCATCCACGGACCATATTGTACTTGGAGATCTGAACGTTAGCTGTTATTGCTGCTCTTTTTGTCAATCATAAAACGTACTTGGGCAATTTAAACTGAATGTGCTACCGAAGGTAGCTTATGCTGTTTTGTCATCAACAAAGAAAAAACAAAGCAAAGTTTCAATTAATAGTTCTAGACGTTTGTTTTGGTTTTTTTATCTGCTTCTTGGGTCATACCGTTTTGGGTTTTTTTATATCTGCTTCTTTGGTGATACCAAAGTTCTTCTTCCGGGGTTATGTTTGCTGAGGTTTTGTTTCTTAACCAAAAATTGTTTTCTCAAGTGTTTGTCTAACTAGGCGCGAAGTTAGTGCAGAATTTGTGTGGTGAAGTTTGTGTAGAATTTTTCCTGACAATATGTGACTCATAGTTTCATGTGGACTGTAATAACGAAGCTAAAAATATTGGCAAGATTTTGAGTGATCGACTGATCATTCACGAATTAAATTGGTGGTCTCCATATCAAAGAGTTTTGATTTTAATTTGAACATAACTGAAAATTTACCATATCATTAGCACGAGCATCCTACTAGTACTATATGTAATATCACATTGCACATAGTCAGTTGTAGTTTATAAACATGGGAGTAGGCTATGAAACGTCACAATAAGTATATGTCACTATGTATGTATTGATTGACGTCAGTACTGGATAAGCAAGGCATTCATCGACGGAGCTTTTGTTGGAGCTTCGTCTCAAGCAACTTAATTAAAGATCCTTCCGAACATACATATATGAAAATGGCTTGTGAAACCAAAATCAAATATATAAAATTTCAAAAAAAATCAAATATATAAACAATAATAATAAACCAAAATTAATTAAAAAGTAATGAAACCGAACTTGTTTGTATCAAATTTTGAAGCTACCAAATTTAGCTTTCTTGTTTACTTAATGATCCTGCAAGCATTTGTTACTTATCGATGAGTACACCTTTGGTCATCCTAAGGCTTTTCTACGGCCCTGCTCTAATCTAATTTAACAAGTTTAACTCGTTTTCAAAATTGACTTAATTATTTTGGAAAACTAAAACAATTTACGGAGTAGAGTGGCCGGTGGAAACTACCTGGGGACAGGTGTTTGCTGCGAAAGCATTCTCTTTGCTTATCTTTTAGAATTAATAACGTGCTCAAAGCATCACCAGCAACCCCCAATAATCTATTTCAATATATATTAAGAATGCCTAATATTATGTTTTGAATATTGAGGGAGTTATTACAGTACCTTAATATATCTCTTCAATACCAATATAATGGTTCGTATGTTATGGAGGAGATGAAATTTCCCTATATTTGAGAGAAAATATTGATAGCCACAAACAGAGAGATACCAGGGGACTATTAGAGCAAGAAAAAAGTACAGTTACTTTCAAATATAATAGCTTTACGGGGATAGAAGACAGTATTAGTAGAGGACATTCAAATATGATAATTTTATGAGGATAGAAGGCGGCACTAGAGGACTGTTGGAGATTCTCTCAGATAGGCTTGTCTATTTAGTGTCCACTAAATTACTGGTAAAAAGTAGATTAAGGAATGTTTGGAGCATGAGAAAAAAATAATATCCTTGTGCTCTTTCTATGAAATTTGAACTGATTCATGTGAAATTAGTGTATTATTCTTGTAAAAATTCCTGCATTTAAATAAGACCTTAAATACATTCTAGTTCAAGTTTTTTTTTTTTCTCGAATACGCAAAAAATTTGCGCAACTTTCACTAGTTCATGTATCTGTGAGAGAACAGAAGGAGCTTGCGCCCCTACTGAACATTCTAGTACTGTGTAGTTTACTTTAAAGATAAAATATGGAATCAAAGTTTGCAAGGAAATATTTAGGGCCCCCCCGCTAGCAGCGCGCAGCATAGATTTACAATACTTAAATCAAAACTTGTACTCCTTGGAAAATACTACTACGATCGACAAGATAAAAAAAAAAAGTACATATAAGGAAATGTTATCCGCAAGGTTGAAATTGAAACGACATTGAACAGGATCTTGATCCGAAGGTGTGAGCTTGCTCGATCGGTCATGCCCGGAGCCTGAACAGGTCGAAGAGCGCGGCGTCGCCCAGGTGGTGCGCCGCGTGGATGACGTCCACCAGCGCGTCGTGCTGCAGCCCGGCCACGAACGCGGCGTCGAACGCCGCGCCAGCAGCCTTGTCCGACGCCCGCGTCGCCGCGGCGCGGCCCCTCCCAGTACGCGGCCACCATGGCGACCACGGGCCCGTACACGTAGCCCGGCACGTCGACCACGCGCTCCGCGGCCGCCGCCGCCGCCGCCGCCGCGGCGACCAGCCCCGACCGCTGCCGCGCAAGCGCCACCGGCACGGCGACCTTCACGCCGTCGAAGCATCGGAGCACCACGACGCCCTCTCCCGCGTCTTGCGCCGCCATGTCTCTCTCCGCCGTTTGCAGCAAGTTTCTTTCTTGCGAGGCACGAACACGAGCAGGCAGCGGCGGGTGGCATCCACATTTATGCGTGGGCAAGGTTGGAGTCCGACGCGGGCGGCGTGAGTCAGGGCGCTTGTCGTGTCCGGGTGACCGGGTCGAGGTGGAAAGTGTTGGTGCGTTGCGTCTTTGGCTCTTTGCGTGCACGGGTGGGTCGATGCGTGCGCGCACGCACGCCGCTGATCGGGCTCGCAAACGGAAATTGGGGTGGGCCGACCGTGGGCTCTAGCAGGTTTTGCGTTTCTGCAATTGCTTTTCCATCCAAGATCGTTTCAATTTTCTCCAATAAATAATAAATAAATAAATCCAAGATTGTTTTAAAATTTTAATTTAAAAATCTGAAAAACTCAAATAAAATCTTAGGATCCTAAATGATTCTCAATAAAAATCCATCGACTATAAAGTTGTAGATCTTATTAGGACCTACAACTTTACTTTTTTTGGTTTTTTTTTTTCATATGAGTTTATTTAAAAATTTTGAATTTTAAATTATGTTAACTTCAAATAAAATTTTGCAATTAATGAATTGGACGCTAATTTTGCAAGATGTGTTGATACCAAGATGTCGACATTAAATTTTATTTCATCACACTTGCAAGTGGAGTCGTTTATTTTAAAGGCTCATGATGAATATTGGTGGTAGTATGCTAAAGTTGTAGGCAAAGCCGTAAGGCATAAGTACATCATTCCCAATTTAAAGTGGTGAACAACTTATCCATACTACTATATATACTGCACTCACTGAGAGATACAGTTTCCTATGTGAGTAACAAGTTAAGTGTATTTGCCAAACATGTTGACATAAAAAGTAAGTTGTGAAAGATAGAACCTAGCATCAGACAGTTAGTATTATGCATATGAGGATTAAGTTAATGTCACGAATACAGTAAGGCTTACTATATATTATATATTTATATTACATCATTATGTTGCGTACATGGATTTAAATGGGAAGTCTTTGATTCTGGGTATGATATCAACTTCCATTACGAATATGTGATATCCTATCGAGGTGGATTGGTATACTGTAGGTATTGTTGCTGCAATGGTGTTGACATTACCTCTGTGCGCTATGTTTATTACGCCCGTGGACCTATGATGTTAGTCTTTTGGTCAAAGCAGAGAACGTTGGAATAAGTAATCTCTGGTCATGGATAGTGTGGGTCATCAATGCCTGAATTGAACCTTTCATATGTCTAAGTCAAGGGGAGTATGAGACTCTCATATGTGCCGTGATTGGGGGCATCCAATTGACCGAGGTTGTGGCCCCTCATCATATAACACAATAAGAGGGTAGTTCCCACCCCGGAGGAACCAACATCTTCAGGATTAACCAATATCCATCTCCTCCTAAGATTCGATCTAACGTGGTGCTAGAGTGACAGGAAGCTGTTGCCATTATATCGTTGTCTTTACTTCAATTCCTCACTAGCAACCAATAGAAGTCATCGATGTCTTCTTCACCGCCTTCCTCATGGATGTCCTAGAGTCTAGAGGAGGAATGCAACCCACGGTTCCCTTGATGACTTCTGCTATGAGGACCACCAATGGCGGCCTACATTGGGGATCATGGTTATTAATTCACTGAAGTGTTCATGTAACTGGATTAGAGATCATGTGGTTTTGGGCCCATAATTCTCTAATATGAGCAACTATGCTAAGTTAATAACTTAGATGAAAACTTCGACCACAAGAAAGAAGCAACTTAGGCAACAGAATGATGCTCACTTTTCTAATGACAAGTAACAACATATGAAGGCGATCTTGTATAATCTCTCTCCCTCTCAAAATATAAGAGTAACGAGATTTGACACCACAAAATCACATAATAGTCATATGCAAAATTTAAGTTGCTACTATATTAATTCATTTTCATGAGAGCGATATGGAGTACAATCACCCTTATACAAATAACAATTATTGGTTCCAATTAGACAAACATCCCCTCTTACACAATATTTGATCAGATATAAGCCAATAATTATAAAACAAGAAAAGAAACTCATACTTAACCATCACCCATTGCAAACACTAAACATCACCCACCCCACCCAAACAACACACGGCCAACCAATTGCAGCAGCAGCATCAGAAAGCCGTGCCCATGGCGCCAAGCACAGCAGTTACGCAAAGAGCGACGCCTATGGCAGTGACATGGGCCCCACGGCCCTGCTTCCCTGCCCCACTGTCATAGGGGCTGTTATCCACTAACGGCTGGGCGGCACCGAACCCTGCCGCCGCGTCGTGCTGTCCCTGCCCGAGCTCATCAGGCCCAGCCACCCCTGTGGCTCCACCGAAGGCGCCTGCTCCGCTACCGACATCGGCCGCCTGGGGCAGCTCGGCCGAGTGGCCGTTGCCGTCAGGTTCCTGGCCGAAGGGCAGGTTGCTGCTGTGCGCGCCGAGCGGCTCGGCGAAGGGCGGGAGCGCGGTGGCGAGCCCCGGCGACCCCGGCGCGCCGCAGTGCTGCGCGTGGCGCGGCTCGTCGCTGGCGCGCCACGCGAGCTCGCCGTCCTTGTCGCGGACGCGCATGTCGCCGTCGTCCACGAGCTCGAGCGTCTCGAGGAAGTTGGTGCCGTCGGTGTTGGTCTCGCCGTGCCACACCTCCTCGCTGCCGTCGAACACCTCCAGCCCGTGCCACGAGAAGAGCAGCGCGCACGTGTTGACGGTGCTGATGGGACGGCACTCCGACTCCCACACGCTCGTCCCTCCGGCACCGGCGGCGACGACACCGGCATCCTCCCCTCGCCCTCGACGGTGCTGCCATCATGTGCGCCGGCGGCGGCCGTCGTGGTGTCGACGATCTCGACGTAGCAGAAGTCGGCGCCGAGGCCGCCGGCGCCCGGCGCGGTGTGCGTGCGCACGAAGTAGGCCGCGTACTTGCCGGACGGCGACGTGAGGAAGAGCACGGGCGGGCCCCGCCAGGCGGGATGCTTGCCAGGATTTGCTGCTTCGTTTCGCGCTCGATTGTCCCCAGAGGCGACGTCGCTGCCGCCAGGGAGCAAGAGAGGACGAGGAGGATCGTGGCGATGCAAGGGAGGAGGACCTCCATGATGATCAGGTTGCTTTTGCTAGCTTGTTAACCTGCTTCTGTTGTGTGCTTTGCTAGCTAGATAGTGGTGTTTCTTGCTGATTGGGTTGTGTATAGCTGCGTACATGCATGCATATATATATAGTCTCCGATCGGAGCGAGAGAATGGAGACGGTGGAGTTGGAGAATGCAGATAGATTTTTTGGATTTAATTTGATTGAATGAAGGTCAAAGATGGATTCATGGGGAGTGGTTGGAATTGGATCACGGAGTACCTGCTCCATCGATCTTATATATATCCAATACAACATCGATAAGGGATTGGGTGAGACAAAACTTGGGTACTCTTTTTGTAGCGGCAGCTTGGCTGGTCCTCATCTTGGAGATTTCAGTGTTGTCTAGATCTAGTTACTCCTGGTGCAGTGCACGCTTATGTTACTCCAACTTTTGTGTTGATTTTGCTCAAAATTAAATACTAATGTAGTAGGTTTTGTGCTGGTCCTTCTGGAAGGGCTACACCAGTCTACCATTTGTCCTTCCTCCTCTAAAGTACCATTTTTTTTTTTTTGGTAATATGGCCTTGCTGGCGATGTTCTTAGCACGCTTTAGCCTCGATCAAAGCGTACCTCAATGGTTCATTAGCAGCTCGAGTCTTCTCATCCATAAGATCAGTCTTAATGTTGAGTTTCAATGCAGGACATCAACTTTTTTTTTTTTTGAACCGATCAGGACATCAACTTTATAAGTACTTTCTTCATCTCTAAATAATTGTTGTTCTCACTTCATGAGAAATAATTTTAACTAATTTATATTAAAATTATTAATATTTATGCTACACATTTAATATCATTGTATAGTTTATAATAAATTTGTTTAGAAATATTATACATATTTTTTAAAAATCTAGTCAAACTTACGGAGCTAAAGTAATTTATATATGAATTTCTAACATTAAACAAGGTTTTCAGATTTTTAATTGTATTAGTTTTTCTATAAAATATATTCTATATTTTTTTATTGTTTTAAGTTTTTAGATATTTTCTATAAACAACATTTATATCCGATTTACCTCTTCAACTTTCAACTTAGTTCAATTACCCCCTTTGATGTGGCACTACATCCACAAAAACCCCCATGGGAGATTAAAAAAACTTTTTTAATCAGGAAGGAAAAAATCAAATGACCGTAAACTTCTTTCAAATTAAAAAAAGAGAGCTAAAGTTCACTACTCGAGTGCCGTAGACACTTTCGGCAAAAGCCCTTTGCACTCGGCAAAGGCTTTGCCGAGTGCCGAGTGTCTTTTCGGGCACTCGGTAAAGCCTTTGCCTTTGCCGAGTGCCTCGCATGGCTCTCAAAAAAAAAAAAAAGCGCGCTATGGTGCAATAAACGGTGACAGAGGTTTGCTGAGTGTCGCCTCGACCAGTTTTCGTAAACATTTTTTTGGTATTTTGAGCCTGATTGGTTGGCAACCAAAATTTACCATACTAAGGATTTGACAAGCCAAATCTTGGGCAAAAAATTATCAAAAATTTGGCAAGCCAAATGTGAGTAGTCGGCAAATTTTGGTAGCCAACCAATCACTAGCCAAAATTATGGCTTGCCAAATTTTTGGCGTGGTAAATTTTGGTTGCCAACCAATCAAAGGCTCTTTCTTTGCCAAGTGCTACCAACATCGGCGGCACTTGGCAATGGTTTTTTTTTTTTGGTATTTATTTTGCCGAGTGTCTCTAATCCTGGTACTCGGCAAAGCATTTTTGTTTTTTTTTAATTAGCATCTACGAAACGAGTGTTGGTCATCTTGAGCCCGGACACTGTTCCAGTTTCCCATTTCGTATGTAGCATCCCCGTCGCGACCTAGTGACGCAAGGCGCTGCTTTGTGCCGCCCAGCTGCCCATGCCTCTAACGTGTGCAATGGTGCAGCGCCACCACGCCAGTCGTCTCCGTGAATTGGTACATTCCTTTCCCATCCTTCAAATTCTTAATTGATTTCTTAATTGAGAATCCAATTCATCCGCCCGCTAGGGTACATTAAAATTAGAATTGTTGAAGGTCAATTTCGAATTTATAGTGTCTCAAGATAGGTTAATTAGTTTGTCAATAGTACACTAGTACAGAAAAGAGCAATGCTGGCGGTGTTAAACACCTCACCACCGGCGCTTCCCACAGCCGCCAGTAGAAAAGGCCAGTAGAAATGGTACATTTCCACTAGCGGTTGCTTGAGAACCGCCGGTAGAAATGTGATTTCTACCGGCGGTTGGATAAGTCAACCACCCGGTGGAAATGTGATTTCTACCGACGGTTCACTTCCCCAACCGCCACTAGAAATCACATTTCCACCGGCGGTTGTCAAGCATACAACCGCCCGTGGAAAGTTTTTCCGCCATTTTTGAAATTCAAATGGAAACCTATTTATTTATATTGAAACTTATGGTAACATGCAATGAAATTCTATCATACATTTATATACATCAATAAAAAACCATTTACATCAAAATTACATTATATCGCACATACATACTTCAATAGAAATCCATGTACATCACATATGTATCAACATATATACACATCCAAAGTTTTCTCTTTTTCTCTAATTAGAAAAGCCTTAATAATCGTCTCGACTAAGATTGAGACGCCTAATATCAGTTAGCACTCTATATTCCGGCTTTCCTAATTCACTGCTCGGATTGTGATATTTTCCTTCGGGTGGGATGGCTTCTTTCATGATGAATGAGCAGAGATCCTTAACTATGTTGTATAATGCTTTTTCATCGAAATTGGTTGTCGGATCTTCTGCATAGGCCTAAAAAGAAAGTATGTTTATAATTCAACATTATATATTTTCACTTGGTAACAAATATTTACAGCATTAGTGACAAAACTATAAATGACGGCTACTTATACCTTATCGGGGTTTTACGATATATCGTCCGTTGTCTCTCATAAACTTCGCACACGAGAACCCACAAAGTCAAGGTGTGTTCCCTTGTTGCTTGTGGCACTATAATAGATAAGTGTTTATTTAGTTTCTAAAACATACTATGTATTAATTGTATATGTATGATATGCACTTATAAATTTACGTCTTGGCCAGTTATAAAGTATATCCATTGGTCTGTCCTTGTTTAGAAAGATCAAATGGACCTTTCTCGAATCTTATAATACCTATATGCTCTGTGTTCTCGAATAGAATCACCTAGTTATTATGCAACTTTTATAGATAAAACAAAGCATGCGTATATGTAGGCTTACCGCTCTAAGATTGTCAAGAATGGTGCATAAGCTTCATTACGTAATGCGCGAGTCTAGTACCCCGGCCCCTTCCTTCCCTAGGATAAATTAAAAAACAGATCCAGTGGTCCCTGCAGGATCAAATTTATGATGAGGCATGTGTCATGGAATTTTTAACTTAATGTATGTAAACTCACACTTACCTAAAATTGTAGGGGGCCACTATGCAAAGCCTGTTTTTGAATTTTAGCATTGCTTCTCCTCGGTAGAGGGCGTATTTAGCTTCAAATTTCTTTTTTAGATCTGCTTTTTTCACCTTATCCTTTTCTTTGAGGTAGTTGTCTCGGTTGTTTCTGGCGGTGCGTCACTTGGCACGTCTTCTTGTTCTTCCTCCTCAGCTAAACCGAGTATTTAAGACAATACCTCCTGTGTCCATTTGAATAAGTACTACATGAAGTCCTCCATAACTAAGTACATATAGATATGAATGTGTAATGTACTAGCTTTACCTCATCAAGTGTTGGATCATAGTCTGGGTCATTACGCTCTGGACGACGAGTCCTATCCGGGCCAGGATGCGGATCGCTTGGATTATGGTATCCTTCGGAATCTCCCTGGTTGCTATTGCTTGGAGAACTCACCGACACTAAATGCACGCAGAGAATATAAAACCCTAATTAGAAAACCCTAATTCAAAGTATGTAACCCTAAGTCACCCTTAATAACCCTAAGTCACCCTTAGTAACCCTAAGTATAACAATTAAGTATTAAAAGATTAAGTAACCCTAAGTCACCATTAGTAACCCTAAGTATAACAATTAAGTATTAAAAGATGGCGGAATAGCCGATTTGGTCCTTGAACTATCGCCGAAAGCTCAGTTTGGTCTCGAACTTTTAAAACGGCCGTTTTTTCCTCAAACTTTCACGGCCGGCTCAAATTAGTCCCTAAACTATGAAAAACGAGCGTTCTCATCCTCAAACTTTCACCGGTCGGCTCAATTTTGTCCACGTTCGACGTGGAGCGCCCGCGTCGGCTCGCCTCGTCATCGCCCGGTCGGTTTGGAATCGGTTTCTAAAAAAGCACGCATTTTATTCTTATTCTAACCGGTTGCACTAGTTATAACTCTTTAATACAACATCCGATAAAGATGATTTTTGTATAAAAATTGTAGATCTCGATAAAATCTACAACTTTCTAGTTTTAATATTTTTTATTTCAGGACGTTAGGATGCTCAAAAAGTTAATATAAAATTTTAGCACTATAATAATTACCTCGGCCGCTTGTAATTTGATTTAGCTATTGTGTCTACAAGCATCTCCCGAAATTAGAAAACCACTTTTGAAACGGTATAAAAAGTATATTCATTTAACTCCATACAAAAATATATTAATTTTCTAATGCGGCAAACGATAAAACACGATTATTATGGTGCTACGCTTTTTAACGCAATTATTTTGAAGCGATAGATCTACAAAAATTATATTAATTTTCTAACAAAAAATTAAATTACAAAAATTATCTTCATCGGATGTTGTATTGAAAAGTTACAACTAGTTGCAACTAGTTGGAATAAGAATAAATCGATTGCGCACTTTTTAGAAATTGATTCCAAATTGACCGAGCGATGACGAAGCGAGTCGAAGATGGCGCTCCACGTCGGACCAAGGACGAAATTGAGCCGGCTGCGAAAAGTTTGAGGACGAGAACGGTCAATTTAATAGTTTAGGGATGAAATTGAGCCGACTGTGAAAGTTTGAGGACTAAAATGACCGTTTTCGTAGTTCAGGGACCAAATTGAGCTTTCGATATAGTTTGAGGATGAATTTGGCTATTCCGCCTTAAAAGATTAAGTAACCCTAAGTAACCCTTAGTAACCCAAAGTATAACAATTAAGTATTAAAAGACTAAGTAACCCTAAGTCACCCTTAGTAACCCTAAGTATAACCCTAACTAGCATGAAACCCTAAGTAACCCCAACTATAACCCTAAGTACAACAATTAAGTAGTAAAAGATTAAGTAACCCTAAGTCACCCTTAGTAACCCTAAGTATAACAATTAATTATGAAAAGATTAAGTAACCCTAAGTCACCCTTAGTAACCCTAAGTATAACCCTAACTAGCATTAAACCCTAAGTAACCCTAAGTATAACCCTAACTAGCATGAAACCCTAACTAATTAATATAACTAACTAATTAACTAGTTAGGGTTTGGATTGATAATTGCATAGTGAAAAAGATCAAAGAGTATTTACTTATGCAGCGTGGAGGGAAGACTGAATCGACGGCGGTGGAGAACGGTGGTATACCTCTTTGACGGCGGCTAACGAGGCAGTGACTGTACATTAATAGAAAAATTACAAGTATATAAGTATTAATGAAAAAAAAAAGAAATTAATACATAAGCTATTACATTAACTAATAAACATAATTAACTAAAATAGTTAATAAATAACACTATAGTATTTATTACAAGTATATAAGTATTAATGAAAAAAGAAATTAATACATAAACTATTACATTAACTAATGAACATAACTATAGTATTTATGTATTATTTTAAGTATTAAAGAAAAAAGAAAATTAATACCTAAACTAAAACATTAACTAATTAACCTAAACTAATACATTAACTAATTGAAAAAAAAAAAAAAAATATTAATACCTAAACTAAAACATTAACTAATTGGAAAAAAAAAAAAATATATAAAAAAAGACAGAGGGGCCGGCCTGCCCAGCCCAAGACGGCCCAAAGAAGGCCCGCCACCTCCTCTGCCTCTTGCCCGCAAAGGGAGGCAGCCTGGCGCCACCGGCAAGGGAGGCGGCAATGGCGGTGAAGTTTCAACCGAGCTCCATGCCGGGCTCCGGGGCGAGGACGGCGGCGGACAACAAAGGGGGCGCGCCGGACCTTTCTCGATGGAGGAGGCGGCCGGCAATGGTGCCGCGACGGGACAGAGTAAGCGCGCCAGCGGCGCCGTAGCGGACCTTGGGGCAGCAATGGACGGCACGGCGGACGGCGCGCGCAATGACCTCGGCGCGTCGTCTCGGTGGCGAAGGCGCTGGGCGGCATCCTCGGGGCTCGTGGCGCGGGGCGGGCAATCCGCATCCTGACGGCGTCCGTGAAAAGTTCGCGCCCACCGGATTGAAAACGCTGGAAGTCCCGTGGCCGAACCTATTTATAGGGTCGATTTCTTCTTGGCGGTTGGTAATGTCAACCGCTGTAAAACTATTTCAAAGCGGTTGACATTACCAACCGCCAACAAAATGCATTTCTTGGCGGTTGACAAGGACAACCGCCTGTCAAATGATTTCTGGGCGGTTGTCTTTATCAACCGCCGGAAAAATGAAACTAATTATTATATTATGCTGATACTTTAAAAAAATTCATAACAAATTAAAGAAAAATCATAAAATAGAAAATGATGACTTTTGGAAATCCTTGTGAGTAGTTCTATGCATTAGAAAAGTTGAAAGTTATAAAAATGGTGTGGCAAAGGTGTATGCGATGAAATAGCCATCTAAAGGTGAGAACGAAGACGTACATATAAGGCACACATATTAGAACTGTGTCTTTAGAAATTAATAAAAATTATAAAAAAAATCATAAAATAGAAAATGAAGACTTTTTGATTCCTTGTGAGTAGTTCTATACAATACTACATAAGTATTTTTTAAAATTGTATTATCCTTTTCTTTTAAATATATTTCTGTGTACAAAGAAAAGGATTTAATTTTTTTCTTTCTATGTATAAAGCAAAGTATTTAATTTTTTCTTTTCTCTCTATGTAGAAAGAAAAGGGCCTAAATTTTTTTCTTTTCTCTCTATATATAAAAAGCAAAGTATTTAATTTTTTCTTTTCTCTCTATGTAGAAAGAAAAGGACTTAAATTTTTTTCTTTTCCCTCTATGTAGAAAGAAAAGGACTAAAATTTTCTTTAATTATTCAACACCAAGAGAGTCATTCATGAGACACATATAAAAATATATAAGAGTAGTAGCATAGGTTATAAATTTAGAAATTTGTCTAAGTCTTTGTAATCACCTCGATATAGGATACAATGATTTCTGCACGCGTGGATCTTCTGTACACCCATAGTAAGCGGACTGATGAACTTCTTTGCATAGTACGTGTTAGCAGGCACTTTATTCTCTTTTAGAAGCATATCTCCGAGAGTACTCAATAATGCATCGAATCTAGCATCGGACCATCCATATCTAGCTTTTAACATCGATAACTTAAGCACAGACCGCAACATCGTGAACTCCTTGGTACAACCCTTAGTCTCATCATAGAATGGCTATGTAGCTGCCTTCTTTAAGGCCTCCATACCTTTCATAAAAAACATTGATAGATCCATATGACGACGCAATAGTGCAGCCATGAGTTCCGCGTCTTTAAACCCTTCATCATCAATATTTGGCATAATATGTTCATTCTGCTGGGGACAATCATGTTGTGTCTCATGTACGAACTGGCATCCATGATCAACAAGCATATCGGGGCCATTGATGTCGATTTTCACAGGGTTTATAGTTGGATATAGTGCAGAGCTACCCTCTCCATGCTTTGTCCAAATCAAGTAATCCTTCATAAATCCTCGGTAGACCAGATGAGAAAATATTATTTATGCATCAAAGACCGCAATATTTTTGCAGTCTACGCAAGGACAAGGTATGTGCTTCGTCTGGATTCTCCATGCGTGCATCTTAGCGGCATCTATAAACTTATTGACCTCCGGTATGTATGATGGATCTACTCTTGATAAATTATACATCCGAATGACCTCTCCATCAGTTACATATATATGACGAATTGGATAATCAACAACCTCTTTTTTGAAATAGAAACGAAAACCTCCCACTTATATATTTCTAAAATATAGATCTCGAGACTAGGTTCCCTAAGTACGAGAGAGGCGTAGTAATTAATTAATTAAACCTACTAATTAATTTAACTCTACTAATCAATTAAACATAACTACTTAAGCAAACACTACTAATTGGTTAAACCGTATTAAACATAACTACTTAATTAAAGAAAATCATAGTAATTAATTAAACAAACCTATTAGTAGTTATATCATACTTCTTGTACTTCTTAAATACATACAACTAAATAAGTAATAAAAAAGAAAATTAACTAAACAAGAATAATTAATAAAATTAAACCTAATGACAATAAACCATAGCAATTAAATAAAAAACAATCTTCAATTTCTTCTCTCTAAAAACCTATTCATGCATGACATACTAAATAATATATAGAGAAGAATAAACTCTAATTGAGAAACAATCATAGCAAAGGCTAGGAGAGAACTAAAAAATCCATCTTAAACCACCACATCTAAGCAAATAGAGAGAAAACCCTAGATTTTTCCCTCTCTCACTCATGGTGAAACCCTAGATTGAAAAAGTGGCTAAAATGGAGCAATATTGGTTAAAATGATGCAAGAGGGGCATAAACTAACCTTTTCTAGCAATCTCCTTCCAAGAATTGAAGATCAAAACCTCCCCCCTTGTATTTTAGGAAAACTAGACCTCTAAATCGCCAACAATGGAATGTTGGCCTCGAATTACTGTGGCCGGTCGGGGAGGAAGAAGGGGGTATTTATAGCAGACCTAGCACTGGCGGTTGGCTTACCAATCCGCCAGTGAAAACCGATTATCACTGGCGGTTGGCTAAGCCAACCGCCAAATGCAATGGCCCCATTAACACTGGCGGTTGCCCTAGCCGGCCGCCCGATGTAAATGGTCATTAACACCGGGCGGTCGGCTAAGACAACCGCCCGGTGTTAATGGGGCCATTAGCACTGGCGGTTGGGTTAGCCAACCGCCGCCGATAACCGGTTTTCACCGGGCGGTTCTAAAGCTGGCCCCACATATTTTTTAACACTAGCGTCCTTTAAAATGAACCGCCTGTACAAATTGAACCATGGCGCCAAGAGAAATCATTTCGTACTAGTGGTATGCACTGAGATGAAATCGTTCGGTAAGATTAATATTGATACCTGTATCAAAGAACGTTAGAAAAAATATTAAATATAATTAATATGTGTTATTATTTCATCTAATATATCTTTATTTGATATATGTTAAGTGTGAATCTATATTTATGTTGAGTATTATTTCTATCAAATTTATAAAAGGGGCCATGAGTTTTAGTCTGGCTTCAGGTCCCGAAATCCTCAAGACAGGCACTATTCAAGGAATGATACTTATCAAGCATTTCGTTTTTGGAACTCTTTATCCATCCTGTTCTTATTGGATATTTTGTTCAAAATTTGTACTTCCATCCTGTTAGTGAATACTAAATATCTTGTTCTACTCCATCCTGCGTATGTTATGTACGCTCAAGGAGCTCTCTTGCCCTGTCGCCGGAGGAACTAGCAGGGGCTTTCGTCGCACGACCGAGCGCCGTATAGTATGCTGATTCGTGTGGGGAAGAAGCGATGGCCGGCAGCCACTGTTCGCTCGGTTTGCAACTGTATCAAATTCTTCTCTCCTTAATAAAATACGAGTACAAACCTGCTTACGAAAAAAAGACGCTGTCTAAAAAGTACTACTGTATTGGATTTGGTCTAGCTGGTTTTACCACTTTTGTTGTCTTGTGTTAATAACTAGGCTCTGATATCGTACTTTGATTTTGAATCCTCTTTTTCAATAAGGCGATTTGTCACTGTTACCTCTACGCCTACGCGGAATATGATAGCTTAGCTTGCCATGAAGCATCTGTCTTCTGCAATTCCTGCTTGCTCCAGAGAACTGCTGACCTTGACTCGTGCAAATTCCTCCAACTTGGATTGCAGTGCTTGTCATAATCCATCACTTGTGCACTGATCCATGGCACTTGTGCTCCGTCTCCACATAGATCATCTCCCTAATGCTTCTTCTTATTCCTTTCCTCCCCAGGCCAGTTGGGAGTAATAACATACAGCTACTGAAACGAGTACGAACAAGATCACTTGACTTGGCACCAATGCAAAAGCAACAACAGTGACCAATAATTTCATTCACCATCGTATTATTTTAGACAGGAATTAACCTCGCTCTCACACACCTCACCTCGCCCTCGCTCAACTTTCATATCTGTCAACACGATAAACATATAGTAGGTGCACACATGAACAAATGAGTAGCCAACAATAGTCACGCTCATCTACGTAGTCTCGCACGCAGCATCTTCTGTGTAATTAAGTGTACGTGTACGTACTAGTGTCAGATCGATTTGGTGGTGGACAGTGAGTTATTTCGTCCTTAATTAGAACACGGCCGGCGTACTCGCCCTATAGAGCAGCTGGCCGCAGTCGGCGATGACGACGGGCCTCACCGTCCTGCCGCTCATGGACCCGGCCTTCTCGATGGCGCGCACAACGTCCATGCCCTGCACGACGCGGCCGAACGCGACGTGGCGGCCGTCCAGCCACGGCGCGTCGGCGAAGGTGATGAAGAACTGGGACCCGTTGGTGTTGGGCCCGGCGTTGGCCATGGACACCACGCCGGGGCCAGCGTGCCGGACGGCGCCCAGCGCCTCATCGGGGAAGTACCGGGCGTCGCCGAGCGCGCACTCGCCGCCCGTGCCGTTGCCCGCCGTGATGTCGCCGCCCTGGCACATGAACCCGGGCACCACGCGGTGGAACGGCACGCCCTTGTAGTGCAGGCGCTGCTTGCCGCCCGACCACCGGGCCAAGCCCCTCTCGCCGGTGCACAGCAGCCGGAAGTTCTCCGCCGTCTTGGGCACCTTGTCGGAGAACAGCTCGATGACGACGCGCCCAACATTCTGGCCGCCGATGTTGAGGTCCAGGTACACCCTGGGGTTCTCGCGCAACGCCATGAATTGACAGAGATCGAGTGTGGATGCTGCTGTGCACAAGGAAAGCAAGCTACTCGCTCACTAGCTTGTGCTCGACTTGACTTGGGCCTTGTTCTAGGACTAGGAGCGGACGATGCCTATATATAGGGGAGCAAATTGGATTGTGTATTTTCTTGTATGGACGAGATAGCTTGGAGAGCTAGAACAACGGCTTTTATTTATATATATAGAGCAAAAAAGAGAAGATGCTTACAGACAACTGTATGTCACTGGCATATTTGCGTGCGGTCAGTCTTTCCTAACTTTGATCCCTAGCGTATGCTGCTCCGTTCTTTCTTATTCCATGCTGCCGACCTTTCACTTCCACCGTTAGTTTTTCGGACCATATATCATTACATCTCAATAATATTAAAGTTCTTTTAAATTCAAATGCTATGAGTTTTTTTTTTTATAAATGTTTCTGACTGACGTATTCTTTGCCAAGTATATAGGTGGAAGGAAATTTTTTTGAGGGCAAAAAACTGTGGGGGAGGTCCCCACAGCACTTCATTTTATTAATTTAATAAAGAAAAACAGCAAGAGTTACATACTTACAACCTCAGTTAACTGAATGCATCTAACCAAAAGCAGAAGCCAGACCTAAGGTCTGTCGTCTTAAAGCGCAAAGACTGTAAGAGACATTGGTTCTTAAAATTCGCAAACCACATCGCTATGCTTGCATGCTGGCCATTGAAGATCTTATCGTTCCTGATTTTCCAGAGCTCCCAGGCTGCAATGGACACTACCTCAATGAAGAAGGGCGTATTCTGATCTTGCCTCGCATGAGCAATTCTTGGGTATAAGGAGAGTGAGGTGTCCCAATGGATGCCAATCTTCAGCCAGCAGCTTTTGGCGAAAGGGCAATCAAAGAATAGGTGGTCAATGTCCTCATCTGACTGATCGCTGCATAGAATACAGTGATCATTTTCCTCGTTGAAAAGGTTTCTCCTTCTCAGCATCGTTTTTGTGTTCAGCCTGTCAACGATTACCAGCCAAACAAAAAACTTTACTCTTGGTGTGCACTTAGATTTCCAAATCCAATTGAAGACTGGGTGGGACTCAATGTCTTGGAAGGCTAGATCATATAGCTTGCACGGTGAATATTTGGAGGAGCCCCAATGGAAGGTCCAAGTGTCATTGCTGTCCTCCTCAAAGTCTTGCATCTGCAGGAGAACATCTAGGTCTTGGAGCTCGTCGAAGGCTTCCTGAGAAATTGGCAGGAAGAAGAGCGATTCAAGATCATCCGCAGCCATGACCTGATTGACGCTTAAGTTCCGGTTCCTTGCAAAGGAGAATAGTCTTGGGAAGAGTTGTGATAGAGGGGTGTCCAACCAGGGATCACTCCAGAATGAGACAGTTGTGCCATTACCAACCGAGCACTTAGCAATGTTCAAAAAGATGGTGTTCAATCTTAAGATGTCTTTCCACCAAAACGATCCGGTCTCCCGTGCTAGGTGGGGAACCTTGTCCTCGTAGTGCTTGAACCAAATCAGAATTGCCCATGGCACGTCCTCCCTGTTATAGAACTTGCAGAGATGCTTGAGTAGCAAAGCATCGTTTTGCACACAAAGATTTTTGATTCCCAGGCCGCCTTTACTCTTGGGCTGAATTACAGTGGGCCATGCCACCAGGTTTCCACCCTTCTTCTTGTCATTGTTTCCTCTCCAGAGACATTGCTTGCGAGCCCGATCGATATTGTCAATGACACCTTTGGGTAACTTGAGTGTGCACATGGTGTATGTTGCTGTAGCCGTGATTACAGTATTCACCATTTCCAAGCGGCCTGAGTAGGAGAGCAGGGAAGAGCAGGCTGAAAGACGACGTTCGATCTTGTCCATTAGCAAGGTGTAGTCTTCAACACGCGGCTTGGTTGTGCCCATGGGCAGACCCAGATAGGTGAAGGGGAAGGAGCCAACCTGGCATCCAAGAGTGTTTGCGAGCATCTGCATCTTTTCTGGGGCCACGTTTATTGGGAGCATCTGGGACTTTGAGTAACTGACCTTGAGCCCAGTTGAATCAGTGAAGCTTCTGAGTAAGCTTTTGAGGAAGAACAGCTGCCTGGCATCCGCCTGTAAGATGAGGAGCGTGTCATCCGCGTACTGCACAATTAGAAAATCATTGTTGTCATCTGGGATCGGCGGGTGTAAGAGATCGAGTTCCGCAGCTCTGTTGATGAGGATTTGGAGAAGCTCAGCGGCCAGGACGAAAAGCAAGGGGGAGAGGGGGTCTCCTTGGCGCACCCCCCTCCGACATTTAAATTTCCGGCCTGGGACTCCATTTAGTATGACAGAGGAAGTGCCCGTGCTGAGGATCGGCTGTGCCCATTGGATCCATCTTGCCGGGAATCCCAGGTGTTGTAACATGCTGAGGATGGCTGGGTGCTCGACTGTGTCAAAAGCTTTCTCAAAATCTAATTTCAAGATGATGATTTCACGTCGGGATTGTTTGCATTGGTGTAGGTATTCGAAAGACCAAGCGAGGCAGTCTTGGATCGAACGTTTTCTGATGAACCCGTCATGGTTTTTATGCACCACCGGAGGATCACCGTTTGCGATCCCGTCGGCTAGGAGTTTTGTCAAAATCTTCAGGCTGCTGTTGAGTAGCGAAATTGGCCGGAAATCACTTACTTTCTCAGGATTCTGAATCTTGGGGACCAGGACTATAAATGACTCATTGATGCTTTCCTAGTTGACTTGGCCATCAAAAAAATCCTGTACTAACTGATAGAAATCTGCCTTGATTAGGTGCCAGCACTTCTTGATGAAGTGGCCATTAAAACCATCAGGGCCAGGCGCTTTATCTGCCGGCATTTTCTAAATAATCGCATCTATCTCTGACTCTGAGAAAGCCTCGGCAAGCACTGACAGTCATCATGAGTAGGAACAAGGTCCGAAAGGTTGAAGACCATCGCAGGGGTTGGAGGTCACACCCATCCTCGGTCCCTAAAAAGCACTCCAAATCAGCTCTGCTTTGCCATGGTGATCACGGATCACCGCACCCTCGTCATTGGTAAGTAAGCTGCGGATTGAATTTCTTCTAAACGAAATTGTCGCCATAGCATGAAAGAATTTAGTGCATTCATCTCCCGAGTCACTCTATTGACAATGTATCTCTTCTTCCAGTACAGGTTCTTATAGTTCAGGAGTTTTGCTAACTGGACTTTAATAATGTTCCTTAGATTCCTTTCAGTGTTGAAAAGGTGGCGGTTCTCTTCCAGAGAATCTAAGAATAGGATGACAGTGTTGCAATTACTTATAAGGAGATTGAGATTGGATAAGTTTTTGCTCCAGGCCTTGAGAGTCTGTCTCAACTTTTTGAATTTTGTTGCTAGTCTGCTGGCTGAGCTGGGATGGGGGATGTCATTAAACCATGAATTTTGCACCTGATTGAGAAAGTCATTGTGTTCAGTCCAGAAGTTCTCGAATCTGAAAAGGTTGCTTTTGGGGATATTGGTGCTAATCATGATCTTGCACGGGACATGATCTGAGGTAATTTTGGCCAGTGGAATTACCTCAGTCAGGGGGAAGTCGTTGGTCCAGTTTACTGACGTAAAGAACCAGTCAAGTTGTTCCAATAGTGGGTTTTGTTGCATATTGCTCCAAGTATATGCACGACCTTTGATTGGGAGCTCCACCAGGCCTAGGTGCCCAATCGCATCATTGAATAGAAAAGTATCATGCAAGTTTCCCCCCGGCCTGTTTCTATTTTCCAGAGAGCGGTAGAAATTGAAGTCTCCTATAAAAATCCAGTTGTCGTTCTCCTGAATGATGTGGCTTCTGAACCAAGTGAGAAACTCTGATCTCGCTGGCTCTGTACATGGGCCGTAGACTGCAGTCAGTTTCCAAATATTTGAATTCTGCATTGACCTGAACCGGACAGTGATGCCGAATCGTTCTTTGTCAGTTATATTACCCTCGAAGATTGAGCTGTTCCAAACGATTAGGATCCCCCCAGAGGCTCCAATTGAGGGAGTGAAATCAAACTTATCAAAATGCCGGGGGGCAAGTCGGCGGATCAAAGTGCCATCAATCTCTTGCATTTTGGTTTCTTGGAGGCAGAATATTGAGCATGCACTCTCCTCAATTTTATTTCTTACTGCATCCCATTTGCTGCTATCATTGAGCCCACGAATGTTCCAGCATAAAATTTGACAAGATTGATTACTCATTTACAAGCGATTTAAAGGGGGGTTTATTCACTAGGCACAGCGTAGTGAGAATAACAAAGCAACCACGACCAAATGGCGGCAAGCGGGTAAAAGGCAAATACTGAACCAACTGAAGGCTTGCAAAAATTCACACAGCTGGGTAACAAAAAGTTTGCGAGTAAGAACCGGGCCCCTGTTACATAACAGTTTAGTTTCAAGGTTTCGATTTGTCCCAGGGCACACCGGGAGGCAAAAGATGATGAACTAATCATTATTACTGCTGTGTGTTTGCAGCGCTTCCATCAGCGCCTCATTGGTGAGATCACTAGGATCCACACCGCATTGGATGCCCCATGCTTGCAGGGTGGCGATGGGGACCGGGCCGGCTTCACCATCGAATCGTTGATCTGCCCGGGCGGTTATCTTGCACCTCTTCGTCGGGTTCCTTTCAAGCTTGTAGTAGAAACCATCCTTCTTAGCCTGAAGTCGATGCTGCGCCTTTGCTGTCCTCTCTACCACAGGTGTTTTCGGGCTTTTGAACCGAGGAGACAAATTTGGCATGCTCATCTTGGTTTTGGGCTCGGATGGGCGCCTCTTGTAGACGTGTCGATGACTTCAGCTTGTCCTCGCACGCATTGGATGCAGTCAAGGAGGGCTGATTGTCTCGCCGGGGGTGAATCAAGCCGGGCTTGGAGGCCCGATCGATATTGTTCCCGCCGCCACCGGGGTGTCTTCTTTGTGTTCGTCTGGGCCGACAGAATTTTCCTGCTGGCTCCACCGAAAACTGTTTTTTGTTCGAATTGGTCCAAACCGGCCGCATAGACTTTCGAGCTAAGATCGCTCCCCACAAAGGGCTTCCGTGGAACGATTTCTTTTCCTGTCGGTTTCACCTCTTCGTATCGCTTACTAGTCGCCGGAAGCATTGATGGTGATGGGCCCGAACGGGTGAAGGAGCTCATTCCCGTCGGTAGCTTGGGGAGCCAGTCCTTGGTGCAAAGATGCCTCGCGCAGTGAAACCGGGAGGGACTGCTCTGGTGTTGTAAAGATCTTGATTGTGGCACAGACGCTCGGCTGCCCTTCACTTATGTTCTTGCTCAGAGATGGGGGATGAAACCTCATTGGAGGAGGAGCTGTCTGCCTCTGGGGTGAAGTTGATTGGGACATCAGAGCCCTCACCACGTAGGAAAGCCAGGGAGGAGCCAGAAACTTCGAAGTTGATGACATCCTGAACAAGCTGCTCTAGGGGAATCACTGCAGGCACTGGTTGCTGAATCTGGTTGCCATTGTTATTCACCTATGCATCTGCATTGGCAGCAGCAGGAGCAGCTTCACCATGTGGGTGCTGGAGAGGGGGATGGGGGTTCCCTCCATGGACCCCGTGATCAACATCTGCCCCTTGATGCTCACCTTGCCAATCTGGGAAAATTGGGTTCACACCAATCACAGGCTGGCCAAACTCAGGATGAGGCTCACCATCAAATGGCACGGGATCTTCTTCGCCCGGGAACACGTCTGGGAAGTTGCCATTGAGCACATAAACCGGGACCGCCCAGGAGAGCCCAAGACCACCCAAGATCGAGCCCCCGAGAGACCACCAAAGCTACGGGGAACTCGGGTTTGCGCCGAAAGCAGAGGACACGGGCAAGCACACGGGATCTATTGTTACTGGTGTACCAAGCAAGCACGCGACCATAGGGAGCCACTGCGGCCTTGACATAAACATCCTTCTGAAAGTTCAGCGGAAAACATAGAAACATGATCCAGGCCAACCTAGTGTACGAGCAAAACCTGCTGTTGATCCCCTCATCATGGTTAACGACACGAATGACCTGGTTCTGGAAATTCATTGGGCTATTCCGAACTAACTGATCTCGCTGAGGGACTGTGTGCAATCTGATTAAACCAAGCCCAAGGGGTGAGATGTGTGCAGACTCAATACGAACCCGTTGGGTGTGCTCCAGGAAGTTGGCGACTAGATTGAGCGTCGGCCGGTACTGATTGACATCTGCTGGCATCGGCTCCATCGTAATGATGGCAAAGTCTTCATGCTCGCGCGTGGGCTCGCCACCGAGGGCGACGCGTCCCCGTGCAGGCCTGTTCCAACCATGCTCGACGGTGAGGCCGGCGACGAGGTACGGGGTAGGATCAACCGGGAAGTTAGCCATCGTCACCAACTCTTCCTCCTCCTCTTCCTCGTCTGGTTGTGGCAAGGGGTTGGGGATTTCCTGGGAGACCGTGGGCGGCGATGGCGGCGAAGTTGTGGTTAGATTGGAATTGTACCTTGTTAATGCAGGAAGCTGAAGCGTCTGTGGTTACTTCGCGCGAATCGAGGCAAGGCAAAGTATCCGGAGTTGATTGCAACTGAATTTTGGGTTTCCAAACTAGCTTCGGCTGGGCCCTGGACTCATAGGCGGGCTCCATCTCGTTGCTTGTGACAAAGCTTCCAAATCGATGGGGGCGTGCTCGTGCATCGGGCCGAGGCTCGCAGTGCCTTGCCAAATGGCCGTTGTTGAAGCAGCAAAGCAGCGGGACGGGAAGTTGCAAGCCTTCCTGCTGTGGGCCCAAAAAGGCATTTGGAACACTTGAGGGCCTGCTCCCCGGGTCTGAAATTCAAATTTGAACTCGAGAGTTACCCGCCGGAAAAAATCGCCTTTGATCGCCGTGGGCCGCTATGGTCGGGATTGCGATCTGGATCCAAAGATCGTTCTACTTGGACGAAGAACACGGAACAATCTGACCGACGATCCGACCGGGAACAGAGCCAAATTTCACCGAGAACGGACGAGACTTGACTTTGGGAGGAGATCAATCAATTTTTCTCGCAAATCGAACACTTTTCTTAGTTCTCTCCCCGACTTGCCTTGCGCTTGGCAGATTTGGATAGGGCTTTGGTCCATTCTTTCTCTGCTCAATCTCCCAAGCGCGCTTCTCCCGTTCCCAGTGGGGAGCACCATTGTTCCAGAGATGGAAGTAAGCATCGAACTGAGAGGTGGTGATCCGGCGTAATTTGTAAATCTCAAAGCCCACTGCCTTAGAGAAAACTGAGATCCGAAAATGGTTCGTGCTTAAAAACTTGACATGAAAATCGGCTGCACGACCCCCCAAGCAGGATTGCAAAGCAAGGCTCACAGAGTCCTCCGTCAAACGGAACAAGAAACGCCGGAAGGTGACCAGAAGAAAGAACGATCCATCGGGGGAGGGGAGTGGGTGATGTACCGGTGATTTGTAGAGGCGACGTACGCGATCCTGGAACTCGAGTCCTCGATCGAACTCCAGGAGAGAAGCGAGGTCCGAAGAGGAACCCATGGGGACCGGCGGGGCCGCCGATCAGAGGTCATAGTCGCCGGGGGAGAGGAAGGAGGGTGACGGCGATGGAGGGGCGGCGGAGGGGGAAGGGCTTGGAGACGTCATTTCTCTGGATGAAAATATTGCAGTAAATAACTTTCATCTTGTGCCGTTGGTGGAAGGAAATTCGCCAACAGATTTGTCAGCATTTTTCATGCATGCCTTGGTGTTTATTAGGTTTATTACAACATTGATGTTTGTCATGCAACTCGGAACCCTAGGACGCCTAGGGAGGATAAATGTATTCCATTATTATCTAAAGAAATGATTTTCATAATATTATTAGGTTTACAACATGGATGTTGGATTGTGATTCACATCGAAGTATCCCTATATAACACAAATGATTTTTAGACATGGTCTTAGGGACGGTTTTCAAAAGCGGCAGTCTGGTATGTCTTTTGTGTGTGAATTCCACTATAACAAAAAAGGTAATTAATCATCTTTCTATATACAGTATATATGCTCTGCTCCTATACTATATCACTAGGTCTAATGCTACAAAGTTAATTCATACCTAGTGAGACTAGATATAATTGTTTTGCATTAGAAAATCTCTAATAAAAGTCAACTACAAAGTCTTGATCTTGTCACTATACTAAATTCATTTTTCATGGACTAATTTTTGGGATGGTTAATGATGAAAATTGACCTTTTGAGATGGTTGATTTAGTCAACTACCTCTAGAAATGACCCATTTCAAAGCAGGGTTGGCATAGAAAACGTCTCTGAAACTATGATTTCTAGATCGGCTATTTTATGTCAACAACCCTTGAAAAGAGGTAGATTTTTAGGGTTGTTTAATTTACTTAGTTGTTCATGGAAAATTTGATTTCTATATGTATGGTCACTAAAAATGGGAGGTGAGTGTGAAAATCATTTATGTAGTAGTATAATCAAATGCTAATAAATATTTCCATACACTAGTGACCCTCACTTATCTGTATTACTCCTATATCTCCAAATCATCTTCTAGTTGTCTTAAGTCATTTAAAAATTAAAAAAATTTATAGAAAAAGTCATCAACATTTATGACTCCAAATAAGCATACTACGAAAATAATTTTATTTATAGTGTATCAAATAATATTAATTTTATGTCTGAAGTATTCGTGCTATATATGATTTTAGACAACACTATAGCTTGATTTATTTAGGATGGAGAGAGCTAGTGTTGTAGCTTTTGTCACAGCTGTATAGCCTGCTGTGGCGCAAATGGAATATTCACTCCGCAATCTTCAAAGCTTGTTTTGTTTCTTATTATACGCGTGATAATTAAGGTGAACGTGTTTCTCACGCTGTGCTATGTGATTCGAAATGCTCGCTCCCGAGACAATCACATCAAGTTGTTCCTGTTCTCCTTTGTGGCCGTAAAATTAGGATATTCAAGTTCACACGGCTTGTTCCAATTTATATACAAAAGATAGATTCTGATTCGACACCCCAACGTACCTAGCCTATGACGGTCATATAGTATAGGAGCAGAGCATATATATAGGGAACATGATTACCTTTTTACTGTGGGAATATATTGGACACTACATTAACTGGGCTGATGTTCAGGACAGAAATAGAAGTTCCCAGTGTCTTATCTTGAGCGGACTAGCTATGTTCAATACCATATAAAATATAGCCTGAGTGCGCTCGCATTCATGATTAAGATATAATATGCAGTGCTCAAGAGACGCGAAACTACATGATCTGTATTCCGTGGGTTGGAGCTATAGGCCTATAGCTACATCTTTTTGTACATTATATTCTGCGTACATAACAAGCGAGATGGATTAATATTCAGGGATATTATCTATAGAAGAGCCATGAGATAGGGATCTTATTATTTTAACCTAGAACATACTAGTGACCTGGGTGTTCCTCAGTTAAATAGGGTACATGACATTCTGCGTACAGAACAAGCAGGATGAGTAGGATATCTATACATCATAAGGATCTTATATTAGTTTAACTTGCAACATATTAGTGATCCGCGTGGTCCTCAGTTCATTAGGTTTCTTGTGGCAAAATAGAATTAGACTCAGCGACAACAAGATGTCTAATCTTAAGATCTACCATCTCAGTTTTTTAAAGATGTCTATAGGAGTTTGCGTATAAAAATTAAAAAAAATATGAATAAGCTTCTTTAGCAATTTTTTTATAAAAATAATATATCTAGAAACGTCAAATCGGTTTAAGATTTGAAATGGAGTAACATTTGCGTCTTCATGAAAAGTACGCAACAGAATCTCAATACAGCAAGTGTGAAATCGTCTTCTTTTCGTGGCATTCACCTGTAATGAGTTACTACTTGTAACGAGGATTAAACTTTTATCCACATCGTCGTGATGTCAAATATTTAATGGACTCATAAGTTCGGCTTGCCTAACAAAGTGGGCGCTGGGCGGCACCCATCGAGTCGACCGGTAGATTCAATGCTCAGTGCGAGTCAACGAATTATCAAAAAAATAAAAATAAAAATCAGCATCTCAAGACCCGCACGCATTCTCTGCACCGTGCTGGGCACGCCGTCCTTTTTGTTTGCCCCGCTGCTATCAAATCGACTTGGAAAACAACTTGCAACGACAAATTGTTGTCCGACAAGTCTCAAGTTAAATCGTCAGCCTCGTATATGGTTATATTCCCGAATTACATGAGGGTAGGGCATCCGGCAGGACTTACATCTGTCACTTTACCAGATGGCCCCCCTCACGTATGTCATCCTCCATCTCGTCCATCTGCTGTAGCCGTCAAGCCGACTTCCCAAATTATATTTCGTTTGTCAACTAAAGGGCTGTACATTTTATTTATGAGCTCCGCGTACCTTACTTTGTCTCTTAATAACTGACGAATTGATATCCTGTACCAGAACGATTTGAGGGAGCTTCACACCCAAACCAGGTTAATTTGCACTGTAGAGTTTTTAAACGACACCTACAGATAAAGAAGGCAAAGGAAGGTAGGGTAAATCGGATGCAACGCGCCGGAAATGTGTTCTAAAGAAAAAAACTGCGTACCTGATCAACGCCTAGCATCTACAGGTGTCATATGTTTCTAGTTCTGGTTCTAATGATGAGGCGCACATCGGCCACGGGCCACGGCCAGACGAGCCAGCAAGGATAATCCCAGCATTAGTATACACGGAAGAAAAAGCGTGGTCGGCCGTGTGGAGGCTCGGAAAAGCAAGAAGTCCAGCAAGATTCTCTGGCCACTTTGGGGGCCTCAGCTGTGAAACCGAACAAAGGTGATGCGAAAACGAAGCTTCCTCGGGGCGTCGTCGCCTTCAGTTTGATTTTGGTGCCCTGGCTCTGCAAATTTATACCGTTGCCGCTGGAATCCACTTTACTTTGGTGACAGTAACATGTGAGGCACCGGTGACCACTGACTATATATAACAAATATACGGGCAGCTCTATCATTTCAGCTGATTTCAGCTCATCCTACGAGGGAGAACAAGCCCAAACAAGCTGAAACTAGTTCAAGTGAAAGTATGTAGACCTATCCTTGCAAAACATGTATATATGTCGGAGACGGGGACAGTTTTGTGTAAGAACACAGATTCTGCCCGTTACGATATCAACTGTGTATGCAAATCAGTTACCCAACACATTTCTTTAACAGAGAAACAATTTACAAGAGTTACATGAGAAGGTTACTATGCAAAAGCCCGGGATACAGAAGAGTAGTAATTTCAGATAGCGACCTGACAAATGGTTTAAAACTGGAGTGCTTCTCTATAGCTGCAAAATATTATAAAAAGAGGGGGGAACGTAAGAACAAATGCAACCTGAAAAAACATTAATACAAAATTCAAAATACTAATTTCAATTACGAAGAGTACCTTGAAGCATAGCCTTAATTCCTTTGCAGAAATCTTCAAGCCGACCAAGTACTGGCCTGATGCCACATGATTGGGATACACACAGCTCCATGTAAAGTGACGCTTCAAGTGTCACCAATAGGAGCTGGCATACCTTCTCTTTCTCGGGATTTAGAGTGCTTGACCCATTTGCCTCAAATACTTCAGTGACAATACAAACCACTTGATCCTGAAAAGAGATATCATAGATGGGAGGGGATTATACACACAAAAAAACATCTTTCATATTTATAAATAGAAATTGAATGTCTTGTTTCATGAGGAGATGGCAGATTTCAACAAGATCCTAATGAACTGGACCTTAATCATAGAGCAAAACTGTAGAATACAGATAAACCAGTTCCAAATTCCAAGTCAATAATCATAAACTAGTGCAAGTTTCAAGTCAATAGTCTACAATAAACAGTTTCAAGTATGAATGAAGTCAATACTCTGCACACTGCACCATGACTCCTTTGTAAGGCTAGACATCATTTTTGGGTCACCTAGTTTACTTATAACTACTAGCAGTTAGGAAAATTCATTGAAATCTGCACTCAGAAAACTCAGAAATGAAACAGCGAAAAGAATTACCTTATGACAATTAACTGACTAGCTATTATAGTGTAAAATCTATGTATTACAAAATTAAACTGGTTTTGCATTTCCTTCACTTCAAAACTACAACTACGCATATTTGAAACAAGTAAAGCCGGTCCAAGAGAAAAAAAAAAAAAGCACAAAGTAGCGATTGTAGAAAGCAACAAGAGGCACAGCAGTTGCCACCTGTAAACCATGAAGAATATCTGGCATGGGAAGCTCAGGAAAATGGGCAAGGTCAAGAAATTCCAGTTCTTCTGCCCTTTTTACTGCTTCTTTTGCTTGACTACAGAGAAACTTCATAATAAGAAAAGCAATCCTGTAAATCTGAACAGCTAATATCTCAGTAAAACGAGTTTGCCTTATAGAATCAGAATCTCCTGAACTCTTGTCCCTTCTCACAACCGATAAAGCTGCACTAGGAGAAACTGAAACAGCTGCAGTTGACAAAGTACAACTTGCAGCAAATTTGAACCATCCATACTTGCTACAAATGAGTGGTGGTTTCTCATTAAGTGCTACTTCCTCTTTGATAACAGCAGGGCAGAAAAACGATGAGTTCCAGTTAGAGGCATTGCCAGTCTTTACAGTTCCTTTGCTTATAAATGCTAGCAGGTGAATAATAATCTCTCTTAATTCTGAATCTACTTCCTTCTTTCCAGTGTCCCGTGGAAAATGATATTTTGCCAAGATACATAGAAGTATGAGAATATTCTCAGTAAGACTAAGGGCTGAAAGTGATGTCTGTGACTTCTGCGATAATGCACGTTTCTTGCTCTGATGAGTAGTAGCACTCTGTGCAGACAGATATGATGACATCAAAGGTACTTGTCCTGAAAGGAAGCTGATAGTACTGTTTGTGACATTGTTATGAGAAATGTCATCATCCAAACAATGGTTCAGGGATGCAACAATACCGAGACCCAAGCCCCATAGGTTCACATCCTTCACTTGGGCGCTCAAGGAATTTCTCAAACAGGAGTTATCAAGAGACAACTGATTCAAAAGTACCTTTAAGAATGCAAAAATATTGGCAGACTGAAGAACTTTAGCACCATCCTTTGTTCGCCCCAAGGTCAAGAGGAAATTAAGTATAACATGAGTAGATAATAAATCACCATTCTGGCATTTATGCAGTATAGCCTGGAGATGAAAATGCTTTTGCAGAATAGGCACCCATACATTAGGAGGTACAAATCCCTTCAATATTAGGTCCATTGATGCAACAGCAAGATCAGAGCATTCCCTATTCTCTGCCAATTTGCACAGTACAGGTAGCAAGCTCACACTTAAAAGGACTAATTCGCCAAACATGTTAACATCATTTGGTAGGTCTTTTATGTCAACCGTGCTGTACATGAATTCATATGACAACAAAAGCAGAACAAGAAGTGCCTTCACTGGTTGCTTAAGAGCATGAGCAGATGGCATGAGATCAACAAAAAAAGAAGTGCTGGCACCTGAAATTTTCATTAGAAGTACAATATCTGGGCAGAGATGGCTTGATTTCTTCTTCTTTGCTTGATGAAACAATATTCGGGCAAGAGTTAGCAATAATTCCACTTGCCCTGATAAGAGGGGAAACAAGACCTCATTTGTATCAGCTAGAGGAAGCAGTGAATCAACAGCTGACTCAAATGATTTACATGCACATCTAATTGCAGATTGTATGGCCGCTGCTGATATGCCTCCATCAGGTAAGTCCAAGTTTTTGTTAGAAATCTGCAGATGTTCTAAGATTAGCTAACAAACAAAATTTCAAGTAAATTGCAACTTTCATAATTAGCTCAAGTCAACATGGGTAGATAGATTCATAAAATTTCCAAACTGATCACCAGTGAATAAGGCACATCATTCCTGATAACACCACCCCCCCCCCCCCCCCACCCACACTTGAGTAACAGACCTAACAACACGGTATGACATGGTTATGGGTCTGATCAGTTTATGGACACATGAAGTAAAAGCATGTTTTTGGACCTTCAGAATATCAAGGGCGAAAGTGAGAAACCGTTACGGGGCATGGTGGACTGGGTGGCCACCATTACATAGAGAGGCCTTAATTTAAAGTTAGGAATATATAAGGTTGTTAGAAGATAAAGTTGTACAATTTGTTAGGAGCCAGCTCTATATAAAGAGGGAATGGGCACACGGGACTCATTCAGAGGCAAGCAATGAAGAAGAATTGGTCCAAGTCTCCATATAGTCCAGCCTACCACAAAGGGCCGAATTCGCCTGGCTATGTTCTCAGTAGTGTTCACGCCTAGTGAACTGGTTCACAACATCTGGTATCAGGATAACCAGGGGTCCGTTTCCATGGCTTCTGCTGCTGATCGGTTGGTGCCGTCATGCTGCAACAGCAGGAGATGTCAAGGCGTGATCCAGCTAGCACAGCAAACGGGCACATTCGTGCTACCTGTGGCAATCCCGCCGCCATTGGGCCTGGTGGTGCAGGTAACAATGCGACTGAGGGCCAAGTCATCCTTGTCGGTGGAGGTGGCGGTTGTGAGGCTCCAGATGGCAGCAGTATATGGATTCGGTTGTCGTTGTTCCAGCAACGCCTGGCGGTCCCTCACATGCATGGTTTCAGAGCCTTTAGGAGGCATTTGTCTGCTTGGTCAGTTGGATCCTCCCAGGGCACATGAGGAGCAGTTGGAGCACAGTGCAATAGCATAACATGGCTACATATCAGGGAAGGCACTGCAGGTGTCCAACAGCGCTGGGCCCGGCGTTCTCCTTACCACCTAAGCAGAACTAGGAGCAACACAGGCCACAGCTCTGTTTCATACAAGGTTGACCAGGGAAGATGCCCCTACACTCTTTCTGTCCATGCTTCTGGATGGGGTCCACCAATAGTAGGCAATGGACAGAGAGCATCACAAATAAAGATTGAATTATCTAAAGTTTTTCTCTGGAATGAGCCAAGATGCAAAAGGCTGTTATTTCAAAGTATGTCAAATTTAGTGTCAAGTGCAGACTGCCACAAGTTTACCTCTGCAGCTCAAGGACAAGCTGTTTTCCCAAGAGTGTGGGAGTGTTATGGGGGCAGGGCAGCTGTTGGCCACAGTTAGTTAGAGAGATTAGGCCTTAAGCAAACTAGTTAGGATTAGATAAGATTGTTAGGAGATGAAGTTATTACGATTTGTGAGGAGCCAGGTATATATAAAGAGACATGGGAGTCATTTGGAACCAACCAATGAAGAACTAGCCCAAGTCTCCCTGCAGTTAGTCCACCTCCAAAGGGACCAATGAACTATGGTTCATAATAGAAACAGAATGGTGCATTATATCAATTCTCAATTGGTAAATGAAATTACCGCTCCTGTGTAGACAGATAAAAATGTCAAGAAGGACCTCAATGCAGAAAGCTTTGCATCAGCATAACACTTCATTAAATTTGCTTTACGCATAATATCCAGCATTTTTTTAGCTACTTCTTTAGACCTCTTCCTGTCTGAATCAGTCCAGAGATCAACTCCAAGCTCGTCATGTATGTGCTCCACATCAAATACAAATTTGTCGCTTGCCATCAGGTATGTATTTTGTAGTTGCTCCAAGGGATTTTGTTCAAAAGTTTAAACTCAAGAAGAAAAAACTGAGCAGCTCCTGAAAAGGGCCAGAGCTAATCTGACGACCTTCGAGTTCTCCATGTATATGATAATAAAGATCATTGATAACCAAATTATTAAGTTCTTGTTCACCACTGCACATTCAAGGGAGGATAATAAAATCAGTAAGTTCTTGATTACCACTGCATGCATCTCACTTTCTCCAAAACAAGAAACAAATGTCTAGTTGTGTACAGACTCAGAAATGGAATACTTTGAGAAATAAAGTGAATAATGCCTAATGCAGATTCAAACAAAAAGTAGTCACAATCATAGATCCCACAAAACTAAGGTTACCTGTATCCATGCAGGGAATACTGCGACAGGAGAGCTAAGAATGCATGGTGTTGTGACAACTGCATAAACAAAATGTAAGTAGCTGAAAAAAGTCACATAACAAATTAAGTATATCCACATCCAGTGGCCTAAACATTCAACAGAAGTATCTCTTCATAAGCATCTTTATTTAGCCAGTTGGGTTAGGATAGATTTTTGACCGACCCAAGAATACATGAGCTAGATGGGTTTGGGTTGGGTGGATATTATGGGTTACAGAGGTCTGATCTAGTGCACATGCCATGGCATCAGGGAAGCTCTCTGCCGAAAAGAAAGAAAATTTAAAAAACGAAATAAAATGAAAAATAAACCGCCATGAGTTCCCCATCCGCACCACCCCCACCCCCACCTCCGACCATCATGATGTACCACCACGCCCTCGCCTGCCACTGGTTCCTCTAGGTAGGCGCTGCGACGGGGTGCTACCAGTCCACCACCCGGCCATGCAGCATGGTGCAGCCGTCTCACGCGCCTGGCATCAACTCCAGCCACCATGGCAGCTGCCACTGCAGTGGCGTCCAACCTTGTGGCCTTCCTTCGGTCTCACTCCAGTATGCTCCCCTAGACCCATAGGCAGGTCTCCAAGCTAGATACCTCATCAGCCACCTCATACTATTATTTGTTAGTTTTAAAATATCACCATCTTTTGGTTTGTACCACTCTTATCGAGTTTTCATCTCTAACCTACCAGAACTTGAAAGGGACTCTACTTTGGTGATGTGCTGTGCTATATACTATAGTGGGCATCCCAATAGAAATTACATTCTCTAGTAGGGGCCTCACATCCTGTTTTATACTTTGTAGTTATTTGTCTTGTGTCCTAGTCTAATTTTTCCATACAACTGACATTAAAACAACATAGGACGTGAAGCACTTTTCTAGAACACAAACGGAAGAAAGACAGTGTAAACAAGGTGATCCAAAGAACCAACATCTAAGTCTCATAGATGGCTTACTTTTGTTGATATGATCTGAATTTGTTTCACAAATGAGAAAGACAAGCTCCCACCAGTATCACCAGTTGACAACTTTGTTATTAAATGGATGATACATAGGCAGGCAGCTACCTGTTCAAATGAAGATAATAGCAATAAGCATACCTTGCCATTCTTATTAGCATGATTAGTAACCACAATTTAAATGAAAGAAAAAAACCGAAGGAAAAAGGCAATTTGTCAACCCTCAACTCTTGCTGCAGTTCATTTCCCAACCTTAATTCTAAATATTGTGGAATACAGTCCTCAACAATCAATATCAGGGCACCTCATCAGCTGAATGAACAAATATACACACGTAAATATATAAGAGGCCCCTATACTATGGGCTGATTACATGTGACTACATATGCATCCCCCACCCCCCCCCACACACACACACCTTTTTTCAAACTCCTGGTAGGTCAGAAACAGAGTTTGGAATGGTAGAGCATATGACACACCCTGGTATGCGACTTTGAGAAGAAATCAGCTAGCTGCAAATCTGAAGGCACATATTTAAGAATGCTCTTGCACCTGAGAGCGCGTATAAGAAACATGAAGTCCAATATGTTTCGTAGGAGGGGTGAAGTAGAAGAAAAGAGAGAAGAAAAAGACAAGAACAAAAAGACAGAGGGTGGAGAGAGATGGATGAGCCCCTCCTAGGCTGATATTCGCCACTGCTAGCGTCCAACAACAGGGGAGTAGGTCCTGGATCAGAAACCCCAGGATCAACTAAAAGCCACCTCAACCAAGCTATCTCAGCTGTCACTCAACTCAGCCTCAGCGCTTGAGCAGGATACAGCAGTTTGTTTCTTTGTCTTCCAGGCAATGAGAGAGGAGCCAAGGAAAACACAATAGGCAGAAAGAGATCGACAATCAGACAGATCACTAGCCCAGGTTGCATCAGAATATGCCTGGAGGTGTAGTGTGCTAGAGCGTGAAAAGAAAAGATGACACGAGATGGTCGCCCGCAGATAGTGAAGAACATGAAGATGATGACTATAGTGAAGCTTAGTAGAATACACGAACTAACTGAGAATGTGAACAGCTTGAGAAATGTCAGGATGAGTGGATACCAAGGTCACGTGAGGCAACCACCATGGCATGGCGCCTAAATGATTTTTTGTGTTGGTTCCAAGAATTGAGGGTCCTGTTTTATGTGGTTCCAAGTAAAGAGATACTGTTTATTAGAAAAGATGTATTGACCGAACATACAAATTTCCTTACAAAAATCACATAGTAGCACACATAAAGTATTTTTAGCATATTATTGAGTTGCATGCACCAACCAGTTCAACCCAAAAGCTTAAGCTGATGGGGAGAGATGGACAATTCACTTATATTCCAACACTCCAACACTCCCCCTCACGTGGAGGCTCCCTCAGGCCTTAGACGTGGAATAGGAGCGGACAACAATTATTTTATTTAATTGTGTTTACCAGGATTCGAACCCGAGACCTCTGGCTTTGATACCATATTGAGTTGCATGCACCAACCAGTTCAACCCAAAAGCTTAAGCTGATGGGGAGAGGTGGACAATTCACTTATATTCCAACACATATGACGAAAAAAGACAGATTGACTGACAATTTTGTTTCTTGACACCTGGGATGAATTTCAAATTGAGTCTTAGCAAGTTTAGCTTTATCTCCACTACATAAATTAATTTTTGGAAGAACTTTCCAAACAATGGAACATCCTGAATTTGCTAATGGGGACACTGGAACCCCTGAATACAAAATTCACTTGTCGTAGTACACCATTGTGCATTCACTATGCCTATATACTACTTTAGTCAGATATTTGATAACCAGTGAGAGAGCTTGGAGGAAAAGACGATATGAACCCCCTAGCCAGACTACTATGCCACTATGTACTGTTTTAGTCAGATGTTTGATAACCAGTGAGAGAGCTTGGAGGAAAAGACGATATGAACCCCCTAGCCAGACTAAAATTAAAAGAAGAAAGAAAGAATGGCATTATCTTCGCTTAATCAGATAAGAAACAATAAATCTACCTTTGCATGATGAAGAAGTTCCTTTTTGTATGCATTACTAGACAAATTACTGATCAGATCGTCCAAAATAGCATCATCAAACCATTTCAAGACTACACTGCTACGACAAGGCCTATGCTCTTTTTGCCCCTTTGGATCATCTTGGACAGTGTTAGAAGTCTCTTCAAGCAATTTTCCTTGCAAGAATAACTCATGTGACATGATCTCAAATATTTTACCCTGACAATGGTACCTGCAAATTGAAAGAACTTCTATTGGGAGTGAATGGGAGTAAATCATCTGGAAAAGAATCTAACTTCGGTAAATAACTACATTTCATTTAAAAATCTACAACTGAACTCCAGGCCTCACACTAAATGCTATATTACGAAGCAGGGTCAGCAGATACAACCCATTTTTTAAAGAAAGATCTTAATAAGATATTGATTTAGAAATGAAGGCCGACAATTCAATAGTTGTGATTGATCATACCTTAAAGAAAATTTCTCATCAATGGCATCAACAGTGTCAATAGAGCAGATATCAAGTGTAGCACGAATACACCGTGACAAGTTATCCCAGAATGTTACAGAGCTTCTTAGCTTCTCTAAAATGTACAAGAACTGTATACCACTTTCCCATAATGCCTTCAACAAATCGAGAATACTGAGTAACACCAAGGGAGATCTGCAAGGAATATATTACCTGATATTAAATATTGTAACTCAATTCAACATATCAGCTGCATAATATCAACATATTCTTAGGTTCCAGCACAAAATAGGGGCAATGATGAAGTCATGAAGAAACCAGTTAAGGCCTTGTTTGGCTGCACACAAATACACCTCAATCCATATGATTTGAGAGGGATTCAGGTGAAATTTGAACTAAAATACACTTCAATCCCTTCCAAACCGTATGGATTGGGGTGTATTTGTGTGCAGCCAAACAAGGCCTAAGAGTTTTGTCTTTTTGATAAAATTTCATTAAATGAAACCTGAACGGTTTTCTCCAGAAGAAATGAGGAAAAAAATCTCCTCGCCTAAGATCAGGTTCCTCTGATATGGCGACAAATATAATATATCCTTTACCTATTCATGAGCTCCATGGACCTTTCAATATAGTCCAAGATTTGGTCAACAAGTCTAGCATTACTTTTTGAAGCAACAGCAACTCCATTGTCAAGATCATTGGTGGAAGCATTATGATCAGTTGGCTTCATACTCTGCTCTATCAAGGAAATAAGAAAAAGCAGGCTGCAAAAAAAAAAAAAAATAAAATAAATATGCCAGGTTAATTCACATGTGAATTATTTAACAGTTTATGTCTATGAATAACATAAGCAGGTCAGAAGGCAATACAGTAACATAATAATTAATAATCTTAAAAAAAAAAAAACATAAGTTCAGGAATGTGGAGGTTATAAGAAAACAGTTTGCAGCACATAGAGCTCAAATTAGACTAGAGATAATAAGGATAGTTTATACCAGCTGGACATAACACAAAGTGGTAAAAATCTCATGCTCGAAAATACTGTCATAACACAAGACCAATGCTTCCAAAACAGCTTCGCCAGTCAATAGTGGGATATTAAATGTAATGTTTTGAAAGCAGATGGCATGTAGTGGATAAGATGTTTGGAAATGCTTTGAATAAAATCATTTAGCTACAACTCATCTACTTTTTTCCACGAACATGCAGGAGAGCTGTGTATCATTATATTAAGAAGAAAACAGGAGCAAGAACCCTTACAACACACCTGAGCAAACTTGGTTTACAACTCATGTACAGTATAAACCATACATTGTATTTATAATCTTTCTATTAAAATGACTTTAAACTTTAGATCATGAGTTGTACTCAAATGGTTGTACGTGTAGCAGAACTTAAGTTGTTTTGCAATAACAGATGCTAATTCGGAGAAATTAGCAATGACATTTAAGGATTTATTTGTCAAAAAGATAGCATATGAATAGTTCTATGAAACAGTCAAGTTGTTTTGCAACAACAGATGCTGATTTGGAGAATTAGTAATGACATTTATGGAATCATTTGTCAAAAGATAGCATATGAATAAGTCTATTTAATAGTCTATGCAATAAATTATATAAAGTCAGAGACTCAGTATCTCAGGCGTGCTATATAAATAAGTGTGATAGAGAAAAGATTCACAAAAGTGGTGATCACTATATAATGGTAATATGGAAATCTGAATCACAAACATATTCAAAAAAAGAGCATTTCTGGGATAACATTTTGACATCAACCACCATCTCACTTGTTACTCAAAATATGAACACCATGGAAGAAACAACACCTGATAACGAGCAGCAGATGTCAAAAAGGTTGAATACAGCTACAATCAAACAATCATTAGTTTTATCATCCTCATCTAGAATGCAGGATATACTTGATTCCAATCTCCGAACCTGAGAGCAATTATGAAAGGGGAAGGAAACATAAGAGTGGCATCAGCACATAAAGATGGCAAAAAGAAAAAAAAAAAAAAAAAAGGTTATCAAGAACAATGAAGGACTGAACAAACATCATGTAATAAAGCACTAACCTCAACAATATCACCAGTAAAGCTGGCATTTTCCATCAACCGAGGTTGGGCCTTATATGCAATGAAACACAATGCTGAGAATGCTCTAGCAGCAGCTACTTGCATATCCTTGAGAAACAAATGAGGATCCTCAGTCTCAATTATAATATGTTGACAAGATACAGGTACAATAAAGAAACTAATAAAGAAAAGAGAGGCAGCAACCAATTTCATCAATTCTCATTTTTCAGATCAAAATAAGATGGCCATCAGAAGCAATCCATCAATGTAAGATGTCTTTAATTTGAAATATCAAACCTAGGAAGTTTTGACCGACAATAAATGAAAATAAATGAACATCAAGTGTAAAAAAAAGTTTTGACCAACTTTTAAGGTCGTTGTTTTTGAAGCAATTGGCATACATTTTAAAAAAGAAACTAAAGGTCAAAATATACTTTCAAAGACTTTTTATTGAACCAAAATACGCCTTACATTGATAGACACAGGGAGCAGTTTTTGTTCTATCAACTGATGTTCACATAATTTCCTCACCAGCAAAAAAGTCCAGAAAATACATGAATAGATTGAATGCATGTAAAATCCAAAAAGTTTCTGAGAACAGATGGTTTCATTCGAAGATTGGTTATTCTACATGCACACTTGAGCATAGCTCACCACCAATATTGATTCAAACTTTCTAATATTGATGCAAACTTTTAAAAATGTGAACAAGACAACCATTCCTCCATCCTTTTGCACAAGTAATGAAATAAGATACATTTTTTCTCTTTTCATTTCCTTTGTGTATTTCTAATATGGATACAAAATACCCTTGTTTCACATGGATGAATTTCTACAGCAAAACAAGTGCTTCATGTGTCATTTTTAAATAGTTGGTATTGTTGGAATTTCTGATTATTGGATAATGGGCTTCACACTAGAGGGGTAGCCATATAGTTCATACATGGGCCTCATGGGCTTAGCCTCATGGGCCTAATACAATACTCCAACACCCCCCCGCAGTCTGAACTACCGGCGCAGCGGAGTTCCAGACTGGACAGGCCTCATGGGCTTTTAGCCTCATGGGCCTAATACACACATACTCCAACACCCCCCCGCAGTCTGAACTACCGGCGCAGCGGAGTTCCAGACAGGACATGAAAAGAAGTTCACACAGGAGCCCCCCCATAGACGCAACTAGCCACTGGTGATGTTGAGGCTGGAGCGAAACTCGGTGAAGGTCGAGGACGGGAGGCCCTTCGTGAAGATGTCGGCGAACTGGGAGGTGGTCGGCACGTGAAGGACCCGCACCTCGCCGATGGCGACCCGATCACGGACAAAGTGTAGGTCAATCTCCACATGCTTGGTCCGCTGGTGCTGAACGGGGTTGGTGGAGAGGTAGACCGCACTGACGTTGTCGCAGTAGACCAACGTGCTCCGGAGGAGAGGGCTATGGAGCTCTCCAAGGAGCTGCCGGAGCCAGGAGGCCTCAGCCACGCCGTTGGCGACGGCGCGGTACTCCGCCTCGACACTGGAGCGGGAGGCCACCTGCTGGCGCTTGGACGACCAGGACACCAGGTTACCGCCCAAGAAGACGGCGTAGCCGGAGGTGGAGCGCCGAGTGTCCGGGCAACCACCCCAGTCGGCGTCCGTGTAGACAACCAGCTCGGAGGAGGAAGATCGCCGGTGGAGGAGCAAGCCGTAGTCAACAGTACCCCTGAGGTAGCGAAGAAGACGCTTGAGAGCGGTGAGGTGGGGCTCTCGGGGATCATGCATATGGAGACATAGCTGCTGAACTGCATAGGTGATGTCCGGCCGGGTGAAGGTGAGGTACTGAAGAGCACCGGCAAGACTCCGATATGCAGTGGGATCAGTCACTGGTGCACCCTCGGTCTCTGACAGCTTGCCCTGAGTGTCAACCGGAGTGGAGCAGGGGTTGCAGTCAGTCATGCCAGCGCGCTCGAGGATGTCAAGAGTATACTGCCGCTGGTGAAGAAGTAACCCTGCAGGGTGAGGCTCAACAGTGACACCGAGAAAGTGGTGGAGCACTCCCAGATCCTTCATAGCGAACTCCTGCTGAAGAGAGGAGATGATGCGGCGGAGGAGTGACTGACTGGAGGCTGTGAGGACAATATCATCAACATAAAGCAAAGAAAATACGCCTCGGCTCCATGGTGATAGATAAACAATGCGTGTCGGACTTGGCCTCCACAAAGCCCGTGTCGGGTAGGGAAAGCAAGAAAACCGGTGGTTCCACGCCCGGGGGGCCTGCTTGAGGCCGTAAAGAGACTTGTTGAGCCGGCAGACCATGTCAGGGCGAGAAGAGTCAACAAACCCCGCCGGTGACTGCGAGATCTTGTCTCGGTGAGAAGACCATGCGAGAAAAGCATTTTTCACGCCCAAATGATGCACGGGCGAGGGAGCAAGTGAGAGCCAGTGAGAGCACCGTGCGGACGGTGGCCGGCTTGACCACGGGGCTGAAAGTCTCATCGTAGTCAACCCTGGGCGCCGAAAGCCGGAGAACCTGGGGCCGAGCCTTGTACCGGCTGAGTACCATCCCGCCCGGGCGCTTGTGTGTCCGCATCCACTTGCCGGTGATTTATACATTGGAGCCCGGCGGACGGGGCACGGATCCCACGCCCGGGGGTTGGCGAGGGAGTGCCGCGTTCTCCTCTTCCATCGCCAGGCGCCAAGTGAGGGTCGGACAAGGCCGCGGACGGAAGAGGGTGCCAGGGAGAGACCTGCAGTCCCCCCGCATCATCGCAAGAGCCCGGGGCCGTGGTACCGCCGGCTGCGGGCGCGTCCACCATATGGTGAACATGACGCTGGTGTCGGTGAAGAAATGGGGTGGTACACCGGGCGTCGTGACACGGGCAATGGGCCGGGGGCGGCGGAGTCGGTGTCGCCGGGCGATGAAGAGGCCGCCCCGCGTGTCGAGACCCCGGCGAAGAAGGGGCCACCGGTGCCGACGACGGCGGCGGCGGGCGGCATCGGGCCGGCACGACGCCGGGGGACGAGCGCCGGCCGGGCGGCCTTGCAAAGAAGGGGCCGGGCCGCCCCGAAGGCGGTGGCGGCGCGGCGCTGTTCGGCACGGGCGCCGGTAGACAAGCGCCCGCCGGGCGAGCCACGCCGGTGGGGCCGAGGCGGCGGCCCGGGGACCACGCGTCGGTGCAGGGACGAGGGCCGGCCCGGAAGGTGAACCCTCGATGCCCGGAGGAGGCACCGGCAGGTGGCGAAGCCGGGGCACGGTCTGTCGGGAGAGAGCACGGTGTAGCGGTACCTGGTGGCTCAACCACCGGGTCGGGGGAAACAACAGGGAGAGGGTCGAATCCGGTGGAGGTGGGTGTGGTGGTGGTGGTGGAGTGGGGGAAGACGGACTCATCGAACACCACATGACGAGAGATGAGGACCCGACGAGAGGTAAGGTCAAAGCAAATGGGTACCCCTTGTGATCCGGGGAGTACCCGAGGAAGACATAGAGAGTCGATCGGGGAGCCGCCTTGTCGGGAGCAATGGGCGTGGTGTTAGGGGTAACACGCACACCCGAAGACTCAAGGTGATCGTATCGGGGGAGGGGTACCGAAGAGAGCGTGGTGTGGTGTGGGTGCCGGGCAAGCAAACGGAAGGAAGACGGTTTAGGAGATAGGTGGCGGTGTGTAAGCTCTCAGCCCGTAAGCGAGCAGGAAGAGACGCCTGAAGTAGAAAGAGTGCGCATGGTGTCATTGGTGGTGCGAATCATGCGCCAGCCTTTGCCGCTCGGGAGAGGAAGTATATGGGCAAGACATGCGCAACCGGACACCGTGAGAGAGGAAGAAGGCACGAGAGGTGGAGTTATCGAACTCACGGCCATTGTCGCGACCGGACGGCCTTGATGGTGAGGCCGAACTGGCGTGGACACCCAAGCGAAAAAAGTGGAGAATCGCGGAAAAAGCATCCGACTTGGCACGCAAAGGAAAAAGTCCACGAATAATGAGAGAAATCATCAACAATCACAAGATAGTACTTATAACCAGAAATGCTGATGACAGGAGATGTCCATAGGTCGTAATGTACAAGATCAAAAATGCAGGCCGCATGAGAGGAAGAACTATGAAAAGGAAGACGAACATGACGGCCTAGTTAGCACGCATGACACAAATGCTCATCGTGAGCCCGAGTACATGGAATGTCGGAACTACGATCGAAGCCGCATCAGGGCATCACGTCCAGGATGGCCGAGGCGCCGGTGCCAAGTAGTGGAAGAAGTGGTGGCGGCGAAAGCGGCTGACAAATCAGGTGGCGGAGAAGGCGAGGCAGACGCCGGGAAGCGAAAGAGTGTAAAGGGAGCCCCGTGCTATCACATCGGAGCGTAGGACGCCGGAAGCCAAATCCTTCCACAAGAAGACCGTAAGAGTCAAACTCCACGTAACAAGAATTGTCACCGTGTAAATCGACGAATAGAAAGAAGGTTGTGAACCATCGAAGGTGCAACAAGAACATCGGGAAGGCGTAAGGAACCATGAGTGCCGGTGGCACCCACAGAAGTGACAGGAAGACACGAACCATTTGCGACCATGATGGACGAAGGGTGAGAGGAAGGAGGGTGAATGGACGAGAGTATACCGGGGTTGGGGGTGGTGTGGTAAGTAGCCCCCGAGTCCGCGATCCACTCTGGGCCGGCCGAGGTGTCGCCCATAGTGCTTGAAGGAGTGTGCCAAGTCCGCCTGGCTCCAACCGGGAGGCACGGGCGGTGCCGGGAGAGCACGGGGGTCGAAGCCGGGAGGAGCACCAGTGAGCATGGCGGCCGACGGGCGAGGCACACCACCGGGAGCCTGGAAGGGCCACATGGAGATACGCCACGACCATGGGTTGTGGAAGGGCGGCCGTGGAGCGTCTCGTGGTGGCGGTGGAGCCGGTGAAGCCTGATTGGCCCCACCCCACCCCCACGACCCCCCCGCCCGCCCACCGCGACAACGACCACCACGGCCCCCCCCCCCCGCTCGGCCCGGGAGGAGGACCTAGAAGGGACGACGGCGGCGGAGGAGTCGGGCGCGGCGGTGGTAGGGCAGCGAGAGCAGACGAGGAGGTCGAGGACCCCGGCGTAAAGACGGGCCCAGGCGGACCACCCTGAGTGAGCTCCTCCAGGGCAAGGTCGTCCCGAACCTCGTGGAAGGTGGGGAAGGGCCGCTGCCGGGTGAGACTGTAGCGGAGGTGGCTGAAGCGGTCGCTGAGCCCGCGGAGGACGTTGAGGACCAAGATGCGGTCCTCCACGGGGCAGCCAAGGTCCCCCAAGGGAGTCCGCCATGTTCTTCATCCGGCAATACTCGGCCGACGGAGGGTCACCCTGGACGAAGTTGCGAAAACTCGCGTCGAGACGGAGGGCCCGGGCTTCGGCATTGCTCAGGAACTGGCCCTCGAGTGCTAGCCAGGCTCGGCGGGCGTCGGGGACGTTGCGGACGATGTCGTGGAGCTCGAGGGAGATAGTCCCGACGATCCAGGACAGGACGATGCTGTCAAGGCGGAGCCACGCCGGGTTCTGGGCCGCAACCGAGGTGTCCAGGAGGACGTGGTCGTCGAGGGCGTAGCGCCGGAGGGTGAGGAGGAGCAGGTCCCGCCAGCGGGCGTAGGAGGGCGACTCCTGCTCGAGGACGACGGGGACGAGGTTCCGAATGTTCTGGACCCCGCCGGCCTAGTAGTGGAGCTGCATCACGAGCGGGTCGGTCGGGTCGTGTCAGAGGACCGCGGTATGGGACGCGCGGGGCCCACAGCGAGCCGGGGCGAAGCGGCACCGGCGTCGTGGAAGGGAACGCCGCCGACGGAGCTGCTCCGCCGGGCGATACGGGAGCAAGGCGTCGGCAGCGTCGCGCCCCGCTCCCATACGAGTGCAGCGGCGCCAAGCGGGCCTCCCCCGCCCGCGGCAGCGATCCGGGCAGCAGCGATGGCGGCGGCGACGAGTGGAGTCAGCACCGCCCGCCATGGCGTAGGGTTGGGGAAGAAGCGGCGGAGGAGGTGGCGCCGGGAAGGAGGCACCAGCGCCGTGTAGGCGGGCTGCTGCTGCAAGGGCAGCGGCAGCAGCGGCTGCAGTGGCGTGTGCGCCGCTGGCCCTGGCGCCAGCTGCGGCGTGCTGGAAGCCGCCACGCCGAGCCGGAGGCCGCCCGCGCCCGTCTTGGAGGGCGGCCGCGCCCTTGCTGCGCGCCCTGGGGCCACCCGCGCCGGGCAGCACGCCTTGGGGGCCGCCGCGGCCAGCTGCAGGCCGGGCGCACCCGGCTGCGCGCGCCACTGGCGCGTCCGCGCCTGGCTGGGGCCGGGCGGTTGCTGCCGGGGCGGCCGGGCGGCGGCTGCTTCCGCGGGCCTCCAGCGCCCCGGGCGGCAGCAGCGGGCAGCGTTCTGCGCCGGCGCTGCGGCGCCCGGACCCGCCGCCCAGCGCCGGGGACGACGGCCAGAGCCGCGGCCGCGCCCTGCTGCGCGAGGCCGGGCTGTGGGCGGCGACGCGCCCAGGAGGAAGAAGAGGGGGGGGGGAAGAAGGAGAAGTAGGTGGGAGGAGGAGGAGGAGGAGGCCGGCCGGCCATGGGTGGCGGCGCCGGCCCGGCGGCTGGGATGGCCGGGCGGCCGAGGGAGGGAGGGGAGGGAGGGAGGGAGGGAAGAGAGAAACCCTAGCTTGATACCATGTTGGAATTTCTGATTATTGGATAATGGGCTTCACCCTAGAGGGGTAGCCATATAGTTCATACATGGGCCTCATGGGCTTAGCCTCATGGGCCTAATACACACATACTAGGCTTAGCCTCATGGGCCTAATACACACATACTCCAACAGGTATAAGACCTCTAGAGACATCCCTTAAAGACTGCAAACTATGCAATTAACCTTACAACATAAACATAGATAACATAACAGGATACATGACATTCTTGAGGGGCCATAATTAAACAATATATTACGTCATGTGTAGAAGTATCGAATGCAAAGACTCTGCTCAGGACATAAATGTAGACTTACAGAATTATGAAAGGACATCAATGATATTAGAGCTGTGATAAAAGAAAACGGCTTCAATGAAGATGACAAAACCATGGTAATGAATGGTGGATTTGGCTGTAAATCCTGAAAGAATAACGAGTCAAAAAAAATACAGCATGATGTAGCAATGGCATTCCTGCAAAACTATGACAGGCGAATCAGAAATGACATACTACTATCAAGTATCAGCTCAACATTTCCATAGAACCAATCGATGCCCTATTAGCCAAACATACTGATGTTAAAGGTGTGTACAGTTGCTCCTTTGGCATCCTTATGAGGGTTATCAGCCTTGTACATGGTTTTACAATTTAGATACCTTTTCAGCACATGGAATTGAAGGGTTTGCCATGAAACCATGATGACAGCAGAAAAGACAAGAATCACCAAATTTCTCCTTGCTTAATGCTACATCCTAGTGTCCTGTGCTATGTGGCAAACTATTTGTACTTTAAACAATGAACTTAAGTGTTTCATGACTAATAACCCATATAAAGGGGCTTTTGATAGTATAATCTTTCAATTTAAGTTCAATGTAATGAGTTGTCCTTTCATTTATAACTGTATTTAACACCATATGCAAAATAATTCTTGTCAGCATGCTCTCAACAGACTTAAGAAAATAACTCCCCCACAGTAAAAACTGCTTGATGTAATTGAACATGATATGGTCTCCATGTGTACATCTGACCACTATTTTCTATTAGAATATTAATTATGAGATTGTGAAAGAATTTTTCAAGACAAAATTACGATATGAATATCATGATTCCAAACTAAACAATTCAAAACTTGTTCCTGCTCAAAGTGTAAAAAGTTTGACTGAACCATGCCCAAACATCTAGTATTTATGACCAGAGATAGTAAGACACGGACATCAGAATTTGCACCTTCTAAGAAGTTGCTATTTAAAATTGCAAATATAGCATTCCTACCTAAAAAAAAAGATTACCATGGGATTCACTGAAGTTTTTCAGATAGAAGTTGAATTTAATAATCTAGTAGGTCATCAATCACTTGGATTCTTTCAGTGAAACACAATTAGATAGTATCTGGCTTATTTAATATAACAAGCATTGATAACACTTAGATAGCACAATAGGCATGGTTTCATTACGTGTAATGCCTCCAATAGTTAGCCCTTGAGCTCTTTATTACTTCTTATATGTAGCTCACAATTAGTATTAACTATTTAGTAGTGTGCTGCACATGATTGTAGCTTAGTTCAAATTCACAGCAATACATCACATGTGACAAATGTGTAGCTGTAAACATATTTTACAACAATGGAAAAAAATTATAAACTGTATAAGCAAAATATCGATGAATTGTAAAATGTACATTGAAACTGACATAACAACATGTCGTCCTTTTGTTTACCTCTGGTAAATTGGACAGGATGTGATACATAATATCAAGTCCATTGCAAAGGACAAGCTGGATATCTTCAATATCCTTAAGACCATGATAATTGCTCCTATACGAGTCCTGAAATTTTCTTAAGAGATTATCATGTAAAGGTCACAAAGCTAATGGTTCATTAATATACTAACAGAAAGAATATCCTTACATGCAGTAATTGCGTTGACACAGATAATATGCTCCAGAGTACACCATGGACAGATGAATCATACAGTAGAATTTCCCAAATGATGCCACCAAGCTTTGATGAGAATGGTTTTACTTGAATACAGCTTTTCACCAATTCAAACACCTAATCAATTACAGTTAAGTGGCAATATTTAGCTTCTCTATTATCAATGGTAACAACAAATGAAAACAAGATCAACAAAACTGGAATATTTCTAAAATATAAATCTACTAAAATGAAATAAGAATCACAGCCAACTAAGTGGAAAATTTTACATTATGTCTATTAAGTTCAATCGACAGAGAAAAAAAAAAAAAAAGAGCTATGATTCACAGGTACTAAAAAAAAAATCACAGTTAACAAAACACGATATACTATCATTATATTGAACAAGTATAAAAGAACAATTAAAAAAACATACCCGAAGGGTTGTCTTCCAAAGACTACATTCCTTGTGTTTCCAGTTCACATGATTAACCATGATGTATTGAATTGAGAAAACAATTAAAGGTGATATTATATCATCAGCAGCTGCTCCTTTCCGAAGAACCTGAATGGTAAAATCAAGCACTGGGAAATATAGCAATGGATCAGGTCATCACTTACGCTAAAAAAAGAAAACTTATGTAGACTGTAGAGTTAAGGCAAGTGAAGACTGAACAGTCCATAGTGTTCTCAACCAAAAGAACTTACCTTTGCTTAAGTTTAATAATTTTATTTATGCCTTAAGTGTACAACATACTTTCTAAGAGCTCCACTATGTTTCAAAACATATACATCCAGCCATCCAGGGGTCAGAAACTGAATTGTTTACAATCATGAGATTCTGAACTTGCACCAAACATATAGTTTGGTGTTAGATTTCCATATAGGATACTACTATGCCAAAAGCATTAATTTCCTTTGAACCTTTCCCACTTTTCAAATAGTTAAATCTTATGCTTAAATGATAAAATAAATTGGCTACTAAGTGGGCAAAAGTGAACAAAGGTCAGTGAAAACCAAATAGTTTCACATATATGAGGACAATGCTTGTGTAGGACCAGGCCACCAGGACCTAGTTTGGTTGTATGTCAACTGTAGCAGTATTTTTCTTAATTATGCAGGAGTAGCCATATTATTTTACTGATTTTCTTTTTCTTGAATACTTGTAAATTGTAATAGCACCATTCAAGTATCACAAATAGTAATGGCATGATCCAAAACCAGAGAAATTATAATGGCATTAGATTAGGCAGAGCTCCTAACTCATTGCACAGAAAAAATAATAATAGCATAGATTCAATTAACTCTAAAACGTAAAACACGAGTCCACATACTAGACAAAGAATACATGTGCGTCATTCAAATAAAATTAGAGAAAAACTAGCAGCAACGGCCTAGTCCAGAGTCCAGAGATAGCCTATGGATCTCCTTCGTGCCGGCAATACACCACAAGCCGCCAGCAGTACTATTTCTCATTATTAACACCTAACTTTCAAGATAGGTTTTGCATCATCAACATAAGTGCTCAGACGGTTTTCCTTAGTATTCCAAAATCAGGAAAATGGTATTCCTCATACACAAATAAAAAGGAACAAACCAAAAAAAAAAAAAATATCAATGAGCTAGCATTTAATATACCATGTTAGATCAACTGTAATGATTGAAAATACAACTAGAAATGACATTCAAAATGAAAAATGTTGAAAGTCAGAAGCAAAATAATATTATCTTGAATAATACATGCCTGAAGATGTAAGTGAAGAACAATCTCCATTTCCTTCAGAGGCAGCAAAAAGCATTCTAGCTAGGGCTCCAGAAAGTAACCAATCACTGCAGAGGTAGTTGCAGCAGTCAGATTTTGGAAGTTCACTTTCAAAATTACAGAAACATACAGCAAGGGTATGTCTGATGTACCATGTTCAATTACACACCAAATAATTCAAACAGAATGAAAATAAAAAGTACCTTGATGGACCATTTAATTGTGAAGTGAAGATGTTGCACTCAAACGCCACATCAAACATGTGATATGGAGCACTAAATAGACACAATAACAGCTCATTAATTAAAGATTTACAGAAAGGACAGTTTCGCTAGATAGGATCTTTTACAATGTAAGTCTAAAAGTAATTTTACAACAATTGCTTGAATTCCTACCAGAACAATAAGCATCAGTTATGGCATGTTATAACTCATAAGCATACTAATTACTTAACACAAACAGAACCAAAAAGAAACTCATATAGAATGAGATATCAAATATTCGAATTTCATAAATAACTAAAAATGCCATTTGGACCACACAAAGGATAGAAAGTGAATAATTGGCTATTACTCAAATGTTACGACAAAAGTAGTTCTTTACAAGTTTATCAGTAATCCCTCTTTTACCTTGAAAGTTTCTACTGAAAGCATAGCAGATTCAGACATTTGGACAAATATACAATATACTCTAACATCCCCCAGCAGTTATAGTGAGAGGCAGTCATACTGAGTCTGAGACTGAGAGCATCGTGGGCAGTCAGACTGGAGAAGAAATTGAAGACTAACACCTCATGCAGTCATAACAACGTCACAATGCAAATGCATTGACTGATGACTGGAAAAGAAACTGATGAATAGCTCATGTGGACGATAGCCGTTTTTGTCCTCAAGGTAGCTGAGGTCAAAGTGTGCACATGGTCAAAGCCATAGAGGGAGGCGCTGGTCTGAAGCAGCAACAGAGGCACAAGTACACAATCACTAGCATCCTGTGGACGGCTGCAATAGAACGATGACTCGTTCAAAGACGAGGCTGCTCAGACGCATCAACAAGTGCTCATGCATCGTCCATTAGCAACACCAGCGGCGATGTCCATGAGGTGGCAGCGGTAGGGACTTGGATCAAGAACCAATGTGATTAGGAGGACCAATAAGGGTGGCACCAGCCTAGATAAGTGTTCACTGTGAAGTTAGCTTAACCACAAGCAATGACATTGCTGCCTGGTAGGGCATGTGATAAAAACCATGTCCTTGGGAGAGCCAGCGAGTGAATAATGAGGGAGGGATTGGCAAACAAGCATTGGGGGAAAAAAACAGCAACATCTCAATGCAATGACATTGCTCTGCGTTTTCGAGAAAAAACAAAAACAAAGAATGGCGCAACCCTGGTAACATGGGAGAATAATGGCCCAGACGGTGGCACCCGCGCAATACAACAGGTCGCAAGATGGTCACAGGACCCATGGTATATCAGCCTGACGATGCAGAATGGGGGACGCTTGAAACCACCATCCCATGCTGTGGATCAACTAGATTGGAAAAAATATACAGTGCTGCCCCCGCGGAGATCAATCTCCCCAGGGGTGGCACAGCGGCGTTAGCCTTGGGGTTCAGGAAAAAAACTGAAACTGCCACCCCATGCTGCAGATCAACTAGATTGGCCCAATACGGTGCCTGCCCCCAGTGGAGATCAATCTCTAGGGGCAGCACAGCAGCTGTAGCCTTAGGGTTCGGGAACAAAACCTAAACTCATGATACCAAGAAAGCTAAGTAGATTGGGAATACAACATGGGATACATAGACATAGAGGGCAAGAAACCGCCCTACATACATATGGCAATATCAGATTATAATCCAAAACTACCAAATACACTCTACCAGATATGAATACACATGGCCTGTACGTTCCAGAAAAATTACGAATACACACCACTCATATTAATAAACCATAAGTGGATTCAAAGTATCTACAAAGCTGTTCTTCAAGCAATGAATGCATTTACTATGTACAAACAGTGTTAGCCTCGCAATAGCTAGGTATTGTGTTTGCCTTGTTCTTTTTACCATTCTATTCTACTATATATGAATCAGTTATATGGTCATTACCATCCATAGAATATTTATAAACATAGCCACCAAATTAACAAACATACCAACAAGTGTTTCTCCCAATTCAAAAAATGGTGAAGTGTCACCCAATTACAATAAAGGTAGCAACAAATGTTTCTTAAATTCATAAATTATGCATGTGTGACCAAAACAATCCCCCAATAATCATGAATGCAGGGAAAAAAATATGTTTCTCCCAATTCGTAAAATGTTGCAAGTGTCACCCAGATACACTATAGTCCTAAGTATTGGCTGGCAGGCACAGTACAAAACAAATGCTCAGCTTCATTATAAAAGTTCATAGCCATTTCAATTATAGAAGAAACTAAGAGAAACTAACTTACCATTTGATCATTTCTGCTAGCAGACCAAGGGTTTTGGACAATATGCCAGCATTATTAACATCTCGCACATATTTAAAAATGGAATTGCAAAATACCTTAGCAATATCAATCCTGAAAAGAACAAAGAATATAACTTGATGATATATAGTGTCCAAGTACAAAATTGAAGCTGACAATATGTTTCAAACCTGACATGCTTTTGAATTTGTCCCAAGTTATTTGATGTTTGAGCAGCTGGTGACTTGTCAACATGCAACAAAGCGAAGCACAGGTCCTATATATTCAAGATCAAAACAGTACATCATACTTAGCATAGAACAGCATAAAAACTGCATAATCTTAAACGAAAGAAAACCAATAGGAACAAATAAAGACTGAATGCGTCATGGTCTTTCTGATATAAACACAAATAATTGCTATATCCATAAGGTGCACCAAAATAGCCTAGCAACTCATGATGTAGGCCACAGAACAAAATGGCAATACCTTATTTGACGACACCATCCGATAAAGTAGGTCCATGATATCAGATGCCTCCTTGTAATTGCATGAATGGAGCTCTTGCGCCAGAGTTACGAGCAAAAAAGAATACCCCAGAATGTGGGAACTAGAGCAATGTAGCTATGTCAGCAAAAAATATGCAGAAAATAAACTAAGAGAAAGCAACAATCAATCAACATTATCTGTTTTTATAGTAAAACTGCCTTTTTTTAAATAATAATCCCTCCGTTCCAAATTATAAGTCGCTTTGACTTTTTTGGTTCATCCATTTTGCTATGTATCTAGACACATTATTATATCTAGATACATAGCAAAATGGATGTACCAAAAAAAATCAAAACGACTTATAATTTGGAACAGAGGGAGTATATGAAACCAGAGAGGCTGATCAAGTACTTTAGTCAAATAAAAAAAAAAGTGGAGCTATGCTATTGCAATTCTTCAGGTGTGGCACCTTGCTAGACCACACTCAAAATCAAGTGATGATCCAAGTGGTGATGACGGCTTCTCCCATTTTTCTTTTGGTTGCCCTCGATCAAAGTGGATGATTATCCATTCAGTATATGAAGTCCTTCAGTCGGATGGTCGATCAGGAAATATCCGTACCATTTAAACCCTTACCACTAAGCACGGATTGATAAAATTGCAGATCATCTCCCAGGATGGATTCCCTGATCAAGTAATGATCCAAGCGGTGATGACGGCTACTCCCATTTTATCATATGATTGCCCTCGATCATCCAAAGTGGGTGGTTACTTAAACCACTGACAATAAGCACTGAGGTTTTCTTTGGTAAGGTCAAGAACAAGCAAATGGTGGCAATTCCCTTGTTTCTGGGCTGGTCTACCAATCCAGTTCCACATAATGCTCAAGCTCTGTTTCATATGGCTGTGGAAACAATTGTGGAAAATTTTCTGGGTTGACTGGTGGTTGAACGCATGGTTCGAAAAAACCTAATTAAACTTACATTTACTCTCCCTCCCACCTGATTAAACCTGAAACGGACCCGCCTGGGTGTTCAATAAAACTCTAGACACGCTCTAAGGCGGTGCATGGCGTGAGGCAGTGCTTAAGCAGTGCAGAAACACTAAAAAAAAAAAAGGGGTGGCATGGTTCTACATTTAATCCATCTAGGCGCTAGGAAGTGGCCTAGCGCACGCCTAGTGCCTAAGCGTCTTTTGAAAGCTTGGTTGAATGGGAGGACCATCTCTGAATTAGCACCCAAACTGTTCAAGTTTGTTTCAGAATCAGGACTATGAAGTGTCAGACAGTAGCTCAAGCCTTGATCAATCAAAGATGGGTGTCTGACATCAAGGGGGCATTACCGGTACAGGTTTAGTGGTGTACTTACTGATTTGGGACCTAGTGGATGGTTTTGTCCTACAACAAGATACTCAGGATCATCACTGTTGGAAGCTGGCACGATCTGGCATTTATACCAGCAAGTCATTGCCACCATAAAATTTGCCAATGGAGTTGGGCCCCTTAGAGCTATAATTTGCCTAATTTTTTCATCTGGTTGGCTATTAACAACAGGTGTTGGATGGCAGATCACTGCACAAAGGATGCCCACCTCAGCCAGTCACCTGCCCCTTTGTGATCAAGCCAAGGAGACAATCAATCACATTCTGCTCTCATGTGTTTTCACTCGGCAAATTTGGTCTCTGATCCTACAAAGTTTGGTCCTGGCTGCTGTTGCACCTACTGAAACGGCGTGGCACTTCTCTACCTGGTCGGGAACGCCAGCAGGAGCTCTCCCAAAGAGGTGTACAAGGGTTTCAATTCTATAATCATTATTGTGGCTTGGGAAGTTTGGAAGCATAAGAATTCCTGTGTTTTTTATGGGGCTCAAACGAACATGCCTGGGCTCGTCCAAGCGGTTAGGGATGAGTGTGGTGTTTGGCAGGGGCATCGAAACTCAGAGATTTCCTGGTGACATCGTTGATCACAGCATCTTAGGCTCTGGACCTCTGGTGGTCCTTGGTCAAGTTTTCTTTTTTTGTTTGTGGCAGGTTTGCTGTCTGTTAGCTCAATAGGGAGTGTGGGTGTGATTGGTTTTTTGTACTCGGATTGGCCTCTGCCGGCCCATTGTACTCTTTTCTCTATTATGCAGCTCTACTACGTAATTCAAGAAAAAAACTCTGTTATTTTATATTCTGGTTCCCTTATCTTATCATTATCATTTATTGATCCCCTTGTCAAGTGGTTACACTACAACACTTCTGTCATCTCTTTGGAGCACACACAATCTAGTCAATTAATCAATCAAAGTAGAAAATCAATGTCCGCAACAAAATAGAAGAACAAGAACAAACAGAATTTGCTACACCTTTTGGTATTTAGGATCGATGCTACAAAAGGATGGAGACATTGATGAAGATGTTAGACATAGAATTTCAGCCGGTTGGTTGAAATGGCGTCAAGCTTCACTAATTCCTTTTTGTGATAAAAGGGTGCCTCAAAAGCTAAAAGGTAAGTTTTATAGGGCGGCGATCCGCCTTGATCGGCGATGTTATACGGTGCTGAATGTTGGCCTACAAAAAGGCGACATGTCCAGCAATTGAGTGTAGCGAGAGATGCGTATGTTGCGTTGGTTTTGTGGGCGCACAAAGAGGGATAGAGTCCCTAAACGACGATATTCGGGATAGGGTTGGGGTGGCACCAATTGAGGAGAAATTGATTCAACATCGGTTGAGATGGTTTGGACATGTTCAACGGAGACCTCTGGTGGTCCCTTTTTCTGTTTGTGGCGAGGCGCCGGTGCGTAGTGGGGGTTCTAAAGCGGGTTGATAATGTAAAGAGCGGTAGAGGCCCTCGACCTAAACTAACCTTGGGGCCGAGTCGGTTAAGAGGGACCTTAAGGAGTGGAATATCTCCAAGGATTTAGCTATGGATAGGAGCGCTTGGAGACTAGCAATCAACGTGCCTGAACCGTGACCCTAACTCCATCTGTCTTGTGCCCTTTATGTGTTTCTCTATTTCGTGTCTCTTTTGGGTTTCACTTCTAGCCTACCCCAACTTGCTTGGGACAAAAGGCTTTGTTGTTGTTGTTGTTGTTGTATCATGAAAACTGAATATATGGCGTAAAGATGCATCAAATGGATGCAAAAACATGGAAACATAAAGAACAATCAACCTAGAAGTAGCAAAGAAACTTTTTTATAATAATCACAAAATCAAAAGTAGGTCGAAAAGATGCAAACATAAACGAAGGGAGTGTGGAAGTATGCAAGCATAAAGTATGGTAGTACAAAGAAGATAGTCTACCTCCCAGCGAACTAATGCGGTATCCTCTTGAAGAACTTTCAAAATATAGCCACGGGTTCCATGGGGAATTGTAATGCCTTCAATACCAGGGATGCTGACTGGATGATGACTTTCAATTTGATGGCCATAACCCATACCGCCAGCAACACAAGGGATGGTATACATTGTTGTAACTCCATCCATCCTCTCAAGATAATTATATCTGCGACAAATTAAGCCCCAAAAATATTTAAATACATTACTACTCCACGTGCCAAAGAATATCATGATCTTTCCTGCATTGCTTTTAAACAAAAATTACACAACCACATCAGCACTTCTTGAAATACCAAAAACAGTTAATTATATTTTGCTAAGTGGTGCTAGTGCTTGGCCTAGGACCCTGGTTTTCGTATGTTTCTTTCCTGTGAGGTATAGAATGTTAACGTGTCAGACCCTTTACTTGGCTTTCTTAAAAGCCAAGTAAATCTCCTTTGAAAAAATATATATACTTTGCCAAGAAAAAATTCTTGATAAGGGAATGAAATGGTTGGTAAGGATCATTGTGCATGTTGCAATTTGCAAACCAACATGGTTTGTATACTACTGCCTAAGTACTGACAATATCAATATTTCTGAATGTTTTTTTATATATTTCATCCACAGATAAAGAGTTTACAAATTCATGCTAATGACATGGCAGTGGAAAACATCATCACTATTCCAAAAACTGAATATCAGAGAAAAAATGAAATAACAGTACTCGCTCAAAGCAATTTATGAATTTGAAATGAGATAATAAATGTTAAACTTATCAGATACAACGAATTCACCATCCATTGTTATGTTTGCTAAAACATATCACAGTAACAGCATAGAGGAAATCAACGCAGCACAAGATTGGAAGGACACAAATTTTCTATTGGGGAAGGAACATCATTCCTGACACAGTAGTGCCAAAAAATAAAAAAAGAAAAAAAAAGGACAACATACACACAATGAGCAGGCCAGGTCCCATGGCAAAGAGCTGATAAGAAGCGTATCAGTTCAGATATCTTAAAAGGATACTCCTTCTCCACCATATGAAGAACAGATCTAATTGGACCATCAATAAAACTATCTTTATCCCAAAATTGCATACAGAGAGATTCCTGGACAATTAAAAGATCATAAGATGATTCCTACAGTATTTATGCATAAATTATTCAACATCGACAGTCACAATAATGATATTAATACCTCTCCATCATAAACTTCACATAAAATACTTGAAATCATGTCAAGAGAACTGTCTTCTTTCTGTACAGAAAATAATGCAACCAACCAGTTAAGCTACTTAATATTACCTTCACCAAGAGTTAATTTAAACATGATTGTAACTAACCAATAGATTTGCATTTACCTGATAAGATATTTCATATGAAGCAATGAATGCTGAAATGAATGTCCGCAATATACCCCGATAACCAGAAACAGGACCCTAAAATTAAGCTTTGACTTAATTAAATGGTCTGCTACTTAATAAATAGATCTAGAATGTGCACTCTGCTACTTAATAAATAGATCTACAATGTATTTCATAGAATCAACATGGATTTCATAATGGGTGCATAAAACATCTGTAACATATTTTTCCATTTCTTTTTTTTCTCGAAAACGCAGGAGAGCTGTGCTTCACTATATTAAGAGAAAAGGGCAAGAGCCCAAACAACCCTACAAACACCACCACACCCACACACAAAATATTTTTGCATTTCTGACACAGAAGCCAAAAACAATGTGTCAACAACTCAACATGAATCATCAAATCAATCCATTTTCATAGTGCAAGCAACTGGTCTTATCATCCCTTTAATTGAGTAGAAATGGCACATAGGACACTTCTTGGTCGTCCAGAATTGAAGTGAAGGTATATTAGCCACAAGAATCCAAATATTAAGGGCCTGTTCAGTAGAGAACGCAACCCACTCCTACCTGCTCCTGCTCCAGCCAGCACTACTACCGGCGCCATGCCATGGAGCTCCCTTAACAGCTCCCGCTCCCAACCTGCCAGAGGAAGAGGAGGGCAAGCTATGGCGGTGCAAGGGGGACGACAGCGGGCTCGGGCTCGGCAAGTTTGGCAGCCTCGGTCTTAGCGACAGTGGGCCAGATCTCGGCGAGCTCAGAAATGGAGAGAAGCTGCCTGTCGGAGAAGGGTGCGGCGAAGGCTGGGGAGGATGCGGAGAAGGCAGGAGAGGATGCAGCAAAGCAGAGAGGGGCCAGGGGAAGGCAGGGAGGAAGAGAAGGCCAGAGAGGAAGGGAGAGCAGGGCAGGGCGGGGTGGAGCAGTGGAGAGCGGGTTTTTCTGCTCCACCCACAGTGCAAAAGAGAAGCGGGGAGAGCGTTATCAGGCGAAGCTCAACAGAGCTGGGGTGTTTGACAGCGCTCCATCGATTCTCGCCGGGGTAGCACTGCCAAACAGGCCCTAGCAAAAGATGTAGTGCATCCCTCCCATCACATTACTAAAAAGTTCCCCATTAGAGCATCAAATGAAAACTCCAAGTAAATTTGACTAAGATGTAACTTCCTTAAGAAGTTTAATCAAATTATTTAATCGTTTGGTGCTTCCCAAGAGGTGGACCCAAATACACACCCACACCCCTGCGATTCTTAAGCTACATTCAAGCCTTTTTCTGTAAACGATCAACATATAAAGTTATAAACGACCTAGATGCCAGGAGATAAGGCTGTCAAAAGAATCTCATTCACCCCAGTGATGGCCCAAAGCTGAGCCTCCTCTTTGGCAGGTAGCAAGGTGCTCACCATGCTTGCTGTGGCGCTGTTGAAAACCCTAGTCCAACCGACTTGACTCACTTGCAACCCAAGGTAGAGACCTTGACTCATTGACTTTACTCACTAACAAAAGACTAACAGCAGCATGGATTATACTAACACTAAACAAGAATCAATCACATTACAGAAAATTACAGAAATATAGTACTCTATAAGACTACTTCAGGAGATGCAACAATGATTAGCAATATTACCATCAGTAACAGGAACTCAAAAATAAACAATTGGATAACACTTACATCTGACTCCTTGAAGATGCTTGAACAAAGAACTCCTAGTAAATAATTGAATGGTGCAAACTCGAAGGCCCGTCGAGCATAAGATGTATGATCAATTTCCTGGGAACATTAAGGTAGTAAGAGGTATGATACTTATCTAATAGCATCGTAAAAGTGTGATACAGAATATCATCATTACCAAGTTTGTGTTACTTTCTGGAAGAGACAGAACTAGGCAAAGGAAAACTGCCCAAGCCAGTATAAGTGGTCCTGATTCTACCATTGAAAATTCAGGCAATTTTGATATTTCAACATCCATCTCCAGAATATCACCGACAGAAAATGCAGAACACCCTCCACTGAGACAAAACAAAACATCAGATTACACTGAAAAGCTATGAATATGTCATGTACTCCAGTGCACAAACATGCCACTCGATATAATCAAAGTAGATGAGACCTCAGAGGAACTTCATCATGAATCATCCGGAGAAGATTCTCAAAGTCCAAAGTTTCAATAAGGATGAGAAGTAGCTGAGCTTTAGCATAATGAAATGAATTCTTTGCCTCAACAGATACAACAAATTTTCCGACATCATAAGAACCACACAGAATGTCCTAAAAGAACAACACTCACGAAATCAAATTTTTTATATCAAGTGAAAAGATGTAGAAATTTAACTTCAAGTCCAAGAAAAAAACACTAACCTTAAAAATTGAACACAAAGTTATCCACAGTCTACCATTACATCTTGAGAAGTTATCATAGAAAGCAAGAAACAATATGTCCAGAATCAAGTTAACTTCAATCAAAGTTTCTTCCAGGCTAGAAACTGTAAATTCTGCTTCCTGCAAAATGAAGTCACACCATATAAGTTCTAACACCTGAGAAATTTACAGAAAATATAAGGATGATGTCAAGGGGGATAATGCAATTGTGTAGTATGTCATGCCCTTGCAGGAGGGTTTAATGCTTATAATGTTTTAACAGACATTATGGCCTTATGAAATAGCTTTCGAAACTGGAAGGTGCACTGCAAATCTACGAGCAAAATGTGAATTAGAATAGATAGATCCACCACCTAATTAAGTTCAAATGCTTAGCTGAGTGCAAAACCATGCAAAAATATGTCATTATGCACTTGCTGAGTTAAAATAACTGTTAATTTCTATTTCTAATGCAGAGACATGCAGCTCTCCTACGTGTTCAATAAAATATAACTGCTAAATGGGAGAAACTCAATCTAAGTGGATATATATTGCAATGGCACAAAGGGCAAACAGACAGAGTAGAAACGATACCAAAATCACCCATTATTGCAGCACCACAAGTACCCCTAATAACACCAACATATAAGAGACACTTGAAGTTGAATCCTTCTTAATTATACTCGTAATGCATAGCTTTCAAAAAGTCTCCAGAGTGTACACGGCCTGAACAGCCCCAAATTCGAGATGCCAACTTTTCAAACATTTTTCTAGCCCAATCTAGCCAGATTGGCGTTAGGTAATGTTAGCTTAAAACATGCACCCATGGTTTTCAAGGCATCACCTAGGCGTCCAGGCGATAAAAAATCCTGGGCGTCCCGCCGTCCCCGTCGCCATGACCAGAATCCAGCAAAACAAGAGAGGAGGGGAGAGGGAGAACAAAGAGGAAGAACTAGAGGAGGATCAGTAGAATTTAGTGAAGGCCAAGCTCTTATCTCTACCCCATCCCCATCGGCTCCCATGGCCATGGAAGCTTTCCTCATCGACCAACTGCAGCGTCATGATGTGAGAGGGGCAACAGCAGGCCGTCAACTCTCGATCTGCATAGAGTGGAGACGGATCTGGAAGGGGGCGTTTTGCCAAGGGGAGGGGAAGAGGAGGGAGGACTGGAGGAGAGGTGTCGTGGCGGCAGCAACAGATGTGAATGGGAGAGGGAGGGGGGCTGGCAGCTCTAGGTCATGCTTAGGGAAGGTTGCATGGTCTGCTTGGTGGTCTCATGGGCTGGGCTTTCTGAGTTTCTTTCCCTTTCTTCTTCTCATTTTTATTTTCCTTTTCCTATCTTCTTGTTTGACGAGATTTTGTACCAAAATTTTCTCACGTGTGCATATTTTTATGTGCTATCATGATGAGAAAATAAATAAACAAGATATGTGTATACGCATGTAAATTTATGTGTGCTATTATTCATACGCAAAGAATAACAAAGAAGAAGCTAGCAAGTTTATGAGCTTCCATGCATAGTGCCATGTATAGGCACGTTCACGTAATAATAAGCTAAAGGGAAGAAGCGCCCCCTGTTTTCTTCGTGAAATGCTCGACATCTCCTTGCATGTATGTGTGTCGACATGCAAATAGAAGAAGCGTCCACATGTATATATACGGCCGGTTTGAACTGGCTGTAGACTAGCACGTCACGCCGATGCGTGTCACGTAGTTGGGTCCAAAACTTTCGGAGCCCGGGCGAGATATACGCGCGGTCATCGGGCTAATGACGTGATTGAAGAGGGTGTTTATCTCTTCGTCATCCGGGCCCATGTGTCGAGAAAGGAGACACGTGCGTGTGCGTGACTTTGTCCAAGGCTTCTAGAAGTGCCTCATTAGCTTGTATACGTGAGGGAGATAAATACATACACGATCTTAAGAGATATTCTGTTACAAGGAGATAAACACGTGGTAACTTTTCCTTGCGTGTGAAGGATGAGCTCGGCCTCCGGATATCTTGTGCTTGCTAACAACTTTCTACGGCGCGTGTATGCTTCGGGGGTCCCAACGCTACCCTAGCTCTTTGCCTATATAAAGAAGCCTCGGGACCTTGAGGGAGAGGAGGAGGGCACTTTCCGTCCCGCGCCGCCCGGGCTGTTTGGCATAGTCGCCATCTCCACGAGGGGGCTAATCAACGGCGTAGCTAGCCTTTTCTCGTCAAGAACGTCGCCGGCCATCTACCTCATCGTCGGCTCGTCCTTGCCCAGGAAGCGGCGAGGGAGCCCGTACATCTTGTTCCAAGAACTTGTGTTCATCTTGTTCTAGGAGCCGGCCGAGTGCAAGCAAGAGGAGATGACTTCCGCGTTGTCTTTCATGAGTAAGAAACTAATCTAGTAATTATTTTCTTCTAATCTTTTCAATCTTGCACACATACATCCTAGCCGGGATTATGAGTTCGGTTGAAGGAGAACAACACGGCGACTAGATGATCAAGACGGCCCCGGACGGCGAGAATCCTCGCGTCGTGAGAAGACAGATCATCATCGGCGAGCTTCAGCTCGTTGGTGTCAAACTTCGTCTGTGATCTAGGGCCGGAGACCGGGTTGCGGCGTCGTCGCCGCCGAGACCCCAAAGATGCACACCCACGTGTGATGACGTCCAACTAATAACCTCGGGGCCGGCCGTGCCGAGCGCCACGAGCACATCTAAGCGAAGAGTGGCCAGGCGGCCAGCCGCTGGAGACGACGTCCGAACTGGCATTGACTGCCGTCGAAGCATGCGGTGGCCATCCATCCTTGGAGGTACATCGATCAGCCTGCAACTAGTTACGAAGATGGACACACGGTGCCGCCGCCATCCGAGCTCATCCACGAGCAGTCCATGCATACTGCTGGGGGATGACGACCATGTGAAGATAGAAGATCGACATCATCTAACCCCATCTGTGCCAGGCCGTGCGCCGCATCTCCATGGATGCGGCGAGGTAGCCGCACAAATTATCTGTGCCAGCCGTGCGCTGCACCTCCATGGATGCGGGGGAGGTAGCCGCGCCTTGGGCCCTAATGACGCCCGGCCATAGGCTTGGAGGCGGATGGAGATCGGGAGGAAGGCAGCCCTAGCACGGCGCCGAGAATCACAATTCCCGTATAGTGGAGGAGGGGGAGGAGCCTCTGCTGGCCCTCGCAATGACGCCTTTGGCTGATTGGATCGGAAGGGCAGCCGCACAACGCCGCCGCCATCCAAGCACAGCCACTTCCTGGATGCAGGGAAGGGGCAGCCGACACCGCTTGGAGACAAGCACGCCCGAGTCAAAGGCGTCGTCCGCGACACCGAACGACTACACCGAGCCAGGGCGACACCGTACAGGCGTGAGTGGCGCGATGGAGGACATGCCACGGGCGCTAGTCGAGTGCACTGCGTGCTAGAGTACACGGCCTCGAGATCGGGGCGGCTCACGCATACAAGCTATGTTGCCACTCACGTGTAGGTGCATGTTGGCTGTCTATACGCACATGCATGTGCATCACGTATTGCACGTTGCACCAACAAGCAAGGCTTCTAGGCAGCTACAACAGGCGCCCGAGCCGTGCCGGCCATGACCGATGGCGGCAGTTGAATAATTAATTAATCTTAATTAACCTCTCTAGTTTTCCTACTTAATCTAATATGCGGGGAAGCTTCCTCACTGAGGGCTCCATCACACCGCTCCATCTACACCGACAAGCACACGCTAGCTACTCGACACTGGCGAGGTAGTCTTCATCTACTTGCAAGCCGGTCGATCAAGATGGCGATCGAAGCATGGCGCCGTGCTTCCCATCTACTACATCAATCCAGTAAACGACCAAGACGGCGGCCGAGATAGGGCGCCGTGCTCCACATCTACTACGCCGATCCACTTCTACACCACGATCAAGTCTTCATCTACTACAACGACAGCCCCACGCTAATCAAGTTCCACGGCGTACCACGACAACGTTGCCGAGGAAGTCCAAATCGATCCAAACTACACCAACCATGCAAGTGTGATCTACTACAACCACCACTAGGTGCCGTTCGATACCGACGAGGCGAACGATACGGGGCGGGCATGGCTCGGCTTACGACCATGTTGAACCGGCTCATGGATTCCGACGAGGCCATGATCATGCCGACGCCACCCTACATCTACACCAACACCATGCATGGAGACGTGAAGCGAAGACCAAACGACGGCGGCCGATAGCGGCTTAATCGGAGGTACTCGTGAGCTTGATTCGCGAGGGTAATTAACCGGGAGCTTTCCGAGGCCCCAGGGAACCAAGAAGACCAAATCGCCTATGTTCAAGTCGGATCGCCGCAAAGCCGAGGCTACTTGTGGAGCGCATTTGTATCTGGGAACTTATATTTTTATTTTCATTAAATATGAATAAAGCTTGTTCCCTCCTTTTATTTTTGTGTACTTTAAGTACACCGCACGCCCAAGCACATTTATTTCTTGTGAGCAGAGAGATCCTCTGTTGAGTGATTTTTCTGTCCAAACACTTCTCCACACTGCATCTTTGAAATTCTTCATATTCATATGGCACCACCTTGCCTAGCCTTATGAATGCCCTCAGCAACTCAAAAGGGTGGCTCACCATGTCCCCTTACCGCCTTAATAACCATGCATACACCCTTCCAGTAAAAATAGAAGGCGCCTTTAAAAAAAAATAATGCTTGCAAATTTTTGCAACAATTAGTAAATTTATAATTTACTGTATAAATTTTATGCAACTAAAATTATATCATATATTTGAAAATGAACGCTACAATCATACCACAGCTATAAAACTATAAAAGATATTTGTCAAAATAAAACCTTCAAGATCTAGTCAACACAAAAATACGTTCTCTGTCCTTGAACGGACAAGGTCTTAAGAGTTCAAAATCCAGAGCACAATCAGATGACCAGAAGCGACAAAGATATTTTATTCCAAACAGATCAAATAAGATTATCCCTGGGGTATGAAGCTCCAACAACTATATTTGAACAAATTCAGGAAGAAATCAAGAGCAAAGCAACAATCAAAACAAAAAACATCCTTACTCTGGTCACAAATAAGTGGCATTTCACTTTCAGACATTGGCACTGTCTCCAGAACAAAACTTTGACTACAATTTTTGTTGTAATATATAATATCAAAAGCATAATCCTGTGAAACTATTTTGAACAAAAATCTACTCATCATTTTCAAACATGTTAGCTATATCAGTATTACCAGTAAAAGGGTATGGAAGTACAGACTGCTAAGCATGGTAAATAAGGAGTAACTAAGAACTTGAGGCTTATAATGTGCAAAAAGAAAAATGCATGCAATGTTACTTGCTGAGTTGCTGCACTAAATTAGCACTAGTTTCATAAACCAACCGCTTTTATAGAAGATGCAGCTGAAAAAGAATCTTCAATGATGGATATCAGTTTCCTTTCTATCTCTTCACTAATCAATAATGAAGCCTCGTCTCGAATGGGATCAGTTGAATCAGACCCATCACCTGTGCATGTCGGCAACAAAAACATGAGACATACTGTTTTGACACAGAACAAGTAATATGTTTTGTTCACAAAAAGCATGCATACGTTAACGATTCATGATTTTGTCTCTGTTTTCTTCAGAACTATTTTTAAAATGATTAATGATAAGCTTCAGACAGAGGAGACACCAAAAATATGCCAGACAGATTGAAATAATTCAACAATATCCCTAGAGGTGATGGATGACAAATAAGTATTGGGTTATTTAGATATATGCCACAAGTGACAGGTTTAAAGATATGCCACCAGCCCACCACAAAGTTTGTTATGTTGGGCATGACACTCCAAAGTCTTCAATCTTTGAAATATGATAATCCTTCATCATTCATAAATGTTTCCTCAGCTCTGTGGGCCCAGGATTCAAGTACGATAACACCAAAGGAGCTGACTCGCTGAGATAGCCCTCATGGCAGGCCATGTTGTTCAAAGCATCAGTGGCCACCTCAAAAAAATTCCTACACTGCCATTGTGCATGTCCTACCCCCTAACTCCCCCACAAATGAGAAATGACCCTCTCTCATGCACCAACCATTGCTGACATGAGGCAAAGAAAGGTATGCTCACCAACCACAGGTCAGTGGCCATCCTTCCCATTGCTAACGTCCATGACCTCTATGCACTCCCTGCCGGTCAGAAGCAGCAGAATAGAGAAAGAATAAGCATGGTGTTAGGTTTCATACACCAACTAGATGAACCCAAAAGCTTAAGCATTGGGAAGAGTGGGCAATCCACTAATACTTCACAACACTCCCACTCATGTGCAGCCAGAACAAGGTGCAAACATGGAAATAAAGAAGGGGGCGGAGGACTTAAAAGATGCTCTACCAGGACTAACTCGAGACCTCTTGCTCTGATACCATATTAGATTTCATGCACCAACTGATGAACCCAAAAACTTAAGCGATTGGGAAGAGTGGGCAATCCACTATTATTTCACAACACATGGTCCTGGTACTCTATGCAGCAGCAGCAAGCAAGCATGAAAAAAGACACATCAGGAAGGATGTGCTCAACTCAACTTGTAATGGTAGCCCAAAAGAAGAAAAACTGTTGAACAGTACATATCCAGATGACCCAGAAGTTTTAATTGTGTATTATCAGTTATATGTTGTCAAATCCAATCCCCAACTATAATGTTTAACCACAATTTAGCATGAAGTGGTTCTGGAATTTTTTAAACAACATCAAAATAATATGCATATCACAATGACACAAAATAGAATCATCAGCATTACATAAAAAATTATAAGGGCAAGAGGGTTAATTCAGTGGAAATTTTATATTAACATATATTTGGAAACAAACATTACATCTTGATTTCCCTTGCATGTTCAAGGAAAAAAAATGATTACATCTTGATAAGAAAATCATGCAGATTACTCACTTAATATGTGATATTAATTTATTATTGACTTTTATGGTCTCTAAGAAAAGAGTTTATGCTTTGTAAGTGCTATTATTAATGTAGCATGAGAATAAAAACAGTAGAGAATCAACAAGTGAAAATGGAATTTTGCACTGCTCAACATTGTAATGTAGCTCAATAACACTACAAGCTTACTTGCATGAACAAAGATTCTTCTGATGCACTTCAGTAAGCACTGACGCTCAAGGTAATATCGTACAGATACCTTCAGGAAAAAAAAAACAATATTACTCTAAAAGGGCATGAATAGCCATAACAGAACTGTTAAACTATAGCAAATTTTTAGTATGAATCCACAAGCTAGCAACATGTTAGCAACACATATTCTCATCATCAACACCATAAGTTTAACCTAGAGAATGGATAACATGCAGTTCATGGCATTCCTTCTTAGCTAGAGAAGTTAATAGATACAAATAGCAATTATAGATAAATGTCACTAAACATTAAAAACAAATCACTGTTTCAACCATAAATTTACTTGAGGCAAAAGTTTTTTTATGGATATTAGAGGTGCTAATGTTAGAGATTGTAGACCCCAGTAACTAGATGGTCTTAACTTCATTATTAGAATAACCACTGTTCAAACATCTGGGGTATAGCAGAGTTCCCAGCAACAATGTACTCATGATTTAACTATAGATAGGTGATTGCAATGTAAATTTGAAACAAGTGTTATTCTGATGTCAAACAGAACTAGCAATCTGTGTAGTGAGTGAAGAAACCAAGACTTGAAAACATCGATGAAAAAGGCACAAAAAGTGCTTGCTTAGGCTGCTAGGCCACTCAGGAGAGGCCACAGTGATGCAAAAGGCACCTAAAATGTGCATTAGGCACAGTGCCTTTGGCAAGGTGCCCATCTTTCATGCTTAGGTGCATGGGAACAATCAATCACTTTGTTCTGCTCTTCTTTTGAACTGCTTCGTGCTTGTGTTATGTGCAGCGATGGAGTGATAGGGATTGTGAGGCTGCAAAAACTGTGGTTAAGATGAGGATGCTTATGTGAAGCTTTCCTTAACACTGTTGAAACAGCTGATTTTCTATGAGAAAAAAATACTGCTAGCTGATAAGCTGAAACGGCTTTTTAGCTGAAGCGAACAAGCTCTCATCGCTGCAGCTGATAAGTCAACTGTTTCAACAGCTGTTCGGCAGGACTTATAAGTCGGCTGATAAGTCAAAACACTGTTGAAACAGCTGATTTTCTGTGAGAAAAAAATACTGCTAACCTTTATGAGCAGAGAGCAGGTGCTGGTTGATGCTCTAACTCTCGTTCTTACATCTAGCATGCGTTTTTCCTTCTTGTTTGCCACTCAGCCCAACACAACTCAAGCAAAGCAGTGCAAATTAACTAACTACAAAGTTGTAGAAATTATAAAAAACAGAGGGGAAAAGGACAGGGGTGGGGTGATACGATGGGAGGGGTTGTTGTGTCACAAGGTTCCCAGTACCAAGTGGTTGAGGAACGGGTACGGGAGTGCACAGATTGACACTTATAAGTTCCCAGAACGATGGGGACCTATACCTCTTCGGGACGATGGTTTGATACATGGAACATGAACCAACTATTTTCAAGAACGGTAGCTTGGGACGATCTGTTCACTATCACATATAAGGTTCGCGATCAAAAGTTAGAGTTAAAGAGGGGGGAGAAAAGAAGGTATGAAGAAAGATATATGCTACTGGGCTGTCATTTTAAAGCCCACTTAGCCCAATGTGACTTTCCCTGAATCTTCTGAATCCCACACAGGACAGCTAGCAACCACAGCCTCTCATTTCTATTGTTCGTTTCTCTGCCCTTGCCCTTGCCGCCACCACCTGAAATTCCTCACCGGCGGACATCAGCTCACACCTGGGACTAGAAAAATTGGTTGTCCTCGCCCTTCTCTTCTCTCTGGTGCTCTCTGCTTGGGAATCAGATGCATGTACTACCACAGTGCCTGCATCTGTGAGGAGGCCCTAGTCCTCATCGTCAGACACTTCTCCCATGGTCCCTTAGACACAGCTTCAGCGTGTCTGATACCTCTAGATGGCCTGGCAACTAACGGAATGATGTCCCATGTATTCTGTACGACAACAGGCATCGACCCAGACGGCATCCCTTATCGATGTCATTCCCGATCCGGGACGACTGCTCCCGGGATACCACATTCCTGGCGACTATGTTGTCCTGCCTTCGTCTCCCTCAAACACTTGCAACGTGCCTGCGGCTGGCATTAGATGTGATACAACATATGAGCTCCATGCTTCCTCCTTGCCTTGCCCATGGTCCATGCTCTCCTACTGCCACCTATGCTCTACAGGCCATGCTCCAAGTACGATTTAAGCAGTGTCCTATGCCATCTGCAAGCCATATTCCAGGATAAGAAACCTGGGAACAAGGATTGCAGCATCAACTTGCATTCCCAGTGGCAAGTTTAGGCCAATGTAATTATACATGTGCAATCAAATAATTCATGTATTTTTATGTCATTAGTTAACTACAATAACTATGCTTATATGTTATATTAGGGTAACCATTGGTGCTTCACAGTTGTGCCTGGTGTTTCTCACATGCGTTTTTTTGGGCACCATGTCAAGGTGAACAAACAAACTTGTGCCTCAAGTATGCCTTTTTCTTTTTATTGCAAATTTCTTAAAACAACATGAAAGGATAGAGTGCAATTGCATAGCATCAAGTACAACTACACTACAGCATTGACATTACAGTTTCTACAGTCAAAAGAACAGTAGACAGGGAGCATCTTTTCAAAAAAAATATATATCTTACAGAATTATACCAGATGAAGAAACTCCTCAGCATCAGCATCACGGATTGTTGGAGAGATTTCTGAAGATCTCTTGACCAGAATGTATGATTGCACCTCATCCAGGTTCTGGGGAGATTCAAATTTAGCAACCCAGCAGAACTTTTTGTTTGAAAAGTAAGATACTAAGATAGCACAAAAGACCAAAATTTGCATCAAATAGCAGAAAACATGGGTATTTATCAAAATAAGGATCATGCTAATACAATTCATCTTCTCCAAGCTTTATTGGACAAACACTCAGGAAAAAATGTGTACACCAAATGTTACAAATATATCATATTGTCATAAATATTTTGTACTGTCAAACAAATGATAGTAAACAATTTGAGAGAATCATGACACTGATTATATATATGATAGTAACCAAGATTAAATTGAGAGAAGACAAATAATAATGTCTGTGCACTGCATGTCGAGACAGAATAATAGCCATGTCCTTAAGTGGATGGCAGCGCAAAGATTGAATAACAAAAGGATCTTTCGTAGTATGTCAATCAGTAGTTAGTACTAACAAAAAATCAGACTGTCAAATTGGATGGCGAAAAGGCCTTCCCATTTGGTACTAAGATTTCCTGCAAGAATTTAGGAGGGAACCATCCAGGAAAAAGTAATTTGAATGGAGATCCTTGGAAAATTCATACCTACCGAGAGGTGCGTTAATACTTCTCATTCTAAATCATGTACTGGTGCCTTAGTGGCCCTTCCAAATATTAATGCTAGACATGGCTAACTTTAGCACAGAAAATTTTTGCTAAGACCATTTTAAATTAATGATGTTGCCTGATGTATGATTATAACTACAAATTTCTGCAGGCCGATATTTGAGATTTCAAATGGTTCTGGCTCAAAGTAAAAATTCAATACAAGTTATGTCAATTACTCTGGCAAAACAGTAAGCGTCAAAGAAACTGTATGCCATATTTGACAGATCTACAATAATAAAATCCAAGTTCAAGGTAAAGGGAAAAAAAAATATGGTCACTACTCAGCATTCAAGCAATTCTACAGAACCTCAAAACCTTTACACTAATCCACTTATGGGCCTACACACTTCAGCTACTAAATGCAATTTAGAGCTAAACATGTGGGCATTTCAAGAACTCAACAAATAGCCATCTAAACCCCGAATCTACTAATTATTATATCTATCCAATCCAATACATGAGACAGGGGGAGCAAAATTACCAGGCACTTGCTTGCACGAAGCGCAGCCTCCTTGAGCTCCGGCTTGATAGTGAGGCGATGCTCCCCGATGGCAACCTCGCCAGCGTCCAGTGCGCTCCTCGACGCGGCATTCGGCTTCCCGAACATGGAGACCGACCCTCGAAGCCACGCGTGGTGGCTTTTGATCCGCTTAGCCTGCAGCAAAGGAAGCCAACTGTTACGGCCGATGATTCTGCGAACTATGCTGTGAGGCGGAATTAGTAACGGGACTTACGAGGGCGTCCGGGACGGAGGGGCCAGCAGTGGCTCGGTCGAGGTCGTCGGAGAGGGCGACGAAGGAATCCCACCATAGCGATGCGGACACTGTCTTGCTGGTGCCGGCGGCGGTGACGGGGACGGAAGTGGATGTAACCGCCCCGCCGCTCGCCATAGGAGGTGAGGGCTTAAGAAACCCTAGTTACGGCGAGGAGGCGGCCAGCCGGAGAAAAGGGACAAGAGAAAATGCGGTGAGCCGCAGCTGAACGAGGGTTTTTTGAATGGAGAGACCAAGAGGAGGGTTTAGATTCTTTGGAACGGAAGCAGAAGGGTCGTGCCTCCGCCCAGACGTCTAGGACGGACCTTATTTTTTACAATTTAATCCTTTTTTAAACTAAATTTACATTTGGACTCCTGAAAAACTTAATTCCGTTTTTAGACCCTGAGCTCAACGCCGTGACGTACGACGCCGAGGTAAAACGTCTCGGCGCCATAGTTCATGACGCCGAGCCTTGAGACCAGATGATGATATGGCGATGATGTGGCGCTGATATGGCAGCTCGGCGCCATAGTTTACGGTGCCGACCTCGACGCCACAATTTGCGGCGCCGAGCTGCAGTGCATTGTGTGCTTCTGCTGCTGCACGCGCCCCAAGAGAGAGAGAGCGGAGACTGCTTCTGTTCTCTGTGGACGTGGACACCGCAGTAACGCAGTAATGCTCCATGCAGCTTCTCCAGTCCAGCACAGAGTGGCAGCAGTAGCTATGCAGTCCAAATGAAGTGTCCACGTCGAGTTTCCTGTATACTAGTACGTACTACAGCTAGCCGACCTCATTTTCCCTTTTTTCTTAAAAAAAGAATGGTAGCAGCAAACAGCGGCGCTGCCTCTGCTCTGAACCAGAGCAGCTGCTCCCTATCATCCATCCATTAAGGCCTTGTTTAGATGCATACTCCCTCCGTCCCTTTTTATTTGTCGCCGTGTGATGCGTGCCATAAGTTTGACTTGATTTATAGAAAATGCGTATAATATTTATATCTCCAAATAATTTTGTTAAAAAAACTAGATCCAAAGATCTTTCCGATGATATTAATTATGATACTAATCGATGATATTTATTATTTATTAAAATTGCCGGCATTTGTGTCTCGGGAAGCGAAGCGACAAATAAAAAGGGACGGAGGGAGTATTGAATTTGCAAGTTTGTACACTCTCTCACCATCACATCAATTTGTACCCGCATGTAAAAAGCATTAAATATAAATTAAAAAAAATAACTAATTGCACAGTTTGGTTGTAAATCACGAGACGAATCTTTTGAGCCTAGTTGGGCCCGCGATTGGACAATATTTACCACAAACAAACGAAATGCTACAGGACTTTTCAATCTCTCTCCTCTCACAAATTGTTTGCTACATGTAAAGAGCATTAAATATAAATAAAAAAAATAACTAATTGCATAGTTGGGTTGTAAATCACGAGACGAATCTTTTGAGCCTAGTTGGGCCACGATTGGACAATATTTACCAAATAAAAACGAAGTGCTACTGGACTTTTCAATCTCTCTCCTCTCCCCATCTAAACAAGACCTAATTAGTACTAGTACACATGAGCAGCAGCAAAGAAAAAAAAAAAAAAAAGAAAGAGTAGAGCAGCATTTCTTTGCTATCTGGGTACTAGTCCAAATGAAGTGTCCACGTCGAGCTTCCTGTGGCATGAGACGCAAGCTGCAGCCGACGGAGACGTAACAGCAGGTGAAGGGACAGGCTACCCCATCAAATCACCTAGCCCCTAATCACTCTCTCCATCCTAAAATATCTATCATTTTTGTTTCCGTGCTATAAATTTAACTTAATTTATAGAAAATATATACAAACAATTATATATCTTCAAATAACTTTATTAAAAAACTAGATTCAAGGATCTTTCTAATAATACTAATATATACCATAAATATTAATATTTTTAATATATATTTAGATAAATTTGTTTCTCGAAAAATAAAAATGACAATCCCTTTTGGACGAAGGGAGTATGTATATTCATCTCCAAATAAATTTTTTTTTGTGCCAGGCATCACTCGGGTGCCGCGTGCACCTGCAACACCCGAGCGGTAGATTGACACTCCCTAAAATTTGTCGGTGAAAAGGAGTTAAGAGTTTTTGGTCTTTGTGAAAATTTTTTATGCGCCCTTAAAATGATAAAAATTTGGGTGCACAAATCGAGGGAGAGATTAATTTTGAGTTAAGTCTTCTCATTTAAGTGCCTAGCCATTTATTCTGCTTTGTACACAACGCTAAACTGCTCTAGCCCCTCCCTGTATGGCTGAATGCAAAGCTACTTTTACTTTTAGGGTTAGCATTTATATCTCCAAACAAATTTATTATAAAAATATATTTTATAATTAAACTAATAAAATTTATTTTTTGTCATAACTATTAGAACTTTTTTATATAATATATTTTATAAGAGAAAATGTTGTTAAGTCCACGGATAAGCTTAGGCCAAAACAAATAAAATGTGTGTGGCAAATGCGTGCCCGTGGCCCATGCCTCTCTCTCTCTCGGGCGCGTGTAGCGGTAGGAATTCACATGTAGCTGGCGCCGTGGCCATGCCTCTGCTCTCTTCCTTGGGCCGCGTGCGGCGGGGAATCCATTTCACCCGCCTACTATAGCACACATGTCACCATCACCATGCGTCTCTGCTCTCACTCTCTTGGGGCGCGTGCGGCCAGCAGCAAAGCACCACAGTCACCATGCAACACTGCAGCTCGGCGCCGCAAATTGTGGCGTCGAGGTCTGCGCCGTAAACTATGGCACCGAGCTGCCACGTCAGCACCACATCATCGCCATATCATCATCTGGTCTCAAGGCTCGGCGCCATAAACTATGGCGCCGAGACGTTTTACCTCGGCGTTGTACGTCACGGCGCCGAGTTCAGGGTCCAAAAACGGAATTAAGTTTTTGAGAGATCCAAATGTAAATTTAGTTCCAAAAAAGGGCTAAATTGTAAAAAATAAGGTAGAACGGATGGGCGTCCGGACGGCCGCAACCTCCGAGCCCGCCTCGCACCTCGCAACACCTGCACCAGCCTCCCGCCTCACAACACCCCGCCAAGCACCCCCCTCCCCCCGCGCGCAAAAGGTCGCCTCGCTCTTCCTCCACTTCCCGTGCAAGCGCTCGTCTTCCTTCAATCCCCGCGCTATCCCCTACGAGCACGAGATTCGTCACCAAAACCTCGCCCCCTATGAGCATGGGATCTGGCACCCGCCCCCAACCTCGACTCCTACGAGCACGGGATTTGCCCCCAACCTCGGCGGACCCAGTACATCCACCCCCCACCAGCTCAACCCCCCCCCCCCGTAGCCACACCTCCCCCAATCTCTTTTCCGCAAACACAATACGCATGATACTCCAACAACAAAACATGCGGTTGCAACAAAAAGTTGAAGCAGGTGAAAACACCATAAAACATATACAATCTTAATAACAAAAATAGAGACAAAATAGCTCTAACATTGTAGTGAAGAAGTTGAACCACCATGAACATATTATTGCAACAACGAAAAAAGAACAAAATAGATAGCTAAAACATTGAATGAAGATTAATGAAACACCATGAACGTAGTGCTGCAACAACACCCGAACAGTTGCTCTAGCAACACGGAACCTCTACTGCAACATGCAGATTGAAAAGAACTGAAAAGAACATCTTGAAAATCAGTACTGCAACAACGACCGAAACCTACTGCAACATCCAGACAGAACCATTGCAACAACGGTGAGATATGAACCCGAGAGCTCTCTGGAACCCTAGCCTACTGCAACATCACCTAAAAACGTACTGCAACTTCCAGAGAACACCATTGCAACATGCGTGAGAGCTAAACTCGAGATCTTGTAGGAAACCTAGCCACCACCAGAAAACCTTTAGATACAGGGGAGGAGAAGGAGAAGCACGAGGAGTTGAGGGCTAGATCTAGAGGAGGAGGGGGGAGGAGAGCTCAGATCCAAATCGTCTAGAGAAGGAAGAGGGAGGCCTCAGATTGAGATTCCTCCCACCTACCTCGTCAAAGTCGCGCTATCATCTCCCACTCTGGTTGCATGGAGGCAAGAGAGTGAGGGAGAGAGAGCAGGGAGGGAGGGAGCGCGCTCTCCTTGCCAGCCGCTGCTCTCGCGCCCTACTCCGAGTCAGGGAGGGAAGAAGAAGGAAGAAGGGAGGGAGGAAGAAGAGAGGAAGGGAGGAAGAAGGCAGGAAGCGCGATGGGGAATGGGGGAGTGGGTCATGGGGGAAAGGCACGAGTGAGTGGGTCACGGGGGAGCCGCAGGGGGTGATGGGCGGTGAGGCGGCACAATTCGCTGGTGCCACGTCCGGAAGCAGCCAAAAAAGCCGGACGTCAGAGTGACATCATTACCGAAGTAGAAGCGGTTCAGATGCAAAACTACCGGCTTCGCCCGTCTGCCCATTCAACTACGAGCATCTCCAACAGTTTTGTAAATGGACTTTGCATTTTTATTTTTACAAAAAAGTCTAAAAAATGTTTATCCAACGGTTTTACAAATAAGCTTTGCATTTTTGTTAACTTAGCAAAAAGCAGAGAAGGACTTGCATATATGCACACCTTGTCCGCGCTTGGCATTCCGACGCTCGCGTTATTTCCCTCCCGCGCGCGTGGCTCCCGCCTGCCGCCGCGTCCAAAATTTCCTTTTTTTCAAGTGATAATGCAAAACCGTTGGAGATTGACTCTTTGAACCTTTGTCATATTCATTTGAGACTTGGCAAACTCTCAATTTTGTCAAACAAAATATGCAAAACCGTTGGAGATGCTCTAAGGCTCCTTTGGTAGGGATTTACGTTTCGGGAGCAGTTTTCTAGCTCTAGTTACCAAACAGGAAACTACTTGGCTTCACAGGTGATCTCTGAAATTTGCGCTGAGAGAAGTGACTTTTGCCCATTCAACAAAGGCCCCTTATTAGGGATTTAACTACAGCTCCGGGAACAGTTTTCTGACTCCAGTTACCAAACGGACGATACTACTTGGCTTCACAGGTGAATCTTCGGAATTTGCATTGAGAGAAGTGAGGGGAGAAAAGAGGAGCCGAAAAACTAGCTTCAACCGGCTCCGCCTTGCACTGGTGGCCCCTATGCGCAGCCATGGTCCACTTTGCCCTTGCGAAGCAGCCACGTGGGCCGGTAAGTGCAGGCGCGGTTGGCACGGGAAGGGACTACAGCGTGGCCGCACGGCGAGAGGCGTAGGCGATGGCACCACAGGAAAGGATGGCGGCGCAGCCGCGCGTTGAGTGGCGTAGACGAAGCGTCCTCGCGGAGATAGATGGATGCGAGAAACGCAGGAAAGAAGAGAGTGTGTGCGGTCGTGGTCTCTTGGAGAAGACCGAAGAAGAAATAAGGGAGAGAGAAGGTGTCCATAAAAAATGAAATTAGAGGTCAAATGCAAAATAAAATATATAGATATAGAGAGAAAGGAAAAATAAAAAGAGAATAAAAGAAAGAAGGGCATTGCGCATATTTCTCAGTTTTATATCAATAGGAGAAGCTATTTTGCCATATGTTTTTTTCTAAAATGGCTCCAGCTCCTTTAGAAAAGTCACTTTTTCAAAGAAATCAAAGCTAGAGCTGTTTTTTTTAAGCCGGAGCCCTACCAAACGGGTCCTAAAAATACTTCTTCAGTTTTATTTTATACAACATACACGCATTATACCATGATTTCTTACATTTAATTTTATCTCTATATTATTACATTATATTGATGGTTGTGAGCATCCGACTTCCATCTTCATCTTTCATATGATGAACAAAAGTTATCAAAGTGTGAACAACTACACCGCCTTAAGTTATCTATAGTAATGAAGCTTCTCTATCTTCAGTCCTTAAGCCACTTGATATCTTTACTTAGCTTGATCTTCACAAATGATGTGATCCTTTTCATAGTTTCACATGGCCTTCATAGTCCATCAGTTGTAGACTCGCTTGCTCTTCATGGATGCCTTGGTTCATCAGCGCTAAACTCTCTACTCGCAATTCACCGCCTCGATGGTCTGTCTTGTCCTGAGCCTCTAGCTTTTCCTTCACACTTGCACACAGTGAAGACGAAGGATGAACCTTGGAGGAGACCAACCACCATCAATGATAATCTCTATTTCTTCTCCATTTCTTGGGTAAGATGAATCACCAGTTCCATCATCCTTAATCCCCTAGAGACCAAGATCTAGGTAGTCACTCAAAAATCTTCATCCTTAATCTCCTAGAGACCAAGATCTAGGTAGTCACTTAAAAACATTCAGATTAATGTTGTCATGAACCAGCTAACACAATGCACCTTGCTAAATGAGACCTACGAGACTTTAGGAACACTTATACAAAGTCCCATACACTTGCAAGAGCCCTAAATGCACCTTTTGCCTACAAAAATTACCTAAAACATATACATTATGATTGTTCAAACAGTGCGGTCCGTTAATTACCGTGAAGCTACAAAACATTATATAGAAACTTCTAGAGTTCACATATAGTTAAAAATAATGTCAGATAGTTTCGGTACGTTTGCTCTCTAGAGGCTATACATGCCTAAGGATGACAACGGGTAGAGAATACCCACAAACCCACGGGCAACAAAACCCGACGGATGCGGATACGAGCACGAAACTATGCTATGGTCACAAGTGTGGGCGCAACTGTCAACCTGGATATTCGGGCAAAGAAATAACCTACCCGCACCCGCAAACCCGACAAACCCGCTCTGATCCCTGACAAGTGGATCGCTACTCTCCTCCCTAACACCACACTACAGACCGCACTATCATCTTTCTCTATCTCACTGCTCTCTTTTTCCTCATGTTCTTTGCCAAGAGCCCATGAACAGAAAGAACAAGTGAAACAAATCCTCTTCTCACTCTCAAATCCCACCTCTAAAACTAGGAATCAAGTTATATATGTCACACCACGGCGTTCTCCGTCTCAAAAGCTTTCCATTCGCTAGCCTGCAGTACTAGAGGAGATCAAGAAGGTCGCCCACTCGCCCTCCATGGCTGCTTCAGGTCGACTGGCGCGCCCAGATCATGCACCTGCCTAGCTTGGCAACCACCATAAGGCCATACTCCTTATCCCTACATCAACAGTATCTTCCTGCTCGACCTCCTCTATCTAGGCTTGGGATTCGCATGAAAATATGACGAGCGCGCACATGGACAGTGAAGAGGGAGCGCACACTCGTTGCTCCGCTAGCCATCCTCATCGCTCGCCCCGACTGGCCCCTTCCTCTTCGCTTGCCTCGGCCACATCGTCCACTTGTCCTCGTCGCTCACCCGGCTGGCAGTTGTCCTTGTTGACCTACAAACGGGCACATGCCCGCGGGCGAGCCTTGCCCGCGGATAGTGGGCACAAGCACAGGTTGCTACTTGTGGCGGGTGATAGGTGCAGGTGCGGGCATGAGATTTTGCTCATGGACATGGGCGTGCGAAGCCACTATCCGCGATATTGTCCGTTGCCATCTTTAGACTATGCCGGACAATCCATCCTCATTTGACACAAATGAACCGGCCTACGAGGATCGAAACGTAATATTTTTTATTTGTTACTACAAGGGAGGGACCAATACTAGCTGATGAGAAAAGAATAGGACCCACATGCACCTGCAAGCCAATGATAGTCACGTTTTTTTTTTTTTGAGATTAACGACGACTACACCTGTGGAGACTGATGACGAAAGGACTCTTGCTTCATTTGTCAAGCCCACTCACCTACCACATCTAAATTATTGTTAACACTGTAAACACCGTGAATCAAATAAATAGCCACCACATGCCTAACATCTTAAATCGTATGACATGAATTTCGGTACTGCAAACAATCTCTTTCATGGAGATGTCAAAAAAAGAAATCTCTTTCATGGATGACCAACTTCAGTTTGTTTTTGTTTTTTTAAAGAACAAGCATTCTGACATAGTAGTAATACCATCTTTGGTATCATAATAATTTACACGCACATTCTATAGCGCTCCTTTTTCGTTGTTCATCCACCATAGTTAATAAGCAGTACCATATAATCGCCGTTTCACTGAACGGTAATCTAATAATGTGTAACAAAGAAACAATAAAAGAAAAAAAGATACCCTTGTCTTCTTTTATCATAATCGTACATACAGTTCTCGTGCGTCGTGCCTAGTGCAACTGATCCAACAGGACGTGATTCAGTGACAAAGAAGATGAAGATCAGATGTACGCTTTTGGCGGGTAGCTCTGAATGCTGTCCACCCACGGGTTGCAGTTGGTGCCACCGCCGGCGCCGTCGGCGTGCATGGGCGGCACGTCGCGGAGCGCGCGCCAGACGGCGCTGTTGCACTTGAATCCGGAGCCGAAGCCGATCTGCCACACGCGGTGGCCGCTGCGGACGCGGCCCTTGGCCTCGGCGTACGCGAGCTCGTACCAGAACGAGCTGCTGCTGGTGTTGCCGAACCGGTGCAGGGTGCACCTGCTGGGCTCCATGTCCGCGTCCCTGAGCCCCAGGCTCCGCTGCACCTCCTCCAGCACGGCGCGCCCGCCAGCGTGCACGCAGAAGTGCTCGAACGCGCGCCGGAAGTCCGGGATGTACGGGCGGGCGCCGCGGGAGCGGAGGACGCGGCGGAGCACGAGGGACCTCAGGAACTTGAGCTGCTCCGACAGCGGGAGCACCAGCGGGTCCAGGGTGGTGATGTTCGTCTTGAGCGCGTCCCCGGCGACGGCCATGAGCTCGCGCGCCAGCGACACGCCGACGCGGCCGGTGCCGTCCTCGCGCTGGTACACGCAGCCGTAGCACTCGTCCGCGGCGCCCTTGTGGGTGCGCACCGTGTGCAGCAGCCGGTACTTGGCGCGCCCGGCGTCGGCGCGGCGGTTGGACAGCAGCGCGGCGGCGCCGCCCATGCGGAAGATGCAGTTGGACAGCAGCATGGAGCGGTCGTTGCCGAAGTACCAGTTGAGCGTGATGTTCTCGGTGCTCACCACCACGGCGTAGCACCCGGGGTTCGCCTGCAGCAAGTCCCTGGCGAGGTCCACGGCGATGAGCCCCGCGCTGCACCCCATGCCGCCAAGGTTGAACGACTTGACGTCCTCGCGCATCTTGTACCGGTGCACCACCATGGACGCCAGCGACGGCGTCGGGTTGAAGAGGCTGCAGTTGACGATGAGCACGCGCACGTCGCGGCGCGGGTCGATTCCCGTGGCCGCGAACAGCGCGTCCAGGCAGCCGAACATGACGGCCTCGGCCTCCGCGCGCGCCTCCGCCATGGACAGCCGCGGCGGCCGCCCCTGGATGCCCGGCGGGAGGTACGTCCGGTCGCCGAGCCCGGAGCGCTTGGTGATCTTGGTCTGGAACTCGAGCGCCTCGGCGTTGAAGAAGCCCGTGCTCTCGGTCATGTCCAGGAAGCCCTTCTTGGAGATGGCGTGCTCGTCGCCGGGCCTGTAGCACGCGAAGTCCACGAGGTACACCGGCCGCGGGCGCTTGAGGAAATACACCGTGAGCAGCAGCACCGCCGCGGCGAGCCACGCGACGCAGGTGAGCAGATCGAGCGAGTAGAGCTTGTCGGCGCCGACGAGCGAGTATGCCGCCGCGGCAAGGAGCGGCGGCACGAGCGCGAGCGGGACCCATGAGGAGGGCGCTGGGATGCCGCCGGAGCGTAGACCAAGGCGAACGTACTTGAGGTTGACGCTGCGCGCGAAGTCGGGCAGCCGACGCCGGATCTTGACGACGAAGCTGCTGGGCTCCGCGGCCGCGTCGGCGAAGTCCAGCTCGGCCGTGAGGCGCTCGCGCTCCATGACCGCCGCCGTTGACGGCGCGGACTCCATATTGTCACCTCGGTTTGGAGAGCTAGGTGGCCACTTCTTTGCGTGCGCGCGGGACTTTGTTGTGTTGGTTGGAGTTGGGTAGAAAATGGACAAGGGTGGCAAGTCAATTTATAGGCGACTTGTTGGCGAGGAAAATGCTACGAAAGTAAACAGACGTCGAGTTGAGTTAGCTCGGGATAGCTACAACTGCCATTTTAGCGGTCAAATTTCGTGTTCCGGATGCGTTTCAAAAAAAAAAAAAAAAATCGTGCTCGGATGGAACGAAATTCGCCACGTCCCCATCCCCCACCCCCACCCCCAAAACAGAGAGAGAGAGAGAGAGAGAGAGAGAGGGAAATTTTGGATTTTTTTACCCTTAATTCCTAATTCTCGAACTGCAGAAAAAAATTGTTTTTGTTGATCAGCAACGGTCAGAAAAACATTGTGGTTATTTCTGCTTGATGTCTGGTGGACCACATGGAACTTGCTGATTATTGCTAGTCCTCCATTGAAGCTAAGCTTGTACTCATGCTAGATAGGTTTGATGTACAACACGCCTTTTTTTTAAAAAAAAATTAGTCGAATAATTTAGTAGAATAAATTTATTTTTTATAGCTGGTGAGAAATAAAGTGGTAATAAATCAACCCCCATTTTACAGACCAAATAAAAAACTTTAAAAACATGAAATGATATTGAATGATTCCAAGGTGATATATGTCAGTCCCAAATATGACAAACAGTGTCAATCGGGTATATTAACTTTTGAGGTGATCAATGCCAGTCTCTAGACTGTGTTATCTTGATCCATGGACTTCCAAGTGATATATTCAAGTTCCCAAGCATGGTTTCAGGTTTATGGGTTCAAAGGGCCCTAATCCACTCAATGTGCTGATAATACATTTGACTTGAACCTAAAATATGGAGTCCACATATTAGGTCCATCTTTCCTCTCTACCTTACTACCCTGAAGAATGAAAAACATGTCCAAACATTTCATAAACTGTTTGTTGTCTAACATCGTCAATTGCCTGCTTCATTCATTCACCTTCATCCACTGTTTCCCATGACCTATGTAAAAGTCACATGCATAAATAGACCTCCTACTCCCATGTCCACCATTCAAACAAAAAAAGCAAATATAAAGACACGTCTTTCCGACATCGCTCCTAACCCTCGCTTCGCTTGGTAACTCAACACTCGATCCTCACCCCACTCAATCTTGCTTGGTTCCCGGCCTCCACCCCTCCTCGACCTACCCAATAGATGTCCCACCTTGACACGCCATTTCATAGACGGTCCCCTAAGATCCATCCATCTCTTTCCAAGATTTGTCTGCGGGAGTGTGCTCTTCGTGTACAACCATGGCTCGGTGGTTTTGTGATGCAAATGTGTGACAAACGGCCTATGAGGATGGAAGAAACCAGATGTAGATTTAACTCTAAAAATCAGAATAGAGATATATATACGCACCATGCACACATAGTTCACAACTCAGAGGACCACGCCAACGTATAAAGTAGGTTATGTTTAGACCCTGAGAAAGCCAAATGGGCTGCCAATCCTACTCACTGTTTTGTAGCTTGTGATTTGTTTCATCTATTTTATATGCATGTGTTGCACTCTCGGACGCAATGCTAATAACAGATCGAAATTTGATTTTGGATTTGAAAAGCTAGCAGGAGAACTTGGACTCTATAAATCAGGACCAACACCATTATCTACTCGTAACAATAGTACGTACGGATCAGCCTAACAGCACTTTGAAGCAACTTGTGTGGTGGAAGACTGGAAGTGGTAGAACCATATAGGTTGGCTGATGTGTATATCTCGCGTGATCTTGTATGACGCTGGGTTTGTGTCCTTAAACTGGAAAGAGCAAGCAACTCCAGTTCTGCGGTGAACTAACGGCCTGCTTCCTTCGATGCGCTTCGTGCTCGTGCAAGCCCCCATCTCCCGCAACGGCGTGCAAGTGCAACCTGGATCTCGAGGGCGGGCCCCCACCACGGCCGCAAGAGTACACGGTGTCGGCAACACCATGTCTGTAGTGGCAAGAAGAAACTTGGCGGCCGCTCGTACGGCTGTAGGGTAGGGTGGTTCACCCCACGGCTCCCACCAGGCCACCACGCTCTGCTCAACCAACAAAGATCGAGCCTGCGCTGCTTATACAAGTAAGCCAACGTGTCCAGACTGTGCCAAACTTCCCAAGCTTTCTCGATACGACGATACCACCAGCTTATATTATATTTAATTATGCATATCATATAGTCTAGTCACGAATATTTGACGTTTTATACGGTGACACGTCCTTTGCAATTTAGTTTGGTTGACATTTTTAGTTGGAATAAATTGAAAACCACTCAAGTTTTTTTAATCAAGAAAACCTCTCAAGTTATGATATTGTATAGTTACTAGTAAAAATGCCCGTGCGTTGCAACGGGATAAAAAGCTATCACATAAGTTTATATTTCTATGCAATTTTAGACCTCTAATTTATTTTATGACGACTATGACCTACATTTATATAATTTAATTAATGATAATAATGTCCTGCGAAAAGCTTATATCAAATTAAAATACAACCGTGATAATTTCATATATGATAACTTTAATATAATACAATCCAATATATTTCTTGTATAGATAAATATCGAGTTTCATGATTTATTTTCAAGAACCATAACAGTCAATAGTTGTAATATCTGATTAAAGTCAACAAGGAATTAGTGACAGAGGTACCTTCCACCAACCTATATAGGTCCAATAGTTCAGGATTACAGAGGCAAAGGGGTAGAGTAACTGGATAACAAAATATTAGTCGGAGGACTAAGCTCTACAACATTGATTGATTTCTCCGAATCCCCCGCATCTCCATATGAATGATTGTAGTCCGCAAATAGCACGTTAAGGCGTTGAGGTTGAGGCGTTGAGTGCTGCGTACGACGTATTGGCGTGCTGTAGTGACGATAGCGGTGACTACCTGTAGCTGGAGCCGTGCTCTGGTGTGCAACGGCGGCGAGTGGCGTTGAGAAGTTGCCAAGCTTGGTATTGCTTTCGGACCTTACGGCTATCCGATGCTCTGTGCAGACTGCAGGCTTTGCAGCTCTCTCGGCTGATCAGCACAGCAGTTAACGGCTGATGGCAAGGGCTCCTTTTTTTATCTCGAAAGAATATTAGCCAAGTCTAAACGTGAAATTGACGTGGAATCTGGGGAGGCCAGGTTCGGGATGGGAAACTCGGGCGCAGGCATGTCGGCGGCGGAAGCTTACCCGCCGTGGCCCGTGGGGAGGGTGTTGTCCCAGTCGTGCCTACGCGCAGGCTCTCGGAGGTGCGGCTCCCGCGCGACGAAGTGGACGCAGAGCCCCGTCGGCCGAGGAGGGGATAGGTGCAGCATCCGAGACTATACGCCTTTGGGTCCGCCATCTCCCGTCCGGCCGCGGATGGCGGACCGGTCACCCACAGCGCCTTGATCCGGGGGAAGATGCCACCTCATCCGGAATCGTTTGCTCCGTCCGAGGAATATGGGGGGATAGCGGCCGTGCGCTACGGCCCGTGCCGGCCCCACCTCGCCACAACCGAGGAGGAGAGAGAGACCAGAAGCTGCGCCGAGGAGGAGAGGGAGACCGCGCCGGCGCCGAGGAGCAGAAGGAAGAGGAAGAGGGTGCGCTCGCCGGGCGCCACCGCACGCCATCGCTCGGGCAGCCGTGCAGCTCCCAGCGCTCGCCACGCGACGCCCGCATACGCCGCCGGCCGCCCGCAAGCCCCCGCCGGAGAGGAGGCCGCAAGGCTCGCCTCGCCGGGGAGGGGAGCGCCGCCGCGCAGCCGGAGAGGGAGGGAGGCCGCACGCTGCCGGAGAGGGAAGGGAGGCAGCGCTCGCCTCGCCGCTGCCGCGCTGCCGCCCTGGCCGCTGCGCGCTCGGCAGCGCCCGCAGGCTCGCCGGCTCGCCTGCCCGCTCGACGCCGAGGTCCGCCGCTCCCGAGCCGCGCGAGCCCCCTCCGCCGGACTCGCCCGACCCCGCCGTGCTCGGAGACGGCGTGGCCGGGCGGGCGTCGCCGCGCCCGGCCTCCGCCTTTTTGCCCTCGTGCCTGGGCCGGGGAGGCCCGCCAAGCCCCCTCCCTTCGCCCGCAAATGGACGCGAAAGCCTTGGCGGGGGGCTACGGTGTCGCGTGGCCGCCCGCATGGGACGACGGGGAGTCGGGGAGGGAGATAGCCGGGGCCGGTAGGGACAAGGGGAGGAAGAGCACCGGCCGCCACTCATGGAGCTCATTCGGGCGCTGGGACGCCACCGTGCCGGCTCACGTGACGCCACCGTGCGGGAGGGGAGGAGCCCGCCGACAGAGAGAGAGAGAGTGGAATGGAGGAGTGGGGGTGATTTTATTATTAAAAACTAATAAGTGTGCCCAACTGTGGATAGAGTAGAGATATAGAGGCTGAATGAGTGCGGAAGAAAGTGATATAGAGGAGTAAATCTCGCTGACCAGGACGGAATATTTCTTTTAGAGAATGAATTTAGAGTATGACGAGTGCGGATAGCCTGACTCAGGTGGCCCTGTGCCAGGAACAGCACCATCACGATGGCCACGACAATGGATTCAATCGCCGGCTGAAGTGCGGCGTTGGCTTTGATTGCAAGTCAGGCCGGCAATCGTGCTCTTTATTAATCCTTTGCTCTTTTTATTTATATTAGAAAAAAAAGACGTTGTCTAGATATATATACCTTAAACTCTTACCATGTACACCAACAAAGTTGGCCAAAAAATTGTGAACGCTCAAACCAAACCCAATACAAACAGAAGTCAGGTCTAGACTCAATGTCGGATTCTACCACTTACCTAAACAAATTGGACTTCCGGAGCAACAGGAAGAATTCAATGGGACATGACAAATATTTTATCTTTCAAACACACCTAAATGGAACCGAATCGATCTCTTAGTTGAATTCCTATTCCGATGCTCTGCAGTGCGAATTCGGATCTCTTGCTTGAAAAACTAAACGGAACCGAATCGATCTCTTAGTTGGACGAAAAAAAGAGGTGAACCAAAAAAATAGGCCGAAAGTTTTGCCTCTTTATTATTAGGTATAGATTTTAGGGGACGAAACTATTTAAATATTATTTTTAGAGACTTGTGCTGTTTTTTTTTTTTAAAGGAACGAGACTTGTTACGGTGCTTGGAGGGAACCGCCTAGCAGGTTTATTTCCAGCCGTTGATTATTAACAAAAAAATTATTATTACTAATAAGTACTCCTATATATAGTTTATATAGTTTAGTATTTTTACCTGGCTCGTCATTTTAATTCTACTGGAGATTCATGCTAGAGTATTTTCTGCTGCTTGCTTCACCGCTCCTCGATTAGCTGGGTGCCCAAGGCAGCCTGGATAGCTTTAGTGCAAGTGGCAGGTTTTATGCAGTAGCACTTCTCCGCTCGATTAAAACCAAGGTGAGAGGACAATGAATTTTTTTTTTTACCTTAACCATCGAGTACAAGTTATAGTATCTAAACTTATGTACTAACACACACCACAGACACACACACTCA